>CM077153.1:52803072-53403072 GCA_039583875.1 Platanthera guangdongensis | reverse complement strand
AAGACTCAGGGAGGTTTGACTCGCGCAGATGGCTTAAATTGACGTTGCGATGTGAGCAACGGGTCAGGCAGATTCGTACCCTCTCTATGTCGTTCGGTGGGAGTCGTTGGCACAGATGAGGGTTTTCGACGGTCTATGGCTTAAATTGACGTGAACCATGCTGGGAAGACAAAATGCTCGTAAGATTGGCCGTCCTAGTGGCGGTGGTGAGACTGGGGTGTCTATGGCTTAAATTGACGTGACATTGACCGGTTCACCGAGAATGTGCCCAGAGTGCATGGGGTGTGTGACCGTGCATGCCCACACCTGTGATGAGGTGTTTATTGACTATGCTTCTTGGTTATGCTTACAAAGGGCAGGGAAAGAACATCGCCGCCCCGATTTTTGGGGCAGGATTGTTTTAATTTGGTCAACATAGCTGACCGTTGCTTTTGTTTGCCACCGTTGCGGTGGATTGTTGCTTGCAGGTGCTGCGGAGCCGAGCGGTAAATAGCGGGCTAAAGCCCAAGTGCTGAGCCGGCCCTCGAAGGCCGAGTTTTGAGTGTTTACTGGTTTTATTCATGTGTGACCGACCTGCGTGTCGTGGTATGGAAGACACATTTTATTTGAGTAAACAATTGTAAGGCCTTAAGGCCATTGTACTTGTGTATTGTACTTCATTCCTATTGGGTTTTATAGTGGACATTCATGCTTGTGGCTGAGTTCTTTAATTCGCAACTTTTAATAATTGCTTCCGCTAGAATGACTCTGTGTAGGACGTTGATAATTAGTTGGATGGTTTCCATTGAGTAACCACCCGATCTGTCTGTGGTATATAGCGTCGGGCCCCGGCCGTACCTACTTCTATATGCTATGTGACGGATAGGGGGTGTTACAGAGCGTTTGAAGAAAGGAAAAATCCAAGGATAAGGCTATGGCTTACCACGCCGCCCTGGGCTTTTGCGAGGAGGGTCTCGGCGACAGACAACCTTTCCGCAAGGTCTTATTTTTTCTCTCGCTCCATCGCTAGGCTTGTCTCGCTGTCCTTCCATTTTTTATTGATATAAATTAGGCGGCGCGTGGAACGGTGCGAGAACTCCAAACCGCACATTTGGGCGTGGGAGGACTTCAGGATGAGATCCCGCGTGGACTCGCTCTTGGAGGAGACTGCATCGAGACCGCCGTAAAGACCATACCTCACGGCGAAAGCGTGGCTGGTTGGAAGCTCCTGCTCCTTCCAAGGGGGAAGGAGGGTGGAGATGGACACACGATTGACTTCCCGCCCCCACATCAGAACGAGGTCGCAGGTGGCGTCTTGGAATACAGGTCCCATGTTGAAGTTCATATGAGAAGAGGGGGCGAGACGGCTGGAGCAAGCGTCTTCACGAGAAGTAGTGGCAGCCGGTTGATTGGATATGGCGGCAGGCTGGTCAGGAAGAACTGTTTCACGTGTAGGCGAGACGGCCTGATGGGGAGGCGAGCGGGGCGACTGGGACTCCTCTACAGAGATGGGGCTCAAGAACCCCGACATCTCTTTCTTCTCCTTCGGGGCTTTCTTTTCTTTGGAGATGACCACAGCTTTTCTCACCTTATTCTTGGGAGGACTGGGGCGAGAGGGGGCACTGTTGTCTGCAGGCCTCTTCGGAGGGGCAGGTGCCAGAAACCCTCTCGCCGCCTCAGCCGCCGCGATGGCGAGACTGAGGCCTTTGGAAGGATGGATATTGCTCTTATAGGGGGCATGGACTGACACAACTCGCTCCTCTAAAAATAAGCAAGGAGTTGATGAGACGGCGAGACAAGTAAATAACTAAGCACAAGACAAGGTAGCGAGGGTATCTTCATCGGGGAGCACTGGAGGCAGCGAGTCGAGGCCTCGCCGCAAGAAGTTGACTTCGAAATTTTTGTCGACGAAGAAGTCGTACAGCAGCATCTCTGGGCCGCCCACCTACGGGGTCGCATAAAAGCTCTCGGTAGGTGACACCGGCGTGAGTGGGACGCCCCTGAATTCACCGCGAATGAACACAAACCGAGTGAGCCAATGATGATTCTTATTGGGCGTCTCGCGCACCTTGAGCCCTTGCCCGGTGAAATACGAGATGCCGTCGGCGTTAACGTGGTAGATGAAAGGCTTGCGAAAAACCGTCAAGTTGAACTCGATTCGCTCTCAGCACATATAACAGGAGAAAGCGATTAACACCGAAATTGCATTTGGGTTAAACTGCGACGGGATGACGCTGAAGTACTTGAAGACTTGCTTTACCTCCGGCCAGAGAGGCACTCTCAACCCTGCCTCAAAGTGTGAGACGGGGAAGGAGAGCTCTCCCAGGTAGTATGTATTGATCGCCTCGCTGACCTTAGGGGGTCGCGATTCGAGCCCATACCCCAGATACTCGCAAACGAAGCTGCGGTAGTCTTCTTCAGAAAGCCTGCCGAGCGGGAAGTCGTGGTCAGTAAAGCGCTTCCCGCAGCGGCTGCGCCACTCGTCGTCCTCCACTTTCTTCTTCCCCATATTTGGCGAGACAAATGTAGGCAAGACGGTTGGAGAAAAGAAGTGAGGAAAGAGAATTGGCGAGATGGCCCGGGGAGGAAAAAAGCGAGAGGGAGTGGCGAGACGGAAGGAGCAAGGGGGCAAGAGCTTGGACACGTCAGGAGTAAAAAGCGCGAATATCCTTCTGATCCGGGGCCAGGGTATTTATAGCGGATATGGACAAACATGAAATGGGCGGGAAAGAAGGATATGCGGGAAGGGGAAGAGTCGGCCGGTGGTTCACTCTCTCTCTCCTAAATCTTGATTCACGCGGCTCATTGCAAACTTCCTCAGCAAGGCAGAATAAATAAATAAAAATGAGACATTAAGGAAATTAAGAGATTAAGCCAACCACAGAAATTTAAAGATGTGTCATCCCGCATAATGCGGGAACCGTGTTCTCAAACCTCAGGTTATTTGCGAGACGAAGACATAATATATTACAAAGTTATTACAACACTTAGAGGAAAAGAAGAAAAGGGCAAGACAGACAACCTTTAATACTTTAACCATTTACAGCAGCCACCGCGAGCTCCCGCGCAGGGGGGCCTATTCGACGAGTGGAAGGAGCGAACGACGTCAAGCCCACAGTGAGCGAGACGAAGCTGCATGTCGACCTCGCTGATGATGGCCTGAGGGTCGGTCCCATCGACATCTATCTCGGCACCAACCTCGGAAGATAAGCGAGCACACTCGTTCTCCAGCCATTCGATGCACCTATCTGCCGCCTGCTTGTCCTGTGCCAGCAAATTGATGATATGCGTGTGCTTCCTGAACAACTCGGTCGTCTTGCGCTTCATCTCCACCGGGTTCGTAGGGTCGCCCAGGTAGTCTTCAATCCCGTCTATGGGAGGAGGAGGCAAGACGACGAGTCTCCTAAAGAGTTTCTCAGCGGGCGTGTCGCCCTGGGAGCCTACGCAAGGAGTGGAGGGGCAGGGTGAGAGAGGCTCTTGCAGGAGGGTGTGGGAGTAGCGAGTGGGACAGAGAAGCGAGAGGAAAGGTTTTTTACCAGGATGACGGGAGGTCTCGGTGGCCTGGGAAGGGTCGTCCCTCCTCTCGCTGGGAGGAGTAGATGGAGGAGTGAAAGGTTGTTGCGAGTCAGAATCTTTGCAGCGGACGACGGTGTCATCTCGCAGACATTTCTGTTACTGTAGAGTTGCGGGGGCTCCATGAAGAAGCAAATAATAAAAAGGCAGAATCGGATATTGAAGGAGTAATAGAGACAAAAGCGAGAGCTCACCTCCTTCTCTCTAGGAGATGCAGGAGGAGGAGCGAGGCAGGTTTCCAGGACTGCACGAGTTGGCTCCTCGGTAGAGGAGGAGGGGCCACCTGTCTTTACCCTCTTCAGGCGAGACGGAGAGGACGGTAAAGAGGGTAGGGGACGAACTAGAGTTGTGGTCAGAGCGGCCACGTTAGCCTTGTTCTGTTTGCGCACCATTGCAAGGCACTCGTGAAAGCTCTGGCTGTGAGACATGGTTGCGGTAGAGTCAAGGAAGGAGGAAGTTTGAAAATGGGGCATCCTCCATTCGGGGTAGGAACCCTATATTTATAGGCTTCGGTGGAGGGCCTCACCAAAGATTCTCTCATAAATACGCCTCAAAACGCTTTAATGACACCACCCTCAGTTGGACTTTCTTTCCGAGCTTTAAACAACCTTGAAAAGAGCGGGGATTGTGTTGGATCCCTAGTTGGATTTGGGCTAGGTTCACGAAGTTAGGTCGACAAAATCCGTGCTCAGCTCGACGAACTCAGAGAAAATTCTCTGAGCTGAGCTCAACGAACTTGGTACTCAGGTCGACGAATTATGGACACTCTACTCCAACATTTTAAGTCCAGATTTCTCTGAACTCCCGTCGATGAACTTAGTCTTAGGTCGACGAACTATGGGTATTCTACTTCAACACCTTATTCCAGAAACAAATGAGAATTCTAAGTCCATGATCATACTCCAGTCGACGAATTCATCTTCTCAGCTCGACGAATTTAGACCACATTCCTGGCAAGATTTATCTAGCAGTTAGAAGTTCTCAGCTCGACGAAACTAGTTCTCAGGTCGACGAATCCAGTTCTCAGTTCGACGAATTCTGGAAACTCTACTTCAATACTTCATTCCATAAGCATCTAAAATATTCTAAGTCCAAAAACACTTTACTGAACTCCAGTCGACGAACTTAGAGTATCAGCTCGACGAACTTCATGTATAGAATTGGCAAGGTTCTGGAGAAAGCAGTTTTCTGTTCTGCGGTCGACGATCTTGGATCTCAGCTCGATGAACATCTATTATTAGATCGACGAACATAACTTCTCAGCTCGACGAACTATGGAATCAGCTCGACGAATTTTGTTCTCTGTTCGACGATTCCAGACTTGGTTATTTTCATCGTTCTGTCCTTATTCTATTGCAATAATTCCTGAGTAATTAATGCTAAAATATTATCTGAATATTACCGTTAGACGGATCATTGATTATGGTCTTCTTCAGGATTATTGTTTGTCATTTTTCAATGGGAGAGTTGGGGAAATCAATCAATGCAAAATATTCACCAGGCCGTCAGCAATGAATGCATAAGAAATTCAAATTTCAAATGAAAATTTACATGGAAAATATAAAAGAGATTACACAGCAATATGAACTCCCGTCGATAGAAGAAATACACAGTTCTCTGCAACACAACAAGAATTACACAGCAATACAACATACTGTGATATAAAGAAATAGCCCTAGACCAGAGAAACATCAGCAAGCTGAAGAAGGAAGAAGAACAAACATTCAAAATCAAGAGTCTTCCTCCCTCTTCTTCCCAGGATACTTCAGAGGATAACCAATACTCTATTAGTCAAGAAGTTTCGGGACACTTACTGGACAAGGCTACAAGTTTAAAGGCCTATCACCCTACAACAAAGCTCCATCTTTCCTGAACCATTCCATATCTCAGGTGGAGCCTTTGCTAACATCTAAATCCACAAAAGTTTTCTCAGTTGTAATTTGAGAAAGAGAAAACAAAATCATTCTCTCACCCCCACTGTAAAAAGGGTTCTTAACTCCCTTCAAAAGTTATTCCTGGTTGCAAGTCACCTGATCAAAAGACTTGAGGTTTGGTTTTTGAGCACCTGATCAAAAGCTCATCGGTGTCAGGCACCTGATCAAAAATCTGAGTGGATTCCAACTAGGGTGGTAGAAGAGTGGATATACCCTGGTTGGGGAACCACTATAAATTCTTGTGTTGTCTGGTTGCTCTTTCTTTTTGTTCTTGCTGTGGTTGTGCTAGTTAGGTTTGCTGTTTGTATTTGTTTAGTTTATTTTCTGCAGCACCTGTGGTAGATTAACTTAACTTAGGATTGTTTAATTCATAAGTTTTATTTGTAGCAAAAAGTCTTAAAAATCTAAAGATACTCTATTCATCCCCCCCCCCTCTAGAGTATTCCTGATCTAATCCCTCACTTTCAATTGGTATCAGAGCATGGTTCCTTTGGTTGTACAAGCTAACTCTTGAACCAAGGATCCTGTGTTAGATCAAATTTCTTATTTTACTTTTATTTAGGATTATATACACATAGCATGTCACAAAATAAAGACTATGCAAGCACCAAACCTCCAGTTTGCAACCTAAATAGGTTTGCCATCTGGAAGGCAAGAATCAAGTTATATATGAACTCTATTGATGAGGATATTTTCAATTCCATTGTGACAGGTCCTCCTAAAGCATCTGCTTCTACAACATCCTCCAGCACAAATGCAGTTCCACCACCTGAGTGGACCGAGGCTCAGAAAAAGGCCAAAGTTGCTGATGCCAAAGCAATGAACATTCAGGCCTAAACAATATCAGATCACATCTTTCAAAAAGTGGCTGAATGCACATCAGCCAAAGCCATCTGGGATTCCCTCAATTAAATGGTGGTTGTATCTACTGATGAAAGAAAGGATATGAGATCCAATCTCATATCCCAATATGAGATTTTCAAGAAGGAGGAAGCTGAGTCAGTAGCAGACATGTACAATAGGTTGAGCTCAATCATCAATGAGCTGAAAATCTTGGATAAGGACATCACCCTCACAGAGGTGAATGATAAAATCCTTATGTACTTCCCAAGCTCATGGGATTCAAGGATCTGACCCATCAAGGAGGCCAGGAGCCTAAATGAGATTTCCACTGAATCTCTTTTCGGAAAGTTAAAGTCCTATGAGTAGCTCGTCAAATCCAGAGAGGCAGCTGAGCAAAGAACACCTCCACCAGCAAGGAAGGAGCACAACATTACATTCAAGGCTGCTGAGGAGACAGAGACTCCAACAATAATTGAAGAGCTGATGGATCTACTTGCCAAAAAATTTTACAAGATGGCAAGGAAAGACTTTAGGAAGAGATCATACAGATTGGATGACAAGCCAAGGTATGACAAAACCCCCACTAAAGAAGTTGTGTGCTTTGGCTTCAGGAAACCTAGACACTTCCTATCTGAATGTCTAGAAAATCAAAAGAAGGAGAAGAGGAGAGAGAAGGATTCTAAAAGACAGCAAAGCAGTAGGCCTTCCTCCAGCAAATACAAGAAGAAGGAGAAAGGCTTTGTAGCTGAATCCTGGAGTGAAACTGAGGATGAATCCACATCCTCCAGCTCCATTGAAGAAGAAGAAGAGGCAAGGGCCAAAGAAGTTTGCCTCATGGTCATTGATGCCTCCAGGAGTCATTCAGATAAAGAAGAATCAGACAGTGAAGGAGCTTCTGAATCAGAAGCTGACTAGGTAAAGGGTTGTTCAGTGAATAATCAAACATGGTACCTGGACAGTGGATGCTCCAAACACATGACTGGAAGCAAGGACAATTTAATCAACTACAAGTCTAAGATGGGACCAAAGGTAATCTTTGGTGATTCAAAATGTGGCCAGTCAGAAGGCTATGGAGAAGTGAAAATTGGAGCAGTCACCTTCAAGAAAGTGACTTATGTAAGGGGACTCAAACATAACCTCATCTCCATAAGTCAATTATGTGATGAAGGTTATCAGGTACATTTCAACTCAACTTCTTACACTATTTCTGATAAAGAAAAACAAATTGTTTTAATTAAAAATAGATAAGGAAACATTTACTAAGTTGATTTTCAGTCTGTCAAGTCAGATATCTGCTTACTTAATATAGTTAGTACTCAGAATAAACTATGACATAAAAGGCTAGGTCATGTTAACATGAAAAATATTGCTAGGCTATCAAAAGACAATCTTGTGAGAGGTTTACCTTCTGGTCCCTACAAGAAGGAAGGTCTTTGCAGGGCTGTCAACTAGGCAAGCAAACTAAATCTAGCTTTAAATCAATAAATAAAAGTGATTCACCTAGGATCTTGTACTTGCTACACATGGATCTCTTTGGACCCATTGTTGTATAAAGCCTAGGAGGGAAATCCTATACCTTGGTTTTTGTAGATGACTTCTCAAGGTTCACTTGGGTGTTCTTTCTGAGATCTAAGTCAGATACCTTTAAAGTTCTTATAGATTTTCTCAGGACCATATAGATTAAGTATTCTACTCATGTTGTATTGATCAGAAGTGATCATGGTACAGAGTTTGAGTCTCTTCTTATGCATGAGTTCTGTGAGAAGGAAGGTATCAGGTACTGCTTCTCAGCTCCTAGAACTCCCCAACAAAATGGGGTAGCTGAAAGGAAAAATAGGACCCTAATTGAAGCTGCAGGTACATTACTTGCAGATGTTTACATGTCTCTATCCTTTTGGGCAGAGGCTGTAAGCACAACAAATTATGTCCTGAATAGAAGTTTAATACATAAACTAAAGAATATGACTCCCTATGAATTACTTAAAGAGAAGAAACCTAAAATCACCTATTTTAAAGTATTTGGTTTTATATGCTATATACATAATAACAACATAAAATATATTAGAAAGTTTGAAGCTAAGGCTGAAGAGGGAATTTTTTCAGGATATTCCCAAGTAAGCAAAGCTTATAGGGTATTTAACAAATCCTTCTTGAAAATTGAAGAGTATATATATGTAACATTTGATGAGGCTAACATGTCTTTCAAGGAGAAAGAGATTTCTACCAATAACACTTTGTAGGTACCTCACTTGTGTGAGAATTTGGATGGACTAAGTCTCACCCAAGAGGCCCCAACACATCCTTCTCCACAGGTTGATGAAGACAGTGAAGAGGAACAGTTGGAAGAAATTCAACCTCATCCAACAGAAAATATAATTTCACAAGAGGAATTAATTCAAAATGTTGTTGCTGAACCAACTCCACCAAATGATCTTGTCACACTAAGGGATCACCCTAGATCTCAAGTGATTGGAGACATGTTAGCAGGTGTATAGACAAGTCATCAACTCAACCAAGATTTGATGCATGCTTGTTTTCTCTCTCAGGTTGAACCTCAATCTATACATGATGCTGAGAAGGATCCCCACTGGTGTTAAAATTCAACAAACCGCAGACGCCCCCTTGGATACCCTGTTGAAAACTCAACAAACCGAAGGAGAATACGCCCACTTATAATGTTGAAAGTTTTCCCGGATCGTGGAGTTTGCAGGGGTTATCTCAACAAAGCAGTAACAACCAGCAACACATGCAGCACAAGCTTCTTTATTGATCAAGAGCAAACTTCTTTACAAGGCGAGACATACATGGCAAGACATGCTTCACCAAAACCCAACACCGAGAGAGCAGAGACAGTTACAAAGACAAGAACAAAAACAAGCCGCGCGGACTCAATCAACAAGCCGTCGACCTACTGCTGTGGAGTCCGCTCAGTCCGCCAGGTCGCCAGACCGCAACCCAAGCCGCGCGGACTCACCCTTGTTCCAATGCTTAGCTCTTCACCGCCGATCTGCACGCCGCCAGACCGCACAAGCTGCGTCACCTAATGGAACAGTCCGCCTGAAGCAGGCGACTTCCTGAACCCCGAACCAAGTCGCCAAAGAGAAGACCGCCTGGTCGCTATCCGCGACCTGCTGTTTACCGCCTGTTGCTTAACCGCAGAGTCCGCACTGTCCCTGACCGCAATCAGAGCCAAGTCCTGGCTTTCCAGTGCTATCCGCACAACCTGCACAGCACAACCGGGTCAACTCTCAATCCGCGCGGACACAAAGTCCAGACCGCAGCAACTAACGCGAGCTCAATTACTGTTCACTTACTTCGGTCTAGGTTCGATTCCTCCTGATGTGACATGAGTCCTATTTATAGGCACGATGATGAGTGTGGTCACCGCCCTAGCCGATAGGATCACCGCCACATCCCGCAGCAAGAACAAGTGTGTCCGCCAGCTCGCGGACACACATTCCAGTTCGCTGCTCCTGTGCAGATAGCTAGTCCGCCCCAGCTTCTCCAAGGCCGGACTCCAATATCCAGCCCGCCTTGCCGCCGGAGGCCAAGCCAGGACCACCACAGCCAGACTCCATAACAGCCGTGTCCGCCATTCTGCGGACAAGGCATCAGCCCGCAAAACCCGAGCCCGCAGCCTCGCCATCAAGGCACCTGCCGGACTCAGCGGACACCCGGCTTCCGTCCGCATATCCCAAGTCCATTACCTCATTGCCAAGACACCTCCGGACTTAGCGGACACGCCAATCCAGTCCGCTAACAGCAGACTCCAGTCCGCAACTCCTGAGTCCATAACCTCGTCACAAGGCTAAACCGGACTCAGCGGACTCCGGCTCCAGTCCGCACGCTCCTGCACAAGCAATTCTCCAGTCCGCATTTCCCCAAGCTAGCAGACAAGGCAACAGCACTTCCACTACGCTTGGCGGACTGAGAAACCAGCCCGTGCTCCAATGCGCGATCTCCCCGGACTGAGCCATCCTGGACTTGGTTCAATTCCCACCAAGTCCAGTCCGCTGGCCACAAGGGCCAGTCCGCACTTACTGGCGGACACTGGGTCTAGCCCGCCATACCGGGCGACCTCCAGTTTCTGTCCGCGCTGACCGGCGGTCTCCGCGGCTTCCACTTGACGCTTCACTAGAGCAAGACCAAGGCAACTGCCAAACCGGTCTGCCGAGCTCCAGTTCTTCAGTCCGCTTCAAGCCGGACTCCGCGGATAACATTTCTATCCGCCCGGTTACTTCCTGGGAGTCAACCGCCTGCTGAGCATACACTGGCCAGTCAGACCGCCGTTGTTGTCCGCGTAGTCCGCGCGAACAGACCGCCTAGGCCGCCATAGAGCAAACCGCCTGCAACATCCCTGCCGACCTAGCAGTCCGCCAAACCAGTCCGCGTAGTCCGCGCGGATAGGTTTCCCAAGCCTTCCATTCACCCACTTTCACTTCACAGAATTCAACACTCCCCCTTGAAGTGAGAAGTGGTGAATAACTCCAGCAGCTCCCGTAACCTTGCACCTGGTCCCTCCGATAGCATCTACGAAGAGATGTCCAAGACATAGTCCTCGCCCCGCATATCATGGACCATGAGGGAGCCCTCCAGCATCTCCAAAAAGGAGTCATGCTTCCCTCTGCCTTCTTCAGCTTCAACCTCCACTCTTGCATCATAGGAGTATCACCAACTTCCTTGGACACTGAAGTCCAAGCCTTGTTGCCTCTGAGAGAAGTCACCTCTTCAGACTTGGTGTCAACCACCTCCTTGATTCTAGTGGGGTCATCACAGCCAGAAGTCTCTTGCTCGACCTGAGGGCTAACAAGGAAACATGGGACCAAGTCCGCCGTGTTCCCTTCACAATATCGAGCTGGTGGCTTACTGATCCTCTTCGATCTCCGAAGAACCTGATCATGGCTAACCACCTCCGCTGCTATTGAACCAGATCCATTCCCGGGCAAACCCGGAACAATGCTCCATTTGCTCCCTGAACAAGACGCCTCCTTACTGGAACCAAAAGCATCTGGAGCAATGCTCCCCCTGCTACCTGAACCAGAAGACTCCCCTCTTGAACAAGAACTGCCTGGAACATCGCTCCCCTTGCTTCCTGAACCGGAAGCCTCCGCCTTCGAGCCAGAAGGTCCTGGAGCATCGCTCCCCCTTCTTCCCGACTCTGACGCCTTTGCCCCGGAGCTAGAACAACCTGGAGCACCTGGTGACTCAGGCAACTCCACTTCCTTAGCAGCAGCCTCCTTCAGCCCACCATCTGACCTGCTTATCTCTAGCTCCACATAAGAGCTACCCCAATACGGCGTCAACTCATCGAAAACAATGTCTCTCGACACTATGAGTTTCTTCGTCGCAGGATCCATACACCTCCATCTTCTTCTCTGCTCATCATACCCAACAAAGACTAGCTTTGTCTTGAGAGCACCCGGAGAGTGTATATAGCAGGTAGATCCAAACACCCGAAGGTGCTTCACTGAGGGCTTCACTCCGAACATCAGCTCATAAGGAGTCTTCATTATGATCGGACTAAGAGGCATCTGGTTGATGACATGAGCAGCACAGGCAATTCCCTCCGCCCAAAGAGCCTTCGGAACGCCTTTACTCTGAAGCCAACACTTGCAAGTCTCCGTTAACCAACAGATCATCCGAGCTACAATACTACCCTATTGTGAAGTATGTCCACAAGAAAGCTCCATCCGGATCCCTTGCTTCCTGCAAAAGCATGAGAACTCGGTTGAGCCAAACTCACCACCGAAACTTGTCCTCAACACCTTGATCCTCCGGCCAAGCTGGCCTTCCACAAGCTTCTTGAACTCCACAAACAAGCGTACCATGTTGGACTTCTTCTTCATAAAGTATACCCAAGTATACCCAGAATAGTCATCAACCAATATCAGCATGAACCTGCTGCCTCCAAGACTGGCCGTGACGTTCGGTCCCACCAGAGCACAATGGACAACCGCCAATGGTGCATTACATCTGGATTGTGCTTTGTCAACCATGAAGCGATAGGCTCCACTTTCCTGACATCCCTCACACCCCCGACCATCGCCATAGGATGACAATCTAGGCAAGCCTCTTACGAGTCTTCTTTCCGCCATTGCTTTCAGCTTGTCCATCCCTACATGCCCCAGTCTTTCATGCCAGATAGCAGCACTATCACTGGCATTCCTCCGATCAACTCTAGAACTAGTTGATATCCCAACTACGTTCTTCTCCTTCCTCCCTACCTGAGCTACGTTCGCCGAGAGCAAGACAACCTTGCACTTCTTCCGAAGATGATCTTGCTGCTTGCATTTATAGCACCTTGGTCCTTCCTTCCTCTTCCTATCACGCCTAGGAGAAACACTCCTTTCTTCCTGATACGAAGTAGAGGGACCATCTTCAGCATCAACCTTCACCTCCTTCCTGAACAACCCATCAAGGGATGTCCAGACCTCCGCAGCTGACCGACATCCACTGATGTGGTCCAAGAGCTCCGATGAGATCACCTGCTTGAGAATAGACTCCGCTTTCGCATTTGCCTCCTTCCAAGCTCTCATCGCCTCAGCATTGCCAATAGTATCCTCTTGTCTTCCTGCTCCGCATACAACCTCCCAAAGGTCCTCGCCAAGAAGAAAGCTCTTCATACAGGACTTCCACCGTTCACAGTTCGTCTCTGTAAGGAGATCAATACCAAGACAACTTGCATCCTCCACTGCCATGGTTCTACCACTGGTTTCCTCTTCAGAAGAGCAACTACTTCCATTGAGCACTGCTTGACCACTCCAAGAACCTCGCTCTGATACCATGTTAAAATTCAACAAACCGCAGACGCCCCCTTGGATACCTTGTTGAAAACTCAACAAACCGAAGGAGAATACGCCCACTTATAATGTTGAAAGTTTTCCCGGATCGTGGAGTTAGCAGGGGTTATCTCAACAAAGCAGTAACAACCAACAACACATGCAGCACAAGCTTCTTTATTGATCAAGAGCAAACTTCTTTACAAGGCGAGACATACATGGCGAGACATGCTTCACCAAAACCCAACACCGGGAGAGCAGAGACAGTTACAAAGACAAGAACAAAAACAAGCCGCGCGGACTCAATCAACAAGCCGTCGACCTACTGCTGTGGAGTCCGCTCAGTCCGCCAGGTCGCCAGACCGCAACCCAAGCCGCGCGGACTCACCCTTGTTCCAATGCTTAGCTCTTCACCGCCGATCTGCACGCCGCCAGACCGCACAAGCTGCGTCACCGAATGGAACAGTCCGCGTGAAGCAGGCGACTTCCTGAACCCCGAACCAAGTCGCCAAAGAGAAGACCGCCTGGTCGCTATCCGCGACCTGCTGTTTACCGCCTGTTGCTTAACCGCAGAGTCCGCACTGTCCCTGACCGCAATCAGAGCCAAGTCCTGGCTTTCCAGCGCTATCCGCACAACCTGCACAGCACAACCGGGTCAACTCTTAATCTGCGCGGACACAAAGTCCAGACCGCAGCAACTAACGCGAGCTCAATTACTGTTCACTTACTTCGGTCTAGGTTCGATTCCTCCTGATGTGACATGAGTCCTATTTATAGGCACGATGATGAGTATGGTCACCGCCCTAGCCGATAGGATGAACAAGTCAAAAATCTTATAGTAGAGGCCATCTCACCTCTTGTTGTTTCCATCTCCTTATTAGCTGCCCAAATCACTGCCCTCTCTACTGCCCCCTCTTCAGTAAGGGGTCTGGCTTCAGTTTCCACTGAAACCAGGCAGGGGGAGATACTTGATGAAGAAGCAGTAGCAATAGCATCAGAAGAAGCAGCAACAGTAGCCCCAGCAGTAGTAACAGCAGCAACAGTAGTACCAGTAGTAGCAACAGTAGAATTAGCACCAGAAACAGCAGCAACAGTAACATCAGAAGAAGTAGCAGCAGATGCTGATGATGAATTATTTGATTTGATTCATTTCATTAATACTGACATGGATGTGGATGAGACTGCCACAAAAGAAATAACCACTATTGGTGATTATATTATTAATCCCACATTAGATTTATTAGATCTATTGAAGGTTTTTGATACAGCTTATTTCAATATACTTCTAGAAGACAACATTAAGCCATCAATGACTACAGGGTTTAGGGTTGTCAAGCAACTTAAGGCTACCTTTGCTGTTCCTGAAGTTCCAGCCATTCCATCTCCTCCAAGGGCTGTTTCTCCCATTATTTCATTCTCTTCTGCTCCAGTGTTTGTTATAGATGATTCACATATGCCTGATCTTGACTCTTTGATCATGGCTGATATAGAAGAGGAAAAAAAGTTAGTGGATGAAAGCACTGTGATTAAGAGCCCTCCTACTCCAGATCCAGTTGCAGCTCCTCCTTCAGTTCCCTCCCAGCCAGAGAAACCTGAAATATCTGCTAAAGCTCTAAAAGCATTAAATGCATTATATGATAACCCTCAGGACTTCACTGATGATGATGCAGATGAAGATGAGGACTCAGATGAGGAACCCAAGATAAAGAAAGTTTCCAAGAAGAGGAAAGCTCCTCCACCTCCTGCTCCAAAGCCCAACCCAGCAGATGACACACATTATTATATACTCCAGAAGATCACTCCTTACAAGGACATGCTAGCATGGATGTGGCTGTACAAGAATGAACAAAAAGAGAGAAAGAAGAGCAGAATATATTCACGTCCTCCTAATCAAAGATATAGAAAGGACCCTCCTCCACCTCCTCCTCCAGCTGCTGGTGCTTCAGGCACAACATCTCAAAGGTCTACCCAGTTTCAAACATACCAAAGACAACAAGATAGATCTTCATCCTCAAAAAGCAGCCAACAGAGACACTATTCATCTGGCAAGCAACGCCAACAATAATAGCAGCACCATCAACAACAAAAATAGTAACAACTCCCTGAACATAAAAAAGCTGAAATCTCCAATAGACCTGCTTCCCCTGTACCTTTTGAAGATCCTGAAACAACTACAACAGCAAGATGACCAGGTTTCAGGAACTGGTTGGCCTTTTCATGATCAACAAAGCTAAAGCTGAAGGGAAAGATCCATCTGAATACACAACAATGTAAAAGTACAGAAAGGAAGAGCTCAACAGGTTTGCTAAGGCTAATAAATTTTTCAATGTTGATGACTATATAAAACTGCATCCAAAAGCAGTAGTGCTCATGGCTACATCTCAAAAAATCATAGGGGCTGCTGACATGACTATGACAAAAGTGCAAGCTGCAGATCCCAACAGGGAAATCATATTCACTCAGTCTGGAGAAAAAGGCAAAGAGGAGAAGCACAAGGAGAAAAAGCAAAAGAAATGATACTTGAACTATCTTTAGTCTTTTTGAGTTAGTTTAAAACTGCTTTCTTATTCTCTGATACAAAGCTTATTGTATGTATATATATCTGCTGCATATGTTAATTTTTCCTGTCAGATATATGTTATTCTGCTTTATAAATTTTTGATTCTATTAATGAGTCTGTAATTAGTGACCTCACTCGAATAGGGGGAGATTGGCGTCGCCTGAGAGATGCGAACTCTCGCGGGGAAACCATAGATTTATAGGCTTCGGTGGAGGGCCTCACCAAAGATTCTCTCAAAAATACGCCTCAAACACGCTTTAATGACACGACCCTCGGTTGGACTTTCTTTCCGAGCTTCGGTGGAGGGCCTCACCAAAGATTCTCTTATAAATACGTCTCAAACACACTTTAATGACACGACCCTCGGTTGGACTTTTTTCCGAGCTTTAAACAATCTCGAAAAGAGCGGGGATTGTGTACAACCTCGGACTCGCGAGAAGCCCTCAAGGTGCGAATAGCAGAAGCTGGCGAGAGGTACTGGATAGGCGAGTGGGACCACGTGGTCCACTCGCAGGAGGCGAGACGAGTGGTCTCCGCAGTGGGCGAGACGCCCTTTTGGGGTGCGAGTAGGCCCTTAACGGCGAGAGGGCCTCATTGCGAAGGATGCCTGCGAGACGGCCAGGAGGGAAAAAATGCTCTCTCGGGCGAAAAATGCTCTCCCAGGCAAAAAAAACACGTCGGGCGAAAAATTCACGCCTGGGCAAAAAAATGCTCCCGGCGAAAAACTCGCGCCCGGGTGAAAAAATCACGGTTGGAAAAAAATCGCGGCAGGACGAAAATATCGCGCCCGGGCGAAAAAATCGTGCCCAGGCGAAAAAATTTTGCTCGTGCGAAAAAATCGGGCCGGGAGAAAAAATCTTGCATGTGCAAAATAAATCATGCACCAGCGAAAAAACTGCGCCCGGGCGAAAAAAACGCCCTGGCGAAAAACCCCGCTCTCGGGCGAAAAATGCCAGCCCTGGCGAAAAGTTCGTGCCCAGGCAAAAAAACGCGTCCTGACGAATAAACGTGTCTGAGCAAAAAAAAGCGCCCCGGAAAAAAATCGTGCCTGATAAAAAAAAAATCAAGTTAAGGATTTTTTTAAGAGATACGCGTTTTGAGATGAGAAAGTTTTTTTCGAAAAGATTGAAAAGTAAGTGACATGTGACTTTTCAAAAAGAGAAGAAAATAGAGTTTTCCGCGATAGCTTTTCCCACTGGTAGACAATTGAAACAGATTCTTAGATGTGATAGCGTTTTCAGAAAATGAAAAGGAGCTAAAAGCTCTTCTAAACAGCCCTAAATTTAGGATTAATTTCAAATAATTTAGAAAGTCTAGACACTGATTAAAAAACATTAAAATTTATGAACATATTTTAAACAATTCAGTACTTATTTCAAAAAGTCACAAAAATTAAATTATTTATTTCATATTTTTGCCTAAATTATTTCAGCTGAGGAGCATATGAAGCTATTCATTTAAATCCCTCTCAAGCTTTGATTTGTACTGTTTCAGGCTTATCAATGTGAACATATTTACTTTGGACTCGGTACTCATCCAAACTTGGGGTAAAGCCTGAGTACTCTGAGTGTAAGGCTTCGTTTGAAGCGGTGATGGCGGTCGTAAACGAGGTGCCATCAATCGTCGTTCGTGGACACCTGACCTCAACAATTTATGTCATTTTATATTCAAAACTAATTTATTTTCTTGATAACGGTCATAATCTTTATATTGTCAAACCTATATTCTGTGATAAATACGTTTATGATCAAATTAACCCAAACAAATAAGCCGCACGCATTTGTTTTGTATGCGGGCCACCCCAAACACAATTTGACAATACACAAATTGGTGGCCGCGGACGGAAAGCAAGCATCTTCCACTGAGTGCAGCGAATAAGCAATATTAAAGAACAAACTAGTGGCAACATCATGAGGTTTTGGTGCTGCGACCGTTGATGTCTCACGTGAAGCTTTATCTTATTATATGTTATGGGAGTGACGTTTTCTGTCAACCAAATAACAAAATTAAGGCTTTATTGTTTTTATATACGGTCGGATGGGCATAAAGAAAGCTGTGGCATCCATATGTACATAACTGCTACTTGGATGCTTCTGGTGCTTGCTATTTTTAGAGTATTCTTCAATCGTTGTGAAGAGGATAATTATGTTACTGTCACCTTCTAATTTTTTTCTTTAAATTTAACCTCATTTCAATTTCAGTGATAGGGGTGAGAACATTTGGAGGATTAACATAAGAATTATCTATCACTGCTGACTTACATGAAGATTCAGCTTTAAGTGCTTATTTCTTTACCCTTATCTTAGATGAGCTCATTATGCAAATCCAACAAGCAATACCTTGATGTTTATTGTTTGCGGATGATATTGTTTTGGTCGAACAGATGAACGAGGGTGTAAACATGGAACATAAATTTTGGTGAGACGTTTTAGAAAAGAGGGATTTTAGGTTGAGTAGGGTAGAGACAGAGTATATGGAGCTTAAATTTAGCAGTGCAAGAAGGACGGATGACTTCGTTATTAAGTTTGGTGATCAAGATATTTCCTGCAACGAGTGCTTTAAATATCTTGGATCAATAGTTCAAACCGACGGAGGTGTTGATAAAAATGTGATGCAAAGAATCTAAACAGGTTGGTTGAAGTAAAGAGGTGTGTCGTGAATCTTAAGTGCTCGAAAAATACCATTAAAACTTAAAGGCAAGTTTTGTCATACTGCAATTAGACTAACGATGCTCTATGGTTTTGTTTGTTGGGCAGTGAATTATGTGCATGAGCAAAAATGGGAGTGCGGAGATGAGAATGCTTGTATAAGATAAAAAAGGAATGAATGTATCATGTATAAGATAAGAGTTGCTATGAAAATCGATCGATCGAGTGCAGATGAGAAATCTCCTGTTCAAATAAATTTTCTAACGGCCAAAAACGAGATTACGAGTAATAATGATAATAACGGACAAACAAACAAAGAGCAAGTACCACAAAAGAAGAACACCAAGATTTAAAGTGGTTCCTCGAAAATTTGGGTACGTCCACTGTGCAGGCAGAGATAAAATCCTCTATTAATTTCTCAAACATATAATACGACTAAATATGGAGGAGGAGAATAGACCAAGAATTTAGATGGCGGTCTGAATCCTCCAAGGTCCGGTCGTACACGTTGCCATGAGAAAATAGATCCGGCGAGAGACGGAGACCGGTTGCTAGCGGCGATAAGAACTCCGAACTCCGACGGTAAGGGAAGAAGCCGAAGGCTTCCGGCGAGAGGAGCCCAACTCGGCGAGAGGAACACGGCGATGGCCGAATGAAGGCCATCAGAAATAACGTCAAAGCTGAATGGAGGTCGGCTGGAGAAAACTCTTCGGCGAAAAATCTGTTGCACACATTTAGAAGAACCGACCACCCTCCTATTTATAGATGGTGGAGAATACCCTAAATCGGGTAAGAATGAGAGGGGGGCCGGCTGCCATCATGAAGGGAATAAACCCCTTCCAAAAATAGAGTTGTCAAGTTTGCAAACTCCAAATAAAGCAGGTTGCCACCATAGGAAGGGGAATTAACTCCTTTCCAAAAGTGATTGCCATGTTGGCAATCCACGAGAAATCGGGCTGGGGAGGAGAGAAATCTAGCTGAAATCAGGGGATCCAGGAGGGGTGGCACTGATTACGCAACAATCTCCACCTTGATGCCTCTCTCAGGACAAGCTCCACCTAGATGAGGAAAACTCAAAAAAAAAAGCTTCAACGGTCACCAAGACCCAAAAAAGGAAAACCAAAGAAACCAACTGAATGTATTTCGGCTGATAATGGATCACAAGAGAACTGCTCTAACTCTGCGCAGCACACCAACTGGACTGACGTGGCTGACTCGAAAATGCTCTACCTGAAGCAAAATATCAATTGCTCCATCTACATCAGTGGTCTCTCATTGCAAAACTGAACCTGTCAAGACTTCTGGCCTTTGATGTACACGCGAGAGAAAAATTGATAAATGCAGACATAGCAAGAAAGAATGCAAACAAACTGACTTCAGCATGGAAAGATGAACCCCTATGAGAACTAGTTGAAGACGGTGGACTAGACACACTCTAAGCTCATAAATGAGGAGTAATAAAGAAAGAGCTTAGGTAATAGGGGGAACATAATGCATTCAAAAATTTCTTGACCAGGGAAAAAAACTCAAAATTGAGAGTTATAGGAACACAAGCTTAGAAATAGCATGACTACAAAAGGAGAAATGATGGTAAGCAAATGAAGGGAAAGAAACAGAATAAAAGAAAATGATGAAAAAAATGTAGGAAGAAAACACACATAAAGAAAGAAAAAAAAGGAGAAAAGTACTAAAGGACGTCCTCATTGACATCCTCAAGGCATAAAGACGCAACAAACTTTTCCTTTTTATCACCGGAGATCTTCCTCGTCTCCTTGTTCTGAAGATTCCAACAATCCTTTATTCCATGCCTCTTTTTTTTTCTATAGTTGCAATAACTATTTGTACTTTTCTTGTACTTCGCTCCTCTGCCTGAACCAGACTGACCATGAGAGAACAAAGCTGAGCTTTCGGAAATGCCTGAGCCGGACGACTTCTTTTGCATGTCATCTGAGAGTAAGTCTGTCATGACTTCCTCCAAGTACAAAATATCCTTACTGTAAGTGAGGGTAGTGACCATGCCCTTGTAGGACTTTGAAAGAGAGTTCAGAAGAATAACTGTCTTGTCCTCTTCCTCCACCTTGATATCCATGCGGAGACACTCCGATAACAGTTTATTAAAACTATTTAGGTGGTCATGTAGAGAGGAACCCTCCTTCATGCTAAACTTGTACAGTTACTATTTGAGGTTGATGCGAATGAGGAGATACTTCGTCATGTAGATACTCTCCAACTTTGCCCGAAGACCTGAGACAGGCGTCTCTGAAAGAACTTCATATAACACATCATCGTGTATGCAAAGTTGTATGGTGGACAAAATTTTGAGATCTGAATCCTCCCACGTGCGATCGGTAACCTCAACGTCCTTATTGGTCTTCCCCAATAGGACACGGTGTCAACCTTCCTTAATCAGTAGTGCTCGGACCTTGACATGCCATAGGCCAAAATTGTGCTTTCCGTCGAACTTCGTAAGTGCAAACTTCGCACCTGGTATGGAAGTCGCCATAGAACTCAAATTGAAGAAATCTGCATGAAGACCGATGCGACCAAATACTTTCACGGATCAAGATTGGGAAGATATGTGAAAGATAATAGTTGTCAACCTAAATCACCTAGAGGGGGGTGAATAGGTGAGTTGTGCGTCTTTTGTGAAATAAAAAAATCTCAGAATACAGTACAGATCTATCTACCAAATTATCACAGACGAGACAAGATTTATAGTGGTTCCCCGATCTTGAGTACATCCACTTTCCCTCACCGATCTAGCAATATACTAGACTCGGCTACTCCACTATCTCGGATTGAAAGTCAATCCTATCCTCGGAACAAAGTTCCTACAATCTCGATCCAACCAACTGGATCTACAACTCGGAACGCAAAATTTCCTACAAACTCGGAGTTGAAAACTCCTACACTCGGAGAAAACTTCTCCTACAAGAATGAAAAATTGTTTACGAAAATACAAACAATGATTTTTCTGTCAGATCTGCAAACAGCAACCAGGATCTTCTTCTTATAAGCTTTGCGGCACTTTCAGAAAAGATGAAGAAAATATCGGCAACAGATCTGGAATCTTCCTTGTCTTACACGATCGGAAAGAGGATGAGCAGTTGAGAAACGGTCTCGATCTGTAAAACTTCTTCAGTCTATTTCCTCTGAAAATCGAAGCCCTTGCCGGAGAAGAACAGCGGCGACGGCGGCTTTCGTTCCGTGAAGAGAGAGAGAGAGAGAGGAAACAACGACTTAGAGAGAGAGACGGCTGCAGAAAAGTTTCCGATAATATTTTTTTTGATCTTGAAAGCTTGAATTCTTGTTATTATTAGGGTTTGTCGATTAGACAGGCCTTTATATAAGAATACTGATAATAATGGTCATAATTGGTATTAATGACGTACACGTGGACCAATCATGTCGCAGATTTTGAAAATCTGTCAAATCTGGACTTAGAAGAAATTTCGGAGAAAAGGAAGAGATATACACGAGTGGGTATAAAACTACTCGAGTAGGTAGAGGACTACTCCAGTAAGGAAAGAGATGTTACTCGGGTATAAAATTCAGGACTACTCGAGTAGCTAGAAAACAACTACTCGAGTACATATAATCAACTTACTCGAGTACTTAGAAGATCTACTCGAGTATACAGAAAATTTCACGGGAAGAGGAGTAGAACTACTCGAGTACAAGTTGAACTACTCGAGTAGGTGAGAAAGACTACTCGAGTGGTTTGATGAACTACTCGAGTGATAGGACTTAGAAAAATTTCTGAACACTGGAAAATGAGCTACTCGAGTAGTCAGACTGAACTACTCGAGAGGATATAGTCTACTCGAGTATATGAAAAGACTTACTTGAGTAAATGACTTGGAATATATTTAGGAGGAGATAAATTCATTTAACTCGAGTATGAAGCATGAACTACTCGTGTAGTAAGTGAACTACTCGAGTAAATAACTTATACTACTCGAGTATAAAAAATTTACTCTTGAGATAGAAGACAGTTACACGAGTCAGAAATTATAACTACTCAAGTATATAGATACTTACTCGAGTGTCTTAATTAGAAAAACTTGGAGAGCGAAATTTGTGCAACTCGAGTAAGAAGAAGTATCTACTCGAGTAGTCAAGTAAGCTACTCGAGTATGTGACAATCTACTTGAGTATGAAGCAAGTATTTCACTCGAGTAGTTAATGACCTACACGAGTAGAATACTTAGAAAACTTTTCAAGGTCGAAATTCTTTCTTCTTTGGAGAAATCAGCATCGAACTCTATTCATATTGTCCAAGTGCTTGAAAATGAAGTGTATACCAATAGAGAGGCTACACATGAGTCAACACTTTGGGTCATACAATGAGGGATTACATTGTATGGTCCTGTGTTTGGTGACCCATTGTAGACTGACATTGGTCTACACTTTCCATTGGAATCCTGCAACCACATAACTCAAACAAAGCATCAAATACAACCTAATTCATCTTAGTTCCAGGATGACTTCATCAAATCTGGGTTAATGTGGACATAGTGTCTTGCAAATGGCTCCGTTTGAAGCTTTATATGGGCGACGATGTCGGACTCCTCTGTTTTGGGCTGAGGTTGGCGAGCTGCCTTTGTTGGGCCCAGTGGCGCTCGAGGACATGGAAGTTGTCGTACGACTTATTCGGGAGAAGCTCCGGATTGCCGAAGAGCATTATGAAAAGTATGCCAACCGGCGAAGGTCGGAGTTAGAGTTTGCAGTGGGGGATTTCGTCTTCCTGAAAGTCTCCCCAATGGTTGGAATTAAAAGGTTTGGAAAAGAGCGCAAATTAGACCCAAGATTTGTGGGTCCGTTCAATATTTTTGCGCGAGTTGGTGCTATGGAAAAATCAGAATGTGGAAAGCGCGACGTGGGAGCTCGAGTCAACGATAAGGGCAGCTCACCCTCAATTGTTCCTGTAAATAAGCTGGTATGTGAATTGGTGTTTTTGTTTGATTACTCATTTGATTTATATAAGAACTATTGAAAAGTTTCGAGGCGAACCTTTTTGTTAGGGGGAGTGACTGTAACGCCCCGTAGTTTTCGTTGAATGATTGCATACGCTTGATGGGCGTTACGTTGGCTTTAACCGTTGTTCGAGCATGGTTTTCACGCGGGCTTGCGAGTGGCTGTTTTGGTAGCCTAGTTGCACGATTCTCCAGCAACCCGGAGTCCAATTTGGGGACTAGGTGAGGCCTCTTAGGAAATGCTTGCACTTTTACTTCCCTTTTCCTTTGTCCAAATGCGGAGGCGGAGGCAAAGCCTGGAGTGGCATTGGCTGTAGCACGGGCTGGTTTTGTGGGCACCTTGCCTTGAGATGTCCCTGTTCGCCACACTGAAAGCACACCTTATTTTTGACCCAGCAGCGGCCCACAACATGACCTCTTCCCCCACAACCTGTACACTCCAAGTCTCTGGTTGGCGCACCCTGAATGGCGTGCACCTGCTCCTTCTTTTGCATCCCCAACCGCTTGAAACATTTCTCAAATGGGTGGCCTGACCGGCCACAGAAGCTACACGTCTCCTTATTCTTCTTCCTTATGTCTGCTTCTTGGGAGATTTTCCCTCCCACCAGCTTTCTCTTATCCTTCCTCATCAGCTGCCCTCTTTGTTTTGCATTTTCTATAGCTTCAACCTTCAAAGCAGCCTCAACCACAGTGGTGTAACTCGTCGCTCCATAAGCGCTTGCGAACTGCTGAACATCGCTCTGGAGTCTGCCAAGAAATCTCTTTACTCGGTCAGCTTCCGTAGTCACCAAGCTCGGAGCGAACCGACTTAGATTGCTAAACTCAATTTCATACTCACTAACTGTGAGTTTCCTCTGCTTCAGGTACAAAAAGTCATTCATCAGGCGGTCCCTTTCTACTGACGGCAGAAACTTGCGTCGTAACATTTCTTTGAAGACTTCCCATGAACATCCTGCCACTAAGCTTTCCTTTTCTCGCAACCACCAACTTTTTGCCAGTCCTTTTAGTTGGTAGGCGGCAAGCATCACCTTCTAGTCCTCGATCACGCCAGAATAGAGAAACATCTCTTCCAACGTGATCATCCAATCATCCAAGATCACAAAGTCCGCTTTTCCATCTTAGGTAGGTCGTCCAAGTCGCTGAAACTGCGAGATAAAAGTCATCGCAGGAGGAACCACAACTGGGGGTATCAACGCCACGGAAGGAGTAGAAACAGCGGGGCCTCTGACAGTCTCTTGCACTCTTGGTGCTAGCACAGACATCGCTGATGACATAGCTTGGAGCTGGGACTGCACATCCTGCACCTGCCTAGTCAAAGCCTCGTTACTTTGTCGTAGGCTATCCATCAGGGCATTGTTTTGCGCGCCCGAAGACTCGCCCTCGGATTGGGGAGTCTGCCTTGTCACTGGACACTTCGACATCCTATAAACACATTCACCCTCATCAAGCTCAAACCCAACAAAACACACAACTGCTATGTACAGAGAATACATGGATAAATATGAACATCAACTGCTAACTTGCTCTGAGAGTTTGTGAATGATGTTATGCCTATCCTAAGATGACTTACCGTCATCCCACAAAGTGGTGCCTCAACGATGAATGCATGAATTTATTTGACCCAAAACCATGAGTGTACAGGTGTCATCATGTACATCTTTAGCTTGACACGTTGTGCTCATGCAATGTTATGTTATGCGTGTTGTGCTATGCATTCGAGAAAAGGCCTTAATGCATGCCATGAGCGAACCCCACAAGTAACAACGCCGGTTAAACACAACAAGATCTCTAATTGTATGAACACGAAAGGTAAATAATAGAGGAATACAAGGTAAAACATGGCAAAATTAGATGAACAAGAGGTAAGCACAAAGATTGGGAAATTCTTGAAAGACAAGATTATTCATGAGTGTCTAATAGGTGAGAGTCAAGGCAAGATGAACAAAACTAGCATCTTAGACAAAGTGCAATTTAATCAAGAAAAGGAACAAAAAAACAAGAGTGGCAAGAAAACTAGCTACACTTGCAAGAATCAAAGAACAAAAACAAGATTGGCAAGGGTGGAGAACACCGCTTGCCTGAACCGATACAACACCGCGACGGATGCTCCTCTCTTTCCTTCCTTTGCCTTAGCTTTGCTCCCTTGAGTGCCCTTTGGAATGAGGAAGAAGATGATGAAGAGGGTGGAGAAAGATGAAGTGAGGAGAAAATAAACTCTCTTCTCGGCTTTACTTCTTCCAGGACAGAGCTGGACCACTTGATCCAGAATCAGAGAAACGAACGACACAAAAAAAACTGAAAAAGTCAATTTTCGGCCCTGTCACGCCCTGTGATACGCCCGTGTCACAGGGCGTGTACCTTAAGCGGCGCAGAATCCGACAATTTCCAGTTTATCCACAAGGTACACGGCCGGGTACACGCCCGTGACGGGTCGGTCACGCCCGTGACCTAGGGCGTGTAACCCGTGTCTCGACATTTCGTCGACCAAAAGTGTAGACACTTAGACATAGCAGGACACGCCCTGTGACACGCCCGTGTCACAGGCCGTGTATCCCTCTCTCGACACTCGACACCCGATACTCGACACTCGACACTCGATAGTCGTCGAGCTAAATTCGTCGACCCAGCGGGACACAGCCCGTGACACGCTCATGTCACGGGGCGTATACCCCATTCGTCGAGCTCAACTCGACGCCAATCAAATTCGTCGAGTCAAGGAGGTCACGCCCCAGGTCACGCCCTGGGTCACGCCCCGACATGCCCGTGTCGGGGGGCGTGTTCCTCCCGTAACCTCGTCGAACGAAGTTCGACGACCACATGGCCAAAATGCATCCCGAGCTGGACACTCCCTGGGACACTCCCGTGTCCCAGGCCGTGTCACTCAAAAAATGACCATTTTTCACTGTTTTGAAAAGTGTTTCCGTTTCGTCCTAGACCATTTCTTCCTTAAGGACTTTTTACCCCTTTTTATTTTCGTTATCTCAGGTTCGATTCCTTCCTCTGGTTCACGTTTTGTTTATGACTCTTACGCGTAGTTCTTAGCTACATATGTATTCTTATAGGAAACTTTAAGGTAAAGAACCGTTGGGCACGTGTTCTCTTCGATTCTGGCGCGACCCATTCATTTGTGGCTCGAACCTTTCTGGATCGGTATCATTTGACACCAGATCGAGTGGGGAATGCTTTTTTGGAGAAAACGTGCTAGTCGCATCCATGTGGTGAGGTTATGCATCCCATACTACATAACCCACACATGTTTCCCCTATGGTGGATCCATATACAACCACATATTATGCATCCCATACTACATAATATGCCCCGTATACTTCTGTTCATGCCGTGAGTGTAGTGTGCGTGCTTCGGCCAAGACATACTGATGGCACCTTAGTGTGTGTATGATATGATGCTTAATATGATTACAAAAAGGCAAGTTTGCCCGACCAATTGTCAAGCAAACCTGGCTCTGATACCAAATGTCACAACCCGCATTTCCCCAACGAGTACATCGTATCAGAGTAAGAGGAACTACGTGTTATGATGCCGCGTCGTGCAGGGGATAACTGCACACGCTCAGGCAAAGCCTTGACGCTTACTAGTAGTTGAAAATCATCAGTTATATGCAAGAAAACCGTTTAGTTTGATGGCCGTATCCCTCGGCCTTAGGGATCAAAACGTGTGTTTGTACGCGGCGGAAAATACTTTAGTTTACTTTTGACGATCTCCTATATGCATTCTAGATTTATAATAATATAAGCAATCATCCTTTTTACGTTGTTTGGAAAATACTTGTTAGGTGACCAAAACATGTTATGAATGTTATACAATACTAGGTTTTGTTTAGCTTAAAAATACCTAATGCAACCTACCATAAACTCTTCTCAAGAGCAAGTAGACATCATCTCATTCAAATGATTCATAGTAGCAGTCTAACATTCATATGTAGCAAGTAAAGAAAACCACTAATTGGCGCCAACAAGCTGACACGAACCCATTGGGGCGTATGTATGTCTGTACAACAAGGTAAAGCACTACCTCGCTAAGCAAGCTCGACTAGCTCCAAAGAGACTCTACCCAAGCCTTAGCCGCTCAACCGGCTACAACATGCACCTGAGGCATTCAAAAAAGAACACCTCAGCAATCATCAAAGCTACAAAAAAATAGAACATTATGTTCATACAATATAACGAAGGAGCTTACCGACCCCGTAGAATTTTCATGTAAACGAGTGAAAAGAACAGGGTGGAAAATAAGTGTTAAACACTGCCAACCCAACATGTAACGCATCAAGTGCATGAAATTCTCATCAAGTCCTGCTCAACCCGCAGGAGCAAAAAGGCAATACACATGCCCATTCCATCATCTTTAGAACAAGAAACAACTATACTAGTGAAACATAAGCAGCGGTTAAGTTCGATTCCGCAAGGGTCTTTTGGTTGCGGCCCTAAAGTGGAACACACCAATAAAAGCCAGCCCAAATCGGGGCCAAAACGGTGCTCTACACCACAAATCAAAACCTGGTGGCCACCAAGGCTGAAACCACACCACCCCTTACCGAATCTTCACACCAACGCTCCTGCCATGGTTCACAATTCGCCTCGCCAAACTCACCATAATACAAGCTAAACCCGTTTCATTTCATCGTCCTCACTCATGACTACAAATTGCCCAAGTTATGTCAAACTTGATAGAATTTGGGTCTCTACTTCCCCATAAGCGAACCCCACAAGTAACAACGCCGGTTAAACACAACAAGATCTCTAATTGTATGAACACGAAAGGTAAATAATAGAGGAATACAAGGTAAAACATGGCAAAATTAAATGAACAAGAGGTAAGTACAAAGATTGGGAAATTCTTGAAAGACAAGATTATTCATGAGTGTCTAATAGGTGAGAGTCAAGACAAGATGAACAAAGCTAGCATCTTAGACAAAGTGCAATTTAATCAAGAAAAGGAACCCAAAAACAAGAGTGGCAAGAAAACTAGCTACACTTGCAAGAATCAAAGAACAAAAACAAGATTGGCAAGGGTGGAGAACACCGCTTGCCTGAACTGATACAACACCGCGACGGCTGCTCCTCTCTTTCCTTCCCTTGCCTTAGCTTTGCTCCCTTGAGTGCCCTTTGGAATGAGGAAGAAGATGATGAAGAGGGTGGAGAAAGATGAAGTGAGGAGAAAATAAACTCTCTTCTCAGCTTTACTTCTTCCAGGACAAAGCTGGACCACTTGATCCAGAATCAGAGAAACGAATGACACAAAAAAACTGAAAAAGTCGATTTTCGGCCCTGTCACGCCCTGTGACACACCCGTGTCACAGGGCGTGTACCTTAAGCGGCGCAGAATCCGACAATTTCCAGTTTATCCACAAGGTACACGGCCGGGTACACGCTCGTGACCTAATGCGTGCAACCCGTGTCTCGACATTTCGTCGACCAAAAGTGTCGACACTTCGACATAGCGGGACACGCCCTGTGACACGCCCGTATCAGGCCGTGTATCCCTCTCTCGACACTCGACACCCAACACTCGACACTCGACAGTCGTCGAGCTAAATTTGTCGACCCAGCGGGACATGGCCCGTGATACGCCCGTGTCACGGGGCGTGTACCCCATTCGTCGAGCTCAACTCGATGCCAATCAAATTCGTCGAGTCAAGGAGGTCACGCCCCAGGTCACGCCCTGGGTCACGCCCCGACACGCCCGTGTCGGGGGGCGTGTTCCTCCCGTAACCTCGTCGAACGAAGTTTGATGACCACAAGGCCAAAATGCATCCCGAGCTGGACACGCCCTGGGACACGCCCGTGTCCTAGACCGTGTCACTCAAAAAATGACCATATTGTTTTGAAAAGTGTTTCTGTTTCATCCTAGACCATTTCTTCCTTAAGGACTTTTTACCCCTTTTTGTTTTCGTTACACCACACATCTTCCATACAATCAACCCGTTTGGAGCAACCTTACCCGGGCTCTAAAAAGTTCAAGCATTCCCTAAGAGGCCTCACCGAGTCCCCAAATTGGACTCCGGCTTGCTGGGGAATCGTGCAACTAGGCTACTAAAACAGCCACTCGCAAGCCCGCATGAAAACCATGCTCAAACAACGGTTAAAGCCAACGTAACGCCCATCAAGCGTATGCAATCATTCAACGAAAACTACGTGGCGTTACATACAGGTCCCAACAATCTCCCCCTATTTGTTGAAGTCAGAACCCTTTACACTAAGGTGAATTAAAGACATAAAAAGAAGCTAAGTAGAAAAATTATTGCAAGCAAGCAATAGACTATGAGAAAAGATAATAAGAGCAAAAACTTAGAATTATATAAATAAAAATATCCAAAATTATCAGTTCTACAGTCAATCATTTCACACTCTCAAATATCCTTACAAATCAGCCTTGATGCTGTTGTCTGTCCAATTTCTCTTGTTGTCTTCTCTGGTAACAGAAAGGTTTTGGATAATACTTGGGAGGTCTAGGAGGGGCTGCAGGGTTGTTCCTCCCATATTCTCTGTCATAGATTCTCCTTTTGGTCATGAATTTTTCATAAAGTTCCCATTTATATGAGTTATAATGAATATTCCTGCTCTCATGAAATTCCATAACTAATCTGAGAGTTTCCAGAATCAGGGATTTGGAGGTTGGAGACCAAACTTCAGCATGTTCAGGAGCTTTAGCAGGAACAGACTTGCTAGAAGAAGGGCCTTCACCATATTTTCTTTTCTTCTTGGAGGTTTTGATCTCTAGAGGAGCATGAAGGAAAATGTCAGCATGATCTTCTTCCCAGCCTTGAACATAGGTGTCTGGAGGAGCAACTGAGTCTCCAGGCCTGGGAGAGAAGGTAGGTTGCAGAGGAGCAGATGGGGCAGAGGCAGCAATAGCTAGAGGATTTAAATGATAGGAAATGATGTTGGAGTCAGCAGCAAACTCTGGGAGAATCTGGTTATACATCCATACAGCAGTGTCATAGGTATGAAATTTGACACTCTGTATCTGGGCTAGCACATCATCATGAATTGTCTGCACATGAGTTTCCCATAAATCTGTCTTTTGAGTAGCTGATTTTTCTACTTGTTCTTTGAGTTCTTTGATCAAGCCCTCCCCCTTTCTGATTTCAATAAATAACTTCTCTATAGTATCTTCTTTAAAGAGACCAACTTCTTCACATATTTTCTCTTTGTTAGCTTCAGCCCGTTTGTCCACTTCAATCTGATTACCTGCAAGGGTAACACTCTGTTCCATAACTTTTCCAACACTAGTGATAGTGTGGTCGAGAGCTTTTCCACCAAGTTGAAACAGATATCTGAGTTTGTCAGTATTATTCTGGATTTTAGCGAATCTTCTGCTCATCTCAGTCTCGAGGGCAGTTACCTTGTCAGTTACAGTCTTTAGACAAGTATCAAAATAAGTCCTCTGGTCTTGAAGAAGGAGTGCAATCTGTTGTATAAAATATGAGGAGGAAGAATCTGTAACAGCAGCAGTTGAAGGAGCAGTAGATGAAGGAAGAGCAGAAGGAAGAGGAGGAGCTACCCATGGAGCAATTTCTTCAATGATCACAGAGCTGTGAGCTCTGGTTGTATGAATGATAACATCCCCTTCTTCCATAATATAAGGGATAGAGAAATCTAAGTTTCTGAGAGGAGCCTCAGCTGGCTCAGGAGATGGCTCATCAAAAATGAGAATACTCTTTGTATGGGGTTGAGAGGAATCAAGATTTGGAGCTGGAGTCCTGGCTGGAGAATTATCTGGAGATTGACCAGGAGTTGAGTCCTTGTGAATTTCAGAGGATGGAGCTGGAGGAGATAGAAGAGGAGGAATGGGCAGCACTTCTTCAGTGAGTTCTATAATCATTGCATCTATAGCAGCAGCTGTTGAGAGAAGAGATTCTTGAGGTATCTGATCTGAAGGAGTTGCTGGAGTTTGAGGTGTTTGAGGTAGGGAAGAAGTTGCTGGCTGAGGAGATGAGGTAGTTTTTGGTGGAGAGGGCTTCCTGACTGGGATAGAAGGAGCAGGCTCCCCCTCACTTGGTGCACCAGAGGAGATGGCCACATAATGAGGAGAGGGAGATGGAGTTCTGTACTCTAATACTGGAACTGTTGAAGTCTTAGTAGCTTGGGCAGCATTTTTCAGTTTGAGCTCCCATCTCTGAATAGAAGAAATGGAGACCTTCTTCATGTGGTGAAGAGGGGTCCCTTTGGAGAATTTAAATACCTGAGGATTTGTTTCATGGATGATCAGAGAGATTATCCTGGAGAAGTTGGGGGATTTTAAGTTGTCCTTGATTTTGTCCAGAATCAGCATGTCAAACTGGTATATCTTACGGCAGACAATGGCTTGCATTATGTCGAAGAAATACAGTGGAATGTCTCTTATGGAGTTGGTCTTGCACAGCAAAATCTTTCCAATAACATCAACCAGAAATATTCCTTTTTGCATTCATGTCTGACCGTTTGAGATACAGAGCTTCAGCCGAAATACCACAGAATAAGCTTGTTCGGTTAGAATCTTCGTCATCTAGGTCATCTTCTTCGTCCACTATCGATAATCGGAGAAGTTGAGAGACAATGGTCTTGGTGAGTTTGATCTTCATACCTCTCACAGTGGATTTCAGAACTTGTCCATGTCGTTTGACCTTCAGATTGGTGAAGATTTCTGCTACCTCGGGGAAGAGGATCCGACAGGGTTCTTGCAGGATGAAGGAGAGCCCTGCGGTGTCTAGAAGAATCAGCAAGTTGCGAAAATCATCTGAAAGCTCGGCAATCCCGGCGGTAACAAGTTCCGAACCTACACCAATCTTGGAGACGGCGGACATGATACGGAAACTGAGAAAAGCTCTATCGGGGGAAAGAGGAAAAGTCGCGGCTCTGTAACTTCTTGAAGGAAGACGAAGCGGTAGATATGTACTCGAGAGATTGGAAATGATTTCGTGGAGAATTAATTTGGAATTTTGAATTTATAAACCCTAGGTTTATGTTTAATCATCTAGAAGGAAATAACTTAAAAAGGAGAAGGCGGCAAAAGCCTTGGGTTGGCTTATAAGAAAATTTGAAAATCCAAAGAGAGACCTACACGAGAGATAAAGGGGTACTCGAGTAGATTACTTAACTACTCGAGTAGATGAATCGGCTGACTTGAGTAGATTAGGTGTACTACATGAGTACTTGAACTGCCTTACTCGAGTAAGTTGAATGGACTACTCGAGTAGGTCCTTTAATGTCTCGAGTATGTCAAGTTTATAAAATAAATTGAAATGCCAAGTTGACTAACCATTTATGTTCCTTTGCTTTCTTGAAATCCAAACTTCTTTAATCTTCCTTGTTGAGCATCCCAAGTTCAGTTTTGAAGAATGAGAACTTGGTCTTGTCCAGCGGCTTCGTGAAAATATCTGCAACTTGCCTGTCTGTGGATACATATTGGAGATCTATGTCCCCATGCTCGACATGCTCCCGGATGAAATGATATATTAGCTCGATATGCTTTGTCCGGCTGTGCGAGACTGGATTGTTGGCTATTGCAATTGCGCTGGAAGAGTCGCAAAATAAGGGGACATTCTTGAACTTCAAGTTGTAATCCTCAAATTGATTCTTGATCCAGAGTAACTGTGCACAGCAACTGCCTGCAGAGATGTACTCTGACTCAGCCATTGAGATTGCGACATAGTTCTGCTTCTTACTATTCCAGGAGATTAGCCTTCTTCCAAAGAATTGGCACGTCCCGGAGGTTCTTTTCCTGTCATCTTTGCTTCCTGCAAAATCTGCATCTGAAAAATCAATTAGTTCGCTGTCATTACTTCTTAGGTACCATAAGCCAAGATTTGGTGTACCTTTAAGGTATCTCAAAATCCGCTTTGCAGCAGCGTAGTGAGATTCCTTAGAGTTCACCTAAAATCTAGCACAGACACATGTTGAAAACATTATGTCAGGTCTACTGGCAGTAAGGTAGAGCAAAGATCCAATTATGCTTCTGTACTTAGTTTCATCAAAAGGTTTCCCTTTTTCATCATTGTCCAGAGACATAGTTGAGCCCATTGGAGTCCTCATGGATGTTGCGTTCTCCATTCTGAATTTCTTAATCAGCCCTTTGGTGAACTTGGTCTGCGAGATGAAAATTTCATCTTCAGATTGTTTCACCTGAAGCCCTAAGAAATACTTCAGCTCGCCCATACTGCTCATTTTGAGCTTCCCTTGTATAAGTTTTAAGAACTTTTTGCAGAGGTTGTCGTCTGTAGAACCAAAAATAATGTCGTCGACATAGATTTGCACTAGCAAACTCTTGCCCTTAATTTCCCTAAGAAATAATGTCTTGTCTATCTTTCCCCTTGTGAACTTATTCTCAAGTAGAAAGCTAGACATCGTCTCATACCAAGCTCGAGGAGCTTGTTTCAGACCATATAGGGCCTTGTGCAGGAAATAGACATAATCCGGAAGGTTAGGATCAACGAAACCTGGAGGTTGTTCCACATACACTTCCTCCTTTATGTTACCATTAAGGAAGGCAGACTTCACGTCCATCTGATAGACGGTGAAGCCTTTGAATGCAGCATATGCTAGGAACAACCTTAGTGCCTCCAGCCTTGCCACTGGAGTATATGTCTGCTCTAAGTCGATTCCTTCTTCTTGATGATAGCCTTTAGCGACAAGTCTGGCCTTGTTCTTTATGATCGTCCCGTGTTCGTCCATCTTGTTCCTGTAGACCCATTTTTTTCCAATGACGTTCTTTCCTTTGGGTCTTGGAACAAGCTTCCATACATTGCAACGCTTGAACTGATTTAGCTCTTCTTTCATTGCCAATATCCACGATGCATCTGAGTTTGCTTCCTCAAACTTCTTTGGTTCAACCTGCGAGAGAAAACTTAAATAAAGATTCTCATTAGTTGTACCTCTTCGAGTTCTGTCACCGTCCCAGGGATCTCCTATGATTTGGTCCATGGGATGATCCTTCAAATGTCTGAGCTCTAGAGTTCTTGCATCTGGATTATCTTCAATCACTGGAGTGATTTCTTCATCTTGGATGAGTCCTTCATCTTGATCATCAGCCTCTCCAATAGGGGTTGGAGTGGTGATCTTGATGAACTTTTCGCCTTTGTTTTCGAACGGTTCATCCAAGCTAGTTTCTTTCAGTTTGGCACCTGCATCTTCAATGAGCACACTAGACAGATTGCTTTGCAGCAAGCTCGTCTCATTAAATACAACATGTATTGATTCTTCTACCACCAGAGTTTTTCTATTAAATATTCTATATGCCTTATTATGGCTACTATAACGTACATAAATACCTTCAAAACTCTTTTCGTTGAACTTGGTGGTATGATACTTACCATTGTTAAGCACGAAGCATTTACAGCCAAAGATTCTAAAGTATGAGATGGTTGGCTTCCTGCCCTTTAGAAGTTCGTAAGGTGTCTTATTGTGGATTTTGTTTATGAGTGCTCGATTTTGCACATGGCATGCAGTGTTGATGGCTTCAGCCCAGAAGTACTCCGGAAGTGAAGCATCACTCAACATTGTCCTGCAGGCCTCTATGAGTGTTCAGTTCCTTCTCTCAGCCACTCCGTTCTGTTGTGGAGTACAAGGAGAGGAAAACTCATGAAAGATACCTAAGCTTTCACAGAATTCTGTCATGGCCCCAGATTTGAACTCTGTTCCGTTGTCACTTCTGATTTTGACTATGTAGCAGTTGTACTCATTCTGTACTTGCCTGACAAAATTAGTAAAGATGTCGAAGGTATCTGACTTTTGTTTCAGAAAGAACACCCACGTAAAGCGCGAGTAATCATCAACAATTACCAACGTATAATCCTTACCTCCCAAACTTCTAATTTGTAGTGGACCAAACAAGTCCATGTGCAGTAGATGAAGACATCTATTAGAATCTTTGCTAATAATGCTTTTAAAGATATCCCTTGTTTGCTTGCCTTTTACACATGCATGACAAGTTTTATCTTTGACGTACTTGACATTTGGGGCATCACGTACTAACTTCATTGAAAATAATTTGTTAATAGTTTTGAAATTAATATGTATTAGTCTCTTGTGTCATTGGTCAACAAGGAACGCACTATCTTTTGCTAAAAGAGACACTGGTGTAGAGGAATCTATACAAATGAAATTTAAACAGAAAATATTCCTGCTTCGAGTGCCGGATAGAATCATTTCCATATTGTTGACGGATTTTATCAAACACTTATCAGCATGGAATTCAACTATATATCCTTTATCGCAGAGTTGTCTTATGCTTATGAGATTGTGTTCCAATCCTTCGACATAAGCCACATCCGAGAAGGATACATTGTCGTTAGTAATCATACCATAGCCTCTAGTAATTCCAAGGTCTGAACCTCTAAAGATGACCTTTGGTCCGTTCACAACTGGAGTAAAATTATGAATGAGGCTTCTAGTCCCGGTCATATGCCGAGAGCATCCGCTGTCTAAATACCAGATTGGCATTTTGTTGGCCTTTGGACATACCTGCAATCATAGTCAATTTGCCTTAGGAACCCAAACACGTTTGGGTCCTTGGTCTCGGGTTGGAGTACTCCCCCTACGAGTGTTAGCATTATGAGCGGTCTTTCTCATATTGCTGACATGAGGGGTTGCAGCATTTCTGGGATTGAAGCAACAATCAATGAGGAAGTGACCAACCTTGCCACAGCACCAACAGTCAAATCTGTTGTACCTTTGCCTCATGATCTCCTGCTTGACCTTTTGGAATTGTGGTCTAGCAGGGGCAGCATTCTTGGAGGAAGATGCCTTATGATGATGACAATCACATGACTTCTTCTCCTTTATAGGCTTTTCTACAACATGCCTTGTCTTTGGTGCATTCTTGAAGTTATGACCATGATTGAAAGGGTCATAGCTCTTAAGAACAACTTCTTCATAAGGTGCCTTGAAGACACTTTCGCCAAAGTTTCTGGGTCGAGTCCATCCTTGATAGCGGGACTTTGGCTCTACATAAGTATGCCTAGTAAAGTGCCCGTAGGATGAGTCAAGATCAAACTCATTTGATGGAAAGATGACTTTCTTGAATGTAGTCTGATCCTGAGGGGCTTTCCCCTTCTCTTTGGCTAAGATCTTTTTCGCGGCCTTATTCTTCCGTTGAGACTTATTTCTCCTAGAGGATTTACTAGGTGCTTCTTCATGGCCTAGCCCAGCTCTCTTGCCCTTTACTGAGAATTCAACAACAAATGGAAGAACTGTTTTGGGCTTCGAGAAACTTTCAACAAGTTTCTTTTCAGCGGCAAGTTGTCCCTCCAATTCCTTAATGATTTTCTCTTTGAGGTCAAGGTTCTCAAGAGCCTTATTATATTCTTCAATAGCATTATTGAAGTTTTCTTTGAGGGAGTCAGTCTTTGCGACTTTCTCTCTCAAGATGCTCTCTTCGGATTTTAGAGATTTGATCTCTTTATCCTGAGTCTTCACGACTCGACGACATTTGTCGTAAGATATGATTAACTCCTTCTACTGGGCCATTAGTTCTGACTCATCGTCATAGGAGCTATCCTCACAATCATGTTTAGAGACTTCTGAATCTGAGAGAGAGGTATGAGATTTTACCTTCCCAGTGAACTGGGGCTCTTGATCATCATCTGTTTGAGTCATAAGCCCAAAATAAGCTTCTTCTTCTTCTTCACTTGACTCAGATGAGTCGGAGTCACTAAGAGTCTTGCCCTTTTTAGCTATCAGGCTCTTCTCTTTCCTCTTTTCATTGTACGAGGATTTCTTTTCTTCTCTTCTACCACCCTCCTTCTTATTATGAGGGCAGTCGACGATGACATGACCTGGCTTGTTACAACAATAACAAATGATGTCAGTCAAACCATGTTTGTTCTTTTAGAGGAATACCTGTCATGGCTACTTGAGCCTTTTCTTTGTCGATCATCATCGTGTCTTGATCTTCTATAGGAGGCATCCTTGCCTTTCCATTGCTTTTTCTTGTTCAAGAATTTCTTGAACTGACGTGAGAGCAGTGAGAACTCTCCTTCTGATAGCTCAGAGCCTGAGGTACTAGGCTCAGAAGTTTCTTCTTCACTAATTTCTGGAGCTGGAGCAGGGGAGGCAGCCTTTGTCTTTCTAGAAGTGTCTGCCTTGAGAGCAATAGATTTTTCTTTGAGAGCAGACCTACTCTTCTCTTCTTCAGCTTTCCTGGTGTTGAGTTGAAGCTCATATGACATAAGCTTCCCGAAGAGATTTTGTGGGTCTGTCTCGGCCAGCTTCCCAAACTCCCTGATGGCACAGACCTTGTTGTCCCATTCTTTGGTCAGGGATCTCAGGAATTTGTCATTCAGTTCTCCATTAGTGAATACTCTGTCGTAGACTCTTAGGCCATTCACTATCTTGAAAAAGTTCTCAAATGTATCAGCAATGGTCTCTTTGCTTCCCTGTCGGAAGGCTTCATACTTCTGATTGAGGAGGGATCTACGATCATCCCTTACCTCTTCTGTACCTTCCATCAAGGTAACCAAGGACTGCCACATCTCCTTTGCAGATTGACAATGGATTAAGTTCTGCAGCATTGAGTCATCAACTGCACTTGCTATAATGTTTTTTTATCTTTCTTGTCTAGTGAGACAAGTGCAATCTCGTCCTTGTCTAAATCCATCAGCTTCTTTGGAACCTTCTTGGTAGGATCTATAGTGGAGACAGTCATAAGGATATAAGGACCTTCTTCAACTATCATGAAGATCCTCGGATCCACAGCTTCCATAAAGAATTTAATCCTTTCTTTCCACATGGGAAAGTTGTTCTTGTTGCATAGAGGAAGCTTGGCAAAATCCTTTGCCTTGTCCATGATAGGTAGATCTCAAAAGACAACTATTGCAGGAACTGATCAAGGTATTAACCTTTTAACGATCAACCTCCCTCTGATACCAATTGAAAGATAATAGTTGTCAACTTAAATTACCTAGAGGGGGTGAATAGGTGAGTTGTGCGTCTTTTGCAGAATACAAAAAATCTCAGAACACATCACAAATCTATCTACCAAATTATCACAGACGAGACAAGATTTATAGTGGTTCCCCGATCTTGGGTACATCCACTTTCCCTCACTGATCTTGCAATATACTAGACTCGGCTACTCCACTATCTCGGATTGAAAGTCAATCCTACCCTCGGAACAAAGTTCCTACAATCTCGATCCAACCAACTGGATCTACAACTCGGAAGGCAAAACTTCCTACAAACTCAGAGTTGAAAACTCCTACACTCGGAGAAAACTTCTCCTACAAGAATGAAAAATTGTTTACGAAAATACAAACAATGATTTTTCTGTCAGATCTGCAAACATCAACCATGATCTTCTTCTTGTAAGCTTTGCGGCACTTTCATAAAAGATGAAGAAAATCTCAGCAATAGATCTGGAATCTTCCTTGTCTTACATGATCGGAAAGAGGATAAGCAGTTGAGAAACGGTCTCGATCTGTAAAACTTCTTCAGTCTATTTCCTATGAAAATCGAAGCCCTTGCCGGAGAAGAACAGCGGCGGCGGCGGCTTTCGTTCCGTGAAGAGAGAGAGAGAGAGGAAACAGCGACTTAGAGAGAGAGAGAGACGGCTGCAGAAAGTTTCCGATAATATTTTTTTTTGATCTTGAAAGCTTGAATTCTTGTTATTATTAGGGTTTGTCGATTAGAAAGGCCTTTATATAAGAATACTGATAATAACGGTCATAATTGGTTTTAATGACGTACACGTGGACCAATCATGTCGCGGATTTTGAAAATCTGTCAAATCTGCACATAGAAGAAATTTCGGAGAAAAGGAAGAGATATACACAAGTGGGTATAAAACTACTCGAGTAGGTAGAGCACTACTCGAATAAGGAAAGAGATGTTACTCAGGTATAAAATTCAGGACTACTCGAGTAGCTAGAAAATAACTACTCGAGTATATATAATCAACTTAGTCGAGTACTTAGAAGATCTACTCGAGTATACAAAAAATGTCACGGGAAGATGAGTAGAAATACTCGAGTACAAGTTGTACTACTCGAGTAGGTGAGAAAGACTACTCGAGTGGTTTGATGAACTACTCGAGTGATAGGACTTAGAAAAATTTCTGAATACTGAAAAATGAGCTACTCGAGTAGTCAGACTGAACTACTCGAGAGGATATAGTCTACTCGAGTATATGAAAAGACTTACTCGAGTAAATGACTTGGAATATATTTAGGAGGAGATAAATTTAGTTAACTCGAGTATGAAGCATGAACTACTCGAGTAGTAAGTGAACTACTCGAGTAAATAACTTATACTACTCGAGTATAGAAAATTTACTCTTGAGATAGAAGACAGTTACACGAGTCAGAAATTATAACTACTCGAGTATATAGATACTTACTCGAGTGTTTTACTTAGAAAAACTTGGAGAGCGAAATTTGTGCAACTCGAGTAAGAAGAAGTATTTACTCGAGTAGTCAAGTAAGCTACTCGAGTAAGTGACAGTCTACTCGAGTATGAAGCAAGTATTTCACTCGAGTAGTTAATGACCTACACGAGTAGAATACTTAGAAAACTTTTCAAGGTGGAAACTCTTTATTCTTTGGAGAAATCAGCATCCAACTCTATTCGCATTGTCCAAGTGCTTGAAAATGAAGTGTATACCAATAGAGAGGCTACACATGAGTCAACACTTTGGGTCATACAATGAGGGATTACATTGTATGGTCCTGTGTTTGGTGACTCATTGTAGACTGACATTGGTCTACACTTCCCATTGGAATCCTGCAACCACATAACTCAAACAAAGCATCAAATACAACTTAATTCATCTTAGTTCCAGGATGACTTCATCAAATCGGGGTTAATGTGGACATAGGTCCCAACAATATGGATCTGACCGATATTGTCATCTACCGTTGACCCAACTCGAAACGGAACGTCCAAACGGTCGCCGATCGTAATCTCGCTCTGATACCACTTGCTATGAAAACGGATCGATCTGAGTGCAGATGCGAAATCTCATGTTCAAATAAATTTTCTAATGGCTAAGAACGAGATTACGAGTAATAATGATAATAACGAATAAACAAACAAAGAGCAATCACCACAAAAGAAGAACACCAAGATTTAAAGTGGTTCACCAAAAATTTGGTTACGTCCACTGTGCAGACAGAGATAAAATCCTCTATTAATTTCTCAAACATACAATACGACTAAATATGGAGGAGAAGAATAGACCAATAATTTAGATGGCGGTCTGAATCCTCCAAGGTCTGGTCGTACATGTTGCGACGAGAAAATAGATCTAACGAGAGAGGGAAGGCCGGTTGCTAGAGGCGAGAAGAACTCTGAAATCCGGACTCCGGCGGTAATGGAAGTAGCCGGAGGCTTGCGGAGAGAGGAGCCCAACTCGGCGAGAGGAACACGACGATGACCAAATGAAGGTCAGCCCAAAATAACGTCAAAGCTGAATGGAGGCCGGCTGGAGAAAACTTTTCGCCGAAGAATTTGCTACACACATTCGGAAGAACCGACAACCCTCCTATTTATAGATGAACAAGAATACCCTAAATCGGCTAAGAATGAGAGGGGGGCCGACTGCCATCATGAAGGGAATAAATCGCTTCCAAAAATAGAGTTGTCAAGTTTGCAAACTCCAAATAAAGCGGGCTGCCTCCATAGGAAGGAGAATTAACTCTTTTCCAAAAGTGATTGACATGTTGGCAATCCACGAGAAATCGGGCTGGGGAGAAGAGAAATCTGGCTGAAATCAGGGGATCCAGGAGGGGCGGCACTGATTACGCAACAAGGAGTGACCCCGCAGTGAAGATGTGATAATCTCGGCTAAGATGCTTTGGACACGTACAATGGAGATCATTAGAGGCACCAGTTAGGGATTGCGAGAGTTTAGTCACTAGGCATGTTAAACGGGGGAGCGGTAGACCAATAAATATTAAGAATGAAACTATAAGGAAAAGCATCATTTACATGGACATTAGTGAGATTATGACTAAAAATAGGGTACAATGACGACAAATGATCTATATAGCCGACCCCATTATAATGAGATAAAGGCTTGAGTGTTGCTGTTGTAAATCCAACCCCACTATAATGAGATAAAAATTTGAGTGTTGTTGTTGAAGACTATGATTGTTATAGATTTTTTTTAAAAAAAAAAGAATAAGCATAGCAATTAATTTTATAGAAAATTTACAACAGCTCTACTCCAATAACAATAACTGTGATATTACAACAAGTTTTTCTTACAATTTTTTTGTTCAATGATAAACCTTTTTAAACTTTTCAGGTGCACCATATTTAATTAATTTTTATTTTTGAAAATGGGTTGGGCATTTTGGGCGTGTCATGGGTAGAAATAAATCGATCGATTCGCCTATCGGACTTAGAGAAAGGTCTGCTCATCATCAAACCGTGCGATTACTTATTAGACAAACCGAAAGATTTAGATTTTAAAAATAATTATAATATAAGAAGAAATTATATCGGGTTTTCGGCATGATTTTAAAATGCGTGATATTCGGAGGATTTTCTTAAAAAAATTATTTTTATAGAAAAATAAAATCTTAAAATGACGAGAAAAAAATACTAATTGATATTTTATAATTTATTTTAGAATTTTTTTTTGATTGACTTAGAATCACTTTTTATTAAAATGAGCGGACCTTCCTCTAAATCCACAAATCTAACCAAAAACTTATTTTTCCTCCCTTTGTTGGACACCAAACTGTCGACTACTTTTTTAGTTCACAGACAATCTTTTTCTACGTTCATTTTTTTCTTCCTTTTCTCATGTGCACATGAATGTCATAAATAAAAATACAAGTAAAATAAGATATTGAAAAAAAACAAATGTTATATTATATACAAAACTTTTCTTTTATGTGACAATAATTAAACTGAATAATTGTGTTATATTGTGAGCGATTTTCTAAGGCCGCTCACATGATTTATTATGAAAAATATTTAGTTTATATAGTTATGTGTATTATGTTGGAAATAAGGGAGGTGCTCCCGGCTTATATCTTTATAACTTAAGTCTTTATCTCATTATAATGTGCTTGGCAATGTGAATTCTTTGACGTCATTGTACTCTTTTTTAGTCATAATCTCACTAATACCTAAGGATATCGTGTTATTTCTTATTGTTTCATACCAAGTCTTTATTAGCCTTCTCCTCCCTATTTAACATGCCTTGTGACAACTCCCACAACGCCTAAACAGGTTTCTCTAATAACCTCTTTTTGTACGTGTCCAAATCATCTAATTGAACTTCCGACATCTTCTCTGTTGAACCTCACGAGAAAGAAATAAGAGGTTAAAAATTGAATGACATATATAAAAGTTATATAAGTTAAGCGGCAAAAAGAAAACTAACGTTATATATTATTGATGGCGCCATACTCCATTCATAAGAATTAAAGACCATAAATAGCCGGAATTATCATCTCCCACTAACTTAGTGGGAGTAAGAGATGGAACCGCTCTAAACCACCGTGTGTGATCCGTGCGCCCCAATCGCCTCCAACCGCCGCACCAACCATTGCGCCAACCGCATCCGACCGGCCGCCACCACGTCGCGCAGCCGGTCTCCAGATCAGCGGCTATGAGGACCCGCGACCAATCTCCCGGGCGGTTGCCGCCACGTCTCGGGCCCGCGCGCTCCCGACTGCAAAGGCCCGTAGTCGGCCTTTCGGCGGGCTGCAGTCGCGCCTCGCGGCCACGGGGGGCACGCTCGGCCTCTCGGCTGGCCAACGTTGCGCTTCTTGGTCGAGCGCCCTCGTCCGCGAGGTGTCGCGGCAGCCCTCTGAGCTAGCCACCGTCGCGGCTCGCGGCCGCAGCGGCGAGGGCATGCGGCCGTCCCCCTAACATGCCACTGCAGCGTTTCGCGTCCGCGCACCTGCGGCCGGCCCCAAGGACGGCCGCCTCCGCAACTTGCAGTCTCATGCCTGCGGCCGTGAGGGCCCATGTCCGGCCTCCCGACCGGCCACAACTCCCGCCTCCCCGACCGGCCTCTCACCACCTTGGTCTCATCGTCGACCATACACTCTGGCCGACCCTCCCTCATCGGATCACCGTCATGCGATCTTCACCGTCTGATCTACGCGTAACCACCTTGTGTAGCCACCAATTATGGGTAGAACTGTCACGATTCCAGTTCGGTTTCGGATCTACTAAGACTGTGAATTGAACCGCTAAGGTAATGTTTCATCAAATTAGAACCAAAATTTTATTTGGTTTGATCAATTCTGGTTCTGGTAATGATTCTGCATAATTTTTGGAATTATCATGTCAACGGTTCAAGTTCCGGTTCAACAAAAATCAAAACTAAACCAACCCCTGACGATTCAGTCCGGTTCTATACGATTCGGTCTGATTCCAATCGGTTATATGTGTTATAGTTTTAATCATTTTATAACTCAATAATTTGTGTCATTAGACACATTCACATTGATTATTACATCTTTAAAAATGTATACTTGAAAAGGATATTGAAATTTTAATTATTGGAGCAATAATTTCATAAATTCTTAAGTTTAAATGTGTGAAAATTATACTAATAGAGATGTGAATGCAGTAATATCAAATTTTGTGCACTGAATACAAAAAATCGTAATATTCTACAAATACAATAAACCTGTACCCAAAAAATTAAGTTAAACATGATCATTGGCTTGATAGAGAACAAGTAACAATATAATACTTTATATTCAGCAAAAACAATGGCTTTATCAAAGTTGTTGAAAATGAAACATAAAAATGCCCAAAGTAAATAATATAATTATCAATAAAGCTAAATAATAATCAATAATTACTATTTTTTTATGTTGGGTCAATCACTGAGTACGGCTGCAATCGCACGGTGTTGCAATCAGATGACACTACAATTAGACGACTAATTAGTTCGTATAGATAATAAATATTGAGTATTAATTGATAGAGCTCCCTATACCCGGTCCGGTCAAGCCGTGATCCGTCAAGCACAGCTCCAGCTTTCTGCCATATCCGGCCTGGCCGCACGCAAGCGGCGCGCGGTCCGCTCCCACACACGTGCACGGGGGGAAGCATGTACCCGGGAGCGAGCACGCGTCCGGGACGGGCGCATATAGGCGTGCGCACCTCTGCGCGCGCGCAGGGCAGCCGGCAGCATGCTTTTGCAAGCTGCTGTGCCGCTCTGGACGGGCGGATTCCATGCCGCCCGACCTCCTCGCCCCCCACCGGGCCGCCCGGTTAGGGCGGCCATATTCTCGCCCGGGGAGGGCGGCCCCACCGGCCGCCCTCCCCTCCTCCCAGCGCCAGGAAAGCGCCACCGCCCCTAACAGTGGTAGTGGCCTTTTCTGCCGAATGGGCGGCCATTCGGCCACCCATCCACCGTCGGCCGCCCTTAGCTAAGGGCTGTCGGATTCCCTCCCTTGATGGGCGGCCCTACTGGTCGTCCTCCCCTCCCTTTTCCCGCACTAGAAAAGTGCCACCACCCCTAACAGGGGCGGTGACCTTTTCTGCTAGATGGGTGGTCATTTGGCCTCCCATCCGCTGCCGGTGTAACATCTCATTTTCAACTAGACCCCAAAAAGTGGTTTTGGTCATGACTAGGTCATGACAAAATCCTAGGAAGCTAAAAAGGGCCAAGTGATCGAAGGCCAAGGTGAGAATCACCTTGGTCTGCCTATGACACCACCTCATCACCAAACCTAGGGTTTGACCTTAGGGCTTCACCATGACTCCATGACACCACCACAACATCACTAACCTATTAGAGGGTCCACTACAGCCTTAAGAGTCCATTAGAGTCAACCCAAAGTGGCCAATTTGACCTAGGACCACCATAGGCCTAAATTGGGCAAGGTCTCCTAACAAAGGGCAGTTGGCCTCTAATGTACCCAACCAACCTTGCCCGGGTCTTCCTAGACCTAAAGTGGTGTCAATGGGTCACCAAGGACACATTGATTTCAGTCTTAGAGGCCAAGTTGACCCAAGTCAACTCTAGCCACAACGTGGTCAAAGTGCCCTTACGAAGGGTCAAGTGACCTCCAAGGTGCCAAGTCAACCCTACTCAACCCTACATAGACCTTAGGGGAGGCCAATGAGTCACCAGGGACCCATTGGGGTCAACCCAAATGGTCATGTTGACCAAGGTCAACTCTACCTTAAGGTTAAGTCAAATTAGCCCAAATGGGCTAACCCAAGCTCAAGCTCATTTCCCCCCACTTGGGCTAACTTTATTTTAATTAATAATAATGATTTTATTGGCTGCCAATAGGCTAGGGAGATAAACAAATTCGTTCATGATGACTAGGAGGGAGAAAGCTCCATTTGCCCTTTAATGGAGGAGAGAGAAAGTGAGAAAGAGAGTCATTCATGGCCAAGGGAGGCCAAGGGACTTCTCCCTTCATTTCCAAATAATAGATTCATCTCCCTTGCTAAAATAGGAGAAGTTCAAGGGGTTTTCAAGGCGGTTCAAGGCTGGAAACAATGAACCCAAGGCATGGCCGAAATTATCCTTCATGGCCATAAATGGCTTTGAAGCCATGACCCTCCCTCTCCCCCATTTGATGCTTTTAAAAGTTTCCCAAGGCCAATGTTAAAAGTAGCGAACATGCAGTAACAAACGGATAGAGTTTTGAATAATTGAAACTTTATTATCCAAAAAAGATATCTATTACAAAGGTATGCCCTCCCTTATAGAATGGGGGAGAGATGATAGAATACAAATAAGAGATGTGAGACTAAAAATTTACAGTACTAAGCGGACTATACAAAATAAACTGCACAAGCCGCGCGGTTAGACAGAAGGGCTAACCGCACGGCTACCACAAGAGAAGAAGAGAGATCGTCAGGGAAGACCGCTAGACCGCCCGGTCTCCAAGCCGGCTGAGACAAACCGCCAGACCGCGCGGTCTTCAACCCGCCAAGACAGACCGTCAGACCGCCCGGTCACCAACTTCAACACTCCCCCTCAAGCTGGAGCATATATATCGATCATGCCCAGCTTGTCGCAAACATGAAGAAACAAGGCGGAAACTGGCTTGGTGAAGATGTCAGCCAGCTCTTTATCAGAAGTAACAAAGGGAGTGCAAATTTGTTCCTTTAAGATCTCTTCACGAATGAAATGACAGTCGACCTCAATGGGCTTTGTTCTTTCATGGAAGACCGGATTTTTGGAGATGTATATGGTTGCCTTGTTATCACAGAACATAGGTAGAGGATGGTTGTAGACCTATCCTAAATCTAGCATGAGAGCCCGCAGCCATTTTAACTCACAAGTGGTCGACGCCATACTGCGATACTCAGCTTCTGCACTGGACCTGGAGACAACAGACTGCTTCTTGCTCTTCCAGCTCACCAGATTTCCCCCAACAAAGGTGCAAAAACCTGAGGTTGACTTGCGATCCCCTTTGTCATCAGCATAACTTGCATCTGAGTAGGCTTCAATCCTCAGATGACCATTCTTCCGAAAAGGTAATACTTTCTCAGGCGCTGCTTTGACATACTCCAAGATCCGCAAGGCGGACTGTAGATGGCACTCCCTAGGAGCTTGCATGAATTGACTCACCTTGCCCACAGCATAGGAAATGTCGGGCCTGGTCACTGTGAGATATATGCGCTTACCAACCAGACGCCTGTACCGCGAACTATCTGAAAGAGGAGGCGAATCATCTGTCCAAGTTTTGTCTTCTCCAGGTGCCATGGGGCATCGGGCAGGTTTTGCTCCAATCAACCCTGCCTCTTTTAAAAGATCAAGGGCATACTTACGCTGAGAGAGAACTAAGGAGTCGGGCTTCTGAGAGATTTCGATCCCCAGAAAGTACTTTGGAGAGCCCATATCTTTCGTGATCAGATGTTGGTGAAGATGTCGCTTTGTCAGGGCTACCCCTTCCTGGTCATCACCAGTGAGAAGAATATCATCGACGTACACAGCAAGAACAACCAGCCCCGAGGGAGTTTTGCGAATAAAGAGAGAGAGATCAGCAGAGCTTCGCGCAAAACCAACAGCCGCCACGATGCCGCTGAACTTGTCAAACCAAGCTCGAGGGCTCTGCTTGAGGCCATAAATTGCCTTCTCCAGCCGGCATACTCGTGTCTCCCCCTGAGCCACATACCCAGGAGGTTACTCCATGTAAACTGCCTCGTGAAGATCACCATAAAGGAAGGCATTCTTGACATCCAGCTGAGAAATCGGCCAATCCCGATTGACCGCCACAGAGAGAAGGACCCGGATAGTGCTGAGATGAGCCACAGGGGAGAAGGTGTCAAAGTAATCAACCACATAGGTCTGAGTGAAACCCTTAACAACAAGGCGAGTCTTATAACGATCCACAGTGCCGTCGGGGCCAAATTTGACCACAAAGACCCAACGACACCCAACAACATCAGTGCCGAAGGGAGGAGGAACAAGAGTCCAGGTACCCCGCTCAATTAGGGTCGCCATTTCCTCATCCATGGCCATCTTCCAATGAGGAATAGCAAGGGCCTCCTGGTAGGAGCGGGGTGTGGCAGTGGCAGAGATAGCCAGTGCAAATGCCCTGCGAGAAGGGGTAAGACGATCATAGGAAACAACAGTAGCAAGAGGGTGTAGGGTACACGTCCGCACCCCTTTGCGAAGAGCTATAGGAAGATCCAGGTCAGCCGGGCCCGCGGCATCCGGAGATCCGTGGTAGAGAAAGCTGGCCCGGGAGTAGAGAGTGACGGCAGCGGAGAGGAGGGAGAGGGTGGTGGAGAAGGGAGAGAGAGAGGTGGAGGGAGAGGAGGGGATGGAGACGGTGTAAGGGTGGAGATTATAGTAGGAGGCGAGGGAACGAAGGGAACGACATGAGAATCAGAAGCGGGGAGAAGAGGAGAGGAGTCATCCGAGAAGTAGGAGGTATTCTCAAAGAAGGTGACATCAGCAGAGACGAACTGCTTACGAAGGACAGGATCAAAGCAACAATAGCCTTTCTGAGTGGTGGAGTACCCCAGAAAGGCACATTTGGTGGAGCGAGGGGAGAGCTTATCACGGGTAGCAGAAGGGGTATGCACAAAGGCAATGCATCCAAAGATTTGGAGAGGGAGAGGAAACGGCTCCTTGTCCGGATACAGAATGGAGAACAGGGTTTTGCCATGGAGAACCGTGGAGGGAATGCGATTGATAAGGTAGCAGGCAAGGAGAACAGCACAGCCCCAATAAGAGCGAGGAACATGCATCTGGGTCATCAAGGTGCGAGCGACATCGAGGAGGTGATGGTTTTTTGCGTTCGGCCACACCATTTTGTTGTGAAGTATATACACAACTAGTTTGATGAATAATCCCATTTTGCATGAAGAAGGTAGAAAAGTCATGACTGATATATTCTTGGGCATTATCAGATCGAAAAACTTTGATAGAAACACCAAACTGAGTTTTGATCATGAGATAGAAGGACTTCCATACAGAGAATAATTCAGAGCGATCTTTTAATAGATACACCCACGTACAGCGAGAGAAATCATCAATGAATGTGACAAAATATAAACTACCCCGACCAATGGTAAGAGTAGGAGAAGGACCCCAAATATCGGAGTGGATAAGATCAAACGGACGGGTAGAGCCACGAACGTGCTTTGGAGGGAAGGAGGAGCGGTGATGCTTGCCAAGCTGACAGGCCTCACAGTTGAGCGGAGGACTTTATGGAGGAAGGTGGGGCAGAAGTTGATGAAGAAGACGGGGAGGAGCATGACCAAGGCGGAGATGCCATTGGAGAATATCTGTGGAGGTGGAGGAGAAGGTGGAAAAAGCAGAAATGTTGTCCAGGAAGTATAGGCCGCCACTCTCAGTCCCAGTAGCAATCGTCCGTTGGGAGTCCGGATCCTGAAAAGAGCAAGAAGTAGAAGTAAATGTGACAGAACATTGTAATTGCTTGCATAGAGAGGTAACAGATAATAAGTTGCACGGGAACTGGGGCACGTATAGAGTATCCGCCAAGTGAAGAGACGGAGTGACATGAACTATCCCCGTCCCATGGACTGATGATGAAGAGCCGTCAGCGAGAATAACTAGGGGCAACCGATCATGTGTTTCGAGGAGAGAGAAACACTGGAGATTGCCGGTCATATGATTTGTAGCACCAGTGTCGATCAGCCATTTTCCCTGAGTAACAACGTGGGCACGACCAGAAGATGTGACAACCGAGGCGAATGGCTTGGAGGAGGATATGAAAGCCATGAAGGGAGGAAAAAGAAACTGCAGCGGTCTCGGTGACAGCACACCAGCGGTAAGAAGGGCCACGACCAAGGTGCAGAGCAAGGCAAAAGGGGAAGAAGAGGGAAGCACAAGCGGCGCGACTGAACAGGAGGTCGCGGCGACTAACAAGCAGGAGCGGCTAAAGGAAGAAAGGCAGAGAGGCCGCTCAACCAAGGAAGAATCCGCGCGAACAGAGAGAAAGCCGCGGGGAGAGGAAAAGAGAGCAACCCGCGCGAAACCGCAGCGGTTAAAAGGGAAGAAGCCGCGCGAACACTAGCGGCCAGGAAACAGTCCAAGTCACAGCGGGGAAGAGGTCGCGCGGACTGAAAAGTTCGAGCGAACAGAAGAGAAGAGGAAGCAAGAAGCAGTAGCGACAACAACAAGTCGCAAGCCGGGCGAACAGAAGCAGGCCGCGCAGTTAGGGGAAAACAGGCGGCTAGAATGAAACAGGTCGCTGCGACAACCAAACCGGTCGCGGCGACGAAGAGCAGCAAGAGAAGAGAAGCAACAAGCCGCGCGAACAGAGTAGCGGGCGGAAGAGAGGACAAGCCGCGAAGACAGGTCGCGAGAAGAAGAATCAAGCGGCGAGAAGCAGAGAGCGCACACAATCAGGAGGAAAAGACTGTGTCCTCTGATACCATGTTAAAAGTAGCGAACATGCAGTAACAAATGGATAGAGTTTTGAATAATTGAAACTTTATTATCCAAAAAAGATATCTATTACAAAGGTATGCCCTCCCTTATATAGAATGGAGGAGAGATGATAGAATACAAATAAGAAATGTGGGACTAAAAATTTACAGGACTAAGCGGACTATACAAAATAAACTACACAAGCCACGCGGTTAGACAGAAGGGCTAACCGCACGACTACCACAAGAGAAGAAGAGAGATCGCCAGGGAAGACCGCTAGACCGCCCGGTCTCCAAGCCGGCTGAGACAAACCGCCAGACCGCGCGGTCTTCAACCCGCCAAGACAGACCGCCAGACCGCACAGTCACCAACTTCAACAGCCAAGAGAAATTGTTTTCACCCTTCACCTAAAGAAACCGGGCTATTTGGTAGTGAAGATGCAAGCATCGGAAAGCTCCACCCCGACAATGGCGCACCACCCCGACCATGGCGCACCACCCCGACCATGGCGCACCACCACCACACTCGCCGACAAGCTCGCTTAAAGGTCCTCCTCTACTCCTTCTTCCGTGGGTATATCGTAGGAATCGTTTAGGACAAGAATCAGACTCAATTGAGCCGATCCAAGTTTTCATTTCCATGGTTTTTCCAAAAAACATGGTGGTCGGGTTCGCCGGAAACCCCCTCTCTGGCGGCCGTGCCGCCACCTGACGGTAGCCCTCACCTCAACGGAGGTGGTGGTGGCGGTGGCTGGCCAGGGAGGTGGCCAAAGGGCTGACAGTGGCTCATACAAAGCTACAGGTTTTATGCGTTTTTAGGGTTGCTGGTTTCGGGTTTTGAGAAGATGAACAGTGCCATGCCTTTTTTTTATATTTTTAAATATATTATATAGTGTATTGTTTTTACAAGTTTTTCTTCTCCTTTAAATTAAATAAATAAGGCCCTTAGAGGCCGATTTAGGAAACATGGCCAGTCACAGAAGTTGTAGCTCTTCAAGTCTAAATTATTTTAAAATTTATTTCAACTCGTTTGGGTAAGTGGTTTGACCACAGAACCCATTTTGGTGGCGCTATAAGCGCTAATTGTTCTAGGAGAACGAAAAGCTGCGGCTAATCAGGGAAAGGCGAGGCCGACCCGCGTCTAGTGGTGCGCTACTGATGAATTGAGCACGGGAAAGGCTATCCTGATCCTGGTTATTTTGGGAAGTCGATTGGCGGTAGTGTTTGGGAGGATGCGTGGTAGACCTGACTTGCTGCACCACATTGGTGGGTCGATCTTAATGCTCAAGTTTGCCGTGAGGTTATCACCTCTGAGTGGTGTGGTCGGAATGCAACCAATGCGCTGGTTGGGGTGACTAGGATCGGCCAGCCAACAAGTGACTAATTCTCTAATTTGTGGTGTTGTCTCGGAGACTGGTACACCGTAAGGTGCCCTGAGTGCACGGAGCGTCTGGTGGATACCGTCATTTGTGATATGGTTTTGATTGTTAGATTGATAGAGATTATGATATGGCAATGCATACAGGGAAGGAACCACTGCCCCGAGTAAGGGGTATGGTCGTTATAATGGGTCAGCTAATGCTGACCGTTACTTTGTTTTCCGCTTTGGATTGGATGGCTAATTGCAAGTGTTGCTGCTTGAAATGAAATGAGCAGAATGGATGGAGTGCTGCTAAAGGCCCTTGAATGCCGTGCGAAGTGTGTTTGGATTTCATGTGTGGCCGGCCTGCGTGCTGATGTACGAAAATGTATTTGTGTAAAGAGAAACCTGTAAGGCCTTAAGGCCATGTATGGGTGTGTTGTATACATTCCTGGTTTGGATATATAAATGTGGAGTTTATATAGTAGTGGACATTCTTTGAGTTGAGTTCATGGTAACTTAAAATGCTGCGCTAGGATGTATTGAGTTAGGATGCGAGTAGATTTTGATTTCCACAAGAAATGCCACCACTTGTCTGTGACATATGGCGTGGGGCCCGGGCCGGACCCACCATTATATGCCACGTGGCGAGTGAGGGTGTTACAAAGTGGTATCAGAGCCAGGTTGAGATTGTTTGGGAGGAAGAACATAATTGAACTCACGAATGTCCACTAGGAATGATGTTTTAATTGCTCTGGGAGAGCGAAAAGCTGCGACTAATCAGGGGAAGGGGAGGCCGACCCGCATTAGTGGTGCGCTACTGATGAATTGAGCATGGGAAAGGCTAACCTGATCCTGGTTGTTTTGGGAGGTCGATTGGAGGCAGTGTTTGGGAGGATGCGTGGTAGACCCGACTTGTTGCACCACATTAGTGGGTCGATCTTACTGCTCAAGTTTTCCGTGAGGTTATCACCTCTAAGTGGTGTGGGCGGAATGCAACCAATCCGCGTGTTGGGGTGACTAGGACTGGCCAGCCAACAAGTGACTAATTCTCTAATTGGTGGTGTTGCCTCGGAGACTGGTACACTGTAAGGTGCCGTGAGTGCACGGAGCGTTTGGTGGATACCAGCATTTGTGATATGGTTGTGATTGTTAGATTGATAGAGATTATGATATGGCAATGCATACAGGGAAGGAACCACTGCCCCGGGTAAGCGGTAGGGTCATTATAATGGGTCAGCTAATGTTGATCGTTACTTTGTTTTTCGCTTTGAATTGGATGGCTAATTGCAGGTGCTGCTGCTTGAAATGAAATGAGCGAAATGGATGGACTGCTGCTAAAGGCCCTTGAAGGCCGTGCGAAGTGTGTTTGGATTTCATGTGTGGCTAGCCTGCGTGCCGATGTACGAAAATGTATTTGTGTAAAGAGAAACCTGTAAGGCCTTAAGGCCATGTGTGGGTGTGTTGTATACATTCCTGGTTTGGATATATAAATGTGGAGTTTATATAGTAGTGGACATTTTTTGAGTTGAGTTCATGGTAACTTAAAATGCTGCGCTAGAATATATTGAGTTAGGATGCGAGTAGATTTTGATTTCCACAAGTAATTCCGTCGCTTGTCTATGACATATGGCATGGGGCCCCAGCCTGACCCACCGTTATATGACACGTGACTAGTAGGGGCGTTACAAGGGGTGTCATGGTGGGATCATGGAATCAAGTTAAAACCCTATGGTTATCCCTAAGGTAGTAATTGGAATTCTACTATTTGCAGACTAAGGTGGTCCATACCCTAATTCATATGTTCACCCAAACCCTTTAGTGCTTCCCAGGGTTTTGTCATGACCCAGTCAAGTTAGGCCTACGGGATTTCAAGTATGAGAAGTAAAATGTAACATCCCGAGAGGTTAAAGGGAATACCTGACGTAAAAAGCTCCGGGTACCTTTGCTGCATCAAGTCATGTGGCTCCTACGTATGCTCCTCTTGTCCATGATTCCTCCACAATACCATGACCAGCAGAACCTTCTTACGTCACAAGACCCGAACCCTAGTATCGTCTATCCGGATCAGATCCAGATGCACCGATTGATTAGAAGCTATAGGCCCATCTGTCATCGTAATTTGCTGCTCCGGCCTAAGTAGAGCTCTCCTGAGGGAGGAGACATGGAAGACATCGTGTAAACTCGCTAGCTCTAGCGACAGCTACAGCCTATATGCCAAAGGACCGATCCGCTCCAGGATCCTATAAGGCCCCATGTATCTCGGACCGAGCTTCTTCCGACCACGTACCCATGAGACTCCATGCATCGATCGTATCTTCAGAAACACCTAGTCTCCTACCTGGAACTCTACCTAACGATGTTGGGCGTCGTAATACTTAGCATGCCTGCTCTGGGCCTCCAACATCCTGTCTCGTATCAACCACACCTGAGCATCCGTATCCTCGACGAACTCTGAGACAAGTGCCTTCGGATCCTCATCCTGGATAAAAAACAAAGGAGTCCTGCATCTCTGCCCATATAAAGTCTCGTAAGGGGCCATGCCGATGCTATACTGGTGGTTGTTGTTGTACGAGAATTCGATCAATGGTAGATGCCTCTCCAATGGCTCTCCGCGGTCTAGTATGCAAAGACGCAACAAATCCTCCAGTGTCCGATTGGTGCGCTCTGTCTTTCCATCCGTCTGAGGGTGGAAGGCGGTACCAAATGTCAACTGGGTCTCCAAGTAAGCCTAGACCGACCTCCATTCCTTAGACGTAAATCGTCCATCACGATCGGATAGTATCGTCCTCGGCACTCCATGGTATCAGACAAACTGCTCCACAAACTTCCGCACCAAGTCACCTAGTGAAGCGTCCTTCCTGATCGGTAGAAATTTGGCCACCTTCGTCAATCGATTGACGATCACCCATATCGAGTCGTTCCCCGTTTGTGACCGAGGAAGACCATGTATGAAATCTATGGCGATGTCGTCGAACATCCATTCCGGCACCGGATGTGGCTGCAACAACCCGGCCGGAATCTTACACTCTGCCTTCACTAGCTGACAAGCCTCGAAATGGGTCACGTAGTATGTGATGTACTTCTTTATGCTCGGCCAGTACATCGTCCTCTTCAGGTCGGTCATCATCTTTGTGATGCTCGGGTGCACCGAGTACCGGCTGCAGTGAGCCTCAGTCATAGTGTCCTCCCGAATCCTGCCCCCGGCCGGTATGTACACCTGTCCTCTAAAACTTATCAACCCATCTCTCTCTGTATACTCCCCGGCTGTGTTTGACTCCAAGGCCCTGAATACTGGCTCCAACTTATCACCCTTATCTACTCAGCCCTGATGTGATCTCGAATATCATCGGTAGTGCTCATCGTGGCGAGATACTCCTCATAAAGCTCTGAGTCATCCGAGAACACCAAGGTAATCTGCATATCATCCATCATCCACACTAGCTCCATGCCATCAACTGAGGCTCTGCTCCTGAAGTATTAGCCCTTCGGCTTAGAGCGTCTGCCACCACATTCGTCTTCCCCGGGTGATAGTGTATCGTGTACTCATAATCAGATAAGATCTCCACCCATCGTCTCTGGCGGGCATCAACTCCTTCTGCGTATCAACATATTTCAGATTCTTGTGATCCGAGAATATGTCGCAGCGCACCCCATAAAGCTAATACCGCCAAATCTTTAAAGTGAACACCACTCCTCCAATCTCCAAGACATGTGCATGGTAGTTCTGCTCGTGCTTCTTCAGCTGACGAGAGGCGTATGCTATCGCATGCCCGTGCTACATCAGTACAGCACCCATCCCTTGAAATGATGCATCCGTGTATACCTGAATGCCCTCATTCCTAGAAGGAAGGGCTAGGATAGGGGCCGACGTAAGCCGACCCTTCAACTCCTGGAAGGCTGCCTCACACTGCGGCGTCCAAACGAACGGCGTGTCCTTCGTCAAAGAAGTGAGTGGGAGGGCTATCTATGAGAACCCATACACAAACTTCAGATAATACCCGACCAATCCCATAAAACGTCGGACATCCGTTGTCATCTTCAACTAAGGCCAGTCTCGCGCTGCCTGAATCTTCGCGGGATCCACTGCCAATCCCGCACCACTGATAATGTGACCTAGGAAGGCCACCTCCGTCAGCCAGAACTGGCACTTGCTAAACTTGGCATACAACTGATGCTCCCTGAGCTTCTCCAGAGTCCAAACCAAATGTTGTGCATGGTCCTCTTTCGTCGTCGAATAGATGAGGATATCATCTATGAACACGATGATAATCCTGTCGAGGTACGGCTCGAACACCCAGTTCCTCAAGCTCATAAAAGCCGATGGCGGATTCGTGAGCCCGAAGGGCATCACGAAAAACTCATACAAGCCATATCTGTTGCTGAACGTCGTCTTCAGGTTGTCTTCTTCCTGAATTTATAACTGATAGTACCCCGATCTCAGATCCAGCTTCGAGAACCAGTGTGCTCCCTCTAGCTGGTCAAATAGCTCATCGATCCTCAGCAGTGGATAGGTGTTCTGGACCGTCAACCAGTTTAGTGCACGATAGTCGATGCATAACCTAAGGGTCCCATCCTTCTTCTTTACAAACAAGACCGGAGCTCCCCAAGGAGAGGAACTTGGACAAACGAATCCAGCCTCCACCAGTTCCTTTAATTGACTCCTGAGCTCCACCAGCTCCTTTGGAGCCATCCGATAGGGAGCCCTAGACAACGGCTTAGCTCCAAGCAAAAAATAAATCTGTAAATCCTTCTCTCGATGCAGCGTCAATCCTAGTAGCTTCTCTGGAAACACACAGCTTCCGTTAATCCACCCCAAACTTAACTCGAGCAGGGGTGACCCAGGGTTAGTGGACTTCTACTTTTCCGATCGAGGTTTCCCTCGGATACCAGTTTGTAAGACCCCATTTTTTTCTTTTAACCCACCGGGGTCTTATGCCCAGAACCGCTGCTTTGCGGTGACACCAACACACCCGGGAAGGTCGTCACTACAAAACGCCGATCCTGCTGGCCATACTGATCGCAGAAAAGAGTAGAAGTACAAATGAACAATAAAATTTATGTCCATAAGATCACATGTATATAATATAATAAATTTCTGCGAAGGGAGAGTCCACAGAAATGATAAATCCAAGTACTAATAGAAAAGGGCTCCTGCCTGATACATCAAATCCTCACTACATATCACTCAATTGCGGAAGCAAATCTTTAATATCTACTAATGGTCGAGACACACTATCCCCGCTGGCTGAACACCCGTACTAGACTGCCCCGTCTCCAATCGCACCGACCTCTGGGGATGCATGTGTCCAAATACTACCAAATTCCATCCTAGGGTATTCCACCATCCTAAGATCACATAGACTAAACTCCAAGTCCATACAAGGACATATCATCTCATGTCCTTCACAAACCCCCTAATTTCATCCTTAGGGTTCAAACTAGCGTTATAAGGCAAATCCACCCTAATCCACCCCAAACTCCATGTGAGGGTGTTAAATGTCATAACAATTCAGTGTCCCAAGTTTAAACCTCTGTTGAGGTGATTTGGTCACTCAATACCACAAGGGGCATTTTACCCTAATTAACCGTTTTTGGTCTAAGCTGGGGTTGACCAAATTCCATGCCAATTCTTATCCAAATTAAATGAAATTTTATACAGAATCCTATATTAACCCAAAGGACCACTCACCAAAATTTGGGAGGGTTTGGAGGTAATTAGACCCTTTAAATAATTCATACATGGATTATTAAATTTCTACAAAACATTTAGGAAAATGATTTCCAAAAATTCCCATTTTTGGTATGTTCTAGTATAGATAAGAATGACCCCCATCCAAAATTTCAAGTCATTTGGATGGCTGGATTGATGGGGGCACTCAAAACAATCTCTAATTTGGTCTAGGTATAGACCTCACCAAAATGAGTGTTGTGGTCTGATCTTAACTCAAAATTGGTTCAAACCAATTTTAAAATCATCTAGACTCACAGATCTACAAATTTCATGTTGACAACTTGTTCAGTAGGGGAACCTAGGTATTGTTAATATTAAATTTACAATAGCAGAATAAACAGGACAGAAAATACAAAAAAATCAAAATAAATAAATATGATCCAGCACAGATCTTGAAGCAGATCCAACGCCTCCGGGTCATCTTCTTCCCCCAGCCAAGGGCTGGGATCAGCCCGACCTGGATCTTACTCCAAGGCATTTTTTCGGCCACCCGGCTACCTCCCTGGTCGGCCACCACCGCCACCACCTTCATTGAGGTGGGGGCTATCGCCAGGCGGCGGCACGGCCGCCGGAGAAGCGGTTTCCGGCGAACCCGTGAGGTTGGAAAAACCATGAAAAACTGAATTTTCTCTCACTCGATCGGGCTCAATTGAGCGTGATTTCTCTCCTAAAAGATTTAAAGATCTAGCCCACGAAGAGAGGAGTAGAGGAGATCCTTCAACCGTGCTTGCCGACTGGTTTGGTGGTGGTGCGCCATAGCCGAATTTTGAAGCTTTTAAAACATTCAAATGGGGGAGGGGAAGCGCAAGTGGCATTAATTGCCTTAATGGTGAATTTCGGCCAAGGCTTTAGACCACTGAATCCAGCCTCTGAACAGCCTGGAAATCCCTTTGATCTTCTATAATTTATGGGGGGAAGATGAACCTAGTGTTTGGTGAGGCCCTTGGCCTTCCTTGGCCATGAATGGCCTTAACTCTCCCCACTTTCTCTCTCCTCCATTAAAGGAAAAGTGGAGCTTTCTCTCTCCTAGTCACTATGGCCGAGTTAGTTGTTTAATTCAGCCTAGTTGCACCCCACTAACCCATATGGATTATAAAAATAAGGTTAGCCTAAGCGGATTTGGTTTTGAGCTTGAGTTAGCCCATTTGAGCCAACTTGGCCTAACAGTTGAGTAGAGTTGACCTAGGTCAACTTGACCTTTTGGGTTGACTACAATATGTCCTTAGTGACTCATTGGACTCTTCTAAGGTCTAGGAAGACTTGGGTAGGGTTGGTTAGGCACATTAGAGGCCAATTTTTCTTAGTTAGGGCACCTTACCCAATTTAGGCCTATGGTGGTCTTAGGTCAATTTGAGCACTTTGGGTTGACCCCAATGGATCCTTGGTGACCCATTGGTCTCCCTTAGGGTTAGGGGTTCCATGGTGGGATCATGGAACCAAGTTAAAACCCTAAAGTTATCCCTAAGGTAGTAATTGGAATTATACTATTTGCAGACCAAGGAGGTCCACACCCTAATTCCTATGTTCACCCAAACCCTTTAGTGTTTTCCAGGATTTTGTCATGACCCAGTCATGACAAAACCTTCCTAGGGGTCTAGAAGTCTGAGGGATGTTACAGGTGAGACTTGGGCCCGGCGATCGGTAGCGAGGAGAGGGCGGGTGGCTCTATATTGGATCTATTTCCACCTGCCCCGCCCTCGCGTCCTGGATCGAGGCAGCACGCAAGGATAGTAGTACTTGTGAACCGCCGTTAATTCCTGCTAGGCTAGGTCAACATGTTCCATGGCATGTCTAAGTCGCTCCTCCGCTCGCATGATATGCACCCCCGAAGTGGTAACTCCATCCCCGTCAGCTAAACGCCTCATTCCCTTTAGAACTGCGAACTGCTCCTCTGCATTGGCCTTGTCCTCGTCTACCCTGTTGCAGACCTCCTGTAGTAGTAGGGATTGTTTTTGAAACAGTCGTGTCACCCACTTCTTCATCCACTTAGCATCCAGTGGGTATCCCAGATACTCCGAGATGTGGTCCGTATCGGGGGGAGGCGAATACCCCTCACTCATGTCAACGTTGATGGAGGAGATCGCATTAAAGCCTATAGGGGAGAGATCAGTAAAGGCAATCAGTAATAAACGGGCAAGAATACAAACTCACCAGGGGTCGGCACATCGCCCGCGCCAGTAGATGGTCGGGAGGTGCTCGGCCGGCCCTGAAAGTGCCCCCCTTCAAGAACTGCGAAGGATTTCCCCAGCCCAGGGGGAATTGGCGACTGAGAAATCTCCGGAGGGGCGTGACCCTAGCCCGAAGGGCTGGCGACCCACTCGGTTATCAATGAGAGGGAATGACTCCGCCCCCTCCGTCACCTCCATATTCGTTGGGCGTCACCTGCAGAAAAACTGAATCAGAGGCAAAATGGTGAATCAAGCGGGAGGTTCGCATACCTCATAGGCGACCTCGGAACCGGCCGCCGAACTAGACCCCAGGAGGTCATTTTCAGGAGACCACCTGATGATTTTCCCTTTCATCAGCCTAAAGAGGGGGTCGGGCGATCCGCATGCCAACCATGTGGCGGCATCAAGAGCTTGCTTCCTAGTCCCCTCCCTCACAGCTGCCAGGCACCCTCACATTTCCTCGGACACAGACATCGTCCAGCTATAGCTCACAAGGGAGATTAAAAGAAAGGCGGGATTTTTCACAAAGTACTGATGACATATTTATAGCATGATGGTGGGATCCACCAAAAGATTCTCTCCAGCTCAGCAAAGCACTCACCAAACACGTGGGTTGGATGATTCTTTTCGAGCTTTGTCAAGCTTAAAAAGAGCGGGGATTGTGTACAACCCCGTGTTCGCTGAGTAGCTATGACAGGCCAGGCAAACGGACCAGGGCAACAAGCTCGTGCCAGAAAAGCATGCGGGCGAACTCAGAACGACGAGTTAGCTCTCGCCAAATCAAGGCGGGCAAGCTGCGCGAGCCGGCCCATACAACCCGCCCCCGCCTGGAGTTCGTTGGGTGGAGCTCGGCGTTCATCGAATGGAGCTCGGCATTTGTCGAACGGAGCTCAGTGTTGCGCGAGCCGGTCGATCTGACCCGCTCTCCCACAGGCGACCTGGTCACCATCCCGCCTTAGGCAAAGGGGCTCGCGGACTGCGGCGGCCTGGCTCGCGCTCCCCTAAGGAAGGAAGGTGAGCTGCGGGAACCAGGTCGCATCTGCCCCAGCAGGGTGGTGAGTTGGGGCGGGCCGACCCCGTGTTTGGAAAACACGCCCCATTGGGTCCAGAGGCAAAATTACTTGGACGACCTTGCTGGGGGTGCAAATAGCCTGTCGGAACAATGGAGTTACGCTATTGGCATGCCAACCTAGACTGCATATAGCGGTTCAAAACATTGGAGGTTGGCTATTTGCAGGCCATTTTTAGAAATCTATAAATAGAACCGAGGGGGCACCTTAGAACACACGCTCACTTGTTCCCCAGTCTTCTAGCGCTTTCTGAGTTAGCCTTAGCTCGGCGTTCGGCTAAGGAGGGGAGGCGCTCTAAGATCTTTCAGGTGTGTGATGGGACCTCCACGTCGAGCCCTTGGGTCAATTCCCCTCTCTTTTCCTTTGTTATTTGGCTTGTATGAGAGAAGTAGGTGCACGATCACCCCTTCCTCAAGGGTGAACTCCATAGAGACCGAATTTTCAGTTTCAACATTCCTAATATTGGGGTTCACAGGTAGGTGTAGACGAGGAAGCAGACATCTCGTCCATTTGTTTTTGTAGTTTCTCAACCTGGAGAGATAAACTAGAAACCGTATCGATTTCGTATCCCGGCCGGTTTAGGTGGATGAGACCAGGGTGTATTCCACTGATACGTATTCATGGCCATCCCTTTTATAAGTTCTTGGGTGGTTGCTGGTCTCTTGTTGTTTACCTTTCCACCGGTGGAGGCATCAATAGTTACCTTTTTTGTTGGTTGAGGCTATTATAGAAGGTTTGTACTTGCAAACAATTAGGGATTGCATGATGCGAACAACGGTGAAGCAATTCCTTAAATCGTTCCCAAGTATCATATAATGTTTCTGTATCAACTTGGGAAAAATATGTAATATTATTGCGCAACTTGACCGTCTTAGCGGGCGGAAAATATTTCGTGCCAAATTTTTCCATCATATCGGCCCAAGTAGTGATGAAGCCTCCTTGTAGAGAACCCAACCACTGCTTGGCTTTGGTGCGAAAAGAAAAAGGAAAAATCCTTAGCCGAATGGCATCATTAGAAACCCCGTTAATTTTAAAAGTATCACATATTTCTAAAAAGTTAGAAATATGCGTGTTTGGGTCCTAATCTTGAAGCCCATCAAATTGTACAAATTGTTCTACCATTTGAATGATGCTAGACTTCAATTCAAAGCTATTGTTCGCAATAGCGGGTCGAACAATACTTGATTGCTCCTCATCCAAATTTGCCCGAGCATAATAAGACATAGTTCGTTGATCGGTCATATTCGGATTTGGGTCACCCAAAATAGAAGGAAATTGAGAATAAGAAGTAGAAGAAGAAGAAGAAGAAGAAATGTCACCTACGGATTCCTCAATCAAATCTAGAGAATTGAGATTGCGGAGTCTTAGGCGTCGCCGTAAGCTTTGCTCCATCTCCGGATCCAAGTCAAATAGATTTGACGGATTCCCTCGGGTCATACACCAAGATAAAAACAAAATAAATTTTTTGATTTTTTTAAGACAAAAAAGAAAATGATAAAATTAATAGAACATTGTTTTCAAAATATCAACAAAGAAAACTTCCCCGGCAATGACGCCAAAAACTTGATGAGTAAAATTCATGCTTGCGCGTGATTCTAAACCGATAAGGCAAGTATACCTATCGTTATAGAGTATAGAATCAAGTGTCATATTTAGACTCGGGGACCGTTGAATACTTGTACTCACAAGGAAGAGCTATTATCTTATCAGACAAAAAGTGGATTTTGTGAATTTCGAGAAAGAAAACGTTAAACTAATAAGGAGGAATTCGATGATGGGAAAGCTAGCACTTGATCTAGAATCCCCTTGTATTAAAATAAATATTCATGAAAATAAAGTATATCTCTTAAATTACTCACTCGACCGTGGAGGTTCTCAAAGTACGAAAGCGTCTCTCTCGAGCTCATGCTTTTGATTAACCTTAGGTTGATCGATTAAGACCACTCGGGCAGTTGAAATCCCTAAACTTGCTTTAGGCGGTGAACCCCACTATTGGATTTGAATCCAATCCGAAAAATTTATGTCATCCTCTCTCGAGGAGTGCATGCAACTCCTTTTATCTTTGAGTGATCTCCTCGTATCCGCAACCTCTCGGTTATTTAGGATACGGATCTTAGATTGAAGAACATATCCGCGAAATATGAATTCGACACAATAAAATTCAAAGATCAATCGTTAGTGAGTAAAATAAAGAACTTGACATTTTTGATAAAAATGAAAAACTTATTTCATTCCAATGTTCATCATGATCAAGTGCTAAATGGAGTTTAGCTACTCATCATGATTAGGGAATTACAAAATAGGGAGGAGAGAAACATGATTGAATGAAAAGACAACTTAAATTAAAGCTTACAAAATATAAGATCTACACTAGGAAATGGAAAAATGCAAGAAATAAAGCTGAAAATACAGAACTCTAACTCCTCCAAATTCTCCTCTCAAGCTTCTGGCAAGGTCTGAAATTTATAATATTTTTCTTCTAGAGTCACGCCCCTCAGTCACGCCCGTGACTGTGGGGCGTGTAAGTTGCGGAACCATTGTCTTAAAAGCTCGGGAACGTTGGAGAGAAACCGCCAAAATTTGTCGTTCTTCGGGTCACTCTCCTTGGTCATGCCCGTGACCTAGGGAGTGTCTTAACTGTTGCTGGAAATGGCGGGAAGGACAAACGACAGGAATTAATAGCAAGCAGTTGGGAGAAGTCACGCCCCTAGATCATGCCCGTGACCTAGGGCATGTAAGCCGAAACACCTTGTACCTGAAACTAGTCTCTGAAAGCTGTGGCACGCCTTCGAGTCACGCCTGATAGACATGCCTGTGGCTATATGGTCACGCCCGTGTCCATGGCGTATAATTTTAATCTAACATGGAATTGAAGTCTGCAGCTCTATCTGCTGGTCATGCCCGTGTCTAGTGTCGCGCCCCTGACACGCCCGTGACCGAAAGGCATGTAATTTTAATTGACTTATCAGTGCTTCTGGAATGGTTGGACAAGCCACGGTTATATGTCAGACCCATGACTTTTGGGTCACCCCCGTGACTTAAGTTTGTTCTGGAGTACGTGGTGCGCTTGATGGCAAAGAGCGCGCTGGGATTTTGCTAGAGGAGAGTGCGCTAGGCGCTTGCTAGAGGAGGGCACGCTGAGCGGTTGCTGGTAAATAGAGAGAGCGCAGGGCATTTGCAGAAGGAGAGTGCATGGAGCGTGGGGGAAAGAGACCCGTGTAAGGGAGCGACGTGTGTGAGAGCGCGCAGGAGCATACAGGGGAGAGACATGGGCAAGAACATGCGAGGGAGAGGCACGCGCGAGAGAGCGCAAGGAAGCGACGAGTGAGAGAGCATGCAAGGAGGCAACGCACGTAAGAGCGCGCAAGGAAGGAAATGCGGGCGGGAGCGCACAAGGAAGAGAACGCGCGCAGGAGAGCGTAAGGAAGAGAAATGAAGGAGTGATAAAATCCGTAGGAGGATTTCCCGGATGAAGAAGATGAAGATCTTTGAAGGAGGCATCGAAGACGAAGGAGATCTTCAAGGAGCGCTTGAAGACCTTCGAGGAAGGAGGAGATAAAGGAGGAAGGAGAGAGAAAATCCGTAGGAGGATTTCCCGAGGAAGGGGAGAATGAATAAAAGGGGGTTTAGGCCCTATTTATAGGCTTCATGGGTGGTTATGGAGGTTACGCGGTTATCCGCAGCCCATAACCACCATGATCGCTATTAATAGACCGAAATATTATAATTAATTTTACGGGACTATGGTTTAATATGCATATTAATCTCGTTATTTGCAGACCGTTCTATTTTTGGCAATGCATTATCTCCATTACGGGAGATCATGCCAGCGGTTATATGGGTGGTTACGCACATAACCGACAACGATGATCGTGGGGGCATGATTGGACGACGGAGAATACACATGGTGACTACAGGCAGCGGCAGCAACAACGGGGAAGGTTGCCCGCCGGCGACCGTCACGCTCGACTGGAGGAACTTGGCCGGCCACCGGAGGGACGAGAAAACCTCCCGTTGGTGGAGCTGGCGGAGGACGGGCGGCGAGACGGCCGCTCGTCCCGGCGAGGAAGATGCTGCCCCGATTAGGGGCGGTCGGCGGCGAATAGGCGGCCAAATGGCCACCCGTCAAGAAGAGGGAAACACCTCCCCAATTAGGGGCGTTGGCACCTCCCTAGTGCAGGAACAAAAAAGGGGGAGGGTGGTCGGGCCGCCCTCCCCTGATGGCAATCCGCCCGCCCCTAATAAGGGGCGGCCGGCTATAAGACCCCATTTTTTTCTTTTTGAAACACCGGGGTCTTAGGCCCAGAACTGCTACTTTGCGGTGATACCTTTACGCCCTGAAGGGTCATCACTGTGAAATGCCAATTCTGCCAGCCGATTCGATCACAATTGTAGCAAATAATTAAAAGACAAGTCCACAGAAAATCACATCAGAGCAATAATATCTCCACGAAGGGAGAGTCCACAAAATAAATAAATGTACTGAAAATAAGGGCTTAAGCCCGATACACCAAATCCTCACTACATAGTCACTCAAGCGGAAGCAAAATAAAACACTACTAAGGTCAGGGGCTCACAGTCCCAGCTGTCTGAACTCCTGAGCTAGACTGCCCTATCTCCAAACGGGCCGACCTCCAGGGCTGCTCCTCCATGCTGGGCTCCACTATCCCCTAAATGATGTGGTCCAAAAACCATTAGTCTATAAGACTAAGTCCTATCATCCCCCACCCCTTCCCCCATGGCCCCTAGGCACCGAGCGGAGAGGAAGAAAGGGGAGGACTTGAAGGTGGAGAGTAATCAAGAAACAGATGGCAGCGAACATATACTAACAATTTTGTAGTACATGTGACAGTAAAGTAAAGTATGAAAAGTAACCTTAACTTATACGGAAACATATAAGCAAGGGATCTTCTACAGGGCTCCCATCGTATAAAGAGTCCCATAACAATTTATACGTTGGGGTGTCGGTTATTAACAATAATATATATATAAAGAATTTAACCTTAATTTATAAACTTGCCACACAAGCTTATAAACCAAGAGGTCGTTTTGCAGGCCCTATTGTATAAGCGTCCCATACCACCTATACAATAGGTGACAGGGGTTTTATGCTATGATTATGCTATGACATGCTAGTGGGTTATGATGCGATCATGCAAGTGCAACTCACTCACCTGACTCAGTGCACACAGACCTTTAGTTCCCCCTTTTTGGAGCCTCACCTCCCAGGATAGACCTATCGTACGCCTCAACGCTGGTGCACTAAGCGAACTCCTGCGTACTCTTGTCGGCTGGCGCACCAGACTTCTGTTGGCGAAGTTCTAGGCACACTTGCCGAGTCAACTTATTGGAGTCGGTGCATCGACACTCTAATACCGAAGACCCACCACCTTTACTTTATGCACATGCAACCTTATGTATCAGCATCGAGCCAAAGCTCCCCGGACCATCCCGTCTGTCACAAACATCAACCGAGCCAAAGCTCGTCGGGCCATCCTGCCCCTCACAAATATCAACCGAGTTAATGCTCGCCGGGCCATCCTGCCGCTTTCCACAACAACCGAGCCTACCGCCCGAACATCCTAGTCAAACCAACTTCCGAGACACCGGGGTGTGTGAAAGTGAACCCTTAATTATTCTAGTTGCTTTTTAAGATTTATCACTCCTACAGTTTACGTTAGCCCAGGACTGCCCAAGGTATACCCCGTGAAGGGTCTCGAAGGCACTAGGACCTACGATGCGATTACGCCCAAAGCTCCCTTTCGCAAGGCACTTACTATTATTGGTTGTTACCCAATTTCCCAACCCTTAATTAATTTTACTGAATCTAGCCCTAGTGCATTAAACACTTCCTCCCTACGGGAAGGACGATCTTTCGCCGATCCCGAACACCACCTAACACTAGTCAACCTCACACTTTACTAATCATGTCTTCCAATGATGAACTCCTTTATTTACCCAAACCAGCAACCTACTGAGGATTCAATTCTTCAAAATTCATTACCCACTCTAGGTCAGTTTCCGCAGTTACTCTATGCATACCACCTTATACTATATGAGATGTATAAAGGAGGTACTCCGGATTGTCTTCCAAATCTCCTATAAAATTTACCAGAGGTCTATTATAACAAATTTAGTCTAAAATCAGAGATTCATAATTTTTCTAATTAATTTGATATTTATTGAATTTTCCCAAATGTTTGTCCATGGGCAATTTTGAACATGAAATATATGATCTACTCAAGTAATGGCCACCCAAAACTTTTGATCACTAAATAACAGAGATATATTACTAGTGACTAATTTCCATAATTTTTCAGAAAATATTTGACCTCTAATTAATTTATCCAAAATAATTCCCTTAATCATATGTAAAGAAGGAAGTACCAAAATTATTCATCAGAAAATTATATAACAATTACAGAATCTTAATATGGTACAGAAAGGGTCATTGTGCAAAAATCATAATTTTATCGGCTAGCTAGACACCAAAATAAATTTAATTAAGTTTTCATGGGAAACCATACTTAATGAAGTAACCCTTAGAAATATTCTTCCAAAAATCCCATAAATATTTACAGAGCTTTAAAACATAATATAAAGTCCTCTGGCTAAATTGCATCAATTTCCAGCAAGTAGTTACTTCATAATAAATTTCTAAGCAAATAATACAAATTACTAAATTGTTAATGAAGTACACAAAATAATAATCCTAAATTCATAACAAAATCTCAAGAGCTTGTACTAACTTTAAGCACTACTCTACCCAAATCTCATCACTGTTCAATGAGTTTTAGTGACATTTTCTATCACTATAAGGTTTGTGCCCTAAAATAGGGTTAGAGTTTCGAGGACCTATTCACCTTAGAATCTATTTTAAATTTCTTCAAGAGGATTCTACCTACCCTAAAATTCTCTCTCCCAAGTTTCAAATCCTTTCAAGGTCAATTGACCCCTTGCCCTTCACAACCCTCAAAAGAGCTCACTTAGGGTTTGAGTTTGGATCCATGGGTAAAACAATAATAGACTACTCCATATTCCCTAAGATGGTGATAATGGTCCTACCAAGTCAGTGGTCAAAGTCACAGCCTCTGTTGAGGTGATTTGACCACTTAAACATCAAAATAGCTCTTTGACCTAAATAACCCTATAAGGGTATACGTAGGGTTGGATCAATACTTAACCAAAACATCTCCAAATGAGATGAAAATTTTACCATAGCCCTAACATGCCCTCTAATTCCACCCACCCAAATTTGGGGGAGTTTTGAGATGTTTAGGACACCTAATTAATTTATTCATGGATTATTAAATTTTTCTAAAACTTATAGAACAATTTTCTCCAAAAATTCCCATTTTTGGACAGGCCGTAGGTATAGCTAGGGTAGACTCCCTGCCCAATTTTCAGATCATTTGGACAAGGGATGAAAGTTGGGCATCCATTTGAATCTCAGGATAGCACTAGGTGTAGGTTCCACCTAATGGGTTATGTGGTCAAACCACTCACACAAACAAGCTGAAATACATTTTAAAATAATCTAGACTCGAAGGGCTACAACTTCTGTGACTAGCCATTTTTCCTAAATCGGCCTCTAAGGGCCTTATTTATTTAATTTAAAGGAGAAGAAAAACTAGTGAAAACAATACACCATGTTTTTTGGAAAACCATGGAAATGAAACCTTGGATCGGCTCAATTGAGTCTGATTCTTATCCTAAACGATTCCTACGATCTACCCACAGAAGAAGGAGTAGAGGAGGACCTTTAACCGAGCTTGTCGGCGAGTGTGGTGGTGGTGCGCCATGGCCGGGGTGGAGCTTTTCGATGCTTGCAACTTCACTACCAAACAGCCCGGTTTCTTTACGTGAAGGGTGAAAACAATTTCTCTTGGCCTAGGAAGCTTTTAAAAGCATCAAATGGTGGAGAGGGAGGGTCATGGCTTCAAAGCCATTTATGGCCATGAAGGATAATTTCGGCCATGCATTGGGTTCATTGTTTCCAGCCTTGAAAATCCTTTAAAACCCCTTGAACTTCTCCTATTTCATCAAGGGAGATGAATCCATTCTTTGGAAATGAAGGGAGAAGTCCCTTGGCCTCCCTTGGCCATGAATGGCTCTCTTTCTCGCTTTCTCTCTCCTCCATTAAAGGACAAATTGAGCTTTCTCTCTCCTAGTCATCATGAACGAATTTGTTCAACTCCCTAGCTTATTGGCAGCCCATAAAATCATTATTATTAATTAAAATAAAGTTAGCCCAAGTGGGGGAAAATGGGCTTGAGCTTGGGTTAGCCCATTTGGGCTAATTTGACTTAACCTTAAGGTAGAGTTTGACCTTGGTCAACATGACCATTTGGGTTGACCCCAATGGGTCCTTGGTGACTCATTGGCCTCCCCTAAGGTCTATGTAGGGTTGGGTAGGGTTGACTTGGCACCTTGGAGGTCACTTGACCCTTGGTAAGGGCACTTGGACCACTATGTGGCTAGAGTTGACTTGGGTCAACTTAGCCTCTAGGACTGAACCTAATGTGTGCTTGGTGACCCATTTACACCACTTTAGGTCTAGGAAGACTTGGGCAAGGTTGGTTGAGAACATTAGAGGCCAACTGCCCTTTGTTAGGGCACCTTACCCAATTTAGGCCTATGGTGGTCCTATGTCAAATTGGCCACTTTGGGTTGACTCTAATGGACCCTTAAGGCTCTAGTGGACCCTCTAATAGGTTAGTGATATTGTGGTGGGGTCATGGAGTCATGGTGAAGCCCTAAGGTCAAACCCTAGGTTTGGTGATGAGGTGGTGCCATAGGCAGACCAAGGTGATTCTCACCTTGGCCTTCGATCACTTGGACCTTTTTAGCTTCCTAGGTTTTGTCATAACCTAGTCATGGCCAAAACCACTCCTAGGGGTCTAGTTGGAAATGGGATGTTACAAATCCCAACAAACAAAATAAAAATTTCATCCCCGAAATCAAGGTTAAGCCTACGGGAATTTATATCGAAAAAAAAGATACTTGTAACATCCCATAAGAAGTGAAAGATTACATCACGACGAGATGTTTGCTAAGTAAGGTTTAAAGGGAAACCTAAATCTATGACTAATTCACCCAATTGGCAAAGCCAAGACCCCAATAAATAAAAGATTAGCCTCTACTCTTCCTAGGGCAGTCCTACTAGTTTAAAACAGGAAAGTAAGTTGAACATCCTGAGAGGTTGTGAGGTATACCTGACTGAACAGCTCTGGATACTTTTATCGCATCAGGTCCTGCGGTTCCCAGGTATGCTCCTCCTGACCGTTGTTTCTCCACAGAACTTTGACTAACGGAACCTTCTTACGACGCAAGATCTGTACTCCTCTGTCATCGATCCGAACCGGTTCCAAGTGAACTGACCAGTCTGAAGCTACCGGTACATCTGTGGTCGAAAGATGCTGCTCCGGGCATAGTAGAGCCCTCCTATGTGAAGAAATATGGAACACGTCGTGTAAACCTGTCAGTTCCGGTGGCAACTCCAGCCTGTAAGCTAGGGGCCTGATCCGCTCCAGGATCCTGTAAGGGACCATATACCTAGGGCTGAGCTTCTTCTTCCAACCACGCATCCGTGAAACTCCGTGCATGGGCCGGATCTTCAAGAAAACCCAGTCTCCCACCTGAAACTCTACCTGACGGTGTCGGGCGTCGTAATACTTAGCCTGTCGGCTCTGTGCTTCCAACATTCTGTCCCATATTAGACTCACCTGAGCCTCGGTGTCTTCGACAAAATCCGATCCCAATGCCTTCGGATCCTCGTCCTGAATCCATGAAAGCGGAGTCTACATCTCCTTCCGTACAAGGCTCCATAAGGATCCATCCCTATGCTGGACTGGTAGCTGTTATTATAGGAGAACTCGACCAGTGGTAAAAGCTTCTCCCAAGGTTCGTTTCGATCCATAATGCATAGCCTTAGTAGGTCCTCCAATGTCCGGTTGGTGCGTTCCATCTACCCATCCGTCTGGGGATGAAATGCTGTGCTGAATGTCAGTCGCGTGCCTAAGTAAGTCTGCACGGATCTCCACTCCTTGGATGTGAACCGACCATCCCGATCTAACACGATCATCCTGGGCACCCCGTGGTAATAAATGAACTGCTCTACGAATCTCCGCACTAGTACCCCAACCGAGTCATCTTTTCTGATCGGAATGAATATGGCCACCTTCGTCAGCCGATCAACGATTTCCCAAATCTAATCGTTTCCCGTCCGTGATCGGGGAAGGCCATGAATAAAATCCATCGCGATGTCCTCAAATTTCCACTCCGGCACCGTAAGTGGCTGTAGCAATCCTGTGGGGTTTCTGCACTCCGTCTTCACCAGTTGGCATGCTTCGCAATGAGTCACGAATTATGTAATGTCCTTCTTCATCCCCAGCCAGAACATCGTCTTCTTCAAGTCTATCGTCATCTTGGTGATCCCCGGGTGTATAAAATATCTGCTACAATGTGCTTCCTCCATGATGTCCTCCCGAATCTGACCTCCGACGGGTATATAGACCCTGCCACTGAAATATAACAATCCATCTCTCAGTGAATAATCTCCTGTCGAACCCTCCTCCAAGGCTTGGAATATCGGCTCTGCCCATGCATCTGTCCTCTGTCCGTCCCGGATGCGGTCCCGAATATCATCTATGACAACCATCGATTCTAGATACTCCATGTACAGCTCTGGATCATTCTCGGATACTAGGGATATCTACATATCTTTGAAAGACCGGACTAGCTCCATGGACATCATTTGTGGTCCCTTCCATGAGGTATCTCCTCTCCGGCTCAGAGCATCTGCCACCACGTTCGCCTTCCCGGGATTGTAGTGCATGGTGTACTGGTAATCCGACAGGAACTCCACCCAATGTCTCTTTCTAATGTTGAGTTCCTTCTATGTGTCCACGTATTTCAAATTCTTGTGATCTGATAAGATGTCACAGTGAACCCCGTAGAGGTAGTGTCGCCAAATCTTCAGTGCAAAGATCACTGCACCCATCTCTAGATCATGCACCAGATAGTTCTTCTCATGTATCTTCAGCTATCAGGAGGCGTAGGCTATTACGTGCCCGTTCTAAATCAGAACGACACCCATCCCCTGGTAGGAGGGGTCCGTGTACACATGGAATCCCTCCCTTCCCGACGGAAGAGCGAGAATGGGAGCCGAGGTAAGCCGACCTTTCAACTCCACAAAGGCCGCCTCGCACTGTGGCATTCAAACGAAAGGGTATTCCTTCTTCGTCAGGGATGTAAGAGGGAGTGCAATCTGGGAGAATCCTTCGATGAAATTTCGGTAATATACGGCAAGTCCCAGGAAGCTCTGTACATCCGTGGCTGTCTTCAACGGTGGCCAATCCTGAACTGCCCGAATCTTGGACTTGTCTACTGCCAACCTAGCACCGCTGATGATATGACCTAAGAAGGCCACCTCCTTTAGCCAAAACTGGCATTTGCTGAACTTCGCATACAGCTGGTGTTCCCGTAGCCTCTCTATAGTCAAAGTCAGGTGTCGTGTATGCTCCTCCTCCGTCCTTGAGTAGATGAGGATGTCGTAAATAAATACGATGACGAATACATCCAAATACTCCTCAAATACCCTGTTCATGAGGCTTGTAAATGCTGACAACGCATTGTGAGCCCGAAGGGCATCTCTGTAAACTCAAACAGTCCGTACCTACTACTGAAGGCGCTCTTCGGAATGTCCTCCTCTCGAATCCGTAGCTGGTAATAACCTGACCTCAAGTCAAGTTTCGAGAAGAAATGCGCTCCTTCTAGTTGATCGAATAACTCGTCAATTCGTGGCAGCGGGTATGTATTCCGTACCATCAGTCTGTTCAGTGCTCGATAATCAGTACACAAGCGGAGACTTCCATCCTTCTTTTTGACGAATAATACCGGGCTCCCCACGGGGAAGAGCTTGGCCGGACAAACCCTGCCTCTACTAGTTCCAGCAACTGACTTCAGAACTCTGTCAACTCTTTTGGGGCCATCCGGTAAGGGCCCTAGATGCCGACTTGGCCCGGCACAAGTTGTATCTCGAAGTCCTGCTCTCGGTGCGGAGGTAGTCCCGTCAGTTTATCTGGAAAGATGTCAGCAATATCCCGCACCACCGGGAAGTCTGTCACAGACTCCTTGGCCTCGGCTATCTCAAATAGAATCTGATAAACCTCCTCTCCCTGCAGATGGGCCTTAACGACCTGTACTAAAGATAAGAGTATACGAGAGGCAAGTCTTATACCTTCGATGACAATGAAAGAGTCCCCGTGCCTCACTATGATCCTCTTTGCTTGGCAATCAATCTAGACATGGTTCCAGTGCAACCATGTCATGCCCAGTGTTGGGTAGATTGGAATAAATGTACCTGATTTGAAGAAGCCTCACCCTACTCAATGATATACATCAAAATGTATTTGATGTGTTTTGAGTTTAGTTGTGCAGGTTAAGTATTTACAGGGAAAGATGAAAAGTTTCTAAGTCCATATGTCGACACCCAGAAGAAATGTGCCGACACTTAAGAAGACTTGTGCCGACACCCAGAGAAGCAGTGTCGACACTTGGAGTAATTGTGTTGACACCAGGAATGTAGAGTCGACACCAGAAGGAAAGTGTCGACACATACAGGCTGTGTCGACACTCAATGAAGAAATGTCCAAAGAAGCTGTGTCGACACTTAGAAGCAGTGTCGACACCCAGAGGAATTTTGTCGACATCAAAAGTGTCGACACTTGGAGGCTGTGTCGACACTCAGGTAATTCAATAGAGTTTAAGTACAAGTGTCGACATAATGAAGAATGTGTCGACACACAGCAGAAGACTCAACACATGAAGAAAGTGTCGACACTTGGAGGCTGTGTCGACACTCAGCAAATTTCAACAGAGTCTAAGTACAAGTGTCGACATAAAGGAGATGTGTCGACACTCAGCCAAAGTCTCAACACAAGAAGAATGTGTCGACACAAGGAGAAGTGTCGACACTCAGCAAGTATCAACACAGAAGGTATGTGTCGACACCAAGAAGATGTGTCGACACTGAACAAGTTCAACACAAGAAGATGTGTCGACACTTAGCAGAATTCAACTAAGTACTGAAGAACAAGGAATTGTGTCGACACACAATATCAGTGTCGACACATGTTGAAGAAGTAGTGTCGAGAAGTAAATTCTACAACACAAGGAGTTGTGTCGACACCTTGAAGGCTAGTGTCGACACTTAGTCTAGTTGTGTCGACACTTAGTCTATAAGTGTCGACACTTAAAGACTGACTGTCTCGACACTTTCAGACAATTACAGAAAATTCAAGAAGTGACTGGATGACATGACAGCTGCCATTCCAGCCGGTCTACTGCAACTGTTAAAGTTGTCAGAAAGTCGTTACAAACCAGATCAGCCGGTCACCATGAAGAAGGCCTATATATATGCTCATTCTGTCAACAGAAGGAGATGATTGAGTGATCAAGCAATTCATTGAAGAATCAATTCAAGTGAAGATCTAAGAAGTTGGAGAGAGAGAGCTCCTTCCAAGAAGACAGCTGTTGAACCAGGCTGTGAAGAAAGGGTTCAGATTGAGATCTGAATCTTAAGTTGCAGTGATTGAAGATCAACTGCATAGAGAATCAACCCTACTGTGTTCTACATTCAAGAAGCTTTGAAGGAAGCCAAGGGAGGTTGATCTCAGCAGAGTTCTTCCAAAAACTCATCAAGAAACTTGTCAACTCTTCTCTCTTATTCTGAGTTGAGGTTATATACATTGTATTCTTAATTTCTCGTAGGATCCTTAGGGATCTGAGTTGTAAGCCTGAAATTATAAAGGCTGAGTGGTAGGGCCTGTGTGCCTGAGTGTAGGAGATTCATTTCTCTGAGTGTAGGCCTTGTGGCTGAGTGTAGGTCTTTGTGAAGACTGAGTGGTAGGGATATTGAGCCTGAGTTGTAGGAGTGGGATCACTCTGAGCTGTAGGAACCTGGTTGGGGTTCTGAGTGTAAGATCTGAGGATCTGAGGTATAGTGGAGGAGTTTGGCCGAATCTAGTACACTACTAGATATGCGAAGGGGGAAAGTGGATGTACCCAAACCTTGGGGAACCACTATAAAACTGTGTGTAATCTGTGTGTGTATGATTCTGTGGTTGTTATGTTATGTACTGTGAAATCTGTGATTAAATCTGCCTAAAAGTTTAAAAAGATTAAGGTCACCTATTCACCCCCCCCCCCTCTAGGTGATTAGGTACAATTTCTTTTAAGTGGTATCAGAGCCAGGTTACTCAAAAAGGACATAACTGTCTGAGTAAAGGATCCTGTTGGCAGATTCAGTTTAATCGAGTGCAGAATCAAGAAAATGGGTTCAACAGAGAATCATAAAGAACTTGGATCCATGAAGTTGCCAATCTGTAGAAAGGAGATTTTTGGCATCTGGAAAGAAAGGGTTAGACTATTTATGGAAGCCTCTGACCATAGAATCTATATCACAGTTAAAGAAGGGCCATATGTGCCAATGAAGGTATCTGTGTTGGATGCAAATCAGAGAACTCCAAAAGACTTTTCTGAAATGACCAAGGATGAGATTATTCTGGCCACCATGGACAAAAGGGCCCAGAATATTATAGTAAGTGCAATAGATGATCCTACATTTCAGAACTTGATACACTGTAAAACATCAAAGGAGATGTGGGATACTCTGATAGTGTACATGAAAGGTTCAGAAGAAGTTAGACAGGACAGAAAGTCTTTGTTAAACCAAGAGTATGAGAGCTTCAGACAAGGAAGGTCTGATAGCATAACTGAGTGCTACAAGAAATTCTATAGGATAGTTAATGAGTTAATGTCCTATGAAAGAGAATTCAACAATTATGAGCTGAATGATAAGTTCTTGAGGTGCCTAACAAAGGACTGGGACACCAAGATTTGTGTCATAAGGGAAATGACCAAGTTAGCAGATATTCCTCCTCCAACATTGTTTGGAAAGCTGTTATCCTATGAAATGCAGCTAATGGTAAGGAAAGAAGAAGAGAAGACTACCAGAGTTGAGCATAAAGAAAGAGCTGTGGCATTCAAGACAGAAGCCACCAAGAAATATAAAAGTAAGTCTCCATCTCCTCCTCCAAAAGTGGCTGAGACTGGTCAGATGAATCAGAAACCAGGAATTCTGAAAGCAGTGAGAGTGATGAGGACTTTGCAGCTTTCACAAGACATTTTCAGAAGTTCCTAAAGAAGAAACAGTGGAGGTCTAAGCCTTCCACTTCACAGAAGTCATCAAAGAATGACAGGAGAAAGCCCAAGACAAGTAGAATTACATCTTCAAAGATAGTTTGTTATTGCTGTAACAGACAAGGACATGTTGTTGCTGACTGTCCAGAGAAAAGGAAAGAGTCAACTGATAAGAAGAAGACTCAGATAAAGGGCAAAAAGGAAAGGTCCTTTGTTGCAAAGAAGGACAAAAGTCTGTCAGATGTGTCTTCTTCAGAAACTGATTAAGAAGCTGAAGCTTACATTGGACTGTTTGCTGAAGAAGAAGAAGAGGAGTTCATCCAGTTAATGAATTCTATATATGAGCAAGAGGACAATCAGTGTCAGGGACTGATGGCCTTATCTGAAGGTGACAAAATCCAGGAGCAGCCTGGACCTAGTCAGGTACAAAATTGTTCTGTTAGTTCAATTTCTAGTACTGGATCAGATTCAGATACATCATCATCAAGTGATGAGAGTGCTTCTGAATCTGAAGGAGATATTCATCAATTGATTGATGAATATAAAGTAGTGTTGCAAGCTTTGAAGAAAAGCAAATCCTTGACCAAGAGTCAGGCTAAGGAGATTGCTAATCTCAAAGTAGCTGCAACAGATTTTGATAAGTTGATTGATTAAAAACTAAATGAAATAGCCAGGCTGAAAAACATAATTGTTATTCAGATGGGGACTATAACATTCAAGAATGATCAAATCAGAAATCTGGAGATTAGTCTTCAAAAGGAGAGAGATATAGTTGCAAGGTTTTCTAAACCAAAATCTATTTTACCTTTGATAGATGAATTTGTACATCAAAAAGGTAAAACTGGATTAGGGTTTACACAACCTGCTAGGACTGTAAAGTCCAAGTCTAAGGGCAAAGCCCCAGTACTCAACAAGCCTGCTGTAGATAAAACAGCTAGGGTTGTACCTAAGCAAAGGTACAACAATTTGAGTGCTGGTGTTGTGCCAAGATAGGCCATTTTGTCATAGACTGTTGGCACAATTCAAGTGCCAAAGTGAGTAGCAATATACCTGCTAGAAAAGCTACAAGTAGTTTTGTTAAGAGGCAAACTAACCAGCACCAAGGACCCAAGAATTCTTTGGGTTCTAAGGTTAACTAATCTGTTTTGCAGGTGAGTCCAAGTGACCATGCCCAAATATGGTACTTGGACAGTGGATGTTCCAGGCACATGACTGGAACTAGGGGATTTCTAAAGGACTACACACCAATCAAGGATGGTCCTAAAGTCACCTTTGGTGGTTCTGAAAAAGAAATCATCAAAGGTTTTGGTAACATTTCTAGCAACCTTATAACAATTACTAAAGTGCTTATGTTAAAGGTTTGAAACATAACCTTATTAGTATAAGTCAACTGAGTGATTTAGGATATGACATCTCATTTGTCAAAGATGGTTGTCATATCAGGAGATCAAATGATCAAGAGATCATTCTGACTGGTTACAGAAAGAGAAATGTCTATTGTCTAGACATTATGTATGAGAACAATATTTCTCCAGTGTGTCTTGTAGCTGATGAGAAAGTCTCTCATTATGTCAAATGGCACAAGAGACTAGCCCATCTTAACTACAAGATAATTGACCAACTCTATAGCAAAGAGTTAGTGAGGAATGGTCCTCAGGTTAAGTGTATTAAAGATGGGATATGCTCAGCTTATCAAAAGGGCAAGCAGACTAGATCCACCTTTAATAGCATTGAAAACAAAGATGTTGTAGGTGCTTATACCTCTTGCATATGGATCTCTTTGGTCCAATGCTAGTTCACAGCCTATGTAGGAAGGTCTACACATTTGTGGTTGTAGATGACTAGTCAAGGTTTTCCTGGTGTTCTTCCTTAGACAGAAATCTGAAACACCTAGTATCTTTTATAGTTTTGTCAAACAAATTCAGAATGAGTTAGACATTACAGTGGTCAAAATAAGAAGTGACCATGGTACTGAATTCCAATCTGATAGTATGACAAAGCTATGTGAAGAGTTTGGGATATTTCAGGAATTTTCTTCACCAAGAACACCTCAGCAAAATGACATTACTGAAAGGAAAAATAGAACCTTGATAGAGGCTAGTAGAACCCTATTAAGTGACACATCTCTCCCAGAATATTTCTGGGATGAGGCAGTAAACACTGCATGCCATGTAATTAATAGGACTACTATCACCAAAAGTCACAACAAGACCCCCTATGAGATTGTGAAAGGCAAAAAACCAAACCTATCCTATTTCAGGATCTTTGGTTGTAAATGTTATATACTTAACAATGGTAAGTCTTACTTAACCAAGTTTGCTGTCAAATCCCAAGAGGGGATCTTTGTTGGGTACAACAACAATAGTAAGGCTTATAGGGTCTACAACTTGACTACTCAAGTTGTAGAAAAGTCAGTACATGTAGTATTTGATGAAGCTAGACTCATTAACAATGAATTGTCTAGAAGTATTTGCAGCTCTATAGGTGTGACTAAGAAGATGGACAAGCTCACTATTGAAGAAGGATCTACTGCAAGTCAGCATGTAGATGATAGTGGTTGCTGTCCAGGGGGAGTACTAGATGCACCTGATGTAGAAGAAGATCAAGGGGTGCAACAAGTTGAAGAAGCTGAAGGAGTTTAACATGAAGCCAGGCTGCCTCCAGCTACTAGGCATTTAAGAGATCATCCAGCCAATCAAATTATTGGTGATCTAAGTCAAGGGGTACAAACAAGGAGCAGAAATCTAAGATCAGTACTCTACTCCAGTTTTCTATCCCAAGTTGAGCCAAAGAAATTTGAAGAAGCCATCCTAGACCCTCATTGGATTGAGGCAATGCAAGAGGAGCTGAACCAGTTCAAGAGATGCAATGTCTGGGAGCTTGTTCCTAAACAAAAAGACCACAACATAATTGGAACTAAGTGGATCTTCAGGAACAAGATGGATGAACATGGAGTTATTATAAAGAACAAAGCAAGACTGGTTGCTAAAGGATATAGGCAGGAAGAAGGTATTGACTTTGATCAAACCTTTGCTCCAGTAGCCAGACTAGAAGCCATAAGGATGTTCTTGTCCTATGCAACCTATCAAGGTTTAAAGTATACCAAATGGATGTTAAGTCAGCCTTTTTGAATGGAAATCTGAAGGAAGAAGTCTATGTGGAACAGCCATCAGGCTGCAAGGAAGATAAGAAAAGTACAACTGGTACCTGTCAATTCCTAGGTGGAAGACTGATATCATGGAGTAGCAAGAAGCAAACAAGTGTGGCTATCTCCACAGCAGAATCAGAATATGTTGCTGCAGGAAGTTGCTGTGCTCAACTTCTATGGATTCAATATCAGCTAGAAGACTATGGTATACAAGTAAGTAGAACACCTCTATTTTGTGATTCTACTAGTGCAATTTCTATTGCAAACAATCATGTCTCCCATAGTAGGACTAAGCATATAGAAATCAAATACCATTTTCTAAGAGAACATGTGGAAAAAGGAGATATTTCCCTAGAGTATGTTAATACAGATAATCAGCTAGCTGACATGTACACTAAGCCCTTAGGTGAAAACCAAATTCAATAGGTTCAAAATTGAATTAGGTATGATAAACTTAGAGTAAGTTTCAAAAATGGCTAAGTAAAAAGGTGTCGACACACAGAGTTGTCTGTGTCGACACATATAAGTGGTGTCGACACTTCAGAGAAAAGGTGTCGACACATCTAGAAAGTCGGTGTCGACACTTCAGATAATTAGTGTCGACACATGCAGTGTAGGTGTCGACACATCCAAGGTGGTGTCGACACTTAAGATTTACTTAGAATTAGTCTGGTAAAGTCTCGACTAAGTGTCGAGCTAAGCGGTATCGACACATAAACAAGTGTCGACACATATATTCTGTCGACTATAGTTGTGTGACACATGGTTGTCGAGACATTATAAGTCTGTGTCGACACTTATCAATATTGTCGACACAATTTAAGTATTTTGACGCGCCCTTTCATCTTCGATTCTAGAAAGGTATAAATAGGGTTTCACCATTGTTTGTCGACACGCTCACCAAAGTTTCGAGACCAAACTTGTGTGTCGACAGCTCTCTTCTCTCAATTCAAATTTCTTCAAACCCTAATGGCGCCCAAGCTAGAAGAGAATGTGAATGACGGTTATGAACTCGTGCGGCACGCATTTGATGACGCGGAACCTGATATCAAAGGCGTGATAACCCTAATCGCAGAGACTGGGTTAGAATTTCTTATTTCAGAGCCGATCAAGATCTAGAAGAAGGAGGTCCTGGAGTTTCTGAATGCAGCAAAACTAGATGAATCAGGACTCACAATTAGGTCAAGAGTTCATGGGGCAAAGGTGAAGATCTCTCCTAAGAGTCTGAGAAAGGTACTTCAACTACCTAAGACTAAGGAAGAAGAAGATGTTTCTGCTTCTAAGACTAGGGAAGCATTAACATGGTGTGGACTGGACTCCAATCTGAAAATAGGTTCTGTTTTCAACAGGAAGGGAATGAACATGCAAGGAAAATTTCTATCTGAAATTGTTGGCAAAGTTATCCTGAGCAAGCCTGGAGGCCATAATAGAATCTCAGCTCACATGTTTAGCCTCATGACAAGGATTATTTTCAAACTAGAAACTGATTGGTCTGCAGTTGTGTTTGAAAAGATAAAAGGGAGTATGAAGAAGCCCAATCTGGGTAGGATACTAAGTCTATACCTGGCTGGTAGTATACCAGAGGTCATGAGTCAAGCAGCTGGAACCAAAATAAACCACATGAGGAGAATGGATTTGAGGATCTTCTCTAGGTGGGATAGAGTGTTAACCAAGGAAATGCCAACTCCTGAGAAGGAAATACCCCTGAAGAAGAAGAAAAAGTCAGCCCCTGTGGCTCAAGAATCATCAAGCAGCTCTGAAGAGCATGTAGTGTTCACTCCAGATGAGGAAGACACTGGAAATGCTGGCCAATCTCCAGCAAGACAGGAAGATGCAGAGAGACAGGGGGAGCTACCCACAGCAAGCTCAATACACCAGGGTTCAATCCAGGGGAGCCTCTACTGGTGGATGAGCCAACTCCACTACAAAGTGAACAAGCTACACAAACAATACTAGAGGTACTAACTGAAATTAATAAATTAAATTTCCCTATTGAGGATGATGTTTTGTCTGATTCATTATCTCATGTTAATCAGCAAACATAGACACATAGCCAACCCCAGGATGTTGTCATAGAGGACACATCTGTTGCTGATCTAGTAGTTAATGATATAAGAGATTCTCCACCCCATCATCAATAAGAATTTACCTTAGAAGAATTGTTCCCTGACCTTCTCCAAACTGACTTTGAGAAAGAAAGAGCTGCTGCTGAGGGGAGAAGGCCCATGTTGAGGGGGAGCATGTGGTTATTGTTGAGGAAACTGCAAGGAAGGAACCTGAAGTGCCAAAGGATGCTGAGCAGGTTCCTAGGACTGACAAGGATTTACTTTCAAGCCCTAAGGACAGGGTTGATATTGCAAGTACATCTACTTCTGAAGATGAAGAGGCTGCAAGAGCCAAGAAGAGAAAATTTCAAGTTTTCAAGAGTAGGAGCCAGATATATAAGAAAGCTTTACAAACAATAGCACCACAGCCTGCACCACAGCAAGCCCCATCTACAGATTACAGTTCTTTGATGGTGGCTATGCAGATTAAGCTGGATGAGCAAAGACAACCTCTGGAAAAGTATGCAGATGAAGGGAATAAATCTCTGCAGTTTGATCTGGCCCAAGACATCAAGTCAATCAGATTTGAAATGAATCTGAATAAGAAAGAAATGACTGACTGCTTTCATAAGGGAGGAAATGCAGTAGTCTATCTAGCTACTCATCAAGAAAATATCAAGAAACAAATTGAAGACCTGGCAGTAAATCAAGGCTAGGTCTTGGAAAACTAGATAAGAATGAATGATAATTTGACTGAATCACACAATGTGATAGTCACTGAGATGCAGAATCTGGCTGCTGCTCAAACTACAGCAAGGACTACTGCCCAGGAAGAGTTTGATAAGAAGTTCCAAGAGCATATTACTACTTTTAAAACTGTTCTTGAAGACTCTAAGAAGGCAATAACTGAACAACTTCAGAAGTTCAAACCCTTCTATAAGGATGGAGTTAATTATCTGAATCATCAAATAAGATTTCAGAAAGATGATCTGAGGGATCACATTGAAAGAGAAGTCATAAAGGGGGAGAGGGTGTTAGTCAAAGCCAACTCTGATCATGCAAAATGGATTTCTAATTCCATCAGAGCCACCCTGGGATATCCTCCATTATGTGATGATGACAATGTTGCAGAGTCTAGAATTAATCCTGCATATCTTGGAGGGGAGCAAGCTGAAGTGGCTCAAGTAATATACCCTCCACCAGACTTTGATATGATACATGCAGATATACAGTCAATGTATAACCCACCTGAGGGAAATCAGAAGGTCATCATAGAAAAAGTAGTTCAGCCAGTGCCAGAGGCTATACTGAAAGAACAAGAAGCTTTGCAGAAAGAACAAGAAGCCCAATTGTCTAAGAAGAGATTCAGGGAGAAAGCTGAATTGAGGCCTGACTTTGAACAATGGAGCCCCACCTCCAGGAGTATCATTTTGACTACTTGGAAAGCTGCCAAGGACAATATCCAAGATAGAAACAAGTGGTATTCTGAACTGGAGTGGAGGAAGCATGAGAGTAGGCAAGAGGTAATTGTGCAATATAGAAGAAAGGCTAAGATGGGAAAGCTACCTCCTACTGCTCAGGAGCCTAGCAAGTACTTTCCAAAGCCATATCATTACTTTGAAAGACAAAAGATCAAGACTGAAGAGCAGAAAAAAGAAGGATCTTAAAGGAAAGAAGCCTGCTGCTGCTGAAGATGCTGATGCCCCAGTCCAAGCAAAGATACAATCAGGAAAGGGCATAGTTATCAAGGAGCCTGAGCAGCAATAGGATAGAATTTTTCTTAAGTTTACTAGTTGTAATCATTGGATTTTAAACTTTCTGTAAACTTTTGAATAATGAATATGATAAAGTTGTTAGAACAATGTGATATGTGTTAAAATTATTACATTATTGTTCTGAGATGATATCTGTGTATACATGTTTGTTTATACATGTTTATGTACTTACCCTGTTATATAATCTTGTTTTACATCATACTGTGATTTTGTTATGTATGGTGTATATCATTGACTAAGGGTTATGACTTCTCCAAATAGGGGGAGATTGTTGGGTACATTGGAATAAATGTACCTGATTTGAAGAAGTCTCACCCTACTCAATGATATACATCAAAATGCATTTGATGTGTTTTGAGTTTAGTTGTGCAGGTTAAGTATTTACAGGGAAAGCTGAAAAGTTTCTAAGTCCATGTGTCGACACCCAGAAGAAATGTGTCGACACTTAAGAAGACTTGTGTCGACACCCAGAGAAGTAGTGTCGATACTTGGAGTAATTGTGTCGACACCAGGAATGCAGAGTCGACACCAGAAGGAAAGTGTCGACACATACAGGCTGTGTCGACACTCAATGAAGAAATGTCCAGAGAAGCTGTGTCGACACTTAAAAGCAGTGTCGACACCGAGAGGAACTTTGTCGACATCAAAAGTGTCGACACTTGGAGGCTGTGTCGACACTCAGCTAATTCAACAGAGTTTAAGTACAAGTGTCGACATAATGAAGAATGTGTCGACACACAGCAGAAGACTCAACACATGAAGAAAGTGTCGACACTTGGAGGCTGTGTCGACACTCAGCAAATTTCAACAGAGTCTAAGTACAAGTGTCGACACAAAGGAGATGTGTCGACACTCAGCCAAAGTCTCAACACAAGAAGAATGTGTCGACACAAGGAGAAGTGTCGACACTCAGCAAGTATTAATACATAAGGTATGTGTCGACACCAAGAAGATGTGTCGACACTGAACAAGTTCAACACAAGAAGATGTGTCGACACAAAGGAGTTGTGTCGACACTTAGCAGAATTCAACTAAGTACTGAAGAACAAGGAATTGTGTCGACACACAATATCAGTGTCGACACATGTTGAAGAAGCAGTGTCGAGAAGTAAATTCTACAATACAAGGAGTTGTGTCGACACCTTGAAGGCTAGTGTCGACACTTAGTCTACTTGTGTCGACACTTAGTCTACTTGTGTCGACACTTAGTCTATAAGTGTCGACACTTAAAGACTGACTGTCTCGACACTTTCAGACAGTTACAGAAAATTCAAGAAGTGACTGGATGACATGACAGCTGCCATTCCAGCCGGTCTACTGCAACTGTCAGAGTTGTCAGAAAGTCGTTAGAAACCGGATCAGCCGGTCACCATGAAGAAGGCCTATATATAGGCTCATTCTGTCAACAGAAGGAGATGATTGAGTGATCAAGCAATTCATTGAAGAATCAATTCAAGTGAAGATCTAAGAAGTTGGAGAGAGAGAGCTCCTCCCAAGAAGACAGCTGTTGAACCAGGCTATGAAGAAAGGGTTCAGATTGAGATCTGAATATTAAGTTGCAGTGATTGAAGATCAGCTGCATAGAGAATCAACCCTACTGTGTTCTACATTCAAGAAGCTTTGAAGGAAGCCAAGGGAGGTTGATCTCAGCAGAGTTCTTCCAAGAACTCATCAAGAAACCTGTCAACTCTTCTCTCTTATTCTGAGTTATATACATTGTATTCTTAATTTCTTGTAGGATCCTTAGGGATCTGAGTTGTAAGCCTGAAATTATAAAGGCTCAGTGGTAGGGCCGGTGTGCCTGAGTGTAGGAGATTCATTTCTTTGAGTGTAGGCCTTGTGGCTGCGTGTAGGTCTTTGTGAAGACTGAGTGGTAGGGCTGTTGAGCCTGAGTTGTAGGAGTGGGATCACTCTGAGCTGTAGGAACCTGGTTGGGGTTCTGAGTGTAAGATCTGAGGATCTGAGGTATAGTGGAGGAGTTTGGCCGAATCTAGTACACTACTAGATAGGCGAAGGGGGAAAGTGGATGTACCCAAACCTTGGGGAACCACTATAAAACTGTGTGTAATCTGTGTGTGTATGATTCTGTGGTTGCTGTGTTATGTACTGTGAAATCTGTGATTAAATCTTCCTAAAAGTTTAAAAAGATTAAGGTCACCTATTCACCCCCCCCCCCTCTAGGTGATTAGGTACAATTTCTTTCACCCAGGATCAGCTCGAAGACTGGCATCCTTAGGATCGTTGCCGGTACTTCGAATGACTTTCCGCCAATCTCCGCCTCCATGTTGCAGTGGGCAGAGGTGAATAGCTCCGATCCGTCGGGTAGACGCACCCTCCTCATCAGGCCTGTGAACCGCTCCACACCTTCCAGCCCTTCCACGAAGGCTTCTGACACGAACGCGTGCGAAGCACCCGTGTCGAACAGTGTATAGGCGGGCTTGCCGCTGATGAAGACTATACCTGGGGTGATTAAATGTCTTAGGATTCTATAATGAGTTTTCTTTCCTATTTATTCTATTTAGTGCAGTTCTACAAAATTTGACAACTGAGAAAGGGAATTCTATTTAAACAATTAAACTTCTTGGCGTACCTGCTATGACCTGCTCTGGGTTCCGAGGCTGCGCCAGGTCCAAAGCATACACCTACTCCCTTTCTTGTCTACGATACCCTCCCTGGTATCCATGTCCTCGGCCATGACCTCAGCCTCCAAAATATTACGCTGGCTGGGCAGCCGGTGGTGCTGGTGGGGGTGCCCCCCTCATGGGGCAGTTCCTTCTGAGGTGCCCCACATGATGATAATTGAAGCATTCTGGCGAGGGATATGTCATACCCCCGGGTCTCTGCACCTCCTGCATCTGGGGTGGCTGAGGGGCCACCACTACTGGTTCCATCTGATCCTGTTTCGCCTCCTGACGTGGCTGGTCTTCTACTCTTCTCCCATCTGTGACGCGGCCCCGCCGCTGATCATTTCGGGCCCCCTGGCCCTGGTCCTCAGTTGGCCGCTTCCGGCCTCGGGTAGTATGCCAATCCGCCTCGATCCTTTTTGCCATCTCCAATATCAGAGGAATAGGCCCGTCGGACACGAACATCAGAGCTTCCCTCAGATCCTCTCGCAGGCCCTTATAGAACCTCTTCGTATAGCCAGCCTCATCCAACTGGTAGAATCTGCAAATCGGGCTAGGTGGTTGAACTCCCGATGATATTCCACCACTGTCTTGCTACCCTGTCTAAACTGTAGAAATCTATCCTCCAGCTCGTCTCTGGCCAACTGCGGAACAAAATGCTCCAATAATGCGGTCCTGAATTCCTCCCAAGCAATCTCTGCAACCTCCCTGTCAGCAAACGTCGTATCCAGTGAAGTCTTCCACCATCTCTTGGCATGGGACTCCAAGCAAGAGACAACCAAGGGCACTCTCTCCTCCCACGGGCACCAGATCTCAGTCAGCATCTCATATATAATGTCCAGCCACTCCTCCGTCCGAACGGCCGACTCTGTCCCCAAGTAGGATGGGTGAGCAAGTCCTCGGAAAATGCTCAGCCAGTTGGCCCCCGGGTTTGGCTGCGGAGCCGGAACCTGTTGAGCCCTAAAAGCCTTCAAGATGGCTGTCAAGGTCTATCCTATCTCTGACTGTAGGAATGGAGTGGGGACCGGGGGAGGTGGTGCAACGTCCGGAGTCTGCTGGGCTCCGCCTTGTGGCGTAGGCTGAGCTGGGGGCTGCGAAACAAACTTCATTAGTAGGCAATCGACTCAAACCTAACTAAAGTGGACAATTTACATGTGATCCCTCATATGGGCACACCACTGCTTCCGCTGCTTAGTTTGTCTTCAAACTAAACTCGCGCGGGGGTGACCCAGGGTTGTGGACTGCTACTTTTCGATCGAGGTCTGCTTTGATACCACTTGTAAGACCCCATTTTTTTCTTTTTGAAACACCGGGGTCTTAGGCCCAGAACTGCCACTTTGCGTTGACACCATCACGCCCTGAAGGGTCATCACCGCGAAACGCCGATTCTACCAGTCGATTCAATCACATTTGTAGCAAATAATTAAAAGACAAGTCCACAAAAAATCACATCAGACCAATAATATCTCCACGAAGGGAGAGTCCGCAAAATATATAAATGTACTGAAAATAAGGGCTTAAGCTCGATACACCAAATCCTCACTACATAGTCACTCAAGCGGAAGCAAAATAAAACACTACTAAGGTTAGGGGCTCACAGTCCCAGCTGTCTAAACTCCTGAGCTAGACTGCCCTATCTCCAAACGGGCCGACCTCCGGGGCTGCTCCTCCATGCTGGGCTCCACGATCCCCTAAATGATGTGGTCCGAAAACCGTTAGTCTATAAGACTAAGTCCTATCATCCCCCACCACTTCCCCTATGGCCCCTAGGCACCGAGCGGAGAGGAAGAAAGGGGAGGACTTGAAGGTGGAGAGTAATCAAGAAACAGATGGCAGCAGACTTATACTAGCAATTTTATAGTACATATGGCAGTAAAGTAAAGTATGAAAAGTAACCTTAACTTATACGGTGTAACATCCCATTTCCAACTAGACCCCTAAGAGTGGTTTTGGCCATGACTAGGTCATGATAAAACTCAAGGAAGCTAAAAAAGGGCCAAGTGATAGAAGGCCAAGGTGAGAATCACCTTGATTTGCCTATGACACAGCCTCATCACAAAACCTAGGGTTTGACCTTAGGGCTTCACCATGACTCCATGACCCCACCACAACATCACTAACCTATCAGAGGGTCCACTAGAGCCTTAAGGGTCCATTGGAGTCAACCAAAAGTGGCCAATTTGACCTAGGACCACCATAGGCCTAAATTGGGCAAGGTGGCCTAACAAAGGGCAGTAGGCCTCTAATGTGCCCAACCAACCTTGCCCAGGTCTTCCTAAACCTAAAGTGAGGTCAATGGGTCACTAAGGACACATTGGGTTCAGCCCTAGAGGCCAAGTTGACCCAAGTCAACTCAAGACCCTAATCTGGTCAAAGTACCCTTACTAAGGGTAGGTGACCTCCAAAGTGGAAGGTAACACTACATAACCCTTCCTAGACCTCAAGGGAAGTCATGGGTTCAACAAGGACCCCTTGGGGTGAACCCAAATGGTCATGTTGACCCAAGACAACTCTAGCCCTAAAGTGGTCAAAGTGCCCTTACCAAGGGACAAGTGACCTCCAAGATGCCAAGTCAGCCCTATCCAATCCTACCTAGGCCTTAGGGGAGATCAATGGGTCACCAGGGACTCTTTAGGGGCAACCAAAAAGGTCAAAAATACCAGGGTCAACCCAAGCCTACCTTGGGTCAACCTAGCCCAAATAGGCTAGCCAAGTTCAAGCCTCCTCATATGGCTTCTTTAAGAGATGATGTGTATGGATAGGCTGCCAATAGACCTCCAGATTGACCAAGTCAACTTGGTGACTAGGAGAGAGGGTGAGCTTCACTTCCATGGTTATGGAGGAGAGAGAAAAATGAAAGAATGGGGAAGGAAGGGGCTCGGCCAAGGGGAGGCCAAAGGTCACCTTTAATGGCTGAATTCAACTCCCCTAGGGAAGGGGAGAAGTTTCCAGCTGCTTCCCTGGCCACCATGGGCCTGGTTCAGCCCCCTCTACCATGGCCGAATGTAGCCATTAATGGCCTTAATGGCCATTGATGATCCAGCCTCTTCCCTCCCCAATTGAGGCTTTAAACACCTTCAGTGGGCCGAGAGGAGGATTTCTCAGTCCTTACCTGAAGAAACTGAGCCTCCCCACTGTGTAGTTGCAGAAACCGAGCGGCGGCGCCTTCAAAGATGGCTTTCCGGTGATCTTCTCGACTTCAGGCCGCCGACAAGGTCCTCCTCCACTCCTTCTTTTATGGGTAGTTCTTAGGAATCTTTAGGGCCAAGGTTCGGGCTCAATTAAGCCTGATCCAAAGGGAAATTTTCCTGATTTTTCCGCTAAAATGCAACCAACGGGATCGCCTGAATATGGCTCTCCGACGGCTGTGACGCCGCCTGGCGACAGCCACCACCTCAACGGAGGTGATGGTGGCGGTGGCCGGCCGGGGTGGCGGCTGGATGGCCGGTGGCAGCCGCTTGAAATTGGCCCAGGAAGAATAAATCCTGGCTGTCGGCTCAAGGTAGAAGATGAATGGATCCCGTCCACCTTGCGCCAAGATTCATGCCATATTTGATTAAAACTATAGTATATCAATTTCTGATTATTTAATTATGTCACAGATTTTGTATTTATTGGTTTTAATTTTTAAAATACTTAGAGGCTAGAATAGAAAGAGTGGTCAACATAGAACATGAAGCCCTTGATGTCTAGGTTACTTTAAAATTGATTTAACTCAATTTGAAGTCAAGGTTAGACCACAGCACCCAGGGCTATCTTGAGATTCAAATGAATGCCCATCCTTCATCCCTTGTGCAAATGACCTGAGATTTGGGCCGGGAGTCTACCCTAGCTATACCGAGGGCATGTCTAAAATTGGCCCAGGAAAAATGAATCCTGGTAATCGGCTCAAGGTAGAAGATGAAAGGATCCCGTCCATTTGCGCCAAGATTCGTGCCATATTAGATTCTTAAACTATAGTATATAAATTTCTGATTATTTAATTATGTCACAGATTTTGTATTAAATGGTTTTACTTTTTAAAAATACTTAGGTGTTGTTTCATAAAAAGTGGTCAACATAAACTTTGTAGCCTGGAGGGTCTAGCTTATGTCAAAAATGATTTGAACCCATTTGGGTGCCTGGTTAGGCCACACCACTCATTTTGGTGGGCCCTATACCTAGGGCTATCCTAAGATTCAAATGGATGTCCACCCTTCATCCCTTGTCCAAATGACCTGAGATTTGGGCAGGGAGTCTACCCTAGCTATACCTAGGGCCTGACCGAAATTCAGAATTTTTGGAGAATATTTTTTTATAGTATTTAGGAAAATTTAATAATCCATGAATAAATTAATTAGGTCTTAGAGAGCATGTTAGGGCACTGGTAAAATTTTCATCTCATTTGGAGATGTTTTGGCTAGGTATTGATCCAACCCTAGGTTGAACCATTTTAGGGTTAAATAGGTCAAGCATCGCCTTTGGGTTTTGAGTGGTCAAATCACCTCAACAGAGGTTGATATTTTGGCCACTGACTTTTTATAGTATGCCTCACCCTCCAATGGAATTTGGGGTGGTTAAGAGTAGGGTAGCTCTAGAACCCTAGGGTAGGTCCCTTAATGGGGATTTATAGGGTTTGAAGATCATAGGGTCAAATGACCTTGGATTGACTTGAAACTTTGTGTAGAGTACCATAGGATTAGTATAGGGTTTAGCAAGCCTGAAAAATTATTCTGGAGATTTTATGTAAACTTTGTGTACAAGCTCTGGAGATTTTATTATGAATTTAGGATTATTATTTTGGATACTTCATTAACAAATTGGTAATTTGTATTATTTACTTAGAAATTTATTAGGAAGAAAATACTTGTTGGAAATTGATGAACTTTAGCCAGAGGACTTTTTATTATGTTTTAAAGCTCCGTGAATTTCTATAGAATTTTTGGATGATTATTTTTAAGAGTTGCTTCATTAAGTATGGTTTCCCATGAAAAGTTAATCTAATTTATTTTGGAGTCTACCAAGCCTTAAAAATTATGATTTTTGTTCTATGATCTTTTCGGAATCATATTAAGATTCTGTAATTTTTATATAATTTTCTGATGAGTAATTTTGGTACTTCCTGCTTTACATATGATTAAGGGAATTATTTTGGATAAACTAATTTGAGGTCAAATAGTCTTTGAAAAATTATGGAAATTAATATCTATAAATATATCTCTGTTATTTAGTGATCAAAATTTTGGGTGTCCATTACTTGAGTAGATCATATAGTTCATGTTCAAAATTGTCCATGGCCAAACCTTTGGGAAAATTCAATAAATATCAAATTAATTAGAAAATTTATGGATCTCTGATTTTAGACTAAATTTGTTATGATAGACCTCTGGTAAATTTTATAGGAGATTTGGAAGACAATCCGGAGTACCTCCTTTATACATCTCATATAGTATAGGGTGGTCTTCATATGGTAACTGCGGAAACTGAACTAGAGTGGGTGATGAATTTTGAAGAGTTGAAATCCTCAGTATATTGCTGGTTTGGGTAAATATAGAAGTTCATCATGGGAAGATAGGATTAATAGAGTGTGAGGTTAACTGGTGTTAGGTGGTGTCGGGAACGGCGAAAGATCGTCCTTCCCGTATGGAAGAAGAGTTTAATGCACTAGGGCTAGATTCAGTAAATTAATTATGGGTAGGGAAATTGGGTAGCAACCAATAATAGTAAGTGTCTTGCGAAAGGGAGCTTTGGGCGTAATCCCATCGTAGTTCCTACTGCCTTTGAGAGCCCTTCACGGGGTATACCTTGGGCAGTCCTGGGCGAACGTAAACTGTAGGAGTGATAAATCTTAAAGTGTAACTACAATAATTAGAGGATTCACTTTCACACACCCCGGTGTCTCGGGAAGTTGGTTTGACTCGGTTGATATTTGTGAGGGGCAGAATGGCTTGACGAGCTTTGGCTCGGTTGATGTTTGTGACAGACGGGATGGTCCGGGGAGCTTTGGCTCGGTTCTGATACATAAGGTTGCATGTGCATAAAGTAAAGGTGGTGGGTCTTTAGTATTGGAGTGTCGATGCACCAACGCCAATACGTTGACTCAGCATGTGTGGCTAGCACTTCGCCAACAGAAGTCCGGTGCGCCAACCGGCAAGAGTACGCAGGAGCTCCGCTTAGTGCACCAGCGTTGATGCGTACGATAGGTCTGACCGGTAGTGCTTTACTGGTTTAGAGGTGGGCGAGGCCCAACCCACCACTTCTGTCTGCCACTACGGAGGTATCATGGGAGGTTCGGCTCCAGAAAGGGGGAACTAAAGGTCTGTGTGCACAGAGTCGGGTGGTTGAGTTGCACTTGCATGATCGCATCATAACCCACTTACATGTCATAGCATAATCATAGCATAAAACCCTTGTCACCTATTGTATAAGTGGTATGGGATTCTTATACAATAGGCCCTGCAAAACGACCCCTTGGTCTATAAGCTTGTGTGGGCAAGTTTATAAATTAAGGTTAAGTTCTTACTATATATATATTGTTGTTAATAACCGACACCCCAGCCTATAAATTGGTATGAGACTTTTTATACGATGGGAGACCTGTAAAAGATCCCTTGCTTATATGTTCTCGTATAAGTTAAGTTTAATTTTCATACTTTACTCTACTGCCACATGTACTATAAAAGTTGTTAGTATAGACCCGCTATCATCTATTTCTTGATTACTCTCCACCTTCAAGTCCTCCCCATTCTTCCTCTCCGCTCGGTGCCTAGGGGCCATGGGGGAAGGGGTGGGGGATGATAGGACTTAGTCTTTTAGACTAACGGTTTTCGAACCATATCATTTACGGGATCGTGGAGCCCAGCATGGAGGTGCAGCCCCGCAAGTCGGCACGCTTGGAGATGGGGCAGTCTAGTACCGGAGTTCAGACGACAGGGACTGTGAGCAACTGACCTTAGTAGTGTTTTATTATGCTTTCACTTGAGTGACTGTGTAATGAGGATTTGATGTAGCGGGCTTAAGCCCTTATTTTCAGTACATTATATTCTGTGGACTCTCCCTTCGTGGAGATTATATTACTCTGATGTGATTGTACTTTGGGGACTTTTGGTTAGAGTTTTACCACTCTTGTGCTTACTCTACTTTTGTTGCTTTTTTGTGATCGAATCGGCCGACAAAATCGGCGATTTGCGGTGATGACCCTTCATGGCGTGAAGGTGTCACCGCAAAGCAGCGGTTCTGGGCCTAAGACCCCGGTGTTAAAAAAATGGGGTCTTACAAGTGGTATCAGAGGCAAACCTCGATCGAAAAGTAACAGTCCACAACCCCTGGGTCACCCCCGTGCGAGTTTAGTTTGGGGACAAACTAAGCAGCGGAAGCAGTGGTATGCCCATATGACGGATCACATGTAAATTGTCCACTTTAGTTAGGTTTGAGTCGATTGCCTACTAATGAAGTTTGTTTTGTAGCCCCCAGCTCAGCACACTCTACAAGGTGGAGCCCAGCAAACTCCAGACATTGCACCACCTCCCCCAGTCCCCACTCCATTCCTACAGTCGGAGATGGGACAGACTCTGACAGCCATCTTGGAAGCTTTTAGGGCCCAACAGGTTCCGGCTCCGCAGCCAAACCTGGGGGCCAACTGGCTGAGCATTTTCCGAGGACTTGCTCCCCCATCCTACTTGGGGACTGAGTAGTCCGTTCGGATAGAGGAGTGGCTGGATATTATGTACGAGATGCTGACCGGGATACGGTACCCTTGGGAGGAGAGAGTGCCCTTGGTGATCTCCTTCCTGGAGTCGCATGCAAAGAGATGGTGGAAGACCTCGCTGGACACGACATTTGCGGACAGGGAAGTAGCAGAGATTTCTTGGGAGGATTTCAGGGGCGCGCTGTTGGAACACTTTGTTCCACAGTCGGCCAGGGACGAGATGGAGGATATATTTTTGCAGTTGAGACAGGGGAACAAGACGGTGGTGAACTACCACCGAGAGTTCAACCATCTAGCCCGGTTTGCAGAATCTTATCAGTTAGACGAGGCAGGATATACCAAAAGGTTCTACAAGGGCCTATGAGAGGAGCTGAGGGGGACTCTACTGTTTGTATCCGACGGACCCATTTCCCGGATACTAGAGATGACAAAAAGGATAGAGGCTGATTGGCAAGCTACTCGGGGCCGGAAACGGCCGACTGAGGATCAGTATGCACCCCACAGACATCAAGGATGTCTCATTCATCACGGGGGATGGGTGCTACTACGGGGGATGGGCCCGTATCACAGAAGGGAGGAGGGTTGAGGACCAGCATCGTCAGGAGGCAAGACAAGAGACAAGGGAGCCAGTGGTGGTGGCTCCACCACCTCTTCAGACACGGGAGGGACAGAGACCCGGGGGAATGGCATATCCCCCGCCAGAATGCTTCAATTGCCATCAGGTGGGGCACATCAGGAGGAACTGCCCTATGAGGGGGCACCCCCACCAGCACCACCGGCTGCCCAGCCAGCGCAATATTTTGGAGGTCGAGGTCGTGGCCGAGGACGTGGATACCAGGGAGGGGGTTGTAGATAAGAAAGGGAGCAGGTGTATGCTTTGGACCTGGCACAGCCTCGGAACCCAGAGCAGGTCATAGTAGGTACGCCAAGATGTTTAATTGTTTAAATAGAATTCCCTTTCTCAGTCGTCAAATTTGTAGAAACTGCACTAGGTAGAATAAATAGGAAAGAAAACTCGTTATAGAATACTAAGACATTTAACCGCCCCAGGTATAGTCTTCATTAGCGGCAAGACCGCCTATACGATGTTCTACACTGGTGCTTCACACTCGTTCGTGTCGGAGGCCTTAGTGGAAGGGCTGAAAGGAGTGGAGCGGTTCACAGGCCTGATGAAGAGGGTGCGTCTACCTGACGGATCAGAGCTATTCACCTCTGCCCACTGCAACATGGAGGCGGAGATTGGCGGAAAGTCAGTCGAAGTATTGACAATGATTCTAAGGATGCCAGTCTTCGAGCTGATCCTGGGCATGACATGGTTGCACTGGAACCATGCCCAGATTGATTGCCAAGCAAAGAGGATCACCGTGAGGCACGGGGACTCTGTCAGTATCATCGAAGGTATAAGACCTGCCTCTCGTATACTCTTTTCTTCAGTACAGGCCATTAAGGCTCATTTGTAGGGAGAGGAGGTTTATCAGATTCTATTTGAGATGGCGGAGGCCAAGTGGTTTGTGACAGACATCCCGGTGGTGCGAGATTTTGCTGACGTCTTTCCGGAAACTGCCAGGACTACCTCCGCACCGAGAGCAGGACTTCCAGATACAGCTTGTGCCGGGGGCCAAGCCGGCATCTAGGGCCCCTTACCGGATGGCCCCGAAAGAGTTGACAGAGTTTCGAAGTCAGTTGCAGGAACTAGTATAGGCAAGGTTTGTCAGGCCAAGCTCTTCGCCTTGGGGAGCCCCGATGCTATTTGTCAAGAAGAAGGACGGAAGTCTTCGCTTGTGTATTGATTATCGAGCGCTGAACAGACTGACGGTTCAGAATACATACCCGCTGCCGCGGGTTGACGAGTTGTTCGATCAACTGGAAGTTGCGCATTTCTTCTCGAAACTTGACTTGAGGTCAGGTTATTACCAGCTACGGATTCGAGAGGAGGACATTCCGAAGACCGCCTTCAGTAGTAGGTACGGACTGTTTGAGTTTACAGTGATGCCCTTCGGGCTCACAAACGTGCCGTCAGCATTTACAAGCCTCATGAACAGGGTATTCTAGGAGTATTTGGATGTATTCGTCATCGTATTTATTGACGACATCCTCATCTACTCAAGGACGGAGGAGGAGCATACACTACACCTGAGTTTGACTCTAGAGAGGCTACGGTAACACCAACTGTATGAGAAGTTTAGCAAATGCCAGTTTTGGCTAAAGCAGGTGGCCTTCTTAGGTCATATCAACAGCGGTGCTGGGTTGGCAGTAGACCCGGCCAAGATTCGGGCAGTTCAGGATTGGCCACCGTTGAAGACAGCTACGGATGTACGGGGCTTCCTGGGACTTGCTGGATATTACTGGAAGTTTGTCAAAGGATTCTCTCGGATTGCACTCCCTCTTACATCCCTGACGAAGAAGGAATCCCCTTTCATTTGGACGCCCCAGTGCGAGGCAGCCTTTGTGGAGTTGAAAGGTCGGCTTACCTCGGCTCCCATTCTCGCTCTTCCGTCGGGAAGGGAGGGATTCCAGGTGTACACGAATGCCTCCTACCAAGGGATGGGTGTCGTTCTGATGCAGAACGGGCACGTAATAGCCTACGCCTCCCGACAGCTGAAGATACATGAGAAGAACTATCTGGTGCATGATCTGGAGATGGGTGAGGTGATCTTTGCTCTGAAGATTTGGCGACACTACCTCTACGGGGTTCACTGTGACATCTTCTCAGATCACAAGAATTTGAAATACGTGGACACATAGAAGGAACTCAACATCAGACAGAGACATTGGGTGGAGTTCCTGTAGGATTACCAGTACACCATGTACTACCATCCCGGGAAGGCGAACGTGGTGGCAGATGCTCTGAGCCAGAGAGGAGATACCTCAGGGAAGGGACCACAACTAATGTCCATGGAGCTAGTCCGATCTTTCAGAAATTTGCAGATATCCCTAGTATCCGAGAATGATCCAGAGTTGTACATGGAGTATCTAGCATCGATGGTTGCCATAGATGATATTCGGGACTGCATCCGGGACGGACAGAAGACAGATGCATGGACAGAGCCGATATTCCAAGCCTTAAAGGAGGGTTTGACGGGAGATTATTCACTGAGGGATGGATTGCTATATTTCAGAGACAGGGTCCATATACCCGCAGGATGTCAGATTCGGGAGGACATCATGGTGGAAGCACATTGTAGCAGATATTCTATACACCCGAGAATGACCAAGATGACAGCAGACTTGAAGAAGACGATGTTCTGGCCAGGGATGAAGAAGGACATTACATACTTCGTGACTCATTGCGAGGCATGTCAGCTAGTGAAGGCGGAGTGCAGAAACCCTGTAGGATTACTACAGCCACTTTCGGTGCCGGAGTGGAAATTTGAGGACATCACAATGGATTTCATTCATGGACTTCCCCGATCACGGACGAGAAATGATTAGATTTGGGTCATCGTCGATCGGCTTACGAAGGTGGCCAGATTCATTCCAATCAGAAAATATGACTCGGTTGGAGTACTGGTACGGAGATTCGTAGAGCAGTTCATTTGATACCACGGGGTGCCCAGGACGATCGTGTCAGACCGGGATGGTCGGTTCACATCTAAGGTGTGGAGATCCGTGCAGGTTTACTTAGGCACGCGGGTGACCTTCAGCATAGCATTTCATCCCCAGACGGATGGGCAGACAGAGCGCACCAACCGGACATTGGAGGACCTCCTAAGGATATGCATTCTGGATCGAAATGAACCTTGGGAGAAGCTTTTACCACTGGTCGAGTTCTCTAATAACAACAACTACCAGTCCAGCATAGGGATGGCTCCTTATGAAGCCTTGTACGGAAGGGGATGTAGGACTCCACTTTCATGGATTCAGGACGAGGATACGACGGCATTGGGATCGGATTTTGTCGAAGACACCGAAGCTCAGGTGAGACTGATACAAGACAGAATGCTGGAAGCGCGGAGCCGACAGGCTAAGTACTACGACGCCCGACACCGTCAATTAGAGTTTCAGGTGGGAGATCGGGTTTTCTTGAAGATCCGGCCCATGCACGAAGTTTCACGGGTGTGTGGTCGGAAGAAGAAGCTCAACCCTAGGTATATGGGCCCTTACAGGATCCTGGAGCAGATCGGGCCCCTAGCTTACAGGCTGGAGTTGCCACCAGAATTGACAGGTTTACACGACGTGTTTAATATTTCTTCACTTAGGAGGGCTCTACTATGCCTGGAGCAGCAGATTTCGACAACAGATGGGCCGGTAGCTTCAGACCGGTCAGTTCACTTGGAGCCGGTTCGGATCGATGACAGAGGAGTAAGGATCTTGCGTCGCAAGAAGGTTCCGTTAGTCAAGGTTTTGTGGAGAAACCACGGCTAGGAGGAGCATACCTTGGAACCGCAGGACCTGATGTGACAAAAGTATCCAGAGCTGTTCAGTCAGGTATACCTCACAACCTCTCAAGATGTTCAATTTACTTTCCTGTTTTAAACTAGTAGGGCTGCTCTAGGAAGAGTAGAGGCTAATCTTTTGTTTATTTGGATCTTGGCTTCACCAATTGGGCGAATTGGTCATAGAGTTAGGTTTCCCTTTAAAGCCCACTTGGCAAACATGGCGTGGAGATGTAATCTTTCACTTCTTATGGGATGTTACAAGTTTCCTTTTCTTCGATAGAAATTCTCGTAGGCTTAACCTTGATTTCGGGGACAAAATCTTTGTTTTGTTTATTGGGATTTGTAACATCTCATTTCCAACTAGACCCCTAAGAGTGTTTTTGGTCATGACTAGGTCATGACAAAACCCAAGGAAGCTAAAAAGGGCCAAGTGATAGAAGACCAAGGTGAGAATCACCTTGGTCTTCCTATGGCACAGCCTCATCACAAAACCTAGGGTTTGACCTTAGGGCTTCACCATTACTCCATGACCCCACCACAACATCACTAACCTACTAGAGGGTCTGTTGGGTATTGTATTCACAACGTACCTGATTTGAAGAAGCCCCTGAACAAGCTAAGGTAAATAGACAATGTATTTGACAAAATATTTCAAGTTGTTCTTGCAGTTTTTCCACGCTAAGTGCACACCAATGTCAGGGTGCAGTAGGTCAATATACACGGGTCTGCACGACGTAATCCCTCATTGAGCAGATCAGTGTGTTGGCCTACGTGTACTCTCTCTATTGGAGTGCACTTACTTTCAAGTACAGGGCTGTGATCTTGCAAGAGCAGACAAGGAGCAAGGATGGGTCAAGGAGCACATCATGGGTGGAAAGATGAAAAATCGTCTAAGTGTAAATCGACGAGAATCACCAAGTGATTCTCGCCGAATCGTCGAGAATCATTGGCTGATTCTCGTCATCTCTATCTAGTTACTTCAAAGCGTGCATCTCTGGTGCTAAGTAATAATTGACGAGAATCACTAGTGATTCTCGCCGAATCGTCGAGAATCACTGGCTGATTCTCGCCGTCTATTTTCGGCTTTATCAGAGCGTGTCATCTAGTCAAAATCGACGAGAATCACCGTTGATTCTCGCCGAATCGACGAGAATCACCTTCGATTCTCGCCGATTCGACGAGAATCACCTTCGATTCTCGCCGATTTTGCCTTTGTCAATTCTTTGGATCCCGCTGGACCGGATCAAATGTTGAGGCGCTGTTTTGAACCGGGGTTAGGGTTTCTTCAGGTGGGACCCATAACGGTTATATTGGAGTATTTCCACCGTATAAATATACGCGTATTTTTGAACAGTAGACACACAGAAAAAGAAGAAGCCGAGCGACGATCTTGACCTAAAATCGCAAAACTGCTCCGCCGCCGCCGTCGCTGCTCGTGCTAGTTGGTCGCCGCTGTTGATCGAGATTCTTCCAGATCTCACGGCGACAGAAGCTTAGCCAAGTTTAGAGTCTCACGCGCCTAACCAGAGATCCTTTGTCTCTTGATTTGTGATCGGGAAAACCTTCCCCGTCTGAATCGATCGAGACGATCGATCCTAGTGTGACCGTTGGAAGACCTAGCTAGCTTCGCTACGAAGTTTGGATCGCCAAAGTACAGCAGCCACACACCGTTGTCGCCGCCGATCCCGTGAACCAAGCCGCCGCCCATCTTGGCGCCGCCGGTTCCGGGGAGATTCTCTCCAAGAGAGATCTAGGGTTGTGGACTCTTTGTGGACTTCAAGAACACGTCATCAACGAAGAGGGACACCTTAGTCTCTACAAGTAGTTTGTATTTCTTGTACATTCTAGTTCATTTTTGTTGTAAAGGAACGTTGGTTCCGAGGTGTAAGGGTTGGGTGCAACCCGTGTTGTGGGAGTGTTGTCTCCTACGTGTGGAAGGGTTCCTTCCGATAGTGCAAGGATTGGATTTCAATCCTGTTGGTGAAGTGACCGAGTCGTCCCTTGTTGGGAGATAGGTCGAAGGGGGAAAGTGGATGTACCCAAATCGGGGAACCACTATAAATTGCGTGTGTACCTTCTTTGCTGTGTTGTTTTATTTTCGTGTGCAGGTACAATTTTAATTCCGCAAAAACGCTGCACGTCACCTATTCCCCCCCCCCCCAAAGGTGAAGGTAGTCGACACTAGGTGGACTTTCAAGTGGTATCAGAGGGAGGTTACTCATCAAAAAGGTTCACACCTTGAGTATAATCCTGCCACTAGTGTCAATAAGAAGACAAACATCTACTATGGACGGGCTCAAGTACACAGGCAAGATCCCAGTGTGCACCAGGCTCAACTTTCCTATCTGGAAGGAAAGGATCAGGTTCTACATGGAAGCAGTTGATCCTCGACTCTTCATGATCATGGAGGAGGGACCTTATGTTCCCACTAAGGCCTCCACCATTGATCCTACCCAGAAAGTGCCAAAGAAAATTTTTGAAATGGACAAGGACGAGATGGTGCTGGTGGGACTTGACAAGAAGGCGTAGAACATTCTGGTCAGCGCGGTCGATGACTCAATGATGCAGAACTTCTGCAACTGCAGGACAGCAAAGGAGATCTGGCACTGCCTGATTATCCTAATGGAGGGCACTGATGAAGTAAGGGATGATCGGAGATCCCTTCTGAACCAGAAATATGAGGCCTTCAGACAAGGGCCTAAGGAAGAGATCGGAGTCACCTTCGAGAACTTCCTCAAGATTGTCAATGCCCTCAAAGGATATGGAAGAGTGTTCACTGATGGTGAACTTAATGATAAATTCCTTAGGTCCCTTACTAAGGAATGGGACACAAAGATCTGCGCCATCCGAGAGTTTGGCAGACTTGCTGAAACAGACCCGCAAATTCTGTTTGGGAAGCTGATGTCCTATGAGCTTCAACTGAACACCAGGAAAGCTGAAGAAGAAGCAGAAAAGGCTGCAGCCAAAGAAAAGACTGTGGCTCTAAAAGCCATTCACTCCAGAAAAGGCAAGGGTGCGGTTTCATACCGTGCCAGGAAAAAGGATGAGGAGGAGGACTCTGAGCCATGCTCCTCCAGCTCAGAGCTGTCTGAGGAAGATTTCTCCCTCATCACCCGAGAATTCAAGAAGTTCCTCAAGATGAGGAATCAAAGAAAGAAAGACGGCTCCTCCTCCAGACATCAGAAGAAAAATTATTCTCCTGACAGGTATGCTTCTAAACCGAACAAACATCGCTCCTCTGACATTATTTGTTTTGGATGTAATAAGCCAGGACACGTCGTGGCCGACTGCTACCAAGGCAAGAGAGAAAAAGGGAAAGAAGAGGAGCACAAATCCTCGAGAGATAAGAAGAAAGAGAGGAGCTACATCGCCAAAAGGCCAAAGACACTGAGTGAGTCTGATTCCTCAGACTCCAGTGATGATGAGGAAGCCTACTTCGGGCTGGTGGGTCGCTCCGACTCAGAAGGAGAATGCCCCCCATTTACTGGGAAGGTAAAAGCTCACACCCCTCTCTCCGACTCCGACTCTGATCCTGAGTCTCAGGATGATGACCCTGAGGATAGCCTTTCAGCTCGTGAAGCGGAGCTCCTCGAGAAGTATGAGCTTCTGCTCAACACTTTCGAGGAGTGCCGTAAGAGACTGAAGGCTGAGAAAAAGGAAGTGAAATTCCTTAAGTGTGAGTGTGTCTCCCTAAGGGAAGACGTCACCAGTTTGATTTCTCTCCGACAGGAGCACCTTGACCTGACTTCAAAGCATTCAGAGTCTCTTAAGCTCCTTGATCTTAAGCAGGAGGAAGTCGACAAGTTGGAAGAACAACTTGCGGCATAAAGGAAGATCGTCAAGAGCTTCTCTATGCCAAAAACAGTTCTTCCAGTAGTTGATACCTTCTCTGCTCAGGCCAAAGGAGCTGGCTTGGGGCATGTAGGGGTATCTGGTTCCTCATCCAGGAGAAACAGGAACCAAAGGAAGAATAAGGCCGCCAAGAAGGCCTCTGCTGATGAAAAGGGAAAGGCTCCGCTCAGTCCTGTTGAGTTCAGAAAGCCTAGCTTTCCTTGCAACCAACATGACTTTGAATCAACCTTTGGTCATCATTTCCGGCCCTCGGTTGCAAAGCCAAAGAGCCGATATGATGGTTGGACTTTTCCCCGGAACTTCGGTGAGAGTGCCTTCAAGGCACCTTATGAGGAAATCCATATGGGAAATTATGGTCAATTCTCTAGCGGCCATAATGGAAAGCAGGCACCAAGAGTCAAGCCTGTTATACTGACGAAACAGAAGGTGAAGAAGTCATGTGACTGCAATCACTATGAGGCCTCCACCTCCAGATCCAAGGCCCCGGCTGTACCCACCATTCCCAGGGTAAGGCAGGAGCCTAGGAAGAGGTACAACAGATTCGACTGTTGGTGTTGTGGCAAAGTCGGTCACTTTGCCGTGGATTGTTGGTTTAATCCGAGGTATAACGAGACTCCCTATGTTAGCATTGCGAGGCCGACCACTCGTAAGGTTAACCAACCAAGGGGGAGTATGCTAACCAGGAATCTAGGACCCAAGTTCGATTGGGTTCCTAAGGAAAATTAATTTTGTTTTGCAGGAATGTCCAAAGGCAACCAAAACGCCCATATGATACTTGGACAGTGGATGCTCCCGGCATATGACTGGGACAAGAAGCCTGCTGCGTGATTACACTCCAGTCGAGAATGGACCCAAAGTCATCTTTGGAGGGTCAGATCGAGGAGTCACCAGAGGTTACGTGGTATTCTTGAAGATGCAGGTGCACGACTTGAACAGCTGGATCTCGATGAGACCGCTAAAGATGAAACTCCTAAGTACGTCAAAGTTTCCACCTCCACGTCATCTGGGAATGTTGAAGATCAAAATGGAACAAATCTCTTAGAAGAAGGAGAAGGCCAAGAAGTAGTCGAAGCTCCAGACGCCAGACTTCTAGAGCTCCGGCACGTGAGGGATCATCCTAGAGATCAGATCATCGGAGATCCTCGTGTCGGTGTCAGAACTCGAAGAGGTACTATTAACGAAATTTTGCATCTTAGCTTCCTATCACAGGTTGAGCCAAAGAAGTTCGACGAGGCGAACAAAGATGCGGCATGGATTCTGGCCATGCAATATGAACTACATCAATTCGAACGTTGCAACGTTTGGACGCTGGTTCCCAGACCACATAAGCAGAATGTGATTGGCACCAAGTGGATCTTCAGAAACAAGCTGGATGAACATGGTGTCATCATAAAGAATAAGGCAAAGCTGGTGGCTCAAGGTTACAGACAGGAGGAGGGGATTGACTTCGACCATACCTTTGCACCGGTGGCAAGGCTCGAGGCAATCAGATTGTTCCTGGCGTATGCTTCGCACAAAGGATTCACAGTCTATCAAATGGATGTGAAATCAGCATTCTTGAACGGAGACCTGAGAGAGGAAGTATACATCGCTCAACCCCCAAGTTTTGTCAATCCTACTTACCCCAATCATGTATATTTTCTTAATAAAGCTTTATATGGTTTAAAACAAGTTCCACGAGCTTGGTATGAGACTTTATCTAGTTTTCTTCTTGAGAACAAGTTCTCTAGAGGTAAAATAGATAAGACATTGTTTCTCAGGGAAGTCAAAGGCAAGATTTTGCTGGTGCAAATCTATGTCGATGACATTATATTCGGCTCAACGGACAATAATCTTTGCAAAAAGTTTTCTAAACTTATGCAAGGAAAGTTTGAAATGAGCAGTATGGGAGAGCTAAAGTATTTCTTGGGACCTCAAGTGAAACAGTCTGAGGATGGAATCTTCATCTCTCAGACGAAGTTCACAAATGAACTCCTCAAGAAATTCGGTATGGAGAATGCAACCTCTATGAGGACTCCAATGGGATCCACTATGTCTCTGGATAAGGATGAGAAAGGTAAACCTTTCGATGAAACCAAATACAGAAGCATCATTGGATCCCTGCTCTACCTTACTGCCAGTAGACCGGATATCATGTTCTCCACATGTGTCTGTGCCAGATATCAGGTGAACACTAAGGAATCTCACTATGTCGCTGCAAAGCGAATTCTAAGATACCTTAAAGGTACTCCCAATCTTGGCTTGTGGTACCCGAGAAACAATGATGTCGAGCTAATAGGTTTTTCAGATGCTGATTTTCCAGGGAGTAGGGATGACAGGAAAAGCACCTCCGGGACGTGTCAATTCCTCGGACGAAGGCTTATTTCATGGAATAGCAAGAAACAGAATTGTGTTGCAACCTCCACAGCAGAGTCTGAGTACATCTAGGCAGGCAGCTGTTGCGCACAACTCCTTTGGATCAGAAACCAGTTGGCCGACTACGACCTTCAGTTCACAGAAGTACCAATGTACTGCGACTCCTCCAGTGCAATTGCAATTGCCAACAATCTGGTATCACACAGCAGAACGAAGCATATTGAAGTGCGCTACCACTTCATTCGGAAGCATGTGGAGAACAAGGACATCTCTCTCTGTTATGTCCCCACGGACAAGCAGATTGCAGATATATTCACAAAGCCCTTAGACGAAGCCAAGTTCAGTATTTTCAAAACTGAATTGGGGATGCTAAACTATGAGGAATGAAGACTACAGAAGCTCCAGGCTCGTGCAAGCACTGAGGGGGAGCAAGGAACTCAAGTGTGAGCACAAGTGCAAGAACTGAGGGGGAGCAAGGGGTCAAATGCAACAGACCCAGATTTGTAGAAGCCTAAAAGGGGGAGATTACCCTCTCGGCTAAGGCTAAGGTGGCTATTACCCTCTCGGCTAAGGCTAAGATGGCTCCAAAGTTTGCTCTCAAGAAATTGGTATCGGTAATGAATATCTCTCTCAACTCAATTTCAAGGTTATGATTTTCATTCCCATACGCTTTATTCACCTTAGCTTGTAGGGTTTAGGCTTCTTCAAATAGGGGGAGATTGTTGGGTATTGTATTCACAACGTACCTGATTTGAAGAAGCACCTGAACAAGCTAAGGTAAATAGACAATGTATTTGACAAAATATTTCAAGTTGTGCTTGCAGTTTTTCCACGCTAAGTGCACACAAATGTCAGGGTGCAGTAGGTCAATATACACGGGTCTGCACGACGTAATCCCTCGTTGAGCAGATCAGTGTGTTGGCCTACGTGTACTCTCTCTATTGGAGTGCACTTACTTTCAAGTACAGGGCTGTGATCTTGCAAGAGCAGACAAGGAGCAAGGATGGGTCAAGGAGCACATCATGGGTGGAAAGCCGAAAAATCGTCTAAGTGTAAATCGACGAGAATCACCAAGTGATTCTCGCCAATTCAGCGAGACTCACTAGTGATTCTCGCCAATTCGGCCCGAATCGTCGAGAATCATTGGCTGATTCTCGCCGTCTCTATCCAGTTACTTCAAAGCGTGCATCTCTAGTGCTAAGTAATAATCGACGAGAATCACTAGTGATTCTCGCCGAATCGTCGAGAATCACTGGCTGATTCTCGCCGGCTATTTCTGGCTTTATCAGAGCGTGTCATCTAGTCAAATCGACGAGAATCACCGTTGATTCTCGCCGAATCGACGAGAATCACCTTCGATTCTTGCCGATTCGACGAGAATCACCTTCGATTCTCGCCGATTTTGCCTTTGTCAATTCTTTGGATCCCGCTGGACCGGATCAAATGTTGAGGCGCTGTTTTGAACCGGGGTTAGGGTTTCTTCAGGTGGGACCCATAACGGTTATATTGGAGTATTTCCACCGTATAAATATACGCGTATTTTTGAACAGTAGACACACAGAAAAAGAAGAAGCCGAGCGACGATCTTGACCTAAAATCGCGAAACTGCTCCGCCGCCGCCGTCGCCGCTCGTGCTAGTTGGTCGCCGCTGTTGATCGAGATTCTTCCAGATCTCACGGCGACAGAAGCTTAGCCAAGCGTAGAGTCTCACGTGTCTAACCAGAGATCCTTTGTCTCTTGATTTGTTGATCGGGAAAACCTTCCCCGTCCGAATCGATCGAGACGATCGATCCTAGTGTGACCGTTGGAAGACCTAGCTAGCTTCGCTACGAAGTTTGGATCTCCAAAGTACAGCAGCCGCACACCGTTGTCGTCGCCGATCCCGTGAACCAAGCCGCCGCCCATCTTGGCGCCGCCGGTTCCGGGGAGATTCTCTCCAAGAAAAATCTAGGGTTGTGGACTCTTCGTGGACTTCAAGAACACGTCATCAACGAAAAGGGACACCTTAGTCTCCACAAGTAGTTTGTATTTCTTGTACATTCTAGTTCATTTTTGTTGTAAAGGAACGTTGGTTCCGAGGTGTAAGGGTTGGGTGCAACCCGTGTTGTGGGAGTGTTGTCTCCTACGTGTGGAAGGGTTCCTTCCGATAGTGCAAGGATTGGATTTCAATCCTGTTGGTGAAGTGACCGAGTCGTCCCTTGTTGGGAGATAGGTCGAAGGGGGAAAGTGGATGTACCCAAATCGGGGAACCACTATAAATTGCTTGTGTACCGTCTTTGCTGTGTTGTTTTATTTTCGTGTGCAGGTACAAATTTAATTCCGCAAAAACGCTGCATGTCACCTATTCCCCCCCCCCCCATAGGTGAAGGTTGTCGACACTAGGTGGACTTTCAGGGTCCACTAGAGCCTTAAGGGTCCATTGGAGTCAACCCAAAGTGGCCAATTTGACCTAGGACCACCATAGGCCTAAATTGGGCAAGGTGCCCTAACAAAGGGCAGTTGGCCTCTAATGTGCCCAACCAACCTTGCCCAGGTATTCCTTGACCTAAAGTGAGGTCAATGGGTCACTAATGACACATTGGGTTCAGCCTTAGAGGCCAAGTTGACCTTCAAGTCCTCCCCTTTCTTCCTCTTCGCTCGGTGCCTTGGGGCCATGGGGGAAGGGGTGGGGGATGATAGGACTTAGTCTTTTAGACCAATCGGTTTTCGAACCACATCATTTTGAAGATAGTGGAGCACAGCATGGAGGAGCAGCCTCGCAGGTCGGCACTCTTGGAGATGAGGCAGTCTAGTACCGGAGTTCAGACGACAGGGACTATGAGCCCCTGACCTTAGTAGTGTTTTATTTTGCTTCAGCTTGAGTGACTATGTAGTGAGGATTTGATGTAGTGGGCTTAAGCCCTTATTTTCAGTACATTATATTCTGTGGACTCTCCCTTCGTGGAGATTATATTACTCTGATGTGATTGTGCTTTGTGGACTTTTGGTTAGAGTTTTACCACTCTTGTGCTTACTCTACTTTTGTTGCTTTTCTGTGATCGAATAGGCCGAAAGAATCGGCGATTTGCGGTGACGACCCTTCAGGGCGTGAAGGTGTCACCGCAAAGTAGCAGTTCTGGGCCTAAGACCCTGGTGTTAAAAAATGGGGTATTACAAGTGGTATCAGAGGCAAACCTCGATCGAAAAGTAACAGTCCACAACCCCTGGGTCACCCCCGCGCGAGTTTAGTTTGGGGACAAACTAAGCAGCGGAAGCAGTGGTATGCCCATATGAGGGATCACATGTAAATTGTCCACTTTAGTTAGGTTTGAGTCGATTGCCTACTAATGAAGTTTGTTTTGCAACCCCAAGCTCAGCCCACTCCACAAGGAGGAGCCCAGCAGACTCCAGACATTGCACCACCTCCCCCAGTCCCCACTCCATTCCTACAGTCGGAGATGGGACAAACTCTGACAGCCATCTTGGAAGCTTTTAGGGCCCAACAGGTTCCGGCTCCGCAGCCAAACCCGGGGGCCAACTGGCTGAGCATTTTCCGAGGACTTGCTCCCCCATCCTACTTGGTGACTTAGTCGACCGTTCGGACAGAGGAGTGGTTGGATATTATGTACGAGATGCTGACCGGGATACGGTGCCCTTGGGAGGAGAGGGTGCCCTTGGTGATCTCCTGCCTGGAGTCGCATGCAAAGAGATGGTGGAAGACCTTGCTGGACACGGCATTTGCGGACAGGGAAGTAATAGAGTTTTCTTGGGAGGATTTCAGGGGCACGCTGTTGGAACACTTTGTTCCATGGTCAGCCAGGGATGAGCTGGAGGATATATTTTTGTAGTTGAGACAGGGGAACAAGACGGTTGTGGAGTACCACCGAGAGTTCAACCATCTATCCCGGTTTGCAGAGTCTTATTAGTTAGACGAGGCAGGATATACCAAAAAGTTCTACAAGGGCTTGCCAGAGGAGCTGAGGGAGACTCTACTGTTTGTATCTGATGGGCCCATTTCCCGGATACTAGAGATGGCAAAAAGGATAGAGGCTGATTGGCAAGCTACTCGGGGCCGAAAACGGCCGATGGAGGATCAGGGTCAAGGAGCAAGGAACGATCAGAGACGAGCTCGTATCACAGAGGGGAGGAGGGTCGATGACCAGCCTCGTCAGGAGGCAAGACAGGAGACAAGGGAGCCAGTGGTGGTGGCTCCACCACCTCTTCAGACACGGGAGGGACAGAGACCCGGGGGAATGGCATATCCCCCGCCAGAATGCTTCAATTGCCATCACGTGGGGCACATCAGGAGGAACTGCCCCATGAGGCGGGCACCCCCACCAGCACCACTGGCTACCCAGCTAGCGCAATATTTTGGAGGCCGAGGTCGTGGTCGAGGACGTGGATACCAGGTAGGGGATCGTAGACAAGAAATGGAACAGGTGTATGCTTTGGGCCTGGCGCAGCCTCGGAACCCATAGCAGGTGAAAGAATTAGTCCCTAAACACCTAGAGGGGGGGGTGAATAGGTGTAATTCCTTTTTCTTTTTAAGGCAGAATATCAATTCAATTAATTACTCAGAAGCAGTTAATTCTACAGCTAACACAACACAGAATTCATAGAATCACACAATCACAGATTGCACACAATTTTTATAGTGGTTCCCCAAGGTCTGGGTACATCCACTTTCCCCCTTCACCTATCTAGCAGTGTGCTAGATTCAGCCTAACTTCTTCTCTTCACCTCAGATCCGCAGATCTTACAGCTCAGAACCCAAACTGGGCTCCTACAACTCAGAGTGAGTCCACACTCCTACAGCTCAGGAAATCTACCCTACCTCAGCCTTCAATAAGGCCTACAACTCAGAGATCACAATCTCTTACAACTCAGGCTCACAGCCCTACAACTCAGAGATCTAAATCTCCTACAACTCAGCCTTTCAAAACACAGGCTTACAACTCAGATCTTATAAAGTTCCTACAGAAAATTGATTTAAGTTTGTAATATACCACCACCCTAGTAGAGAGAGAAAGAATGGATGGCTTCTTGATCAGTTCTTGGAAGGATCTGATGGCAGAGAACAACCACTCTTAGCTTTCTTCAAAGCTTCTTGAATCTGAACTCAGTAGGGTTGAACTCCTTTGAAGTTGATCTTTAATCAGCTTCTTTCTTGAAATTTAGATCCCAATCAGAATCCTTCGTGGCAGACTGGTTCAGGATCTGCACCTGAGGGACTTGTTGATTTAAGTCCCTTTCTTCACTTCTATAGATGGAGCTCTCTCTCTCTCTCCAACTTCTTCTTAGATCTTCTGACGAAAATCTTCTTCTCTTTTTTTATATAACTGTATGTATATATTCTTTTCTGTATATCAGTCACACTTTATTAGTTTCTTTGTATCAGTCATCACTTTCTGTTGATGAAGAATGCCTTTATATAGACTTCCTCCATGGTAACCGGCTGATTCGGTTTCTAACAAACTTCTAACAGCTCTGACAGTTGCAGTAGACCGATTGGTACTGGCAGCTGTCAAGTCATCCAGTCACTTCTTGAAACTCTGTCTCTGTCAGCAAAGTGTCGAGACTGAACTTCATCATGTGTCGACACAAGTAGACTAAGGGTTGACACAAGCCTTGATGGTGTCGACACAGCTTCCTTGGTGTTGACACTACTTCTCGACACAACATCTGTAGAATGTGTCGACACTAATTCTGTGTGTCGATACAATCACTTATTCTCTTTAACTTTTTTGAAACTCTGATGTGTGTCGACACCAGTCCTCTGTGTCGACACTCTTCTGTGTGTCAACTCAGTTGATGTCGACAAAGTCTTCTATGTGTCGATACTGCCTCTGTGTGTCGACACAGTTGATGTCGACTAAGCTTCTCTGTGTGTCGACACTGCCTCTGTATGTCGACACAGTTTCTTCAGGTGTCGACACAGCCTTTCCAAGTGTCGACACAATTAACTCCAAGTGTCGACACAGCTTTCATAAGTGTCGACACAGCTTCTTCTGGTGTCGACATATGGACTTAAAAATTTTTCCTGCATTCTTGCATTTACTTAACCTGCACAAATAAACTCAAAACAACATCAAATACACCTTGATGCATATCATTGAGTAAGGTGAGGTTTCTTCAAATCCGGTACACATTTTCCAATGTACCCAACAATCTCCCCCTATTTGGAGAAGTCATAACCCTTAGTCAATGATATACACCATTCAAAATATACACACAATATGATGTATAAGAATATTTTATGACAGAGTAACTTTTAAACAAAACATATATAAGATATCATCATAGAATAATAATGCTAACACAATGAGCATCAATCAATGTTTTATTTCAACTTTCAAAAGTTTCTTTAGCAATAGTTTACATAGATTTTTAACACCAAAATTTACAAAGTTGTAAAATCTAGTAAATCTATCCTAAGGCTGGACTGGCTCCTTGATGACTATGTATTTGCCTGATTGGATCTTGGCTTGTACTGGAGCATTTGTATCTTCAGCTGGCTTCTTTCCCTTCAGATCCTTCTTCTTTTTTTCTTCAACCCTTATTCTCTGTCTTTCAAAATAATGAAAAGGCTTTGGGAAATATTTGCTAGGCTCCTGAGCATTAGGAGGTAGCTTCCCAGCCTTTGTCTTTCTTCTATATTGCAGAATAGCTTCTTGTCTAGCTTCATGTTTTTTCCATTCTTGCTCTGTGTACCATTTACCCCTTTCATGGGTCTGGTCCTTTATAGCTTTCTAGGCAGTCAGGATAATATTCCTAGAAGTAGGACTTCACGGCTCAAAATCAGGCTTTAACTCTGCCTGTTCTCTGAATCTCTTCTTTGACAGTTGAGCTTCTTGCTCCTTATTCACAGCTGCTTCTGATATTTCAACTTTCTCAATGATAACATTTTTATTACCCTCTGGAGGGTTGTACATTGACTGTACTTCTTGATGAATCATTTCAAAATCTATTGGAGGGTAAATGACCTGAGCAACTTCAGCTTGATCACCTCCAAAATAAGCAGGGTGTATACCTCACTCAGCTACATTATCATCATCACAGAGGGGTGGATATCCAAGTGTGGCTCTGATGCTATTAGATATCCATTTAGCATGATCTGAGCCAGCTTTGACTAACACTCTCTCCCCCTTTATGACTTCTTTGGCAATATGATCCCTGAGGTCATCTTTCTGAAATCTGATTTGTTCATCAAGATAATTAACATCATCTTTATAGAATGACTTTAACTTCAGGAGCTGTGCAGAAATGGTCTTTTGAGATTGCTCGATAGCTGTTTGTACAGCAGCCAGGCCTTCCTGTAATTGCTTATCAAAATCTGCCTTGGCTGTAGCCCTTGCTTCAGTCTGGGCAGTAGCAATATTCTTCATTTCTATAACAATCACATTATGTGATTCTGTCAGATTATCATTCATTCTAAGTTGATTCTCTAGAATATAGCCTTGTTTAACAGCCATATCATCAACTTGATTCTTTATTCCTTCTTGTTGTTTTGCAAGAAAGACAACAGCATTGCCACCCTTGTGGAAACAATCAGTCATTTCCTTCTTATTCAGATTTACTTCAAATCTTATAGATTTAATATCCTGAGCCAAGGAGAATTGCAGATCTTTATGAGTCTCATCCATATATTTCTCCATGACAATCCTTTGTTCATCTAACTTTACTTGCAATGAGATCAACAAGGAACTATAATCAGTAGCTAGTGCAGATTGTGGAGCAGTTTGCAATGCCCTCTTATAGTTTTGGCTTCTCCTTTTAAAAACCATTAGCTTCCTCTTTTTGGCTTGAATTTCTGCTTCATCTTCTGAAGCTGAGATACTGGCAATATCAACTCTTTCTTTAGGACTAGGAGGCAATTCCTGTTCAGTCCTAGGTTTCTCCCCCTGAGTCTCTTGCTCCTTCCCCATAGTACTTACATGCTCCTCCTCAATGTTAACTTGCTCCCCTTCAAAATCTGCTTTCTCCCCCTCAAAATCTGCTTTCTCCACCTCAAATTCAGTTTGCCTTATACCATGGAACAATTCTTCAAGGGTAAACTCTTGTTGAGTTGGGACTGGATATACTCTTATCTCTGGAGCATTAGCAGTAGTAGATGTATCCTCCATGATAACATCTTGTGCTTGACTGTTTAGTTGAGTTGGCTGGTCAACATCAATCAAAGATTCAGTTAGTGTTTCATCATTATCAATGAGAATTGATTGTTTAACCTCTTGAATTACCTCAAGAATAGTTTGTGTAGCCATTTCACTTTCCAAGTGGGTTTGGTCTTCCTCAAGATGAGGCTCCCCTTGCACTTGAGCACTATCTCCAATAACTTGTGCAGGCGATTTTTCAGGAATCTGTTGCCTTTCTTCATCAGGCATATCCTTAGTTAGGACCCTATCCCATCTAGAGATAATCCTTATGTCCATTCTTCTCACATGGTTGATCTTTGAACCAACAGTTTGTTCCATTACTTCAGGAATTGTTCTAGCCAAGTACAGACTCAAAATTCTTCCCAGATTTGGCTTTTTAATAATTTCCTTAATCTTTTCAAAAACTACTGCTGACCAATCAGTGTTTAGTCTGTAGATAATCCTGGTCATCAGGCTGAACATATAAGCAGAAATCCTATTAAGCCCCCTGGATTGCAGAGAATGACTTTTCCCACTACTTCTGAAAGGAATTTTCTTTGCTGATTCATTCCTTTTCTATTCATTGCTGATCCAATCTTCAAGGTGGGATCCAATCCACACCATTGAAGTGCTTCCCTAGTCTTTGAAGAGGGAACTTCTTCTTCTTCTTGTGATCTTAGGAGTTGAAGAGTTTTCCTTAAGCTCTTCAAAGTAAGTTTAACCTTAGTTCCCCGAACTGTAGATTTGATCTTAAGTCCAGTAGAATCTAAAGTAGCTGCGTCATAGAAATCTAGTATTTCTTTCTTCCAAATCTTTGTTGGTTCAGATACCAGAAATTCCAACCCATTTTCAACAATTAGGGTTACCACTGCCTTAATTTCGAGTTCCGCATTATCAAAGGCGTGGCGTACCAGCTCATAGCCTTCGTTGACATTATCTTCTAGCTTTGGCGCCATTAGGGTTGAGAGAAATCTTGAATTTAGAAGAGAGTAGTTGTCGACACAGGGTTTCGAGAGCGTGTCGACAGACTATGTTGTTGACCTATTTATACCTTTCGAAATAACGAAGGTGAAAAGGCACGTCATAATTCTTCTTAATGTGTCGACACTGTTGAAAAGTGTCGACACAGACTTCTAATGTCTCGACATCAATTCTAATTGACTTAGTCGAGTTCGACGATCTGAGGTCGATGAATCTGTGCTCGACGAAATCTGTGTATTTACTCTAAGTGTCGACACCACTTGTGGATGTGTCGACACTACTTCTCTGAAGTGTCGACACAGATTCTCTAGATGTGTCGACACCACTTTCCTGGAGTGTCGACACCAATTTTCTAGATGTGTCGACACCATTTTTCTGGAATGTCAACACCAACTACCATGTGTCGATACAGACAACTTCTTGTGTCGACACAATTTTACTTAGCCAAATTTGTCAAACTAATTTATATTCAACATTTCTAATTCAATTTTGAAATTATTGAATTTAGTTTCATCTAAAGGCTTTGTAAACATGTCAGCTAGTTGTAGATCAGTACTAACAAATTCTAAAGAGATATCTTCTTTCTCTACATGATCTCTAAGAAAATGGTATCTTATTTCTATATGCTTTGTTCTACTATGAGAAAAGGGATTATGAGCAATAAAAATAGCACTAGTAGAATCACATAATAATGGAGTTCTACTTACCTGAATACCATAATCTTCCAACTGATACTGTATCCACAATAGTTGTGCACAGTAACTTCCAGTAGCAACATAGTCAGACTCAGCTATGGAAATTGCCACAATGGTCTGCTTCTTATAGCTCGAAGACACCAATCTTCCTCGTAGGAATTGACAGGTGCCTATTGTACTTTTCCTATCTACTTTGCAACCTGCAAAGTCTGCATCTGAATAGCCCATTAGTAGAAAATCTCTATTCCTAGGATACCAAAGGCCTAGATTAGGGGTGCCCTTAAGATATCTCAAAAATCTTTTGATAGCAGTAAGATGAGATTCTTTAGGGCAGGATTGGTACCTAGCACAGACACATGTAGCATACATGATATCTAGTCTACTAACAGTCAGATATAGGAGGGAGCCAACTATTCCTCTATATAAAGTTTCATCTACAGGTTTCCCTGCATCATCTATGCTAAGAGATATACTTGTCCCCATTGGAGTTCTCGTGATAGTGGAAGACTCCATACCATACTTTTTAATTAACTCTAGGGTGAACTTAGACTGAGATATGGACAGGCCATCATCAGTCTGTCTTACTTGGAGACCCAAGAAGAACTTAAGTTCTCCCATACTGCTCATTTTAAATTTCCCTTGCATAAGTTTTGCAAACTTTCTACAAAGGTTTTTCTCAGTAGAGCCAAATATTATGTCATCAACATATATTTGGACTAGGATGATCTTTCCTTTGGATTCCCTAAGGAATAGAGTCTTATCTTTTTCCCCCCTTGAGAATTTGTTCTCAGTGAGGAAATTAGACAGGGTTTCATACCAAGCCCTTAAAGCTTGTTTTAACCCATACAAAGCTTTCCTAAGTCTATAGACATAAGTAGGATTGAGTGGATCAACAAAACCTGAGGGCTGTTCTACATAGACCTCCTCTTTTAAGTCTCCATTTAAGAATGCAGACTTAACATCCATCTGGAACACTTTGAAGCCTTGATATGCTGCATAGGCTAGGAAAAGCCCGATAGCTTCCAACCTAGCCACTGGAGCAAAAGTCTGATCAAAGTCTATGCCCTCTTCCTGTATGTATCCTTTGGCAACTAGTCTTGCCTTGTTCTTCACTATGATCCCACTCTCATCAAGCTTGTTTCTATAAATCCACTTTGTCCCTATGACATTGTGGCCCTTTGGTTTTGGAACCAAATCCCATACCTTGCACCTTCTGAATTGATTTAACTCCTCCTTCTCCAATCTCTTCATTATGCTGCATCTCATGGTCTTCATCAGCATCTTGAGTGTCTTGTACTCCCCCTGGACAGCAACTACCATTTTCCTCATCCTGCTTTGTAGTTGGAACTTCTCTGATAGTAAGATGGTCCATCTTCTACTGTATACCTGTGGAGCTACAAGAACTACTTGGCAACTCACTATTAATAAGTCTAGTTTCATCAAAGATGACATTAACTGACTCTTCTACAACTTTATTAGCCAAATTGTAGACCATATAAGCCTTACTATTGTTGCAGTACCCAACAAATATCCCATCTTGGGATTTGGCAGGAAACTTAGTTAGGTGAGATTTGCCATTGTTAAGCACATAGTATTTGCAACCAAAGATCCTAAAATAGGATAAGTTTGGTTTTCTGCCCTTCATAACCTCATAGGGTGTCTTTTTGTGGCTTTTGGTGATGGAAGCCCTATTGAGAACATGGCATGCATTGTTAACTGCCTCAGCCCAGAAATATTCTGGGAGAGTAGTGTCACTCAATAGTGTTCTTCCAGCCTCAATCAATGTCCTATTCTTTCTCTCAGCAATGTCATTTTGCTGAGGTGTTCTAGGTGAGGAGAATTCCTGAAGAATCCCAAATTCTTCACACAGCCTTGTCATACTTTCAGATTGGAATTCAGTTCCATGGTCACTTCTGATTTTGACCACTAAACTATTTAATTCATTCTGAATTTGTTTGACAAAATTGTAGAAGACCTTTTGGGTTTCAGATTTCTATCTCAGAAAGAATACCCATGAGAATCTAGAATAGTCATCTACAACCACAAAAGTGTAGACCTTCCTACCTAAGCTCTGAACTGGCAGAGGACCAAATAAATCCATATTCAAGAGGTACAAGAACCTCACTGAATCCTTGGTTTCAAGGCTATGAAAGGAGGATCTAGTCTGCTTGCCTTTTTGACAAGCTGAACATATTCCATCCTTATAACACTTAACTTGAGGACCATTCCTCACTAACTCTTTACTAAAGAGTTGGCCAATTATCTTGTAGTTAATATGGGCTAGCCTCTTGTGCCATTTGACATAATGAGAGACTTTCTCATCAGCCACAAGACAGATAGGAGAATTCTTATTCTCACACACAAAATCTAGGCAATACACATTTCTTTTTCTATATCCAGTCAATATGACTTTTTGATCACTTGACCTCTTGATATGACACCCACTCTTGACAAATGAAATGTCATATCCTAGATCACTCAGCTGGCTTATGCTTATTAGGTTATGTTTCAAACCCTTTACATAGGCCACTTGAGTGATTGTAATTGAGTGGTTAGAAATGTTACCAAAACCTTCGATGACTCCCTTTTCAGAACCACCAAAGATTACTTTAGGCCCATTCAGCATAGGTGAGTAGTCCTTTAGCAATCCCCTTGTTCCAGTCATGTGCCTGGAACATCCACTGTCCAAGTACCATATAGGGGCATGGCAACTTGGACTCACCTGCAACAAAGTTTACTTAACCTTAGAACCCAAATAACTTTTGGGTCCTTGGTTCAGGTTAGTCTGAAACTTAACAAATCTTCCTGCAGCTCTTCTAACAGGCAGACTGCTATTCTCCTTGACACTAGTATTATGCCAACAGTCTAAAGCATAATGGTCTATCTTGCCACAACACCATCACTCAAACTTATTATACCTCTTTTTAGGTATAATCTTAGTTGTAGTGTTTACAGCAGGTCTTTTGTTTTGTGCGGGTGCTTTGCCTTTATTATTGGACTGTGCAGCCCATGCAGTTTCCTTAAAGCCTATTCCTGTCTTACCCTTTTGTGACACAAAGTAATCTATTAAGGATAGGATAGATTTTATCTTAGAGAAACTAGCCACAATCTCCTTCTCTTTCTGAAGTCTGTTTTCCAGACTTTTAATCTGATCATTCTTGAATGTAATTGTTCCCATTTGAATAATAGTTATGTTCTTCAATTTGGCAATCCCATTCATCTTTTGATCCAGCAGCTTCTCTGAATCTGATGCAGCCAACTTAAGAGTTGCAATTTCCTTAGCTTGATTTTTGGTCATGTTTTTGCTTCTCTTAAGTGCCTCCAACAAATCCCATATTGATCTATCACTTGATGAATATCTCCTTCAGAATCAGACGCATCTTCATCTCTTAATAGAGATGCATCTGATTCTGACCCAGTGAAGTAATCAGAATCTACAAATACACATTTTACCTTACTGGGGCCAGGCTGATCCTGACACTTGTCTTCTTCAGACACAGCCATCAGTCATTTGCACTGATGGTCTTCCTGCTCATAGATAGAGTCCAGTAATTGCATGAACTCATCCTCTTCTTCTGCAAACATACCAATATATACCTCAGCCTCAGATTCAGACTCTGAAGTTGATTAATCTGTCAAACGTTTCTCTTTCTCAGCAACCAAGGATTTCTCCTTCTTGCAAATAGGAAATTTCATTGCACCAAGTTCTTTATGGTTTTCTCTTGAACCCATTTTCTTGAACTTATTTCTGCCTTACAAATCTCACTCAGAATGTTAAGTCTACCTTTTGAGCAACCTCGCTTTGATACCACTTGAAAGAATTAGTTCCTAAACACCTGGAGGGGGGGTGAATAGGTGTAATTCCTTTTTATTTTTAAGGCAGAATATCTATTCAGTTAATTCTACAGCTAACACAGCACAGAATTCACATAATCACACAATCACAGATTGCACACAGTTTTTATAGTGGTTCCCCAAGGTCTGGGTACATCCACTTTCTCCCTTCGCCTATCTAGCAGTGTGCTAGATTCAGCATAACTTCTTCCCTTCACCTCAGATCCGCAGATCTTACAGCTCAGAACCCAAACTAGGCTCCTACAACTCAGAGTGAGACCACACTCATACAGCTCAGGCAATCTGCCATACCTCAGCCTTCAACAAGGCCTGCAACTCAGAGATCACAATCTCCTACAACTCAGGCTCACAGCCCTACCACTGAGAGATCTAAATCTCCTACAACTCAGCCTTTATAAACACAGGCTTACAACTCAGATCTTATAAAGATCCTACAGAAAATTGATTTAAGTTTGCAATATACCACCAACCTAGTAGAGAGAGAAAGGATGGATGACTTCTTGATCAGTTCTTGGAAGAATCTGATGGCAAAGAATAACCACTCTTAGCTTTCTTCAAAGATTCTTGAATCTGAACTCAGCAGGGTTGAACTCCTTTGAAGTTGATCTTTAATCAGCTTCTTTCTTGAAATTCAGATCTCAATCTGAATCCTTCTTGGCAGACTGGTTCAGGATCTGCACCTGAGGGACTTGTTGATTTAAGTCCCTTTCTTCACTTCTATAGATGGAGCTCTCTCTCTTCAACTTCTTCTTAGATCTTTTGACGAAAATCTTCTTCTCTTTTTTTTATGTAACTGTATGTGTATATTCTTTTCTGTATATCAGTCACACTTCATTAGTTTCTTTGTATCAGTCGTCACTTTCTGTTGATGAAGAATGCCTTTATATAAACTTCCTCCATGGTAACCGGCTGATCTGGTTTCTAACAAACTTCTGACAACTCTGACAGTTGCAGTAGAACGGTTGGTAATGGCAGCTGTCAAGTCATCCAGTCACTTCTTGAAACTCTATCTCTGTCAGCAAAGTGTCGAGACTGAACTTCATCATGTGTCGACACAAGTAGACTAAGTGTCGACACAAGCCTTGATGGTGTCGACACAGCTTCCTTGGTGTTGACACTACTTCTCGACACAATATCTGTAGAATGTGTCGACACTAATTCTGTGTGTCGACACAATCACTTCTTCTCTTTAACTTTGTTGAAACTTTGCTGTGTGTCGACACCAGTCATGTGTGTCGACACTGCTTCTGTGTGTCGACTCAGTTGATGTCGACAAAGTCTTCTGTGTGTCGACACTGCCTCTGTATGTCGACATAGTTGATGTCGACTAAGCTTCTCTATGTGTCGACACTGCCTCTGTATGTCGACACAGTTTCTTCAAGTGTCGACACAGCCTTTCCAAGTGTCGACACAATTAACTCCAAGTGTCGACACAACATTCATAAGTGTCGACACAGCTTCTTCTGGTGTCGACATATGGACTTAGAAATTTTTCCTGCATACTTGCATTTACTTAACCTGCAAAAATAAACTCAAAACAACATCAAATACACATTGATGCATATCATTGAGTAAGGTGAGGCTTCTTCAAATATAGTACACATTTTCCAATGTACCCAACAGCAGGTCATAGCAGGTACGCCAAGATGTTTAATTATTTAAATAGAATTCCCTTTCTCAGTTGTCAAATTTATAGAAACTGCACTAGGTAGAATAAATAGGAAAGAAAACTCATTATAGAATACTAAGACATATAACCGCCATAGGTATAGTCTTCATCAGCGGCAAGCCCGCCTATACGCTGTTCGACACGGGTGCTTCGCACTCGTTCGTGTCGGAGGCCTTCGTGGAAGGGCTGAAAGGAGTGGAGCGGTTCACATGCCTGATGAGGAGGGTGCGTCTACCCGACGGATCGGAGCTATTAACCTCTGCCCACTGCAACATGGAGGCGGAGATTGGCGGAAAGTCAGTCGAAGTATTGGCAACGATCCTAAGGATGCCGGTCTTCGAGCTGATCCTGGGCATGACATGGATGCACTGGAACCATGCCCAGATTGATTGCCAAGCAAAGAGGATCACCGTGAGGCACGGGGACTCTCTCATTATCATCGAAGGTATAAGACCTGCCTCTCGTATACTCTTATCTTCAGTACATGCCGTTAAGGCCCATCTGCAGGGAGAGGAGGTTTATCAGATTCTATTTGAGATGGCGGAGGCCAAGGGGTCTGTGACAGACATCCTGGTGGTGCGAGATTTTGCTGACGTCTTTCCAGAGAAACTTCCAGGACTACCTCCGCACTGAGAGCAGGACTTCCAGATACAGCTTGTGTCAGGGGCCAAGCCGACATCTAGGGCCCCTTACCGGATGGCCCCAAAAGAGTTGACAGAGTTCTGAAGTCAGTTGCAGGAACTAGTAGAGGAAGGGTTTGTCCGGCCAAGCTCTTCACCATGGGGAGCCCCAGTGCTATTTGTCAAGAAGAAGGACAGAAGTCTTCGCTTGTGTATTGATTATCGAGTGCTAAACAGACTAACGGTTCGGAATACATACCCGCTACCACGGGTTGATGAGTTGTTCGATCAACTTGAAGGTGCGTATTTATTCTCGAAACTTGACTTGAGGTCAGGTTATTAGCAGCTACGGATTCGAGAGGAGGACATTCCGAAGACCGCATTCAGTAGTAGGTATGGACTGTTTGAGTTTACAGTGATGCCCTTCGGGCTCACAAACGCGCCGTCAGCATTTACAAGCCTCATGAACAGGGTATTCTATGAGTATTTGGATGTATTCATCATCGTATTTATTGACGACATCCTCATCTACTCAAGGACGGAGGAGGAGCATACATGATACCTGACTTTGACTCTAGAGAGGCTACAGGAACACCAACTGTATGAGAAGTTCATCAAATGCCAGTTTTGGCTAAAGGAGGTGGCCTTCTTAGGTCATATCATCAGCGGTGCTGGGTTGGCAGTAGACCCTGCCAAGATTCGGGCAGTTCAGGATTAGCCACCATTGAAGACAGCTACGGATGTACGGTGCTTCCTGGGACTTGCCGGATATTACCGGAAGTTCGTCGAAGGATTCTCCCATATTGCACTCCCTCTTACATCCCTGACGAAGAAGGAATCCCCTTTCATTTGGATGCCCCAGTGCGAGGTGGCCTTTGTGGAGTTGAAAGGTCGGCTTACCTCGGCTCCCATTCTCGCTCTTCCGTCGGGAAGGGAGGGATTCCAGGTGTACACGGACGCCTCCTACCAAGGTATGGGTGCCGTTCTGATGCAGAACGGGCACGTAATATCCTACACCTCCCGACAGCTGAAGTTATATGAGAAGAACTATCCAGTGCATGATCTGGAGATGGGTGCGGTGACCTTTGCTCTGAAGATTTGACAACACTACCTCTACGGGGTTCACTGTGACATCTTCTCAGATCACAAGAATTTTAAATACGTGGACACAGAAGGAACTCAACATCAGATAGAGACGTTGGGTGGAGTTCCCGTGGGATTACCAGTACACCATGCACTACCATCCCGGGAAGGCGAACGTGGTGGCAGATGCTCTGAGCCGGAGAGGAGATACCTGTGGGAAGGGACCACAATTGATGTCCATGGAGCTAGTCTGGTCTTTCAAAGATATGCAGTTATCCCTAGTATCCGAGAATGATCCAGAGATGTACATGGAGTATCTAGCATCGATGGTTGTCATAGATGATTTTCGGGACCGCATCCGGGACGGACAGAAGACAGATACATGGGCGGAGCCGATATTCCAAGCCTTGAAGGAGCGTTCGACGGGAGATTATTCACTGAGGGATGGATTGCTATAATTCAGAGGCAGGGTCTATATACCCGCAGGAGGTCAGATTTGAGAGGACATCATGGCGAAAGCACATTGTAGCAGATATTCTATACACCCGAGGATCACCAAGATGACGGCAGACTTGAAGAAGATGATGTTCTGGCCAGGGATGAAGAAGGACATTACATACTTCATGACTCATTGCGAGGCATGTCAGCTAGTGAAGGCGGAGTGCAGAAACCCCGCAGGATTACTACAGCCACTTCCGGTGCCGGAGTGGAAATTTGAGGACATCGCGATGGATTTCATTCATGGACTTCCCCGATCACAGACGGGAAATGATTCGATTTGGGTCATCGTCGATCGGCTGACGAAGGTGGCCAGATTCATTCCAATCAGAAAATAAGACTCGGTTGGGGTACTGGTGTGGAGATTCGTAGAGCAGTTCATTCGATACCACGGGGTGCCTAGGACGATCGTGTCAGACCGGGATGGTCGGTTCACATCTAGGGAGTGGAGATCTGTGCAGGCTTACTTAGGCACGCAGCTGACCTTCAGCACAGCATTTCATCCACAGACGGATGGGCAGACAGAGCGCACTAACCGGAAATTGGAGGACCTCCTAAGGCTATGCATTCTGGATCGAAACGAACCTTGGGAGAAGTTTTTACCGCTGGTCGAGTTATCCTATAACAACAGCTACCAGTCCAGCATATGGATGGCTCCTTATAAAGCCTTGTATGGAAGGAGATGTAGGACTCCACTTTCATGGATTCAGGATGAGGATCCAAAGGCGTTGGGATCGGATTTTGTCGAAGACATCCGAAGCTCAGGTGAGACTGATACAGGGACAGAATGCTGGAAGCGTAGAGCCGACAGGCTAAGTACTACGACGCCCGACACCGTCAGGTAGAGTTTCAGGTGGGAGACTGGGTTTTCTTGAAGATCCGGCCCATGCACGGAGTTTCACGGGTGTGTGGTCGGAAGAAGAAGCTCAGCCCTAGGTATATGGGCCCTTACAGGATCCTGGAGCGGATCGGGCCCCTAGCTTACATGCTAGAGTTGCCACCGGAGCTGATAGGTTTACACGACGTGTTCCATATTTCTTCACTTAGGAGGGCTCTACTATGCCCGGAGCAGCAGATTTCGACCATAGATGGGACGGTAGCTTCAGACCGGTCAGTTCACTTGGAGCCGGTTCGGATCGATGACAGAGGAGTATGGATCTTGCGTCGCAAGAAGGTTCCGTTAGTCAAGGTTCTGTGGAGAAACCATGGCCAGGAGGAGCATACCTGGGAACCGCAGGACCTGATGCGACAAAAGTATCCAGAGCTGTTCAGTCAGGTATACCTTACAACCTCTCAAGATGTTCAATTTACTTTCCTATTTTAAACTAGTAGGGCTGCTCCAGGAAGAGTAGAGGCTAATCTTTTGTTTATTTGGATCTTGGCTTCACCAATTGGGTGAATTGGTCATAGAGTTAGGTTTCTCTTTAAACCCCACTTAGCAAACATGGCGTCGAGATGTAATCTTTCACTTCTTATGGGATGTTACAAGTTTCCTTTTCTTCGATAGAAATTCTCGTAGGCTTAACCTTGATTTCGGGGATGAAATCTTTGTTTTGTTTATTGGGATTTGTAACATCCCATTTCCAACTAGACCCCTAAGAGTGGTTTTGAACATGACTAGGTCATGACAAAACCCAAGGAAGCTAAAAAAGGGCCAAGTGATAGAAGGCCAAGGTGAAAATCACCTTGGTCTTCCTATAGCACAACCTCATCACAAAACCTAGGGTTTGACCTTAGGGCTTCACCATGACTCCATGACCCCACCACAACATCACTAACCTATCAGAGGGTCCACTAGAGCCTTAAGGGTCCATTGGAGTCAACCTAAAGTGGCCAATTTGACCTAGGACCACCATAGGCCTAAATTGGGCAAGGTGCCCTAACAAAGGGCAGTTGTCCTCTAATGTGCCCAACCAACCTTGCACAGTTCTTCCTAGACCTAAAGTGAGGTCAATGGGTCACTAAGGACAAATTGGGTTCAGCCCTTGAGGCCAAGTTGACCCAAGTCAACTCAAGCCCCTAATCTGGTCAAAGTACCCTTACTAAGGGTAGGTGACCTCTAAAGTGCAAGGTAACCCTACATAACCCTTCCTGGACCTCAAGGGAATCCATGTGGTCACCAAGGACCCCTTGGGGTCAACCCAAATGGTCATGTTGACCCAAGTCAACTCTAGCCCTAAAGTGATCAAAGTGCCCTTACCAAGGGACAAGTGACCTCCAAGATGCCAAGTCAGCCCTATCCAATCCTACCTAGGCCTTAGGGGAGATCAATGGGTCACCAGGGACTCTTTAGGGGCAACCAAAAAGGTCAAAAAGACCAAGGTCAACCCAAGCCTACCTTGGGTCAACCTAGCCCAAATAGGCTTGCCCAAGTTCAAGCCTCCTCATGTGGCTTCTTTAGGAGATGATGTGTATGGATGGGCTGCCAATAGACCACCTGATTAACCAAGTCAACTTGGTGACTAGGAGAGAGGATGAGCTTCACTTCCATGGTTATGGAGTAGAGAGAAAAATGAAAGAATGGGGAAGGAAGGGGCTCGGCCAATGGGAGGCCAAAGGCCACCTTTAATGGCTGAATTCAACTCCCTTAGGGAAGGGGAGAAGTTTCCAGCCGCTTCCCTGGCCACCAAGGGCCTGGTTCAGCCCCCTCTACCATGGCCGAATGTAGCCATTAATGGCCTTAATGGCAATTGATGATCCAGCCTCTTCCCTCCCCAACTGAGGCTTTAAACACCTTCAGTGGGCCGAGAGGAGGATTTCCCAGTCCTTACCTGTAGAAACCGAGCCTCCCCACTATGTAGTTGTAGAAAACAAGCGGCACTGCCTTCAAAGATGGCTTTCCGGCGATCTTCTCGACTTCAGGCCGCCGGCAAGGTCCTCCTCCACTCCTTCTTTCGTGGGTAGTTCTTAGGAATCTTTAGGGCCAATGTTCGGGCTAAATTGAGCCCGATCCAAAGAGAAATTTTCCTGGTTTTTTCGCAAAAATTCAACCATCGGGATCGCCAAAATAGGGCTCTCTGGTGGCTGTGACGCTGCCTGGCGACAGCCACCACCTCAACGGAGGTGATGGTGGCGGTGGCCGGCCGGGGAGGCAGCTGGATGGCCGGCAGCAGCCGCTTGAAATTGGCCCAGGAAAAATGAATCCTGGCCGTGGGCTCAAGGTAGAAGATGAAACGATCCCGTCCATTTGCCCCAAGATTCGTGCCATATTATATTTTTAAACTATAGTATATAAGTTTCTGATTATTTAATTATGTCACAGATTTTGTATTTATTTGTTTTAATTTTTAAAAATACTTAGGTGATGTTTCATAAATGGTGGTCAACATAAAATTTGTAGCCTGGAGGGTCTAGCTTATGTAAAAATTGATTTGAACCCATTTGGGGGCCTGGTTAGACCACAGCACCCATTTTGTGGGCTCTATACCTAGGGCTATCCTGAGATTCAAATGGATGCCCACCCTTCATCTCTTGTCCAAATGACCTGCGATTTGGGCAGGGAGTCTACCCTAGCTATATCTAGGGCCTGACTAAAATTCAAAATTTTTGGAGAAAATGTTTCTATAGTTTTTAGGAAAATTTAATAATCCATGAATAAATTAATTAGGTGTCCTAAACACCTCAAAATCCCCCCAAATTTGGGTGGGAGGTCTTAGAGGGCATGTTAGGGCTCTGGTAAAATTTTCATCTCCTTTGGAGATGTTTTGGCTAGGTATTGATCCAACCCTAGGTTGACCCCTTTTAGGGTTAAATAGTTCAAGCATCCCCTTTGGGTTTTGAGTGGTCAAATCACCTCAATAGAGGTTGATATTTTGTCCACTGACTTTTTATAGTATGACTCACCCTCCAATGGAATTTGGGGTGGTTAAGAGTAGGGTAGCCCTAGAACCCTAGGGTAGGTCCCTTAATGGGGATTTTTAAGGTTTGAAGATCATAGGGCCAAATGACCTTGGATTGACTTGAAACTTTGTATAGAGGACCATAGGATTAGTATAGTTCTCTGGTCAATATTTTAGGGAATTTGGAAGCTTTAAACCCCTCAAAACCCTAACCCTAGCTTAGGGCACAAACTTTGTAGGGATAGAAAATGTCATAAAAACTCTTTGAAAAGTGATGCGATTTGGGTTGAGTAGGTTTTGAGAATTGTACAAGCTCTAGAGATTTTTTTATGAATTTAGGATTATTATTTTGGATACTTCATTAACAAATTGGTAATTTGTATTATTTACTTAAAAATTTATTAGGAAGAAACTACTTACTGGAAATTGATAAAATTTAGCCAGAAGACTTTTTATTATATTTTAAAGCTCTATGAATTTCTATAGAATATTTGGATGATTATTTTTAAGGGTTGGTTCATTAAGTATGGTTTCCCATGAAAAATTAATCTAATTTATTGTAGAGTCTAGCAAGCTTGCAAAATTATGACTTTTGTTCAATGATCGTTTCTGAATGATATTAAGATTCTGTAATTTTTATATAATTTTCTAATGAGTAATTTTGGTACTTCCTTCTTTACATATGATTAAGCAAATTATTTTGGATAAACTAATTAGAGGTCAAATATTTTTTGAAACATTATGGAAATTAATATCTAGAAATATATCTCTGTTATTTAGTGATCAAAATTTTTGGGTGTCCATTACTTGATTAGATCATATAGTTCATGTTCAAAATTGCCCATGGCCAAACATTTGAGAAAATTCAATAAATATCAAATTAATTAGAAAAATTATGGATCTCTGATTTTAGACTAAATTTGTTATGATAGACCTCTGGTAAATTTTATAGGAGATTTGGAAGACAATCTGAAGTACCTTCTTTATACATCTCATATAGTATAGGGTGGTCTGCATATAGTAACTGCAGAAACTGAAATAGAGTGGGTAATGAATTTTGAAGAGTTGAAATCCTCAGTAGGTTGCTGGTTTGGGTAAATATAGAAGTTCATCATGGGAAGACATGATTAGTAGAGTGTGAGGTTGACTAGTGTTAGGTGGTGTCGGGATCGGCGAAAGATCGTCCTTCCCGTAGGGAAGAGAGTTTAATGCACTAGGGATAGATTCAGTAAATTAATTATGGGTAGGGAAATAGGGTAGCAACCAATAATAGTAAGTGCCTTACGAAAGGGAGCTTTGGGCGTAATCCCATCGTAGTTCCTAGTTCCTTCGAGAGCCCGTCACGAGATATACCTTGGGCAGTCCTATGCTAACGTAAACTGTAGGAGTGATAAATCTTAAAGTGTAACTAGAATAATTAGGGGATTCACTTTCACACACCCCGGTGTCTCGGGAAGTTGGTTTGACTTGGTTGATATTTGTGAGGGGCAGAATGGCCCGACGAGCTTTGGCTCGGTTGATATTTGTGACGGACGGGATGGTCCGGGGATCTTTGGCTCGGTGCTGATAGATAAGGTTGCATGTGCATAAAGTAAAGGTGGTGGGTCTTAGGTATTGGAGTGTCGATGCATCGACGGAAATACGTTGACTCGGCAAGTGTGGTTAGCACTTCGCCAACAGAAGATCGGTGCGCCAAACAACAAGAGTACGTAGGAGCTCCGCTTAGTGCACCAACATTGAGGCATACGATATGTATTACCGGTAGCGATTTACTGGTTTAGAGGTGGGCGAGGCCCAACCCACCGCCTCCGTCTGCCACTACGGAGGTATCCTCGGAGGTTCGGCTCCAGAAAGGGGGAACTAATGGTCTGTGTGCACAGAGTCGGGTGGGTGAGTTGCACTTGCATGATCGCATCATAACCCACTTGCATGTCATAGCATAATCATAGCATAAAACCCTTGTCACCTATTGTATAAGTGGTATGGGACGCTTATACAATAGACCCTACAAAACGACCCCTTGGTCTATAAGCTTGTGTGGGCAAGTTTATAAATTAAGGTTAAGTTCTTACTATATATATATATATATATATATATATATATATATATATATATATATATATATATATATATATATATATATTGATGTTAATAACCGACACCTCAGCGTATAAATTAGTACGAGACTTTTTATAAGATGGGAGCCCTGTAAAAGATCCCTTGCTTATATGTTCTCATATAAGTTAAGGTTAATTTTCATACTTTACTCTACTGCCACATGTACTATAAAAGTTGCTAGTATAGACCCGCTGCCATCTGTTTCTTGATTACTCTCCACCTTCAAGTCCTCCCCTTTCTTCCTCTCTGCTCGGTGCCTAGGGGCCATGGGGGAAGGGGTGGGGGATGATAGGACTTAGTCTTTTAGACTAACGGTTTTTGGACCACATCATTTAGGGGATCGTGGAGCCCAGCATGGAGGAGCAGCTTCGCAGGTCGGCACGCTTGGAGATGGGGCAGTCTAGTAACGGATTTCAGACGACAGGGACTGTGAGCCCCTGACCTTAGTAGTGTTTTATTTTGCTTCCGCTTGAGTGACTGTGTAGTGAGGATTTGATGTAGCGGGCTTAAGCCCTTATTTTCAGTACATTATATTTTGTGGACTCTCCCTTCGTGGAGATTATATTACTCTGATGTGATTGTACTTTGTGGACTTTTGGTTAGAGTTTTACCACTCTTGTGCTTACTATACTTTTGTTTCTTTTATGTAATCGAATCGGCCGGCAGAATTGGCGATTTGCGGTCATAACTCTTCAGGGCATGAAGGTGTCACCGCAAAGCGGCTGTTCTGGGCCTAAGACCCCGGTGTTTAAAAAAAATGGGTTCTTACACACGGAAACATATAAGAAAGGGATCTTCTACAGGGCTCCCATCATATAAAGAGTCTCATACCAATTTATACGTTGGGGTGTCGGTTATTAACAACAATATATATATAAAGAATTTAACCTTAATTTATAAACTTGCCAACACAAGCTTATAGACCAAGGGGTCGTTTTGCAGGGCCTATTGTATAAGCGTCTCATACCACTTATACAATAGGTGACAGGGGTTTTATGTTATGATTATGCTATGACATGCTAGTGGTTTATGATGCGATCATGCAAGTGAAACTCACCCACCCGTCTCTGTGCACACAGACTATTAGTTCCCCCTTTTTGGAGCCTCACCTCTCAGGATACCTCCGTAGTGGCAGACGGAAGCGATGGGTTGGGCCTCACCCACCTCTAAACCAGTAAAGCACTACCGGTCAGACCTATCGTACGCCTCAACGCGGGTACACTAAGTGGACTCCCGAGTACTCTTGACAGCTGGCGCACCGGACTTCTGTTGGTGAAGTGCTAGACACACTTGCCGAGTCAAGGTATTGGCATCGGTGCATTGACACTTCAATACCGAAGACCCACCACCTTTACTTTATGCACATACAACCTTATGTATCAGCACCGAGCCAAAGCTCCCCGGACCATCCCGTCCGTCACAAACATCAACCGAGCCAAAGCGCGCCGGGCCATCCTGCCCCTCACAAATATCAACCGAGTCAAAGCTCGTCGGGCTATCCTGCCCCTTTCCATAACCACCGAGCCTACCTCCCGAACATCCGAGTCAAACCAACTTCCCGAGACACCGGGGTGTGTGAAAGTGAACCCCTAATTATTCTAGTTGTTCTTTAATATTTATCACTCCTACAGTTTACGTTAGCCCAGGACTGCCTAAGGTATACCCCGTAAAGGGCTCTCGAAGGCACTAGGAACTACGATGGGATTACGCCCAAAGCTCCCTTTCGGAAGGCACTTACTATTATTGGTTGCTACCTGATTTCCCAACCCTTAATTAATTTTACTGAATCTAGCCCTAGTGCATTAAACACTTCCTCTCTATGGGAAGGACGATCTTTTGCTGATCCCGAGCACCACCTAACACTAGTCAACCTCACACTCTACTAATCCTGTCTTCCAATGATGAACTCCTTTTTTTACCTAAACCAGCAACCTACTGAGGATTCAACTCTTCAAAATTCATTACCCACTCTAGTTCAGTTTCCGCAGTTACTATATGCAGACCACCCTATACTATATGAGATGTATAAAGGAGGTACTCCGGAGTGTTTTCCAAATCTCCCATAAATTTACCAGAGGTCTATCATAACAAATTTAGTCTAAAATCAGATATTCATAATTTTTCTAATTAATTTGATATTTATTGAATTTTCCCAAATGTTTGGCCATGGGCAATTTTGAACATGAACTATATTATCTACTCAAGTAATGGCCACCCAAAAATTTTGATCACTAAATAACAGAGATATATTACTAGAGACTAATTTCCATAAGTTTTCAGAAAATAGTTGACCTCTAATTAATTTATCCAAAATAATTCCCTTAATCATTTGTAAAGAAGGAAGTACCAAAATTATTCTTCAGAAAATTATATAAAAATTATAGTATCTTAATATGGTACAGAAAGGGTGATTGTGCAAAAATCATAATTTTACCGGCTTGCTAAACACCAAAATAAATTTAATTAATTTTTCATTGTAAACCATACTTAATGAAGCAACCCTTAGAAATAATCTTCCAAAAATCCCATAAAATATACAGAGCTTTAAAACATAATATTAAGTCCTGTGGCTAAATTTCATCAATTTCTAGCAAGTAGTTACTTCATAATAAATTTCTAAGTAAATAATATAAATTACTAAATTGTTAATGAAGTATCCAAAAAAATAATCCTAAATTCATAACAAAATCTACAGAGCTTGTACTAACTTTAAACACTACTCTACCCAAATCTCATCACTGTTCAGAGAGTTTTAGTGACATTTTCTATCACTATAAGGTGTGTGCCCTAAACTAGGGTTAGGGTTTCGAGGGACCTATTCACCTTAGAATCTATTTTAAATTTCTTCAAGAGTATTCTACCTACCCTAGAATTCTCTCTCCCAAGTTTCAAATCCTTTCAAGTTCAGCTGACCCCTTGCCCTTCACAACCCTCAAAAGACCTCCCTTAGGGTTTGAGTTTGGATCCAAGGGTAAAACAATCCTAAACCACTCTATATTCCCTAAGAGGGTGATAATGGTCCTACCAAGTCAGTGGTCAAAGTCACAGCCTCTGTTGAGGTGATTTGGCAACTCAAACATCAAAAATAGCTCTTTGACCTAAATAACCCTATAAGGGTATACCTAGGGTTGGATCAATACCTAACCAAAACATCTCCAAATGAGATGAAAATTTTATCATAGCCCTAAAATGCCCTCTAAGTCCACCCACCCAAATTTGGGGTAGTTTTGAGATGTTTAGGACAACTAATTAATTTATTCATGGATTATTACATTTTTCTAAAAACTATAGAAAACTCTTCTCCAAAAATTCCCATTTTTGGACAGGCCCTTGGTATAGCTAGGGTAGACTTCTTGCCCAAATTTCAGATCATTTGGACAAGGGATGAAAGGTGGGCATCCATTTGAATCTCAGGATAGCCCGAGGTGTAGGTTGGTTTCCTGTGGTCTAGAGAATAAGACCGCCTTAGCTCGAGAGTGAACCAAGCGCACAAACAGTCAAATGAAAACCAAGCTACAATGTCACGAGCCGTTTTAGCGTAGAGAAATCCGAAAAAGGAAAAAAACCACGTGCTCGGATCTGGGTCGAGTCGAAATTCACTAGTTTTTTTGAGGTTACAAGACTTCTTAATTCCAAGACGAAGACATGCCACCTTTCTATTTACAAGCTTTGAAAGCAATGAAAAGTGGGAAAATGATTAAGTTCACAGAGCTTCCGCGAGAACATCCACGATAGCATTCTTCTACGTTGTTTTTTCTTGCACGTGTTGAGACATCCACGTGAGCGTTGAACATGAGCAAGTGACCCGAGTGATTTTAGAGTGAATGAGCGATCTAAATCTTACGTCATTGTCGAAAAACCTAAGGGCTTGTTGAAGCCAAAAATGATCTCAACGGGAGTTCAAAACAGGGGTGCAGCCAACACCTACTTCTCTCAAGCCTCAATCCTCGACTAGATTCAAAGGTCCCTGTACTGACCCAAAGCCTCAGCAGGGAGGTCTCACCTCACACCCGGAAGATCTCTGAGAGCTTCCCCTCCAAAGCCAAAAACTGGGCTAGGAGCTCTTCAGAAAGCACTAGAAATTGGAAGTTTATGAAAGCTTGCCTTCTAAGAAGCCCTTATGGGTCTATTTATAGCCTTTGCTGACCTGAGATTACTGAAATGCCCTTGGTTGATCTGCCAATAGCCAAATCCTGTTGTTTATCCTGAGGGTATAGAGGGAATTTCGCCTGAGGGCAATTAGGTCATTTTACCCAAGGCCCCTGGCCCCACTCGGCGAGAGCTCTGACCGAGAGCCTTCTGTCCAGAGCCCGGCGCAAGCGTTCTTGCCTACTTATAGGCAAGAGCTCCTTTGAGATTGGAGCTTGGCACAAGCGCAAGCGCTCCCGCCTACTTGGGAGAGATCTTCTTTATGACGAGAACGCCTCCCGCTAGCCTAATTGTGACTGTTGATGCCTCCTGGTCTGACTCAGCGAATATGGGGTTATACACAATCCCCGCTCTTTTTGAGCTAGCTCTGCGCTCGAAAAGACACATCCAACCAATAAATATTTGCTGAGCATGTGTCAACATCAGGGAATCTTTGGGTGAGTCGTACGGTGGCTATAAATATATGCTTAGAGACGGCCATAATTCTGCCCTCGAATCATCATTCTTTGCATGTGTTCTCGCCTCCTCACGTGATGCCTTCCATGCGCGCCGACAAACCGCTTCCGCAGGATCTCCAAGACCGTATTAATGCGGCACAGGCGCGAGCCAAGGATAATAGCGCCTTGGTTACCCCCTGGTTGGCGAGAAAGTCGTCAGCTGCCGAGCCTTCTCAGCCCAAGAAGAAAAATAATAAGGCGAAGGCGGTCCAGCGAGATCTGCCCCATGAGAATAGGAGCCCGCCTACCCCAACCCCAAGCCGCGCGGATGATCCCTCTCTGTGGAAGGTATGTCTGATTCGCTAATCATTGAATCCACTAGTTGCTTTGTAGCTGACGATGTTGGATCCCTAGTTGATTTGGGCTAGGTTCACTAGCTTAGGATATGACTCATCATGTATAGCCAGGGTCAAGTTTGTGTCCTATAGTCTAGGCCAAGTACTTAGAGTCAACTTCAGATGGACCAGCTATCAACAAGACCATCAGAGACTCCAGACTTAGAAGATCTCAAGACTAAGTAAAGTGAGTTCGACGTTTGTCGAACTCAGCTCGACGAAAGGTGTTCTGCGCTCGACGATCGTGAGACATTTCTTTGTGCTGAGCTTGACAATCTTAGTTCTCTGTTCGACAAAGACTGAGTTTCTTCAACAAGCTAAAGTCAGGACAACTTCAGAATTTTTCTAAGTCCAACTTCAGGCTTTGGTCGACGAACTAGAATCTGAGCTCGACGAACTTGGAACTCAAGTTCACAGCTTCTCAGGTCGACGAATGCAGTACTCTACTCGACGAATTCTGAATTCAGAGGATTTGTGTCGACACCAGTTTATGTCGACACCAGAAGATTTGTGTCGACACTAAGATCAATCAGTCAACACCAACTTATGTCGACACTGAATATCAGTAGATGCAGAATATTTTGACTAAGTCCAGAACTGTTCTCTGCTCAATGATTTGTGGTCTATGATTTGATTCCTTTATAGTCAGTGACTTTTCAGATTCTAAGTCCAAAATCATTCTCAGCTCGACGTATTTGGATCTCAGCTTGACGAATGAAGACTGTATGTTCGACAAATGAAATTGTCTGATCGACGAACTCATCAAGCTCAGCTCGACGAACTCAAGTTCAGCTCGACGAACTGTGAACTCAGCTCGACGATCTATGTTCTTCGTTTGACGATTCCAGACTAGGTCTTCTTCAGGTTTTTCATCCCGTTTCTTGGCGATGATTCCGGAGTAATCAATACCAGATCTTCTCGGAATGTTACCGTTAGAACGCGCATTGACTATGGACTATTGCATGCCGTTTTTCCATGGGACTGTTAGGGAAATTATTGATTGTCGCTTCTTTCCAAGGCCGACTGCAATTACTGCTCAACATTCAAATTTCGAATGTTCCTCAGTCAGAAAGAGACACAGAAAGAAAAGGATTAATCAGTAAGAGATACAATCAGCAATACAGACACACAGACAGATTGCACAGAACAACAATCTTACAACAATCAAAAGTTCTTTTCTGCAATCAGCCCAGACCAGAGAACATCTTCAAGAAGAAGAAGAACAATCAATTACCATCAAGAGTCTTCTTCATTCAATTCTACAGGACAACTTCAAAAGGACAACAAAACTCTATCTGTCAAAGAAGTTCCTGAAGCAATCTCTGGTCCAGGCACTCAAGCTTTCAAGACCTATCACCCTGAAGCAGTGCTCCAGTTTTCCTGATCTCAGGGGGAGCAAATCTGCTAACATCAATCCACAGTCTTCTCAGTTGTTATTGAGAAAGAGAAGACACCATCACCTCTTTTCCAACTCCTGTACAGGGTTTTCATTCCCTTCAAAATTATTCCTGGTTACAAGTCTCCTACCAAAAGACTTGAGGTTTTGGTTTTTGAGAACCTGAACAAAAGCTCATTGGTGTCAGACACCTGATCAAAAACCTGAGTGGATTCCTACCAGGATGGTAGAAGAGTGGATGTACCCAGGTTGGGGAACCACTATAAAATTTCTTGTGTCGTCTGGTTGCCCTTTCTTTTGTTTTGACTGTGCTCTGTGATTGTTTAGGTTGGTGTGATTATTATTTTATTAACTGACCTGTTCAGTTAGTAATACAACAAAAGTTGTAAAGAATTTTTTTAGAGAGCATAATACTCTATTCACCCCCCCTCTAGAGTATTTCAGATCCACCTTGCACTTTCAATTGGTATCAGAGCGAGGTTAGTTAAAATAACATACCTTAATTGGTTGTACAAGCTAACACCTGAACCATAAAGATCCCTCTTGTGAGATCTGATTGTTTGTTTCTGTTATTAGACTTATTTCTTCACAGAAATGTCCCAAAACAAAGATTATGCAAGCATCAGACCTCCAGTATGTAATCTTAACAAGTTTGCCATCTGGAAGGCAAGAATCAGATTATATATGAATTCTATTGATGAGGATATTTTTGCTTCTATCTTGACAGGAGTACCTACAGCACATGCATCTTCTACAAGCGCTTCTACCAACATGACTGCAGTATCTCCTCCAGAGAATAATGATGCCTACAAGAAAGCCCTATTCGTCGAACTCCGGTCGACGAACTTACAGAAAATCGTCGAACCCAGAAGGACCAAACTTAAATTACTTCTTTTACAGAAACTTTAAGCCAACTAATAAACCATTCAATCCAGTAGCTGATTGGGTTATCCCACCTAGGAGATATCACCACTTAGGTTATAAATCTCAACCCACCTTGTCAGTTATTTCCAGCTTTTCTTTTCAACTAAATAAAGGACCCAAGGTAACCTGAGTCAAGAATAATTGAGTTTTGCTTTTCATTACAGGTACCGTGAAGAGTTGTCCAAGGGTGAGTCAGACTTGGTACTTGGACAGTGGTTGCTCCAAACACATGACAGACAGCAAGGCAAATTTATCCAATTACAAGTCCAAGCTAGGACCAAAGGTGATTTTTGGAGATTCAAACAGTGGTCAGTCAGAAGGATATGAAGCAGTCAAGATTGGAACAGTTACCTTCAAGAAAGTAACATATGTAAGAGGACTTAAACATAACCTAATATTCATAAGTCAATTATGTGATGAAGGTTATCAGGTACACTTTAACTCTACCTCTTGCTCTATTATTAATAGTGAAAACCAAACTATTTTAATTGGAATTAGACAAGGCAATAGATATCTAGTAGATTTTATTTGTGCCAAAACTGATGTTTGTTTACTCAATATCACTAGTAACCAAAATGAGTTATGGAATAAAAGATTAGGACATATAAACCTTAAGAATATAGCTAGGTTATCTAAAGACAACCTTGTTAGAGGTTTACCTCCTGGCCCCTACAAGAAGGAAAACCTATGCAGGGCTTGTCAATTAGGCAAGCAAACTAAAACTAGTTTCAAATCCATTAATAAAAGTTATTCACCTAGGATTTTGTATTTGCTTCATGTGGATCTATTTGGACCCATTGCAGTACAAAGACTAGGAGGGAAGTCTTACACTTTAGTGATTGTTGATGACTTCTCTAGATTCAATTGGGTAGCCTTTCTGAGAGCTAAGTCATATACATTCAAGGTTCTTACATATTTTCTCAGGACCATACAAATTGAGTTCTCTACTCATGTTGCATTGATCAGAAGTGATCATGGCACAGAGATTGAGTCTCTTCTTATGCATGAGTTCTGTGAGAAGGAAGGTATCAGGCAGTGCTTCTCAGCTCCTAGAACTCCCCAACAAAATGGGATAGCTGAAAGGAAAAATAGGATACTCATTGAATCTGCAGGTACATTATTAGCAGATGCTTACATGCCTCTATCCTTTTGGGCAGAAGCTGTAAACACTGCTAACTATGTCCTGAATAGAAGCCTCATACATAACCTGAAAAATAAGACCCCCTATAGATTACTTAAAGGGAAGAAACCTAAAGTCACTTATTTTAAAGTTTTTGGTTGTGTATGCTATATTCACACTAACAACAAAAGATACATTAGAAAGTTTGAGGCTAAGGCTGAAGAAGGGATTTTTCTAGGATACTCCCAAGTAAGCAAGGCCTATAGGATTTTTAATAAATCAACTCTTAAAATTGAAGAGTCAGTCCATGTATCATTTGATGAAGCTAACATGTCTTATAAGGAGAAAGAAATTTCTACCGTAAGCTCTTTGCAGGTTTCACCACTGTGTGAGTCAATGGATGGACTAAACCTTACCCAAGAGGTGTCAACCCATCCTTCTCCACAGGCTGCTGAAGACAGTGAAGAAGAGATTCAAGTGGAAGTGGCTGAACTTCCCTCAACAGCTAGTACAATTCCTCAAGAGGAATTAAATACAGAAGTTGTTGCTCAACAAACTCCACCAACTGATCTTGTCACACTTATAGATCACCCCAGATCTCAAGTGATTGGAGACATTTCAGCAAGTGTACAAACAAGGCATCAACTCAACCAAGACTTGATGCATGCCTATTTTCTCTCTCAAATTGAACCTCTCTCCATCCATGAACCAGAGCAAGATCCCCACTGGATCATTGCAATACAAGAGGAACTAAATCAGTTTGAGAGATGTAGAGTTTGGGATTTGGTTCCAAGGCCCCATAACTACCCTGTTATTGGAACCAAATGGGTCTACAGGAATAAGCTAGATGCTCAAGGGAACATTGTGAGAAACAAGGCTAGGCTTGTTGCTCAAGGCTACAGGCAAGAGGAAGGAATTGATTATGACCAAACCTTTGCCCCTGTTGCAAGGTTAGAGGCCATAAGAATATTCCTTGCCTATGTAGCTCACAGGAGATTCAAAGTGTTCCAAATGGATGTCAAGAGTGCATTCTTGAATGGAGTGCTTCAAGAAAAGGTTTATGTGGAACAACCTCCAGGTTTTATCTCTCTAACTCAACACTCTTTTGTATTTAAATTGCATAAAGCTCTATATGGTTTAAAGCAAGCTCCAAGAGCTTGGTATGAGACCTTAACAAGCTTTCTTTTAGAGCATAAATTTACAAGAGAAACCATAGATAAAACTCTTTTCACTAGACATCATAAGGACCAAATTCTGTTAGTACAAATATATGTGGATGACATCATTTTTGGGTCTACTGATCCCAAGTTATGCAAGAGGTTTGCTGACCTCATGTATTCTAAATTTGAGATGAGTAGCATGGGTGAGCTTTCCTACTTCCTTGGTCTCCAAGTGAAGCAGCTCCCTGATGGTATCTTACTCTCCCAAGCTAAGTATGTTAAGGAGCTTATTAAGAAGTTTTGGATGGGTGATGCCTCAGGAATGAAAACACCTATGACTATAAATGCTGTTGTGGATTCTGATGCAGCAGGGAAACCTGTAGATCAGAAACATTATAGGGAAATTGTTTGATCCCTATTATACCTAACAGCTAGCAGGCCTGATATAATATTTGTCACATGCCTTTGTGCTAGGTTCCAAGTGAATCCTAAAGAATCTCACCTTATTTTTTTAAAATGAATTTTGAGATATATAAAGAGTTGTCCTAATCTAGGACTCTGGTATCCTGCAAAGTCAGAGTTTGAGTTAACTGGATACTCAGATGCTGACTATGCTAGATGTAGAGTGGACAGGAAGAGTACGTCTGGAACTTACCAGTTCCTGGGTATGAGACTTGTCTCCTAGTTTTGTAAAAAGCAAACATTTGTGTCTACATCAACTGCTGAAGCAGAATACATGGCTGCCGACAGCTGCTGTTCACAAATGTTATGGATACAGAACCAACTCCTATACTATGGTGTCAACTTAAATAATTCAACATTATTTTGTGATAATACTAGTGTTATTGCTATAACACAGAATCCAGTTCACCATTCTAGGACTAAGCATATTGATATAAGACATCATTTCATTTGAGATAATGTAAACAAAAAGAAAATTAACCTAATCCATATTCCTACTGATTTACAGAGAGCAGACATTTTCACCAAACCCTTGGATGAGAAAAATCATTTGTTCTTTATAAATCAACTAGGAATGATCGATGGAGAAGAGTTAAATCAATTTCTGTCTGCATTCGACGAAATTTCCAGAGTTCGTCGAACGGAGTTCGACGAATTAGGGAAAGTTTGAGAGATTCTCGTCGAACGGAGATCGACGAAATCTCTGTGTGGAAACAATTTTCGTCGACCGGAGATCGATGAACTTTGCTTCAGAAGATATTTCGTCGAATGGAGTTCGACGAACTATTTTCGATTCTTCTGGATGAGATCGACGAATTATTTATCTATAAGTTATTTCGTCGAGCTCAGTTCGAAGAATTGTTTCTTTTTCATGGAACGGAGATTGTCGATTCATATTCTGAAAATCTTATATCAAGGTTTTCTTCGACCTCCGTCCCGCGCTTTCAGTTCTCTTGCTCTTGATCGCCGTTTTCTCTGTCTTTCTTGTAGGTCATCAATGGCGATTCCAGAAGGAGCTTTGGCTGCCATGAAATTTGACACAGGTTTTGACATGGATTTCGATTCTTTCCAACACTCTGACCCCATATTCCTCTACATTCTGGAACTATTAGAGGAACTCGGTCTCAAGGATTTCATGACCAGAAGGATAAAATTGCATGTAATTGAAATTAGAGAATGGGTATACATGTCTACTGTTTCTAAGGAAAATGTTTTGACAGGAACTATAGGGAGTAATGCTGTTTCCTTATCTCCTGCAATTCTTTTGAAATTTTTGGATTGGTAAATGGAGAAGATGATATGGAAATGGATTCTGAAGAGTTTACATCGATGCTGAAGTTGATGGGGTTTTCTGGAAGCAACCCTAATAAATTGTTAAAGAAACAACTCTCTGCCGCCTATCAGTTCTTGGCGGACATAGTGGGAAAAATATTGATGGGCAAGCACACCGCACATGATTACATAACCCGACATCAATCTCTTATCATGTGTGCTGTGGTGAATAAGCGTCTTGTTGATTGGAGTAAGATCTTCTTTGATCTGATTAAGAAGAAAAACAACAAGAAAGAGGTCTATTTTGGAAGAATCCTGGGGATCCTCCTCCAGGAAAAGGCTGGTGAATTCATGGTCTCCCCGACCATTTTCATCAATGCCAGCAAGCGCCTCACCTGTGCTTTGTTTGGAAGATGGGAGAGGACTATCTCCAAGCCCTCCAAGGCTTCCTCCTCTTCCATCCCTGCTTCAGAAGACACCAAGGCTGTTAAATCCACTCCCACACCTGCTGAGGAGATCCTTCCCCCTCCATCATCTCTTTCAGCACCCCTTCCAGCAAAGCAGTCTCCTCATGTGCCTACTCCTCCTCCATCTCCACCACTAGACATCACCAACATCCCATCTCCACCTTCATCTTCCCCTCTGCAAGCTAATCAACAACCCACACCTCCTACTTCACCTCATGACACACATATTCTTACACCTCATCAGTCTCCACTTCCCCCTCATTTGTCCTCCATTCCATCTTACACCCTACCAACAGATATTACCATGCCAGATGTCACCATTCCATCTTCATCACCCTCCACGCATCACATATCAGTTGTTCTACCCTCCATTCCCTCCTCTTCCCCTTCCTCCTTTGATTCAACTACCATATCATCTATCCTCACCATTCTCACTCCCCTCATTAAAACCCTTATCACAGAGGCCATTACACCTCTTGTGACTTCTATTAATTCTTTATCTGCTCAAATTTTTGCCCTTTCTGCTGCCCCCTCCTCAGTCCAGGGTCTGGCCTTAGTTCCCACTGAACCCAGGCAGGGGGAGATGCCTGATGATGAAGCAGTTGCACAGGCTTCAGATACAGATTCTCCAGCAGATACTGCAGATTTTTCAGTCCCCACATAAGTTTTTCCAGATACTACAGATACAGATTTAATTGATTTGATTGAGTTTATTAATACTGATATGGATATTGCTGACATGGATACTGCTGAAACTGTTGGTGATTTCATTCTCAATCCCACAGTTAATCTACAAGACTTACTGCAAGATTTTGATATTGTATATATGCAGTCTCTTCCAGCAGACTTTACTAAGCCAAAGTTGGCTCATATTCCCTATACCTCTCCAATAAGTCCAGCAGTTGCAAAGCAACTCTGTGACAGTTTTGCTCTTCAAATTTTTGCTCCATCATCTACAGTTATTCCAGAAGATATCTCAGTAGCAGTTTTTGTTATGGATGATTCCCCTATGCCAGATTTGGATGAACTAATCTTGGCTGATATTGAAGAGGAGAATAAGGCAGCAGCTGAAAGCTCTTTCCCAACTATTTCTGATTCCTGTACAGTCTCCTCCTCAACTATTGCTGATACTCCAGTTCCTGAAACTTCTACTTCTGCCCCTGCTACAACAAAAGCAGTCCTTGATGATAAAGCTTTAAAAGATTTGGATGCTCTTTATGATAACCCTCAGGGTTCTGATACTGATGATGATGCTGATGATGATGATGATTTAGATGAAGAAGAATCCAAGAAGAAAAAGAAAATGCTGTCAAAGAAAAGGAAGGCTCCTCATCCTCCAGCTCCCAAGCCTAATCCAGCTGCTGACACCCCTTATTACATTCTGCACAATGTTGCTCCTTATAAGGGAATGCCAGCATGGATGTGGTTGTCAAAGAACCAACAGAAGGAAAGAAAAAGAAGTAGGAGATATTCTCCTCCTCCAGTCCACAGATATAGAAAGGATCCACCTCCTCCTCCTCCTCCAACAGCTGGTGCCACTGGCTCTAGCTCTCAGAGATCTGCCCTCATGCAAACCTATCAGAGACATTCAGGTAGATCCTCTGGAAGCAGCCAGCAGAGGCAACCATCCTCAGGAAATCAACAACAACAGCATCAACAGCAAAAGTAATAAATATCTGAAGAACAGAGAGCTGATAGTCCAAAAATACCATACTCTCCTCCTATTCCATTTGAAGATCCTGAAACTGCCAATACTGCAAGAATGGCTAGGTTCCAGGAGCTTATTGGTCTGTCATTGATTAATAAAGCCAAAGCTGAAGGTAAAGACATCTCAGGTCTCTCAACTACGTATGAATATAGGAAGGAAGAACTTAAGAGATTTGACAAAGGAAATAAGCTCTTCAATGTTGATGATTATATGAAGCTCCATCCCGAAGCAGTTGTCCCCAGAGCTACATCACTAAAGATCATTGGGGCAGCTGACATGACTATGACTAAGGCACAGGCTCAAGATCCAACCAGATAAATCATCTTCAAAAAGTCAGGAGAAAAGAAAACAGAAGACAAGCCTTTGCATAAGAAGAAGAAGCAATCTTTATCTTGTTTTATTTTCTTTCTGCATTTGTTTTCAAACTATGATATGTGTCTTAAACAAAGCCTATATATATATATATATATATATATATCTGCTGCATGTGTTAGTAATTCTCTGCCAGATATATTTCTTTTCCTGCTTTGTTTTTCTGTTTGTTTCTATTTTGAGTCTCTTAGTGACCTCACCCAAATAGGGGGAGATTGTTGGATCCCTAGTTGATTTGGGCTAGGTTCACTAGCTTAGGATATGACCCATTATGTATAGCCAGGGTCAAGTTTGTGTCCTAGAGTCTAGGCCAAGTCCTTAGAGTCAACTTCAGATGGACCAGCTATCAACAAGACCATCAGAGACTCCAGACTTAGAAGATCTCAAGACTAAGTAAAGTGAGTTCGACGTTCGTCGAACTCAGCTCGATGAAAGGTGTTTTGCGCTCGACGATCGTGAGATATTTCTTTGTGCTGAGCTCGACAATCTTAGTTCTCTGTTCGACGAAGACTGAGTTTCTTCAACAAGCTAAAGTCAGGACAACTTCAGAATTTTTCTAAGTCCAACTTCAGGCATTGGTCGACGAACTAGAATCTGAGCTCGACGAACTTGGACCTCAAGTTCACAGCTTCTCAGGTCGACGAATGCAGTACTCTACTCGACGAATTCTGAATTCAGAGGATTTGTGTCGACACCAGTTTATGTAGACACCAGAAGATTTGTGTCGACACCAAGATCAATCAGTCTACACCAATTTATGTCGACACTGAATATCAGTAGATGCAGAATATTTTGACTAAGTCCAGAACTGTTCTCTGCTCAACGATTTGTGGTCTACGATTTGATTCCTTCACAGTCAGAGACTTTTCAGATTCTAAGTCCAAAATCATTCTCAGCTCGACGTATTTGGATCTCAGCTCGACGAATGAAGACTGTTTGTTCGACAAATGAAGATTGTATGATCGACAAACTCATCAAGCTCAGCTCGATGAACTCAAGTTTAGCTCGACGAACTGTGAACTCAGCTCGACGATCTGTGTTCTTCATTCGACGATTCCAGACTAGGTCTTCTTCAGGTTTTCAGTCCCGTTTCTTGGCGATGATTTCGGAGTAGTCAATACCAGATCTTCTCGGAATGTTACCGTTAAAACACGCATTGACTATGGACTATTAGATGTCGTTTTTCCATGGGACAGTTGGGGATATTATTGATTGCCACTTCTTTCCAAGGCCGACTGCAATTACTACTCAACATTCAAATTTCGAATGTTCCTCAGTCAGAAAGAGACACAGAAAGAAAAGGATTAATCAGTAAGAGATATAATCAGCAATACATACACACAGACAGATTGCACAAAGCAACAATCTTACAATAATCAAAAGTTTTTTACTGCAATCAGCCCAGGCCAGAGAACATCTTCAAGAAGAAGAAGAACAATCAATTACCATCAAGAGTCTTCTTCATTTAATTATACAGGACAACTTCAAAAGGACAACAAAACTCTATCTGTCAAAGAAGTTCCTGAAGCAATCTCTGGTCCAGGCACTTAAGCTTTCAAGACCTGTCACCCTGAAGCAGTGCTCCAGTTTTCCTGATCTCAGGGGGAGCAAATCTGCTAACATCAATCCACAGTCTTCTCAGTTGTTATTGAGAAAGAGAAGACACCATCACCTCTTTTCCAACTCCTGTACAGGGTTTTAATTCCCTTCAAAATTATTCTCGGTTACAAGTCTCCTACCAAAAGACTTGAGGTTTTAGTTTTTGAGCACCTGAACAAAAGCTCATTGGTGTCAAGAACCTGATCAAAGACCTGAGTGGATTCCTACCAGGGTGGTAGAAGAGTAGATGTACCCAGGTTGGGGAACCACTATAAAATTTCTTGTGTCGTCTGGTTGCCCTTTCTTTTGTTTTGGCTGTGCTATGTGATTGTTTAGGTTGCTGTGATTATTATTTTATTAACTGACCTGTTCACTTAGGAATACAACAAAAGTTGTAAAGAATTTTTTTAGAGAGCACAATACTCTATTCACCCCCTCCCCCCCCCCCCTCTCTAGAGTATTTCAGATCCACCTTGCACTTTCAGACATGATACTTCTCGTAGGAAATGGTTCCCGACACCGCCAGGTCCCCACGGGAACCCTTAGACCCATCATCTCGCCCCCTTGAGGGCCAACCACGGGTCTCGGAGGTGGCTCCTCCGCCTGACCCGAGAACTGCAGGTAACTTTTCCCATCCCGCTCTTAACTTACCTGTTAGAACGCTGAATTGTCCTCCGGCAGAGCGTGCTTCCGCCCAGCCGGGTCTCGCTACCCTGGAAAATGAAGTAAGGGCCGCAAATTAGTCTGCCCTCGCGGTTGATTCCTCCATATTGACGGGAGGGATGGTTGTCGAATCTTCTACAGCTCCCTAGGATGCCAGCCGTCCCGCGGGAGTGGATAACTCTCTCCCTGCTTCCGGCTAAGTCGGGATCACCACTCGCACAATATTCCCCCCGGGGAAAGGGAAGCCAATCCACCTTCTCTTTGGAGCTGCGGGGTGGGGGGGGGGGGGCTGGGCCTTCTCGCCTGCCGTCGACCGGGTGTTCTCGCCATACTGCAGGTATGCGGTATGTCCATAACGATCTCGCTTAACTCTCGCCCTAACCGTGGAAATCTTTTGTCAGGGGATCTGGGCTCGCGGTCGGGAGCTGATGGAGAGGATGAAGAAGATGAAGGTAGAGAGGGGGAGGACGGCGAGAGCTCCCCCTTCCCCTCATCTGACGAGATGGAGGAGATCTTGACCAGCGCCGGGAGCGCTAAAAGACAGGGGAATAAGGTTGTCGCTGTCCTGTCGAAGCTTATCCGGCGAGAGCGGGCCCACGACTCCGTGGCGAGAGAATTCCGCCAGTCAGTGGAGCAGAGGCTGGAGGCTCTGAACCGGGATTACTTCATCGGCGAGACGGATCGGTCAGGTGGGCCTACCGCGGGGTCGTCTCCCGAAAGGTGCATCGCGTGGATCCGAGACCTGGCTCGCCGGATCAACCTGGGATGCACCATCTTGTCGTCCTACTTCAACACGCAGGCACCACCGAGGACCAGGCAGCGGGAGCGAGGACGATGGCGGTGGGAACCCTACTGACTGGTGAGACCTCACCCTTTCTTACCCCCAGCCTCCCCTTCTCCGATGTTCCCCGTTAATTTCATGTCTTAACAGATAACTTTGATATAATAATGTTGTTACTTTCTATTTAGCTCTCTCTTGGCGGGAGTAATTACGCTGCTTATTATTATTATTCTTTACAAAGCTCTCGCTTGGCGAGAGTTATTCTGCTTCCGCATATTTTACCCGTCGTGTGTCAACTCATAACGCTTATGTTAACCATCTATCAGTCACTATTAAACTTGGGCGGGAAAACGAAGCGCTGCCGACTTAGGGCGTGACGGTTGTACCCCCGCCGCCTTTTTGAAAACAGTCATGATGATCATGGCTTCCTATAAATAGAGGGTCCACCTACTACATTTATTTCTCCGATTCGAATCTTCTCTTTTCTCTTGTCGCTTTCGCAGTTTGTCAAAAGCTCTCGCTTGCATTTGCCTCCTCTTCCCATTCTCGCACAGTTCACGCTCTCGCCTCCCTCCTAAATACCTCGCCTATAACTTTAACAAGATGTCGGGCGGAAGCGAAGGACGTTCAAATTGCGCGGAAGCCTTTCAGAAGCACATGTTTCCCTCCTGCACCCTTACCCCGGACGAGTTCAACCTGACCCAAACTAGCTACGTTCCCGCCGGCTTCACCGCGCGGAACTCCGACAACCACGATAGGGTAAATAGCACAGGGGAGGGGGAGCTCGCCATCCCCCTTGAGCACTTTGAGGTGGGCTTTTGCCTCCCGCTATGGCCCGAGATGCGCCAGGCCCTCCAGTATTACGGAGTGGTTCCCGCTCAACTGAATCCGAACTCGGTCGCGATTCTGGTGGCTTTCATCTGCTACATGTGATCCGAGAGGATCGAGTTCAGCCTTCCGATCTTCCGGAAGCTGTTCACCTTCCGCGCCAAAGGAGGGGTGGTCTTCTTTTCAGGGCAGCTGCTCAAGACCATCGATCTCGCCAACAAACACCACCACTGGGGCGAGAGGTTTATTTTCGTTTCTGGTGATTTCAGGAACGTGCCTCTCGCACACATTCAATATGAGGACGTCGCCTACAAGCCACCCTCCTTGGGCTCGCGCGAGAGCGCCATCCTTGAGTTCTTCGGAACCAAGGACTTCGACGTCCTCTTCCTCCGGCGAGACGTTGATTCACTCCTCCCCGTGCCTCCGGACGAAGGTAAGGTCTCGCCTTTGTCTCGTTATTCCCTTCTTAAGGTTAGAACTGAGTGTTGTTGCTTTCGCAGGAGAGCGAGAGATCCCCCTACATGAACCATTTGACGAGGCTCGTGCTACCGAGAGCCAACTTGTGAAATACCCGCTAGCTCTCGCAAAGGCCGCGGCGCAAGCCTGCCGGGACGAGCCGGCCCCGCCTTTTTCAACCGGCGCTGGGAAGCGAAAGCCCGGCATCCTTCTGCCCCCATCGATCAAGAGGCACAAGATAACTGACGCTGAGAAGGGTAAATCCGTTGTGGTGCCGCCCTCTCAACCTCTCGCCGCGGGCCGTTCTTTTGAAGAGATCCTGCAGGTCGTCAGCGAGATCGCGGCCACTAGAGGTGGCGCCGAGGCCCCTGCCGAGAACCCCCCGACCCCTAGTGGAGCAGATGGCGAGGGAGCCGCCACAGGGAGCTCCGGCCAGTCTCCGCCTGGAGAGGTGTCGCGGGGCCACCGCAATTTTGGTCTCGGCACAAAGTGTTTTGACGCGGAGAACAAACTGCTCCTTCAGTGGGACCCTGATACCATCAGGGTCTCGATCACATTTCTTCTCCCTAGCTGGGCAGAGCGAGATGAGGTCACCAGCAAGGCCTTCTCCCTGGGCTATGGCCTCTACAGCCGGGAGAATGCCAGCGTCTATGACAGGATGACCACCAGGCTCCTAGCTTATGACTCCACCCGCGCTCTGATGCGCGGGCTGGAGCTTGCGCATATGTGTGCTCGCCGGAGCATCACCATCGACCGCAACTTCCAGGATATGTTCAAGGCCAGGGAGGGTGCGGTGGCTGAGGTGGCTGCCTTAAAGAAGGAGCTAGAAGACGCCAAGCAACAACTGTCTTCGCGTCGGGCGGAAGAGGTAAGCGAGACCTTTCACGGCGCTAGCTCTCGCCACTGCATATTTAAACTTCATTTTTTTTCTTTCATGCTAACTTCTCGCTATACAGGAATCCGCTCAAGTCGCGGCGCTTCGCGCGGAGCTGGCCCAGGCGCGATACGAGAGCATCCTGCTGAGGGACCAGATCCTGCGCTTGGAGGCGAATGCGCCCCCTCCTATGGACAAAAGGTTGAAGAGCCGCTATTACTCTGTCTACGATATCGACAAGCTCCTCCAGGCCAACGCGCAAGCGACCGTCAAGCTGACCTTGGAGACGCTGTGAGATGTCGGATGCCTGGACGGGAGGGGCAAGATCATCACCGCTCAACAGCTCGTCCCCTGGCTCTTCGAGCCTGTCCCAAAGCCACCGGGCGTGCCTGATACCCCGCCCTCGGATGTCTCGAAATCCCCTCCCGCGGGTGGCGAGACATCCGCGGAGAGCTCAGGCGAGAGCTCCAGCGGGAGCTCTGAGGTATAACTTGTCTCCCTAAGGGGCCCCCTATTTCTCTTCTTTTCATTGTAAAGTGCGAGACGCTCTGAACTTGTAATTATATATAAAATACATTGTAAATGTTTCATTGTAAATATTATTGTCCTATTCTTATTGTGAATGCGCTTGATGTAATTGTTGTGGCCAAGTGCTTCTTAAGCACGCTTTCGCTGAGGCCCTCGGCCTCCCTATGGTAGTCTCCCTTAGTGATGGATAGGTGGGAACCTGCCGAAAGAGCCCAGGGCTTAGACGTTTCGCTTCCGCACTCTGCCGAAAACCGTCTGCCGGGAACATTGTTCGCAGGCCCTTTTAGACGAGGTCGTCCCCCTTTAGCTTGTGCAAACTGTCTGAAGCTTTCGCCCAACACCTCTCGCTGTCCGTCCAAGCTACCATCAGGAGTCTTCTCGCTGAGAGCTTCCTTTGGCGAGATCTCTTTGGCGAGGATTTTCCTGCCAAGATGTCCTTTGGCTGAGGCCTCTTCTGCCTGAAGGGGCCTTACCTCTTTTTCATTTCGTGGTGGGTTTCTTACCTTGCTCAGAGCATCCAAGTCAGAGTGTCTCCTAGGATCAAAAACTTCCCTCCCCTAGGCGAGCCTTCGGATCTGCCAACTAGATGAGAGCCTGCGTAGCGGGTCTACCTGGGGCCGAGCCGAGCTCGGGGTACCGATGAAGTTCTCAAACCAAACCTATCCCCTACAGGCGAGCCTTCGGACCTGCCAGATAGATGAGAGCCTGCGCAGCGAGTCTACCTGGGGCCGAGTCGAGCTCGGGGTGCCGATGAAGTTCTCAAACCAAACCTATCCCCCACAGGCAAGCCTTCGGACCTGCCAGCTAGATGAGAGCCTACGCAGCGGGTCTACCTGGGGCCGAGCCGAGCTTGGGGTGCTGATGAAGTTCTCAAACCAAACCAATCCCCCACAGGCGAGCCTTCAGACCTACGAGCTAGATGAGAGCCTGCGCAGCGGTTCTACCTGGGGCTGAGCCGAGCTCGGGGTGCCGATGAAGTTCTCAAACCAAACCTAACCCCACATGCGAGCCTTCGGACCTGCCAGCTAGATGAGAGCCTGCGCAGCGGGTCTACCTGGGGCCGAGCCGAGCTTGGGGTGCCGATAAAGTTCTCAAACCAAACATATCCCCCACAAGCCAGCCTTCAGACCTGCCAGCTAGATGAGAGCCTGCGCAGCGGGTCTACTTGGGGCCGAGCCGAGCTCGGGGTGCCGATGAAGTTCTCAAACCAAACCTATCCCCCACAGGCAAGCCTTCAGACCTGCCAGCTAGATGAGAGCCTGCGCAGCGGGTCTACCTGGGGCCGAGCCGAGCTCGGGGTGCCGATGAAGTTCTCAAACCAAACCTATCCCCCATAGGCGAGCCTTCGGACCTGCCAGCTAGATGAGAGCCTACACAGCGGGTCTACCTGGGGCCGAGCCGAGCTCGTGGTGCCGATGAAGTTCTCAAACCAAACCTATCCCCCACAGGCGAGCCTTCTGACCTGCCAGCTAGATGAGATCCTGCGCAGCGGGTCTACCTGGGGCCGAGCCAAGCTCGGGGTATTCATAAAACACATAATTATATCCTATTATAAAAATTTCACAACAGTTCAAGAGAAAATCAACTGATGTAGTATAATAAGTTTATTTTTGAGATGCATGGTTACATCCTTCCCCTTTCATGGGTAGAAGCGTTTTAGGTCATCACCGCTCCAGGTGTGACTTAAGGCCCTCCCCTCTATGTTCTGGAGGTAGTAACCTCCTGTTCCGAGGGCTTCCTTCACTATGTACGGTCCTTCCCATTTCGGGTTGAGCTTGCCCACGGGAGCCGACCTTCCTACCACGTCAACCTTTCTCAGCACCAGATCCCCTTCAGTGAACTGCTTGACCCTGACATGCTTATCAAAATACTTGGTCATCCGCCGCTTGATCTCTTTTTGCCTGATAGCTGCCACGTCCCGCAGTTCTTCCACCATGTCTAGTGAGAGGCGTAAACCCTCTTCATTCTCTAATCTCCATGTATCATCTCCCTCGCCCACGGCCGTGACCCGTGGGGACCGAACCTCGAACTCCACTGGTAGGACTGCCTCACACCCATGAGAATGCTTGAAGGGGTCTCACCGGTGGCTGTGGTCGGGGTCGTTCGCAAGGCCCACAGGACCGAGGGGAGCAGCTCCACCCAATTTACCTTTAAGTTCTCCACCTTTTTCTTTAGTAGGTTAACAATGATTTTGTTCGCCGCTTCCACCTGGCCGTTGCTCCGGGGGTGGTGGATAGAGGCGAATCTGAGGTCTATCCCCAATTGGGCGCAGAAGCTGATGAACTCTTCACTGGCAAACTGGGGGCCGTTATCTGCCACTATTGCTTGAGGCAACCCATGTCTACATATGATCTCCCCCAGATGAAGTTCCTTATGACCTGCGAGGTGACCTTAGCCAAGGCTTTAACCTCCAGCCACTTTGAGAAATAATCGACCATGACTAAGAGGAACCTCCTCTGTCCACTAGCCGTAGGAAAAGGTCCAACTAAATCCATCCCCCAGATGGAGAACGACCACGGTGCCATGATGCTTCGGAGTCTTTGAGCCGCCAAGAGCTGAAGGGGGGCGTAGAGCTGACACTTTTGACATTTCTTTGCAAACTCCGTGGTATCCTTCCTTAGGGTGGGCCAGAAGTATCCCTACCTGACCACCCTCGCTTCCAACATCCTACCTCCAGAATGGCTGCTGCACTCGCCCGAGTGCACCTCCCCCAAGATCCTTGGGATCTTGAAAGGGGAAACTAGAAAACTTTTTGCAAAGCTTTACAACAATTGTTATAATGAGTGTAAGCAGGGAAGCAGAAATAAAACTAAGCTATGCAGATATTAAGCACAAGAAAATCTAGGCCAGAAACAAAAAGAAAACATGCAGAACCAGATGACACAAGGAAATATAGTGGTTCCCCAACTTGGGTACATCCACTCTTCTACCACCCTAGGTAGGAATCCACTGCAGGATGAGTTGATTAGGTGTCCTGGGCACCAATGAGCTTTTGATAAGGTGCTCAAAAACCAAATCAGATTTTTTGATCAGGTGTCTTGCCACCAATGAGCTTTTGACAAGGTGCTCAAAAACCAGCTTCAAACTTTTGAAGGGAGTTTGAAAAACCCTTTACAGAATGGGGGTGAGAGAGTGATGGCAGTCTTCTCTTTCTCAAGCAACTGAGAAGACTATGTGGATTCAGTGATGTTGTCAAAGCTCCCCCTGAGTCCTTGAAATCTTCAGGAAGATGAGCTTTGCTGAGGGTGATAGGCCTTCAAAGATAGATCTCCAGCAAAAGATGATTTCAGCAAGCTGAAATGTTGAGTGTCTGGAGTCTTGAGATGATGTTGGCCTTGAACACTTGAGAGCTGAAGAGATCTGAAAAATGTTTGAAAGCTTGATCTCTTTTTGATGAGTGTTCTTCTGAATTCTTGTTGACAGAAGATTGAGAGAGTCTCTGTGTATTGAGTTGTGTCCTGTTCTTGTCAATCTCTATTCTCTTGTTCTTGTCTATCTTCTGTCTGATTCAAAAAACATTCTGTCTTTTATTCTCTGAGTCTGAATAGAAAATTGCTCTGTCAAAGATAGCCGTTGGACTGAATTAATTACAGCCTTAATTGCATAAAATGTTCTGAAGGAAAGTCCACTGAATTATTCCTTCAAAAGTCCCTTGAAACTTGCTCCAGAAGTAAATGAAAACGGCTGGCAGATCTTCTGAATTAAATGCAGAATAACTTCTATCTGATTTGAATTTGAATTCTGAAAGATAACTGAAATCGTCGAACTGAGCTCTGCTATCGTTGAGCTGAGCTCAGCGAACTGGAAAATGCAAGCAGCAAAGAAATCGTCGATCTGAGCTCAAAGATCGTCGAACTGAGCTCAGAGATAAGGATCCAGAGTCGAGTCAAAATCGTCGACCTGAGCTCAGCGATCGTCGAATGGAGTTCGACGATATTGAGAAGTTGAGCTCAGCGATCGTCGAATGGAGCTCGACGATCTGTCAGTAGTTGAGCTAGACGATCGTCGACCGGAGTTCGACGAAACGTCGAGCTGAGCTCGACGATTTGGACTTAGTCTCCAGAAAAACTTGGGTCTTCAGGGCAGCTTCCAAACCTAGACTCCTGATCCCTTAGACTCAATTCTAATTGACCTATTATCTATACAGAAGGTCAAAGCATAAATTCCTAGAGACATAGTGATCCTGACCCAAATTAGTAATAGGGTGTTCCAACAATCTCCCCCTATTTGGGTTAGGAAAACTATTTACAGACTTTGAAAAACAAACAACATCATACAGTCAGAAAAACATAAAACAACAATAACAAGACACAGAGCAGAACCATCACAGAGATATATATATATGTGTTATCCAGATAGCAGTTAGAAGAACCAAAAGTTGTCACCTTACAGAGTTACTCCTTTTCTTTGCCTTTTACCATTTTAATTTCTCTGTTGGGATCTAAAGCTTGTTGTTTGGATCTGGTATCATCAGCTGCACCCAAATAAATTTGCTTTGAAGCTCTGGGAACCACTGCAGCTGGATGCAACTCCATGTACCTGTCTGCATCAAAAAATTTGCTTGAAGCATATCTTTCTAATTCCTTCTGTCTTTGTTCTGACATGGTAGATATGTTGGAAGTGTCTAGCCCTTGTTCTTTTGCTTTCTTGATCTGATCTAAGGCAGCCAGCTCTTTCATTCTTGCAGTCCAAGCCATAGGATTCTTCTCAGGATCCTCAAATGGAACAGGTGGCTCATACCTGTTGGAAGTAGTTTCTTGAGGAGTCCTGGCAGTCACTGTATCTTTGAGCTTGTAGGGGAAAGGACCAGAAGATGTATCAGCAGAAACATGTCCTCCCCTAGAGTAAGGATGCTGCCTGGAGTGTCCTTTAGAGTAAACCTGAGTTTCTCTTTGGTTTCCCCTATATCCTCCCCTTCTAGAGTAAGACCCCCTAGACTGGCTTTCCCTTTGATAAGTTCTTGCATGAGGTTGGTAGGGAGCCTGGCTTCTAGCAGGGCCTGGAGTTGCAGAACTGCCACCTGCACCTGCATCAGGTGGAGGTGGTGGAGGAGGATGAGGGTGCTTGAACTGTGAGGAGCCTTTCTCATATTTCCTCTTTTTCTTCATAGCCTTCAACTGGTTCTTAGAGAATTACATCCAATGCTCAGTGATTGGGCAATTATGCAGAATATAGTATGGAACATCATTGTCATCTCTGACTTTGGCAGGAGGAACTCTCTTCAAGGCCTTACTTCTTGCTTTCCTTTTCTTAGCAATTGTGGCAGATGAGTCATCAGAAGCAGTGTTATAATCCTCAGATTCAGAACTTTGTGCATCATACAAGGCATCAAGCTGTTTCATCAAATCCTCTTTCAGTTTAACAGCAGCTGATGGGGTAGAAGATACAGAAGCAGGAGGAGCAACAACAGGAGCAGCAGCAGATGTAACTATAGGTACTGGAGCAGCAGAAGTTACAACAGATATTGCTTCAGGAATGAGGGCAGCAGCAGCAGCTTCAGAAACAACAACTTCTACAGCAGGCTCAAAAGCAACAGCCTCTGTCATCAAAACATCCTGTGAAATGGGCTCAACAGCAGCAGATATAACTTCAGAGGTAGACACAGCATTGTCTTCAGCAGCAGCAGCAGCAGTAACATCAGAAGCAGCAGTCACTGACAGAAGAAAATCAGAAATGATTCTGGGGTCACAACAAGAGAAGGGCACTAGAGCCTTGGACAAATCTTCTGACTGGGCAGCAAGAACCTCTGGAGGCTGGACAGGATATGGCTCTGGGAGGCAGCTGAAGTAAGCAGTATCAAAAGTAGATAGCAGAGACCTTAGGTCTATTGCTAGTACTGGTGTAGCAGCAGCAGAAACAGACACAGCAGCAGTAGCAGCAGAAACAACAGCAGGGGCAGCAGCAGCAGCAACAGCTTCATGGGGCATCTCCCCCTGCCTGGATGCAGATACCTGTACATCAAGGCACACTGTTGGGGGTGCTGCTAGAGGAGTAAGGAAAGAGGAAAGCCTGGCAGAGAGGGCTGCCACTGATTGTTGTAGAGGAGCTAAAGAGGCCTCCATGAGAAGAGAGAGCCTAGGTGCAAGGAGCTCATACAACTGATCAGCAAGGGCTGGGAGATCTACATGCTCAATGAGAGGAGCAGAGGTAGAGGGTTGAGGGATGGCTGAGGGAGCTGGAGGAGGAGGGCTGAAGGGTGGAATGAATGGCTCAGGAGAGGGGATGGTAGATATGGAGGATAGAGGGATGGAAATGGAGGGAGTGAAGGTGGGTTGATCAATAATCTGGTGGAGAAGGTCTTGGAAAGATGTGGAGGAGGATGGGAAGTCTGGAGGAGAAGAGGGGGAATCATCCATGTAGGATTCATCCAAGAGAGTGAAGGATGGAAGGGATGGGGATGAGGTGACATCTGGAGGGGGATAAGAGAATAGGGGATGGAAGTGGTCTGCTGGTGGAGAGGAAATTGTTGCTGGAGATGGAATAGAAGTTGGAGATGGGCTGGAGATTGTAATGGTGGAGGTGGCTGGAGAGGTGGATGGAGCTGGAGGTAGGGTGGAGCTTGGAGGAGGAGAAGCAGCAGCACTGGCAGCAGGCAGGTCTTCTGCAGGGGCAGAGACCTGGGGTGGAGTGACTCTTAGAGTCCTGGTGCCTGAAGGGCTAGAAGAAGAGGGCCTGCTGGGCTTGGAGATTTGCCTGTCCCATTTCCCAAAAAGGGCACAGGTGAGTCTCTTGGAGGCATTGATGTGCACTCCAGAGGAGACTAGCAGGGCAGGGCACTTAGCCTGGAGGAAGATTCCCAGTATTCTTCCAAAGTTCACAAATGTCTTGTTTATCTTTTTCTTCAACAAATCAAAAAATACTTCTCCCCAGTTCAAGCTTTTTCTATCTACCAGAGCTCCCATAAGGCAGAGCTGATATCTGGAGATTGTGTCATGAGCAGAATGCTTGGCCAAGAGAACCTTGCCTACTACATCAGCCATAAACCTGTATTCCACAGACAGGTTCCTCTTAAACAGCTTGCTAGGGTTCCCCTCAGGATGACCCATCCTGGCAAGAATATCAGAGAACTCATCTCCAGAGAGTTCAACAGAATCTTCACCATTTCTTAAACCAAAAACCTCTGTGAGTACTGTTGGGGTCAGAGGTACCTGGGTGCCACCAATAGAACCAACTATGGTATTGTTGTCAAGGTTGTGGGCAGTGTATACCCATTCTTTAATCTCATCAGATACAAGTTTGATTCTGGTTGTCATCAGGGCAGACAGTTGCTGATCTTTGAATAAAGTGAGAGTATCCTGGAAGATTTGATCGGTTGTGTTGAAGGAGTCGAGATCGATGTCAAAGCCTGCATCAAATTTCATTGCAGAGAGTACAGCAACTGAAACGGCCATGGTACCTGCAAAAATCAACAGACAAAACGACCAAGGTAGAACTGTTTGGAGGGAAGAAAAGTTTGCAGAGAAATTGAAAGCGCAAGAGAGAACGACGGCGAAAAAAGAGTTTTATATTAGGGTTCGACGCAGAAAAGGAAAGATCGTTGAACTCAGTTCGACGATCGAGGCTTCTAAAGGAATCTGAAGAGACTCCAAAATCGTCGATCTCCGTTCGACGATCTGGAAAGGCGTCGAGCTCCGTTCGACGATCGTTCAGGGAACAAAATCGTCGAGCGCCGTTCGACGATCGTTGACCAGAGGAGATAGTTCATACTATCTGAGGAGCACTGAACTCAGTTCGACGATCGTGGAATTCGTCGACCTCCGTTCGACGATCTTTGTGGAAATCGTCGAGCGCAGTTCAGAGATTAGAGAAGCTAGACACTAAGAAAAATCAGAATTTTTGTCTAGTCTTGGTCCATTTTTAGCTTTCAAAATCTTGAGTATTAATTGAGACTTCCTCCATCTAACATTCCTAACTGATTTAGGAAGAAAGTATGTTTCTTTTCATCCAAAGGCTTGGTGAAAATATCTCCCCTTTGTAAATCAGTTGGGATATACTGCAATTTAATTTTGTTCTTTTCAACATTATCCCTTAAGAAATGATGCATAATCTCTATGTGTTTTGTCCTACTATGGAGGACTGGATTTTGAGCTATGGAGATAGCACTTGTATTGTCACAAAAGATTTTTGACTTCACTAAGTTGTAACCATAGTCTAGGAGTTGATTTTGAATCCACAGTATTTGTGAACAACAACTGCCTGCAGCCATATATTCAGCTTCAGCAGTTGAAGTTGACACAGATGTTTGTTTCTTGCAAAACCAGGAGACAAGTCTATCACCAAGGAACTGACAAGTTCCACTGGTGCTTTTCCTGTCAATTCTGCATCCAGCATAATCAGCATCAGAGAATCCAGTTAACTCAAATGCTGAATCTTTTGGATACCAGAGACCTAGATTTGGACAACTTTTAACATACCTGAGAATCCTCTTTACTAATGTGAGGTGTGACTCTCTAGGGCTAACTTGGAATCTAGCACATATGCATGTAGCAAACATTATATCTGGTCTACTAGCTGTAAGATACAGTAAAGAGCCAATCATTGCTCTATATGTTGTCTGATCAACAGGTTTCCCATGTTCATCAGCATCCAGTACAGCATTGGTAGGCATGGGTGTTTTCATACAAGATGCCTCAGACATGCCAAATTTCTTAACCAGCTCATTAGCATATTTGGTTTGAGAAATAAAGATGCCTTCAGCATGTTGTTTGACTTGCAATCCTAGGAAGAAAGATAGCTCACCCATGCTACTCATCTCAAATTTAGAATGCATTAGGTTAGAAAACCTTCTGCACAATTTTGAGTCAGTAGAACCAAAAATGATATCGTCTACATAGATTTGTACTAGTAGGGTATGGGACTTATGGGTTCTAATGAAAAGAGTTTGGTCTACTCTACCCCTTATAAAACCATTTTCCAAAAGAAAGCATGCTAGGGTCTCATACCATGCTCTAGGAGCTTGCTTGAGACCATATAATGCTTTATTTAATCTAAAAACAAAATCAGGATGAGTTGGAGAGATAAAACCTGGAGGTTGTCTGACATAGACTTCCTCTTTGATGTCTCCATTTAAGAAGGCACTCTTGACATCCATCTGATAAACCTTGAAGCCTTTGTGAGCTGCATAAGCTAGAAAAATCCTGATGGCTTCCAATCTTGCAACAGGTGCAAAGGTCTGGTCGTAGTCAATTCCTTCTTCTTGAGAATATCCTTGGGCAACTAGCCTTGCCTTGTTCCTTATTATTACTCCTTGATCATCCAGTTTGTTTCTGAATACCCATTTTGTTCCAATAATGGAATGATCCTTAGGCTTGGGCACTAGTTCCCATACTTTGTTCCTCTCAAATTGATGCAACTCCTCTTGCATGGCAATGATCCAGTGTGGATCTTGCTCTGCATCTTGAATGGACTGAGGTTCAATTTGAGAAAGAAAGCAGGTGTGCAACAGGTTTTGGTTGACCTGATTTCTGGTTTGCACACCAGCTGAGATTTCTCCAATTATTTGGGTAATTGGATGGTCTCTTGATGTTACTAAATCAACAAGGGGTGTTGATTGTTCACCAACCTGTGTTGTTGTTTCCTCTTGTGGTACAACAACTGGCTCTTCAGGTTGTGCTTCAATATGTTGAGCATTGCTTTCATCTTCACTGCTTTCATCCTCTTGAGCAACCTGTAGCTTGTTCATATCTTCAACTAGAGAGTGTTCCTGCACAGGTTCTATGGTAGAAGAGATCTTCTCCTTGAAAGACATGTTAGTTTCATCAAAAGAAACATGAACAGATTCCTCAATTTTCAATGATGATTTATTATAAATCCTATAGGCCTTGCTGATCATGGAGTATCCCAGAAACACTCCTTCATCAGCTTTGGCTTGAAATTTTGCTAGATGTTTCTTATCATTATTGTGAATATAACAAATGCAACCAAAAATTTTGAAATAGTCAACTTTAGGTTTCTTCCCTTTGAGTAATTCATAGGGAGTCTTTCCCTTCAGTTTATGTATCAGGCTTCTGTTCAGCACATAGTTGGAGGTGTTCACTGCCTCTGCCCAGAAGGATAGAGGTAGATGAGCATCTGACAACAATGTAGTGGCAGATTCAATAAGGGTTCTATTTTTCCTTTCAGCTACCCCATTTTGTTGAGGAGTTCTAGGAGCTGAGAAAGTATGTCTGATCCCTTCACTCTGACAGAACTCTTGCATAAGAAGAGAATCAAACTCTGTCCCATGATCACTTCTGATCAGGGCAATGTGAGTATTGAACTCAATCTTTATACATTTGAGAAACTCTGTCAGACACTTAAAGTTATCAGACTTCTTCCTTAGAAAGAACACCCAAGTGAATCTAGAGAAGTCATCTACAACAACTAAAGTGTAGGATTTCCCTCCTAGGCTTTGTACTGTGATGGGTCCAAATAGATCCATGTGTAACAGATACAGTATCCTAGGTGAATCACTCTTATTAAGTGACTTAAAGCTGTTTTTAGTTTGCTTGCCTAGTTGACAGGCCTTTCAGAGTCCTTCCTTCTTGTAGGGGCCAGAAGGTAGTCCTCTAACAAGGTTGTCCTTGGATAGCCTAGCAATAGTTCTAAGGTTTAGGTGTCCTAGTCTCTTATGCCATAAAACATTTGGTCTATAAACTGAATTGAATAAGCAGATATCTATAGAAGTTGAAAGAAAATCTACAAGGTAGATGTTACCTTTCCTTTTACCTGTCAACACAGTGGTGTTGTCCTCTGACTTGATCTTGCATAGGGTTTTGCTGAAGGTCACCTGGTAGCCTTCATCACATAGCTGACTGATACTGATTAGGTTGTGCTTCAGTCCTTCCACATATGCTACCTTCTTGAAGGTTACAGAACCAATCTGGACTGCTCCATATCCTTTAGTTTGTCCAAAGTTGGAGTCACCAAAGATAACTTTGGGTCCAAGCTTGGCTTTAAAGGAATTTAGGTTGTCCTTGTTCCCTGTCATGTGCTTAGAGCACCCACTATCCAAATACCATTGCTGGTTAGATGTTGGATAGGTCTTCACCTGCACATTAAGCAATTCACTTGTTTTTGACCCAGTTTACCTTGGGCCTAGGTTGATAACCTTTAAATTCAGAAATGAAAGACATCCCTGGCTGACTCTTATATCCTTCAGGATGATATCTCCTTGGAGGTAAAATCCATTCAGTATAAGGGTTAAATGTTTGGGATGAAGAACCCTCAGGATTCAATTTTGACTTGCCATTGAAAAAATTTCCATAGCTCTGACCTCTGTTCGACGATCTTGGAGCTGAGTTCGACGATCTTGGGTCAGATCATTGAGCTCTGTTCGACGGTCGACTATGGGTGAGGTCAGGTATATAAGATCGTCGAGAAGCGTTCGACGACTTTGGCTGAGATCGTCGAGATGCGTTCGGCGATCGTCGATCTTCATTCGGCGATCGTCGATCTCCGTTCGACGAATTGTACTGGACTTTAGTTTTCTGAGGCAGATCAGAATTTTTCCTGGCAACCTCTACAACTCCCTTTCCCTTGTCAGAAATGAACTTGATAGGGGTTGTTAGAACAATAGGTTGGCTGGATGAGGCACTCAAGCCCAGTGTACTGTTGAATCTTGAGTTCACTGTGCTTGTGATGTCCATCAGCTTGATGCTTCTCCCATTGAGAGATTCTTCAAGCTTCTTGGCCTCAGAGAGTTCACTCTTCAGTGAAGCTATCTATTCCCTATGGTTCTCCAACTCCTGAGAGAGCTTGAGGTTTTCTGATTTTAAAGCATTGTGTTCAGACAATTGATTTCTGAGAGAGATGATCTCTTTCTCAGACTTTAGCAGGTCTAGACATAGTGCTTTAAATTCAAGTTTAAAATCTTCTGAAGTGAAATCAAAAGAGCTGATTACCTGATCTTCTTCAGGTTGAGTTTCTGAGTCTGACTCTGACTCCTCTTCCTCTGAGTTGTGTTGTGAGGCATTGATTGCCATCATGCAGAATTCTTTTTCCTCTGCATCATCCTCATCATCACTTGAGCTGGAAGAGGCCTCTGACTCCTCTTCAGTCTCACTCCAGGATTCAGCAACAAATCCTTTCCTTGTGTGCTTATTTTTGCTGGTGGAAGGTTTGCTACTTCCATGCCTTCTGGAGTCCTTCTCCTTTCTTCTTTCTTTTTTGTCCCTTCTGTCCTTGTTCTTGTTTTCTGGACAGTCAGGAACCATATGCCCTGGTTTCCTGCAACCAAAGCAAATAATGTCTTTGCTATTGCCAATGGACTTGTCATACCTTGGCTTGTCTTGCTCCTTGTATGATCTTCTTCTGAAGTCCTTTCTGGCCATCTTGTAGAATCTTTTGGCCAACAGGCTGAGAAGTTCATCATTGCCTGTACCTTTTTCTTCAGGCATATCCTCAGCTACCTTAAATGCTATAGTCTTCTCCCTTTTTGTGGCTGGAGAAGCAGCCTTCTGTTCTTCTTCTCTGTTCTTGATGAGTAGCTCATAAGATTTGAGATTACCCAGCAAGGCTTCAGTCGTGATCTCATTCAGACTTCTGGCATCTTTAATTGGCCAGATTCTTGAATCCCAAGTGCTGGGGAAGCACATTAGGATCTTATCATTCAGTTCTGTCAGTGAGATCTCTTTGTCTAATGTCCTCAGTTCACTGACAATTAGACTCAATCTGTTGTACATTTCTCCCACTGACTCTGTTTCTCCCTTCTTAAAGTTCTCATATTGGGAGATGAGATGAGATCTTCTGTCCTTTCTCTCATCAGCTGATCCTGAAACTATTTCTGAGAGCTTGTCCCAGATCTCCTTGGCTGAGTTGCATTCAGCTACTTTTTGAAAAATGTCATCTGACATTGTTTGAGCTAGAATGTTCATTGCCTTGGCATCAGCTACTTTCCACTTTTTGATGTCAGCATCTGTTCCTGATGGAGGTGGAACAACATTTGTGCTTGTGCTCTCTGGAGGTCTTGGACACACTGTTAAGACGGAATTAAAAATATCTTCGTCAATAGAATTCATGTATAGTCTAATCCTTGCTTTCCAAAGTGCAAACTTTGACAGATTGCACACTGGAGGTCTGGTGCTAGCATAGTCTTTGTTTTGGGCCATGATTTGTGCAGACTAAATTTAATGATAAAATATAAAAGAAGGATCTAGTTTGGGATCTTTGGGGTTCAGGTGTTAGCCTGTACAACCAAACAGATATGGTATGTTTAACCAACCTGGCTCTGATACCAATTGAAAGGGGAAACTAGATCTGATATACTCTAGAGGGGGGGTGAATAGAGTATATGGTGCTTTTTAAAAACACAAAGAAAACTTTTTGCAAAGCTTTACAACAATTGTTATAATGAGTGTAAGCAGGGAAGCAGAAATAAAACTAAGCTATGCAGATATTAAGCACAAGAAAATCTAGGCCAGAAACAAAAAGAAAACATGCAGAACCAGATGACACAAGGAAATATAGTGGTTCCCCAACTTGGGTACATCCACTCTTCTACCACCCTAGGTAGGAATCCACTGCAGGATGAGTTGATCAGGTGTCCTGGGCACCAATGAGCTTTTGATAAGGTGCTCAAAAACCAAATCAGATTTTTTGATCAGGTGTCTTGCCACCAATGAGCTTTTGACAAGGTGCTCAAAAACCAGCTTCAAACTTTTGAAGGGAGTTTGAAAAACCCTTTACAGAATGGGGGTGAGAGAGTGATGGCAGTCTTCTCTTTCTCAAGCAACTGAGAAGACTATGTGGATTCAGTGATGTTGTCAAACCTCCCCCTGAGTCCTTGAAATCTTCAGGAAGATGAGCTTTGCTGAGGGTGATAGGCCTTCAAAGATAGATCTCCAGCAAAAGATGATTTCAGCAAGCTGAAATGTTGAGTGTCTGGAGTCTTGAGATGATGTTGGCCTTGAACACTTGAGAGCTGAAGAGATCTGAAAAATGTTTGAAAGCTTGATCTCTTTTTGATGAGTGTTCTTCTGAATTCTTGTTGACAGAAGATTGAGAGAGTCTCTGTGTATTGAGTTGTGTCCTGTTCTTGTCAATCTCTATTCTCTTGTTCTTGTCTATCTTCTGTCTGATTCAAAAAACATTCTGTCTTTTATTCTCTGAGTCTGAATAGAAAATTGCTCTGTCAAAGATAGCTGTTGGACTGAATTAATTACAGCCTTAATTGCATAAAATGTTCTGAAGGAAAGTCCACTGAATTATTCCTTCAAAAGTCCCTTGAAACTTGCTCCAGAAGTAAATGAAAACGGCTGGCAGATCTTCTGAATTAAATGCAGAATAACTTCTATCTGATTTGAATTTGAATTCTGAAAGATAACTGAAATCGTCGAACTGAGCTCTGCTATCGTTGAGCTGAGCTCAGTGAACTGGAAAATGCAAGCAGCAAAGAAATCGTCGATCTGAGCTCAAAGATCGTCGAACTGAGCTCAGAGATAAGGATCCAGAGTCGAGTCAAAATCGTCGACCTGAGCTCAGCGATCGTCGAATGGAGTTCGACGATATTGAGAAGTTGAGCTCAGCGATCGTCGAATGGAGCTCGACGATCTGTCAGTAGTTGAGCTAGACGATCGTCGACCGGAGTTCGACGAAACGTCGAGCTGAGCTCGACGATTTGGACTTAGTCTCCAGAAAAACTTGGGTCTTCAGGGCAGCTTCCAAACCTAGACTCCTGATCCCTTAGACTCAATTCTAATTGACCTATTATCTATACAGAAGGTCAAAGCATAAATTCCTAGAGACATAGTGATCCTGACCCAAATTAGTAATAGGGTGTTCCAACAGATCTCTTCTTCGGTAACACACCTGGCTAGGAGCCCTGACAACATCTTACGATGCAGGCCCCCTTCTACCATCAGGTAGTGAGCTGCCTTGCGCCTAAAGCTTTTCTCGTCCTTTGTCCCCTCTGAAAGTTCACCGGTGGTTAGGAAGGTCACCAATGGATCCACCCACGAGGGTCGCCGATCCACCACCATCAACTCTCCTTCCTCGATAGCTGGTCTAAATAGCTCCGTCAAGGTCCCTCCTCCCCGTGCTCCAAACTTAGCCAATCAGTCGGCAGCTATACTTTCTTCCCTTGGAACATGTTGGATAGAGAATGACCGGAACCCTCCGATGATCGCCCTTACCTTGGAGAGGTACTTTATGAGGGTAGGATCCCGAGCCTTAAATTCTCCCTGGATCTGCAACGCTACTACCTTTGAATTAGTGAAGGCCTCCACATCCTGAATCTCAAGCTCCTTTACCAAGCGAAGGCCGGCGATCACGGCCTCATACTCCGCTTGGTTGTTGGTTACTGGAAAATGGTAAGCCACCGCCTGTTCTATCGCAACTCCCTGGGGGCTGATAAACACCACTCCTCCCCCGAGGGAGTGCTTTCCCGAGGCCCCATCGACCATCATCTTCCACGCTTCCCGTGGCTGCTGCTCTCTCTCTTCGACTTCAACAACATAATCTGCTAGGAAGTCTGCCACTGCCTGCGCCTTGATGGAGAGTCTCTGAACGAAAGAGATGTCGAACTCGCTTAGCTCAATAGACCACTTAGCAAGTCTCCTCGAGTGCTCTACGCCTTCGAAGATCTTGCGAAGAGGATGGTTGGTCACCACCCTAATCGAATGTGCTTGAAAGTACTGTCGGAGTTTTCTTGCACAGATGACCAAGGCGTAAGCTAGCTTTTCGAGGATGGGGTAGCGGAGCTCTGCTTTCTTCAATATCCGGCTGACGTAGTAGATGGGCAGTTGCTTCTTTCCTTCTTCCCTTACTAGGATGGAGCTCACCGCCTCCGCTCCTACTCCAAGGTACAAGGTCAGGTCCTCCCCTTCTTTTGGGCTCTGAAGCAAAGGAGCCTGAGAGAGCTGTCTCTTCAGCCCTTGGAAAGCTTCCTCGCACTCGACGGTCCACTCAAACCTTTGATTCCCTCTCAGCACCTTGAAGAATGAAGAACACTTGTCCCCTGATCTGGAGAGGTACCTACTCAGCCCTGCCAGCCTGCCTGTCAAACGCTGGACCTCCTTGGCATCGCGGGGTGATTCCAAATCCAGGATGGTCTTTACCTTGTCCGGGTTAGGCTCTACCCCTGCCAGAGTCAAGAGATGCCCAAGGAACTTCCCGCAACTGGCCCCGAAGACACACTTCAAGGGATTCAGCCTCATCTTAAACCTCCTCAGGGTGGCAAACGTCTCCTCTAGATCTTTTAAGTGCGAATCCACACACTTGCTCTTGATCATTAGGTCGTCGACATAGACCTCCAAGTTTCTCCCCCTCTGATCTCGGAAGACCCGGTACATCATGCGTTGGTAGGTAGCCCCTGCATTCTTCAACCCAAAGGGCATCATTTTGTAACTGAAGCACCCCTCCCTCGTAATGAAGGAAACGTCCTTGACATCGGGAGGGTCCATCCGGATCTGGTGATAACTTGAAAAAGCATCCAAAAAGCTCATGATAGGAAAACCGACGGCTGAATCAACCAGCGCGTCGATCCGAGGTAGGGGGTAGCCATCCTTAGGGCACGATTTATTTAACAAAGAAAAGTCAATACACATTCTCCATTTTTCACCCCCTTTCTTAACCATTAAAACATTGGAGATCCAGCCTGGATACTGGATCTCTGAGATGAAGCCGGCCTCCAGGAGCTTCCTGACCTTTTCACGGATGGGCTCCTCCAGCTTGGTGGCGATGGCTCTCATCTTTTGGCGTATGGGGCGAGTGCGGGGGTCCAGGTTCAGGCAATGGCAGGCCACGTCCGCGTCAATGCCCGGCATGTCTGCCGTGCTCCAAGCGAAGATGTCGATGTTGCTTTGAATGCAGGCCCGCACTCGCTCCCGGGCCTCGGGACTCAAGCCCCCGCTGACCCGCACCCTTTGCACCTGCCCTGCGCTGGTGAAGATCTCCATCTCCACCACTTCTTCGGCCGGTTCCAGCCGCGACTGCTCCCAGCCGACCGTTGCTTCTTCCTCCAGCTCTAGCTCTTCCCTTCCTACCTCCTCCTCGATCTCCACTGCCTCCTCCTACCCCTCCTACTGCTGCTCAACTGCAACGCCCCTCTGAGTCTCTTCCTCAGCTCCTCCTTCTCCCTGCTCTTCCACCTCCATCGCCCCTTCTGGGCTCTCCTGCTCCTCGTCCCCCTGGACCTCCTGCACATATCTTCCCTGCTGCTCTTCCTCAGCCTCCTCTCCTCCGACTTCCTCTTCAGCCACCTCTCTTTCCTCCTCTAGGCTCATCTCCTCTTCTCTGACTACCCCTTCATGTGCCTCCATCTCCATCTCCAACTGCTCTGCCTGCGCCATCCATGATATGGTGTTGCCTGCCGTAACTTAGCATTGTCTTGCCACCTTTGGGTCCCCTCTACCCTGACCTGCACCCCTCCATTGTTGAACTTGAGGCACTGATGAAACGAGGAGGGGACGCAGCGAAAGGCGCTAATGAGGGGGCGCCTAAAGATGGCGTTATAGCTGCTTGGCGCGTCCACGATCACGAACCTGCAGTTCCGCGACACACCCCCAACTTCACGTGCAGCCCTACTCCTCCTTCTACTTCTTTCCTCTCTCCGGAGAACCCGAACAGCAGTCCATACGAAGCCAAAATCCTCTTCCCTTCGACCCTCATCTCTTCGAAGGCCTTCTTGAAGATAACATTTATCGAGCTCCTGTTGTCTACTGGTATCCTTGAGACCGTATAATTCTCCACCGCCGTCTGGATCACCAGGGCATCATAGAATGGATCTTCGTAATCCGGCATGTCTGCTGACGAGAAGGTGATTTTTTTCTTTCGGTGGGGGAGCCTGGGAGGTAGAGGCGACCCCCCTTCAATACATGGTTTGCAGGCTCCCCTTGCGGGTTGCCTCAATCCCCACTCATCCATGAATCACCCTGATCCCTCCCCGGGTCCCCACGTCTACCCGATCTTCACATCTATCTTCCATCTCCCCCTGCTATACTTCTACGATCCTCACCGGCGGATCCTGCCTCACCGCTCCTCTTGCTTCCCTCATTTCTAAGAACTCCGGGCAGGTGGCCGTTGCATGACCTTCCTCCTGGTGGAAGTCACAAAAGAGCAATGCCACCCTACCTCTTCTTCCTTTTCCTTCTCCTTCTCCTCTTCTCCTAGCTCCTCGAACTCCTCTCCTCGCTCCTCTTCCTCTGCCTACCTCCGTGGCCTCTTGCGGCGGCAGGACTTGACCCCTTGGCTCCTGCCTCCATGCCGGCTGGTCGAACCTCCTGGGTTCCCGTAGATTATCTCTCCCCTGATAGCCTCCTCCTTGGCCCTGGGGACGACCCTCCTGGGGCCTCTAACCTAACAAGTTGTTTGGCTCCCGGGCCCCCCATCCCTGCTGCTGCCCCTTCCTTCGGGGCTCTTCCCTCCTCCTTTCTTCTCCTGCTCCCGCTGCTACCTTGGCTCCTTCTGCCTTCCCGTTGCAGGTTCATTCACATCATCCTCCGCCAGCCTGGCCAACTTCCTGGCGAATGCCGGGTTTGCTCTCTCGAAGTCTGTCTCCTTTGCCGACCTCTCCATGAGCTCCTCAAAGGAGATGGGGGCACTCTCTTCAACTCCATACTGAAGAATCCTGGCCTCAGCCCCAGGGTAAAGGTGAGCATCAATGCGTACCCTGGGACCTCCTGTACTAGGAGGATCTCTTCCTAAAACCGGTCGACATAGTGACCCAGTGTCTTATCCGGCTTCTGCCTCACCGCAAACAGGCACTCCACCTTCTTCTTCCTCCTCTTCTATGTTGAGAACCTCAACATGAAACTTCTCCGTAGATCTTCAAAGCAGTAGATCGACCTTGCTGGCAACTGGTGGATCCAGTCCCGAGCCTTCTCATTCAACGTGATGGAAAATAGCCAGCACTTGAAGGCATCTGTCATCTGTCTTATCGAAACGACATCTTCAAACCACTGCATGTGCTGTACAAGATCATCCTTCCCCGAGTAGTAGGACATGTCAGGCTCCCAGAACCCCTCTGGTACCGGAGCTGACATGATGAGCTCGCTGAAAGGGCTCTTGCCTTCTGCCTGGCGAGACGGCACGTCCCGCGGCCTCGGCTGGCTGGCCCAATCCGCGAGACCCTGCCCAGGTAAGAGTTCTCGCGCTACTGCCTCCTTCTCGCCCAAATCGGTCAAAGCCACCTTGCCTGAACGCTGGCCTGGGAAGAGCCCCCGCGCGGTCACGTCCCTCTCGCCAGCCTCCGCCGGGACCTCCTTCCCCGGGCGCTGTCCAGGGCGTTCTCGCCCAATAGCGGGACCTCCTCAATCGGAACCTGAGGAGTGGCCCACTCGCTTCGGGCCGAGAAGGCCAAGCAAATGGTTTGCAGGACTTCTCGCCTGAAGTCATCCAGTGTACACCCCGTATTCGCTCATATACAGTTTTTAAGCTTTTTGGAGATTTTGAACTCTCGGTGGCCAATTTTGGCTCTGGCGTGCAAACATACTAGTAGGGGGAGGAAAAATCGGCCTCCCCCAGTGGCCCTTTTTTGGGGGGCCGGGGCCTCGCCCCCGCCCCCCTGCCCGCGGCTTGGTGGGGCGAGACCGGCCTAGGCTGGGGGTCTCGTCCCTGCCCGCGGCTTGGTGGGGCGAGACCGGCCTAGACCGGGTTTCTCGCACCTGCCCGCGGCTTGGTGGGGCGAGACCGGCCTAGGCCGGGGGTCTCTCCCCTGCCCTCGGCTTGGTGGGGCAAGACCGGCCTAGGCCGGGGGTCTCGCCCCTGCCCGCGGCTTGGTGGGGCGAGACCGGCCTACGCCGGGGGTCTCGCCCCTGCCCGCGGCTTGGGGGGGCGAGACCGGCCTAGGCGGAGGGTCTCGCCCCTGCCCGCGGCTTGGTGGGGCGAGACCGGCCTAGGCCGGGGGTCTCGCCCCAGCCCTCGTCGCCCCTGTGCTCGGCCCCTAGGTGGGTGAGGGGCGGGGTGGTTTTTACCCATTTACCCCCCGGTGTGTGTGTTTCCTATTGGCACGGAGCTTTTTAGCCCTAGGGGCTTTTCGGTCATTTTGGTCCATGAGATTTGGAAAACTATAAATAGACCCCCTTGGGTGCCTTTGGGGAGGATCCTTTTCTTAGCTTCCTCCTCCCTTATCTTCTTCTTGGTAAAGTAGAGAGAGCTCTCCAAGGTGCCCAGCCTAGCCCTTTGGTAAGGGAGGGGAAGAGCTCAGGTAGTCTTCCGGATGTGAGGTGGGACCTCCGCGCTAGATCCGAGAGTCTGTTTCTAGCTTCTTGATCCTTTGGTCTGTGACGTTCTCTTGAGTGTAGTAGGTGTAAGGTCACCCCTTTCTAGGGACCCCGAACTCCACAGAGGTCAATTTTGGCTTCAACATTTTGGTGCAGTGAGCGTGGAGAGTGACCAGCACAGAAGATCTCGGGAGAGAGTCATGACTGGAGCTTAGGGAGGTAGTGATGATCTCGGCGAGCTCCCCAGCTCAGGACCCTTTGTGGGGAGGCAAGAGTTCATGTTCTCCATCCAGGGTATCATGCAGATGTTGCGAAGCATTGCTCCTCAGGGTGGCAGTTCCACCCCGACCCCCCAGGAGCTAGCTCCCCCCCTCGACGAGTCGACTCTCAGGGGTCTAGGCGAGATGACCCCAGCAGGGGGAGAAGGAAGCGCACTAGGAAGAAGGCCAGGAAAAGAGAGGATGGGAGATGGGGTTGAGCGAGACCTCACTGGCCGGGAGTTGTTCTCTAGCCCGGCGAGTGCCAACCTCCTAGGCGAGCAGGTTGCGCGAATGGAGGTGGCGAGACCACCCCTTAGGGGGTCACCCTTCAGCGAGCTGATCATCTCAGCTCCCGTTCCCGAGGGGTTCAGAGAGCCAGACATGGCTTACTATACGGGGAAGGATGACCCTGTCCAGCATCTGCAGTGGTTCGAGGATGCCGTCTCCATCAGGCTGATGATGGATGCCATCAAGTGTCGCCTCTTTGTGATCACGCTGAAGGAGAAGGCAAGGGACTGGTTCCATCAACTCCCTCCGAGATCGATCTATGGGTTCGAGGACTTGAGCCGGAACTTTCAGCTTCGCTTCTCCACCTCCAAGAAGCGGAAGAGGAGTCCTGAGTCCATCTTCCTGATAAGACAGGGGGCCGAGGAGTCACTGGCCCGTTACGTAGACAGGTTCCAAGAGGAGATCCTGGAAGTCCAGGAGATGTCGGGGTATGCTCTCCAGATGGTCTTCACCGTTGGGCTGAAGGAGGGCTTCTTCAAGATGAGCTTGACCCGGAAGGCCCCCCTTTCATTCGAGGAGCTGATGGAAAGGGCGGCAGAGGAGATTGCCATGGAGGCGGCCAACCCGGCATTTGTCAAGAAGTTAGCAAAGCTAATAGAGATGGAGGCAAAGGAGCAAGGTGGCTCGAGACCTCAGGAAGTGTTAGAAATGAACAAAAAACAAGCCGAAAGTGGAGTTAAAACAAACCGGAAGAGGTTTTAACAGAAACTTTATTATCTGAAAAAGGTATCTATTACAAAGGTATGCCCTCCCTTATATAGAATGGAGGAGAGATGAGAGAATACAAATAAGAGATGTGGGACTAAAAATTTACAGGACTAAGCGGACTATACAAAACAAACCGCACAAGCCACGCGGTTAGACAGAAGGGCTAACCGCACGGCTACCATCAGAGAGAAAGAGAGACTGCCAGGGTAGACCGCCAGACCGCCCGATCTCCAAGCCGGCTGAGACAAACCGCCAGACCGCGCGATCTTCAACCCGCCAAGACAGACCACCAGACCGCCCGTTCACCATCTTCAACACTCCCCCTCAAGCTGGAGCATATATATCGATCATGCCCAGCTTGTCGCAGATGTGGAAAAAGGAAGTGGACACCGACTTGGTGAAGACATCTGCCAACTCGTTGTCGGAAGTGACAAATGGAGTGCAAATCTGTTTCTTCAATATTTCTTCCCGAATAAAATGACAGTCGACTTCTATGTGTTTTGTTCTCTCATGAAAGACCGGATTTTTGGAAATGTATATCGCGGCCTTATTGTCACAGAACATAGGAAGAGGATAGTTGTAAACCTCTTCTAAGTCAAGCATGAGAGCCCGCAACCACTTCAACTCATATGTAGTCGATGCCATGCTGCGATATTCTGCCTCTGCAATAGACCTGGAAACTAAAGACTGTTTCTTGCTCTTCCAACTCACAAGATTGCCTCCAACAAATGTGCAGAAACCTGATGTCGATTTGCGGTCCCCTTTGTCATCCGCATAGCTTGAATCAGAGTAAGCTTCAACCCTTAGGTGACCATTCTTATGAAATAGGAGTCCTTTTCCTGGAGCAGCATTAATATACTCTAATATCCTCAGAGCAGATTGTAGATGACACTCCCTCGGAGCTTGCATGAACTGGCTCACCTTGCCAACAGCATAAGAGATGTCGAGTCTGGTTACCGTGAGATATATGAGTTTGCCCACCAGACGCCGGTATCTCGTAAGATCGGAGAGAAGAGGCGAGTCATCTGTCCAAGTTTTGTCTTCTCCAGCAGCCATAGGACAACGTGCAGGTTTAGCACCAGTGAGTCCTGCCTCCTTTAAAAGATCAAGAGCATACTTCCGTTGGGAAAGGACCATGGAGTTGGGCTTTCTAGAGATTTCAATCCCCAGAAAGTATTTCGGGGAGCCCATATCCTTTGTGACCAGATGTTGACGAAGGTGTTTCTTGGTCATCAATACCCCATCCTGGTCATCGACAGTAAGAAGAATGTTATCAACATAAACCGCAAGAACAACAAGACCAGAGGCGGTTTTCCGAACAAACAAGGAGTGAACTGCTGAGCTTCTTGTAAAACCAATGGCCGCAACAATTCCACTGAACTTGTCAAACCAGGCACGAGGACTCTGCTTGAGGCCATATATAGCCTTCTTTAGCCGGCATACCCGTGTCTCCCCCTGAGCAACATACCCAGGAGGTTGCTCCATGTAAACATCTTCCTGCAGATCACCATAGAGGAAGGCATTCTTAACATCGAGCTGCGAGATGTGCCAATCCCTGTTGACAGCTACAGAGAGAAGAACCCTAATAGTGCTGAGACGAGCCACTGGAGAGAAAGTGTCAAAGTAATCTACGTCATAAGTTTGGGTAAAACCCTTGGCAATCAGGCGAGCCTTATAACGATCCATACTGCCATCTGGGAGAAACTTCACCACGAAGACCCATCGACAACCAACAACATCCGTGCCGAAAGGAGGAGGAACAAGGGTCCAGGTACCCCGTTCAGTTAGAGTAGCAATCTCCTCATCCATGGCAACGTTCCAATGAGGAATAGTAAGGGCCTCCTGGTAGGAACGGGGGGTGGCATTGGCCAAGATATCCAGGGCAAAAGCTCGGCGAGAAGGGGTAAGACGATCGTAGGAAATAACTGCAGCAAGCGGGTGTTGGGTACATGCCCGAACCCCTTTGCGAAGAGCAATCGGGAGATCCAGGTCAGCAGGTGCCTCAGTATCCGGAGTATCCGTAGTGGAGAGAGCTGGCCCGGGAGTAGAGAGAGATGGCAGCGGAGTGGAGGGAGAAAGCGGAGTAGAGGGTGGAGATGATGGGGATGGGGAAGAGGGTGGAGAGGGTGGAGATGGCGGAACATCAGTGGGAGCAGAGGGAAGGGATGGGTTGGTAGGAAAAGTAGGATCAGGAGGAGGAGAGGAGGAAGCGGGAGAGAAGTAAGATGCATTGGCAAAAAAGGTGACATCCGCAGAGACAAATTGCTTGCAGGTAACGGGGTCAAAGCAACAATAACCTTTCTGAGTGGGAGAGTACCCCAGAAAGACACATTTAGTGGCACGTGGTGAGAGTTTATCACATGTGGAAGCGGGAGAGTGCACAAAGGCAGTGCACCAAAAGATGTGCAGAGGAAGAGGAAAGGGATCCTTGTCCGGATAAAGAATGGAGAAGGGGGTAGCACCGTGGAGAACTGTGGAGGGAAGGCGATTGATGAGATAGCAGGAGAGGAGGACAGCATAGCCCCAATAGGAGCGAGGAACATGCATTTGAGTCATCATAGTGAGAGCGACATCAAGGAGGTGACGGTTTTTGCGTTCCGCCACCCCATTTTGTTGTGGGGTGTAGACACAGCTTGTTTGACGAATAACACCATGGTGAAGACAAAAAGAGGAGAAGTCTTGGCTAAGATATTCCTTAGCATTGTCAGAACGAAGGATCTTAATAGACGTATCAAACTGAGTCTTAACCATAGAATAAAATGAGGTCCAAACATTGAACAGCTCGGAGCGATCTTTGAGAAGATACACCCACGTACACCGAGAGAAATCATCAATGAAGGTGACAAAATAGGAACTACCCCGACCGATGGTGAGGTTAGGAGCGGGACCCCATATGTCAGAGTGAACGAGGTCGAACGGACGGGAAGAGCCCCGACTTTGCGTTGGTGGGAAGGATGAGCGGTGATGTTTGCCAAGTTGACATGCATCACAGTTTAGAGGAGGAGGATGAGGAGGGAGGTGCGGCAGGAGCTGGCGTAGAATTCTGGGAGGAGCATGCCCAAGACGAAGATGCCATTGGAGAAGATCTGTAGAGAAGGAGGAGAAGGCGGATAGAGCAGAGACATTATCGAGGAAGTAGAGGCCACCACTCTCAGTCCCGGTAGCAATCGTCCGTTGGGAGTCCGGATCCTGAAAAGCACAAGAGGTAGGGGTGAATAAGACAGAACACCATAGTTGCTTGCATAAAGAAGTAACCGATAGTAAATTGCACGGAAACTTGGGCACATAGAGGGTATCAGCCAGGCACAGAGATGGAGTGACTTGAACCATGCCCGTCCCATGGACCGGTGAGGGAGATCTATCCGCAACAATGACCGGGGGCAATTGAGCATGTGTTTCAAGAAGAGAGAAACATTGAGGATTGCTTGTCATATGATTTGTTACACCAGAGACAATTAGCCATCTTCCGCGGGTAACAACGTGAGCACTACCAGAAGAGGTGACCACCGAGGCGGACAGCCTGGAGGAGGGGAAAGCCATGGAAGCAAGAAGAAACAAGAGCACCAAGTCGGGCGAACAGATAACAGGTCGTGCGGCTAGGAAGGCCGCTACCAAGAAGCAAAGCAAAGGGAAAGAAGTCGCACGGCACCCAGACACCACCCTAGGAGGAGAAGATCACCTTCTCGGCGAAGGACTTGCCGGATCATGAGGATCCGTTTTGTGATGCGCTGGTCATCCAGACGGCCATTGAGGGCTACACCGTCTCCCGAATCTTGGTTGACAACGGGAGCTCCGTCAACGTCGTTTTAAAGAAGGCGTTTGATGAGATGAAGGTAGAACCAAGGAGGGTGTTGGCCTCGGACAGACCGATGTTCGGATTCTCAGGAGAAAGGAAGGAGGTCGAAGGTGGAGTAGGACTCCAAGTAAAGTTGGGAGGGGCCTCAAGGAACTACCGGTTCGTCATTGTTGACGCTCCAAGCAGCTACAACGTCATCTTCGGAAGGCTCGTAATCAGCGCCTTCTGTTGCGTGCCATCTTCCTTCCACCAATGCCTCAAGTTCAGCTCCGGAGGGATCCAGGTCAGAGTCAAGGGAGACTCCAGGATGGCAAGGCAGTGCTACGTCACGACCGTCAACACCATATCTTGGTTGGCCAAGGCGGAGGAGATGAAGAAGGTCATGTAAAGCTTGAGCAGGATGAAAGTGTCCGAGGAGAAGGAAGCGGAAGACGGCCATCATGCCCAGGCCCCCTGAAGAAGCCTCGCCTTGGGAAGGTCTTTTTTTTCCTATCTTGTAACAAGCGCTACCCCTGAACAGCTGAGTCAGGGGACCATGTAACCTATTTTTTCCCCGTTGGAGGATGTAGGATTTGGAAAGGTATGATTGAGATGCCTAGTCCTTTTGCTCCGAGACGGTCCCGCTGCCCAGGCTCTCACTAGCTGGGCAGGGCCGGTGGTACCTCTCATTGATGCCTAGTTGTCTCACCTCGAGATGGATTCCGCTGTCAGGCTCTCACCTAGCTGGCAGGGCAGGTTGATCTCTCGGAGGGTGGGAAGGTCTCACCTCGAGATGGATTCCGCTGCCAGGCTCTCACCTAGCTGGCAGGGCAGGTTGATCTCTCGGAGGGTGGGAAGGTCTCACCTCGAGATGGATTCCGCTGCCAGGTTCTCACCTAGCTGGCAGGGCAGGTTGATCTCTCGGAGGGTGGGAAGGTCTCACCTCGAGATGGATTCCGCTGCAAGGCTCTCACCTAGCTGGCAAGGCAGGTTGATCTCTCGGAGGGTGGGGTAGGTCTCACCTCGAGATGGATTCCACTGTGAGGCTCTCACCTAGCTGGCAAGGCAGGTTGATCTCTCGGATGGTGGGAAGGTCTCACCTCGAGATGGATTCCGCTACCAGGCTATCACCTAGCTGGCAGGGCAGGTTGATCTCTCGGAGGGTGGGAAGGTCTCACCTCGAGATGGATTCCGCTGTCATGCTCTCACCTAGCTGGCATGCCAGGTTGATCTCTCGGAGGGTGGGGTAGGTCTCACCTCGAGATGGATTCCGCTGCCAAGCTCTCACCTAGCTGGCAGGGCAGGTTGATCTCTCGGAGGGTGGGGTAGGTCTCACCTCGAGATGGATTCCGCTGTCAGGCTCTCACCTAGTTGGCAGGGCAGGTTGATCTCTCGGAGGGTGGGAAGGTCTCACCTCGAGATGGATTCCGCTGCCAGGCTCTCACCTAGCTGGCAGGGTAGGTTGATCTCTCGGAGGGTGGGAAGGTCTCACCTCGAGATGGATTCCGCTGCCAGGCTCTCACCTAGCTGGCAGAGCAGGTTGATCTCTCGTAGGGTGGGAAGGTCTCACCTCGATATAGATTCCGCTACCAGGCTCTCACCTAGCTGGCAAGCTAGGTTGATCTCTCGGAGGGTGGAGTAGGTCTCACCTCGAGATGGATTCCGCTGCCAGACTCTCACCTAGCTGGCAGGGCAGGTTGATCTCTCGGAGGGTGGGGTAGGTCTCACCTCGAGATGGATTCCGCTGCCAGGCTCTCACCTAGCTGGCAGGGCAGGTTGATCTCTCGGAGGGTGGGGTAGGTCTCACCTCGATATGAATTCCGCTGTCAGGCTCTCACCTAGCTGCCAGGGCGGGTTGATCTCTCGGAGGGTGGGGAGGTCTCACCTCGAGATGGATTCCGCTGTCAGGCTCTCACCTAGCTGGCAGGGCAGGTTGATCTCTCGGAGGGTGGGGAGGTCTCACCTCGAGATGGATTCCGCTGTCAGGCTCTCACCTAGCTGGCAGGGCAGGTTGATCTCTCGGAGGGTGGGAAGGTCTCACCTCGAGATGGATTTCGCTGTCAGGCTCTCACCTAGCTGGCAGGCCAGGTTGATCTCTCGGAGGGTGGGGTAGGTCTCATCTCGAGATGGATTCCGCTGCTAGGCTCTCACCTAGCTGGCAGGGCAGGTTGATCTCTAGGAGGGTGGGGTAGGTCTCACCTCGAGATGGATTCCGCTGCCAGGCTCTCACCTAGCTGGCAGGGCAGGTTGATCTCTCGGAGGGTGGGGTGGGTCTCACCTCGGGATGGATTCTGCTGTCAAGCTCTCACTAGCTGACAGGGCTGGTTGATCTCTCGTGGAAGCCAAGTCCCTTACCCGGAGGAGGTCTCGCCACCCAGGCTCCCATAGCTGGCATGACAGGTTGACCCCTTCGGGAGGTGAAGTGTTTTTTACCTGGAGGGGGTCTCGCCATCCAGGCTCCTATAGCTGGCATGGAAGGTTGACCCCTCCAGGGAGCCAAGTGTTTTTTACCCGGAGGGGGTCTCGCCACCCAGGCTCCCATAGGTGGCATGGCAGGTTGACCCCTCCAGGGGGCCAAGTGTTTTTTACCCAGAGGGGGTCTCGCCACCCAGGCTCCCATAGCTGGCATGGAAGGTTGACCCCTCCGGGGGGTCAAGTGTTTTTTACCCAGAGGGGATCTCGACACCCAGGCTCCCATAGCTGGCATGGCAGGTTGACCCCTCCGGGGGTCCAGGTGTTTTTTACCCGGAGGGGGTCTCGCCACCCAGGCTCCCATAGCTGGCATGGCAGGTTGACTCCCCGGAGAGGCGCGCAAGAAAATTACACTCAGCGAATACGTTGGGTTGGACGTTTCTTTCCGAGCTTGTGCCAACCTCGAAAAGAGCGGGGATTGTGTACAACCCCGTATTCTCCCCTATACAGTTTTTAAGCTTTTTAGAGATTTTGAATTCTCGGTAGCCAATTTTGGCTCTGGCGTGGAAACAAACTAGTAGGGGGAGGAAAAATCGGCCTCCCCCAGTGGCCCTTTTTTGGGGCGCCGGGGCCTCGGCCCTGCCCCCTGCCCGCGGGTTGGTGGGGCGAGACCGACCTAGGCCGGGGGTCTCGCCCCTGCCCGCGGCTTGGTGGGGCGAGACCGGCCTAGGCCGGGGGTCTCTCCCCTGCCCGCGGCTTGGTGGGGCGAGACCGGCCTAGGCCGGGGGTCTCGCCCCTGCCCTCGGCTTGGTGGGGCGAGACCGGCCTAGGTCGGGGGTCTCGCCCCTGCCCACGGCTTGGGGGGGGGGGGGGGGGGGGCGAGACCGGCCTAGGCCGGGGGTCTTGCCCCTGCCCGCGGCTTGGTGGGGCGAGACCGGCCTAGGCCGGGGGTCTCGCCCCTGCCCTCGTCGCCCCTGTGCTCGGCCCCTAGGTGGGTGAAGGGCGGGGTGGTTTTTACCCCTTTACCCCCCCGGTGTGGCTGTTTCCTATTGGCCCGGAGCTTTTTAGCCCTGGGGGCTTTCGGTCATTTTGGTACATGAGATTTGGAAAACTATAAATAGACCCCCTTGGGTGCCTTTGGGGAGGATCCTTTTCTTAGCTTCCTCCTCCCTTAGCTTCTTCTTGGTATAGTAGAGAGAGCTCTCCAAGGCGCCCAGCCAAGCCCCTTGGTAAGGGAGGGGAAGAGCTCAGGTACCCTTCCGAGTGTGAGGTGGGACCTCCGCGCTAGAGCCGAGGGTCTGTTTCTAGCTTCTTGATCCTTTGGTCTGTGACGTTCTCTTGAGTGTAGTAGGTGTGAGGTCACCCCTTTCCAGGGACCCCGAACTCCACAGAGGTCAATTTTGGCTTCAACATCCAGCATCTTCCTCGTCGCTTCCTCTCCCCGGGTGGGGGAGCCCCCAGAACCATACCCTTCACCTTCACCTCCAGCCATGAGACAAAACTCAAGACTTTCTTGTATCAGCTGCCTTCCACGCTCACCGCACCAGAACTGTTAAAACCAAAAATGACCTCAACGGGAGTTCAAAACAGGCGTGCAACCAACACCTACTTCTCTCAAGCCTCAACCCTCGACTAGATTCAAAGGTCCCTGGACTGACCCAAAGCCTCAGCAGGGAGGTCCCACCTCACACCCGGAAGATTTTTCAGAGCTTCCCCTCCAAAGCCAAAAGCTGTGCTAGGAGCTCCTCAGAAAGCACTGGAAATTGGAAGTTTATGAAAGCTTGTCTTATAAGGAGCCCTTATAGGTCTATTTATAGCCTTTGCTGACCTGAGATTACTGAAATGGCCTTGGATGATCTGCCAATAGCCAAATCCCGCTATTTATCCTGAGGGTATAGGGGTAATTTCGCCTGAGGGCAATTAGGTCATTTTACCCAAGGCCCCTGGCCCCACTCGGGGAGAGCTCTGACCGAGAGCCTTCTGTCCAGAGCCCGGCGCAAGCGTTCTCGCCTACTTATAGGCGAGAGCTCCTTTGAGATTGGAGCTTGGCGCAAGCGCAAACGCTCCCGCCTACTTGGGCGAGATCTTCTTTATGACGAGAACGTCTCCGGCTAGCCTAATTGTGATTGTTGATGTCTCTTGGTCTGACTCAGCGAATATGGGGTTGTACAGGGCTCTCCGTTGTCTCTTTGATTGCTTGCGCTCAAATGAAGACATCAAGACTTTTTTATAGCTTTTCTGAAGAGGCATGCTGATAATTGCGCCTGGTTGGTTTTGAAGTTGACGAACGATTTGCTTGGTTTTGGTCACGAGAATCACTAATTTTTCAAAAGTGACGAACATGAACCCCTGGGCGATCCGTGCACGTTGCTCGGCAATGGTGCAGACAGGAAATGACGGTGATGGCGCAGGCAGACAACACGTGCGCGTGCATGGAAACCATGCGTGCGTTCACACAGAGGGTGTCAAGCGCAGGTGCATGTGGACCGCGTGCTCGTGCACAGGGAGCGCCGAGCGGGATTCGCATGCCGGCGTGCCCGGGATCCGCGCCCGGGCGCAACAGAATCCGCCCAAGCGCATCAGAATCTGCGCAGACGGTGGAGGCTGCGTGCGCAAGCGCGACTCCCATGCTTGCAGAGCTTGTAAGTTGGTGTGGTGGCATTGTCGCGTACCCCCCTTTGGGCAACTTTCAGTCCTTTTCAGCGAACATGGTTCGCATGCACGGATGGTCGAATTGACTCATTTGAGTGCTTTAGCCCGGTTTGCTTCAGAAAGCCTTAGTCTGAGCCCCATCTAGTATTATATTGTACACAACTGTATCTAAATAATACTCAACATTAGCTAGAGTATTTTTAAGTTGTATACTATTATTATTATTATTATTATTATTATTATTATTATTGTTCATATAAATCATAAGTCATGAACTTAATTTGTATACTATTATTATTATACACCATATAATAAGAATGTTTTGTTATATGAGAAATGCAGTTGTTGAAATTAAATTTAGGGCGCTGATATTTGCAGGCCTGCAATAGATATTTGCAGACCTATTTTTTTTAAAAGAGGAACAATTTATTCCTATAGTAAAACCTTATATTTGCCGCCCCTCATCGCCCAACCCTAATTTCGGGATTTCTTCCTCTGCACGCCCGGACTCGCAAATCGCGCAGCACCACCCCTGTCTGAAGCGCTCACCATCGCCGCCCGTGCCACTCCAATGCTTTGTTGCTGCCACTCCAAAGTTGCCGTCGCGATGGCACTCCAAAGCTTTGCCGCTGCGATGCCACTCCAAAGCTTTGTTGCCGCCACCCCAAAATGAACACGCCGCCGTCTGAAGTGCTCGCCAACGCCGCCGGTTACAACAGTTCTATCGTCTCCGGCGGGATCGAGGTGTTTGGTGCCTTATGAACCAGTGGAGTCACCACGGGATGGAAGCAGCTGGGCGGACATGGTGGAGGAAGGACGCGCTGGCTTTGCTGGTATGTTTTTGCCATGTGTTGGGCGTGCCTGGGCCGCGGGCAGGGGGCAAAGTCCCTTCAGTTCATGATGCTGCTACCTGCAAGAACATGAAGTGCACACAAGGTGTTTGTGGATATGTCTCTTCCAAATTCGCATGGGGAAATCCTAATCGCTTGCCTCCCAAGTCCAAGTATGATTCTTTCGACTTCAAAGAAAACCTTCAGGACTTCTGCATTGATTCTTTCGGCTCATGTTCATTTTGGGGAAGGTGTATTCATGTTAAACGATGTGTTCATTGCTAGAATACCAAAAATATAGATTTTGTCATTTTGGTTTTGTTAGAATGATAAATTTATATTTTACTTTGAATGATATATGTGTGGTTTTCGCCTTTTCGGTTTATTTAATTTTCTCAATTAGTAGAGAAAAAAAACTTTAAAAATATCAAATGTAATTTTAAAAAAATGGCTGCAAATATCCGGCGGGTCTGCAAATATCTATTTGTTGGTTGCAAATATCCAAGGGCTGCAAATATCGATTATAGGACTGCAAATATCAGCGCCCTTAATTTATACATATACCCTACTCATCATATATACTTGACTTGAGTGAACTTCACAGCAAAATGATGGCACAAATACACCATATATTATATTAAATTCTGGCAAAAGAAGGAAGAGTAATCAAGTGACCATTACGATCCATAAATCCGAATTAACCCAAACAACCAGCGACAGATACTAGAAACAGGTCGATTACATCCTCGCAATAATACACAGTTTTCAATAATTTTCGAATCAACAGCTTCTTTTCGTCCTAATTAATCCACTCGAGCAGCTGTAAATATCACTTTCCCTTCTCCAGAATCGCTGCTGAATCCGGCGCCATGGATTCCGAGATGGAGGCCAATTTCTGGAGATTGAGCCGGACGACGGTGTCGGCGAAGAGACGGGTATCTTCTTCCGTGTTCCCCTCGGGGACATCCACAATATACGACTCCAGCACCACCGTCCATTCCCGATCCGATCCCCCAAACTGCGTAACAGTCGTCACCGATTTGTAATTCCTCAGCCGGTGCTCACCGCCGATGATTGTAAATCCGGTGATCCGCCGGTCTTCATCTAAAATATCGAGGCGCTCGGTGCTGGTGCTGGCCGGAAGCCCGGAAATGACGCTGACCTCGCGGAGGCAGCCTACCTGCACCTCGCCCCCTGCGAGGGCGCAGCTCCGGGTGAAGTGTTTGTAGATTTGGGGCTGATCGAAACGGCGCACGATCGACCATACCGTCGCCGCCGGTGAACTGATCCGCTGCGCCATGAGGGAGGAGCACTGGCCGGGGCCAACCTGGTACCGGTGGTGCTCTTCGATGGTGGGCTGTAGGGCCGTGTATTCCTCAGACGTCAAACCCGCCGGCGGGGTATCATCGGAAATTGGCGGCAGTGATTGCGTCGAGGATCTGTGGCGTGTTTCGCCGCCCGCCATCGCTTTTGCTTTAAGCTGATTTCCCGGATTCGTGAATGAAGTGCTGGGGGATAATGGATATCCATTTATATATCGAACACCGGTGATTGTTTCAAATTGTATATACCATATAAATAATATTGAATAAGGGTGTTGTTATTAGCAAAATTAATTTAATTTCTGTCAAATCCTTACTATTAAGTATTAATAAATTTTCAGATTTGAAAATTAATATTTTTAAAAAAAATTATTACTAGAAAATCACATATAAAATAAAATATTTTTTTTATTTAAATACATGCATCCATTATGATACATATCCTAATATTACTAATGTGATTTCTTTATAGGCTGCCACGTCAAAACTGTCATCGCCGCGCCGCACCGAATCCCTCATCGTCGCGGCCGCGCCAAACGCCAACGCCGCCGCCGCACCGAAACCGCCATCATCGTCGCTATGTCAATCACCATCACCGTCGCTGCGTCCGCCGTCGCCACTGCCAAGCCAACCGTCAACGACCTCCCAGCACCGAAATCGCCATCGCCACCGCCACGCCAAAAGTCATCGCCGCCGGCACACCGAAACCTCCAATGTTGCTGCCGTGCCAACAACCCATGTTGTTGCTGCACCAAAACTGCCATCGTCGTCGTCGCACCAACTGCAATCACCGTCGCCGTGCCAACCGTCATAGCCGCCTCCGCTCCAACCGTCATCTCCGTCGCCGCACCAACTGCTCTCGCCGCCGCCGTACCAACCGCTATCGCCGTCGCCGCACCAAAACCGTCATCCCCGTCACCGTGCCAACCGTCATCACAGCCTCCGTGCCAACCGACATTGCGGTGAAAAATAATAAAACTTAATGAACAAAATATTAATTAATTTACCAAATAAAATATTAATTAAGTTTATCAAACAAAATATTAAATAAGTTTACAAATTTTAATTAAGTTTAAAATAAATTATTTACTTTTGCTCGTGAAGTCGCAAACATAAGAGGGAGGTGAATTGCACACGAGAGTAATGAAGGTGGCGGAAATGAATTCGGACTTGGATTTCCTAGCAGCAAAATTGAACCTTTCAAAAAAAAGGAAAAAAAATAAGTTTTAGATAAAATTTGAGTTTGCTAGAAGCCAAATTAGAATTGCTAGTAATATCACTCTTTAATAGTACGAGTGCGAGACACGGGGCACCACCCCTACGGCCAATTATGACAGTATCTCAATGGTGATAGTCCACGAGGCTCATGTGCCCCGTACGTCATTATCATGTCTAAGACATTGTCCTGGTGCGATGGCGCTCCCGGTGCTTGCAAACCTCTGAGTGTTATGACCCGCTCGTCGCTCATTTTTGCTGTGTGCACGAAAACACATTTTTATTATAAATAGAGAATTATGTTTAATATGAAAGCACATTTTTTAAAGTAAAATAAAAAACACAAATTTAGTAATGTGAATTTTTTTTATAAAGAGAGGTAAAATCGGAAAACAAATGTTTAATCAAAGAAGTTTTTTTTCCTTTTGTTATAGTATTGTTGCGGGTCGTCCGGTGTAACGTCCCAGAAATTTTATTCAGAGTAGCTCTCTACAAGCTACCACCCGGCGCTAGTGCCAGTGTCGGCGGTAGCACTACCGATTTAATTCATGTGACTCTCTGTGAGTTACCGCCCAACGACAGAGATATCGCGTGGCGGTAGTGAATCTGTCGTCGTAGTCATTGTAATGACACATCGAATCACCCACTCGGCAATAGTATGGTACCGTGGGGGTGGTAGCATGACAGTTATGGGGCGGCCACGTGTCGACATATGTATGGAGAGTTTGAATGGTGGGCTCGCCGAACAAGTCACCGTCTGAGGTACCGCGCGGCGGAAGCTTATTACCCTTGAAGTCCTCTTTTGTTTCTATATACGCATATGAAAGTTCCCTTTTCACTATGTAGCATACAACTAGACTTTCTGTTGGGTACATTGGTTCAAATGTACCTGATTTGAAAAAGCCTCACCCAACTCAATGATATACATCAAAATGTATTTGATGTGTTTTGAGTTTACTTGTGCAGGCTAAGTATTTGCAGGAAAGAAGAAAAAGTTTCTAAGTTCATGTGTCGACACCCAGAGGGAAAGTGTCGACACTTAAGAAGACTTGTGTCGACACCCAGGCAAGCAGTGTCGACACTTGGAGTCATTGTGTCGACACCAGGGATGCTGAGTCGACACCAGACAGAAAGTGTCGACACAAGGAGCTGTGTCGACACTCAATGAAGAAGAGTGCAGTGAAGCTATGTCGACACTTAGCAGTTGTGTCGACACCCAGTGAAACTGTGTCTACACCAGAAAGTGTCGACACTTGAAGATGTGTCGACACTCAGCAAAAGTCAGCAGAGACTAAGTACAAGTGTCGACACTCAGAACAATGTGTCGACACACAACAGAAGAGTCAACACTTGAAGAAAGTGTCGACACAAGAACAATGTGTCGACACTTAGCAGAAGAGTCAACACTTGAAGAAAGTGTCGACACAAGAAAGAATGTGTCGACACTTAGCTGAAGACTCAACACTTGAAGAAAGTGTCGACACAAGGAGCTGTGTCGACACTTAGTAAAGATCAGCAAAGTTCAACAAAAATATTCTAAGTACAAGTGTCGACACTAAGGGAATGTGTCGACACTCAGCCAGAGTCTCGACAGAAGAAGAATGTGTCGACACCCAGAGCAATGTGTCGACACCCAGCAAGTATCAACACTGAAGACATGTGTCGACACAAAGAAGAAGTGTCGACACTCAGCGAGTTCAACACATGAAGATGTGTCGACACAAAGGTGTTGTGTCGACACTTAGAAGAATTCAGCAAAATACTGAAGTACAAGTACTTGTGTCGACACTCAATTTCAGTGTCGACACATGAAGAAGAAGTAGTGTCGAGACATAAAATCTATAACACAAGAAGTTGTGTCGGCACCTTGTAGGCTAGTGTCGACACTTAGACAACATGTGTCGACACTTGGTCTATAAGTGTCGACACTTAAAGACAGACAGTCTCGACACTTGGATACAGTTACAGAATTTTCAAGAACTGACTGGATGACTTGACAACTGCCATTCCAGCCGGTCTACAGCACCTGTCAGAGTTGTCAGAATTCAGTTATGAACCGGACCAGCCGGTTACCATGAAGAAGGCCTATAAATAGGAATGTACAGTCTACAGAAACTATTGTTGAGACAGATCAAGTGGCTGTTCAGACAAGTAATACAAAGAAGATCTAGCTATCAAGTGAAGATCTAAGAAGTTGGAGAGAGAGCTCCATCCAAGAAATCAGCCGTTGGAACTAGGCTGAGAAGAAGGGTTCAGATTTATTCTGGATCTTAAGTAGCAGAGATCAAGGATCAACTGCAGAAGGAGTCAATCTTATTGAGTTCTACTTTCAAGAAGCTTTGAAGAAAGCTAAGTCAGATTGATTTCAGCTGAGTTCTTCCAAGAACTCATCAAGAAACTCACAACACCCCTCTCTTGTCTCTGAGTTGCTGAGTTAACATTATTGTATTCATTTTATCTTGTAGGATCCTTTGGATCTGAGTCTTGTAAGCCTGCAATTATAAAGATTGAGTGTAGGGCTTGAGAGCCTGAGTGTAGAAGATTGAAATCTCTGAGTGTAGGCCTTGTTGGCTGAGTGTAGGACTTGGTGGTTGAGTGTAGGCCTTTGTGGCTGAGTGTAGGCTTTGTGAAGAAGTTGAGTTGTAGGGCCTTGGGCCTGAGGTGTAGGAACCAGTTTGGGTTCTGAGATAGTGGAGGAGTTTGGCCGAATCTAGTACATTGCTAGACAGGCGAAGGGGGAAAGTGGATGTACCCAAACCTTGGGGAACCACTATAAAACTGTGTGTCTTCTATGTGCTGTGGTTTGTTGTGAATGTTGTGTGATTGCTGTGAAATAGTAGATATAAATCTGTGTTAAATACTGATTGATGCCATAAAAAGTTAAAAAGAATTTGGTCACCTATTCACCCCCCCTCTAGGTGTTTAGGTACTATATCTTTCAAGTTGTATCAAAGCGAGGTTGCTCAAAAAAGGACATAACTGTCTGAGTAGATCCTGTTGGCAGATTCAGTGTAAGTTAATTACAGAATCAAGAAAATCAAGAACCATGGGTTCCACCGAAAATCACAAGGAATTGAGATCTATGAAGCTACCTATATGTAGGAAAGAGATCTTTGGGATCTGTAAGGAAAGGGTAAGGCTGTTTATGGAAGCTTCAGACCCTAGGATTTATATCACAGTAAAGGAAGGGCCATATGTGCCCATGAAGGTGTCAGTATTAGATGCAAATCAGAGAACACCAAAGGATTTCTCTGAAATGACAAAGGATGAAATTGTTCTAGCCACCATGGACAAAAGGGCTCAAAACATCATAGTGAGTGTCATAGATGATGCAACTTTTCAGAATCTAATACACTGTAAGACAGCCAAAGAGATGTGGGATACTCTTATTGTGTATATGGAGGGTTCTGAAGAAGTAAGACAAGACAGAAAATCTTTGCTAAATCAAGAGTATGAAAGTTTTAGACAAGGAAAAGCTGATAGCATAACTGAGTGCTATAAGAAGTTCTACAAGATAGTGAATGAGCTCATGTCCTATGACAGAGAGTTCAGTAATTATGAACTCAATGATAAGTTTCTAAGGTCCCTAACAAAAGATTGAGACACCAAGATCTGTGCCATTAGAGAAATGACTAAGTTAGCAGAAATTCCTCCACCAACTCTATTTGGCAAACTGCCGTCCTATGAAATGCAGTTAATGATGAGGAAAGAAGAGGAGAAATCCACAAGAAATGAACACAAGGAAAGGACAGTGGCCTTTAAATCAGAAGCCCCCAGAAAGTACAGAGGTAAGTCACCTACTCCACCTCCAAAGGTTGTTGAATCTGAGTCAGATGAGTCAGTCAGCACAAAATCTGAAAGCAGTGAAAGTGATGAGGACTTTGCTGCCTTCACAAGACATTTTCAGAAATTCTTAAAGAAGAAACAGTGGAGGACAAGTCCATCTACTTCACAGGGAAAGGAAGACTCTTATCAGAAAAAGAAGTCTTCAAAGAAAGACAGGAAAAAGTCCAAGTCTAGCAAAGCTACACTATCTAAAATTGTGTGATATTGATGTAATAGACAAGGACATGTCATTGCAGACTGTCCAGAGAAGAGGAAGGAGTCTAGTGACAAGAAAAGGACTCAATACAATTGCAAGAAGGAGAAGTCTTTTGTTGCCAAAAAGGACAAGAGCCTGTCAGATTTATCTTCATCAGAAACTGAGTCAGATGCTGAGGCATATATTGGACTGTTTGCTGAGGAAGAAGAAGAAGAGTTCATGCAGATTATGAATTCTATATATGAACAAGAAGACTGTCAGTGCCAAGGACTGATGACATTGACTGAAAGTGACAAAATCCTGGAGTAGCCAGGACCTAGTAAGGTACAAAGTTCAACTTTTAGTTCAATTTCTTGTGCCAGTACAGAATCAGATTCATCATCATCAAATGATGAGAGTGCATCTGAGTCTGAGGAGGATATTCATTAGTTGATAGATGAATACAAGGTTCTGTTGCAAGCATATAAGAAGAGCAAGTCTCTAGCCAAAAGTCAGGCAAATGAAATTGCTAATCTTAAGGCTGCTGCAACATATTCTGAGAAGATGTTTGATCAAAAGCTTAATGAGATAGCCAGATTGAAGCACATAACTGTGATTCAAATGGGAACTATATCATTTAAGAATGATCAAATCAAGAGTCTGGAGATTAATCTTCAGAAGGAGAAGGACTTAGTTGCTAGGTTTTCTAAACCAAAGTCTGTTTTACCCATAATTGATGAATTTATTCATCACAAAGGTAAAGCTGGACTGAGGTTTACTAGACCTGTAAGGACTGTTCAGTCCAAGTCCAAGTCCAAGGGCAAAGCCCCAACTCTCAACAAGTCTGTTGTAGATAAAACAACAAAGACTGTACCTAAGCAAATGTACAATAAGTTTGAGTGTTGGTGCTGTGGCAAGGTACGCCACTATGCAATGGACTGTTGGCACAATGCTAGTGCCAAAGTGAGTAGCAAACTGCCTGTTGGAAAATTAGCAGGTAGCCTTGTCAGGATGCAAACTAACAAGTACCAAGGACCCAAGAATTCTTTGGGTTTTAAGGTTTATTAATCTGTTTTGCAGGTGAGTCCAAGTGGCCATGCCCCTATATGGTACTTGGACAGTGGATGTTCCAGACATATGACTGGAACAAGGGAATTGCTAAAGGACTACACTCCAATCAAAGATGGTCCTAAAGTTACCTTTGGTGGTTCTGAAAAAGGAATCATCAAAGAGTTTGGTAACATTTCTAGTAACTTAGTTACCATTACTCAAGTGGCTTATGTTAAAGGTTTGAAACACAACCTAATTAGTATAAGTCAATTAAGCGATGTAGGATATGACATCTCATTTGTTAAGAATGGTTGTCATATCAGGAGGTCAAATGATCAAGAGATCATTTTGACTGGCTATAGAAAGAGGAATGTCTACTACCTAGACATTATGTGTGAGACCAATAGTTCTCAAATGTGTCTTGTAGCTGATGAGACAGTCTCTCATTGTGTCAAATGGCACAAGAGGCTAGCTCATCTAAACTACAAGACAATTGACAAACTCTTTAGTAAAGAGTTAGTGAGGAATGATCCTCAAGTTAAGTGTATTAAAGATGGTATTTGCTCAACTTGTCAAAAGGGCAAGTAAACTAGATCCACCTTTAGAATCATAGAAAATAAAGATGTTGTGAGGTGCTTATACCTCTTGCATATGGATCTCTTTGGTCCAATGTCAGTTCACAGCCTAGGTAGGAAGGTATATACCTTTGTAGTTGTAGATGACTACTCAAGGTTTTCCTGGGTGTTCTTTCTTAGACAGAAATCTGAAACACCCAATGTCTTCTATAGCTTTGTTAGACAAATTCAGAATGAACTAAATAGTACAGTGGTCAAAATAAGAAGTGACCATGGTACTGAGTTTCAGTCTGATAGCATGACAAAACTATGTGAAGACTTTGGGATATTTCAAGAGTTTTCTTCACCAAGAACACCTCAGCAAAATGGCATTGCTGAAAGGAAGAATAGAACTTTGATTGAGGCTGGTAGGACCCTATTAAATGATACAACACTACCAGAATACTTCTGGGCTGAGGCAGTGAATACTGCATGCCATGTTATTAATAGGGCTACCATAACTAAAAGCCTCAACAAGACCCCCTATGAGGTTGTGAAAGGCAGGAAACCAAACCTATCCTACTTCAGGATCTTTGGTTGTAAGTGCTTTATACTGAACAATGGAAAGTCTTACTTGACTAAGTATGCTGCCAAGTCCCAAGAGGGAATTTTTGTTGGGTACAACAACAATAGTAATGCTTATAGAGTCTACAACTTGTCAACTCAAGTTGTAAAAGAGACTGTACATGTAGTATTTGATGAAACTAGAATGATTAACAATGAGTTGTCTAGTAGTATTTGCAGCCCCACAGGTATAACTAAGAAGTTGGACAAGCTCACTATAGAAGATAGATATACTACAAGACAGCATGTAGAAGACAGTGGTTGTTGTCCAGGGGGAGTACTACATGTACCAAATGCAGAAGTAGTACAACAAGATGAAGAAGTTGAAGAAGCTCAACCTGAAGTCAGGATGCCTCCAGCCAATAGGCATCTAAGAGATCATCCAGCTGAGCAAATCATTGGTGATCCAAGACAAGGGGTACAAACAAGGAGCAGAAACCTGAATGCAGCAATCTACTCCAGTTTCCTATCCCAAGTTGAACCTAAGAAGTTTGAAGAAGCCATCAAAGACCCTCTTTGGATTGAGGCAATGCAAGAAGAGTTGAATCAGTTCAAGAGATGCAAGGTCTGGGAGCTTGTTCCTAAACCTAAAGACCACAATATAATTGGAACCAAGTGGATCTATAGGAACAAGATGGATGAACAAGGAGTCATCATTAAGAACAAAGCAAGATTGGTTGCTAAAGGATATAGGCAGGAAGAATGTATTGATTTTGATCAAACCTTTTCTCCAGTAGCCAGACTGGAAGCCATAAGAATGTTCCTGGCCTATGCAACCTTTCAAGGATTCAAAGTTTACCAAATGGATGTCAAGTCAGCATTTCTAAATGGTAATCTTAAAGAAGAAGTATATGTGGAACAACCCTCAGGTTTTGTTGATTCAAGTCTACCTAATCATGTCTATAGACTTAGGAAAGCTTTATATGGGTTAAAGCAAGCCCCTAGGGCTTGGTATGAAACCCTGTCTAGTTTCCTCATTGAGAATAAGTTCACAAGGGGGAAAATAGACAAGACTCTATTCCTTAGGGAATCTAGAGGCAAAGTAATACTAGTCCAAATATATGTAGATGACATTATATTTGGGTCTACTGAAAGTAGCCTTTGCAAAAAGTTTGCAAAACTAATGCAAGGTCAATTTGAGATGAGTAGTATGGGAGAGCTAAAGTTCTTCTTGGGTCTCCAAGTAAGACAGACTGAGAATGGATTATCCATTTGCCAGTCCAAGTTCACCCTAGAACTCATAAGGAAGTATGGTATGGATTCATCCAGTACCATGAAGACTCCTATGGGGTCAAGTATGTCTCTTAGCAAGGATGATGCAGGGAAACCTGTAGATGAAACCTTGTATAGAGGGATAGTTGGCTCCCTATTATATTTGACTGCAAGTAGACCAGATATCATGTATGCTACATGTGTCTGTGCAAGGTATCAAGCCTGCCCTAATGAGTCTCATTTGACAGCAGTCAAAAGAATATTGAGATATCTAAAGGGCACTCCTTATCTAGGCCTCTGGTACCCTAGGAATGAGGATTTTGATCTAACAGGTTATTCAGATGCAGACTTTGCAGGATGCAAAGAAGACAGAAAAAGCACAACTGGAACCTGTCAATTCCTAGGTGGAAGACTGATTTCATGGAGTAGCAAAAAGCAAACAAGTGTGGCTATCTCCACTGCAGAATCAGAGTATGTGGCTGCATGAAGTTGCTGTGCTCAACTTCTGTGGATACAACATCAGCTTGAGGACTATGGATTTAAGGTAAGTAGAACTCCACTCTTTTGTGATTCTACAAGTGCTATATCAATTGCACATAATCCTGTTTCCCATAGTAGAACTAAACATATAGAGATAAAATATCATTTTCTTAGGGAGCATGTAGAGAAAGAAGATATTTTACTAGAATATGTTAAAACTGATAATCAACTAGCTGATATGTATACTAAGCCCCTAGAAGAAGTTAAGTTCAATAGATTTAAAATTGAACTAGGAATGATAAATTTAGAGTAAGTTTATAGAATTGGAAATGGCTAAGTAAAAAGGTGTCGACACACAGAGATCTATGTGTCGACACAGAATAGTGGTGTCGACACTTCAGGAAAAAGGTGTCGACACATCTAGGAAGTTGGTGTCGACACTTCAGAATATTAGTATCGACACATGACAAGTTATTGTCGACACAACCAAGGTAGTGTCGACACATAGTGTTTACTCAGAATTATCTAAGTAAAGTCTCGACTATGTGTCGAGTTAAGTGGTGTCGACACATAAACAAGTGTCGACACATATAATCTGTTGACTAAACTTGTGTCGACACATAGGTGTCGAGACATTATAAGTCAGTGCCGACACTTATTGCCAGTGTCGACACAATTTAAGTTAGCTGCCCGCCTTTTCATCTTCAAAACTAGAAAGGTATAAATAGAGTTTTGCCTTAGTCTGTCGACACGCTTTCAAAAGTTTCGAGACCAAAACTTGTGTGTCGACACCTCTCTTCTCTCCAGTCAAATTCTTCAAACCCTAATGGCGCCAAAGCTTGAGGAGAACGTCAACGAAGGCTACGAGCTGGTGCGCAATGCTTTTGATGATGCCGACCAAGAAATCAAGACTGTAGTAACCCTATTTGCAGACTCGGGGTTAGAATTCCTTGTTTCTGAACACACAAAAATCTGGAAGAAAGAGGTACTGGAATTCATCAATGGAGCTGAAGTGGACGAATCTGGATTCAAGATCAAGTCCAGGGTCCATGGTGAGAAGGTTAAGGTCTCTTCAAAAAGTCTGAGGAAAGTACTGCAGTTACCAAGAACTAAAGAAGAAGATGAAGTTACTGCTTCAAAGAACAGTGAAGCTCTAACTTGGTGTGGACTGGATGCTAAGATGAAAATTGGCTCAGTTTTCAATAGGAAAGGCATGAATAGTCAAGGGAAATTCCTTTCTGAAATTGTTGGCAAGGTCATCTTAAGTAAGCCAGGAGGGCATGATAGGATATCAGCCCATATGTTCAACATTATGACAAGGATAATCTTTACTTTGAAGACAGATTGGTCTGTAGTGATCTTTGAGAAGATCAAGGAAAGCCTGAAGAAGCCCAACTTGGGCAGAATATTAAGTCTATACCTAGCTGGAAGCATTCCAGAAGTTATAGGTCAGACTGCTGGCACTAAAATAAATCATATGAGGAAAATGGATATGAGGATATTCTCCAGATGAGACAGGGTGTTGTCTAAAGAGATGTCAACCCCTGAGAAGATAACTTCTGAGAAAGTAACTCTACAAAAGAAGAAGAAGAAAGTTGCCCTAGTGGCTCAAGAGTCAACTAGCAGCTCTGGGAGTGAAGAGCAAGTAGTCTTCACACCTGATGGGGAAGACACTGGAACTGCTGTAAAGTCTCCAGCTCAACAGATAGATGCTGAGAGGCAGGGGGAGCTACCACCAGCTAGCCCCTTACACCAAGATCAAATCCAGGGGGAGCCTCTAGTTGTAGAAGAACCAACTACACTAGAAAGTGAACAAGCAACCAACATCATCCTAGAGGTAATCACTGAGCTTAATGCTTTATATTTTCCTTTAGAAGATACTGATTTGTCTGATGTTTATCAGCAACCACAGACTGATAGTCAAGTTTCAGAAGTTGTCATGGAAGACACTTCTGTTACAGCTCAAGTTGTTTCTGATCCAGTGGAAGATGAGCACAGAATTTCTCCTGCTCATTCTCCACAAGAATACACCATGGAAGATTTATTTCTAAATCTGGATCAAGAAGATTTTGATAAGGACACTGCTGCTGCTGAAGGGGAGAATGCTCCAGTTGAGGGGGAGCAAGTGCCAATTCCTGAAGAGCCTGTAAGGGAAGAACCTGAAAAGCCCCAAGCTGTTGAAGAGCTACCTAAGGAGAGGGTAGAGATAGCAAGTACTTCAGCCTCTGAAGATGAAGAAGCAACAAGGGCTAAGAAAAGAAAGTTTCAAATATTTAGAAGAAGGAGCCAGAGTTACAAAAAGGCTTTGCAAACTGTTGCTCCACAGCCTATATCACTACCAGCTCCTACTGTTGATTATAGTGCATTGATGGTTGCCATGCAAATCAAGCTGGATGAGCACAGAAAAGCCATAGAAACTTATGTGGATGAGGGGCACAAATCTCTCCAATTTGATTTGGCCCAGGATATTAAATCCATAAGATTTGAGATGAATCTCAATAAGAAAGAGATGACTGACTGCTTCCACAAGGGTGGGAATGCAGTAGTCTATCTTACTACACATCAGGAAAAGATAAAGGCTCAAGTAGATGACATAGCACAGAAGCAGGGGTATGTTCTAGATAACCAAATAAGAATGAATGACAATTTGACACAATCTCACAATGTTATTGTCACAGAAATGAATAACATTGCTGCTGGCCTGACAACTTCTACTGCTACTGCTATGACAGCTTTTGATAAAGCACTGCAAGAGAGCTTAACTGATATTACAACTGCTATTCAAGACTCTCAGAAGCTGATCTCTGAAACACTCCAAAGGTTAAGACCTTTCTACAGGGATGGAGTCAATTATCTCAATGCCCAAATCAGATTTCAAAAAGATGACTTAAGGGATCACATAGAAAGAGAAGTCATAAAGGGGGAGAGGGTCTTAGTCAAAGCTGGCTCTGACCATGCAAAATGGGTTTCTAATTCCATCAGAGCCACTCTTGGTTATCCTCCTCTTTGTGATGATGATAATGTAGCAGAATCTGGAATTAACCTTACCTATCTTGGAGGTGAGCAACCAGAAGTAGCTCAAGTGATCTATCCTCCAGCAGATTTTGACATGATCCATGCTGACATACAGTCCATGTATAGCCCACCTGGGGGTAAGGACAATGTTATACTAGAGAAAGTTGTTCAGTCTGTATCTGAAGCTTTACAGGAAGCTCTCTTGAAGGAGCAAGCTGAAGAAGAAACCAGATTGTCAAAGAAGAGGTTCAGGGAGCAAGCTGAACAAAGACCTGACTTTGAGCAGTGGAGCCCCACCTCTAGGAACATTATTTTGACTGCATGGAAAACAGCAAAGGATAACATACATGACAGGAATAAATGGTTTTCTGAGGCTGAATGGAGAAAGCATGAGTCAAGGCAGGAGGCTATAGTTCAATACAGACGAAAGGCCAAGATGGGAAAGCTACCTCCTACTGCTCTGGAGCCTAGCAAGTACTTTCCCAAGTCATATCATTATTTTGAGAGGCAAAAGATTAAGGCTGAGGAACTTAAGAAGAAAGATCTGAAAGGCAAGAAGCCTGCTGATGCTGAAGTTACTGAAGCTCTTGTTCAAGCCAAAGTACAAGCTCGAAAAGGAATAGTGATCAAGGATCCTGAACAGAAATAGAATTAGAATCTTCTTAAAGTTTACTATGTAATCTTTTGATGTAAAACATTCTGTAAACTTTTTGAAAAATGAATATGACAGATATTAGAACAATGTGCTATATGTTAAATCTATTTCATATTTGTTCTGTGATGATGTCTATGTATACATGTTTAATTGATACATGTTTATGATTGACCTGCTATATATAATCCTGCTTTACATCATTTTGTTATTTTATTATGAATGGTGTATATCATTGACTAAGGGTTATGACTTCTCCAAATAGGGGGAGATTGTTGGGTACATTGGTTCAAATGTACCTGATTTAAAGAAGCCTCACCCAACTCAATGATATACATCAAAATGTATTTGATGTGTTTTGAGTTTACTTGTGCAGGCTAAGTATTTACAGGAAAGAAGAAAAAGTTTCTAAGTCCATGTGTCGACATCCAGAGGGAAAGTGTCGACACTTAAGAAGACTTGTGTCGACACCCAGGCAAGCAGTGTCGACACTTGGAGTCATTGTGTCGACACCAGGGATGCTGAGTCGACACCAGACAGAAAGTGTCGACACAAGGAGCTGTGTCGACACTCAATGAAGAAGAGTGCAGTGAAGCTGTGTCGACACTTAGCAGTTGTGTCGACACCCAGTGAAACTGTGTCTACCCTAGAAAGTGTCGACACTTGAAGATGTGTCGACACTCAGCAAAAGTCAGCAGAGACTAAGTACAAGTGTCGACACTCAGAACAATGTGTCGACACATAACAAAAGAGTCAACACTTGAAGAAAGTGTCGACACAAGAACAATGTGTCGACACTTAGCAGAAGAGTCAACACTTGAAGAAAGTGTCGACACAAGAAAGAATGTGTCGACACTTAGCTGAAGACTCAACACTTGAAGAAAGTGTCGACACAAGGAGCTGTGTCGACACTTAGTAAAGATCAACAAAGTTCAACAAAAATATTCTAAGTACAAGTGTCGACACTAAGGGAATGTGTCGACACTCAGCCAGAGTCTCGGCAGAAGAAGAATGTGTCGACACCCAGAGCAATGTGTCGACACCCAGCAAGTATCAACACTGAAGACATGTGTCGACACCAAGAAGAAGTGTCGACACTCAGCGAGTTCAACACATGAAGATGTGTCGACACAAAGGTGTTGTGTCGACACTTAGAAGAATTCAGCAAAATACTGAAGTACATGTACTTGTGTCGACACTCAATTTTAGTGTCGACACATGAAGAAGAAGTAGTGTCGAGACATAAAATCTATAACACAAGAAGTTGTGTCGACACCTTGTAGGCTAGTGTCGACACTTAGACAACATGTGTCGACACTTGGTCTATAAGTGTCGACACTTAAAGACAGACAATCTCGACACTTGGACACAGTTACAAAATTTTCAAGAACTGACTGGATGACTTGACAGCTGCCATTCCAGCCGGTCTACAGCACCTGTCAGAGTTGTCAGAATTCAGTTATGAACCGGACCAGCCGGTTACCATGAAGAAGGCCTATAAATAGGCTTGTACAGTCTACAGAAACTGTTGTTGAGACAGATCAAGTGGCTGTTCAGACAAGTAATACAAAGAAGATCTAGCTATCAAGTGAAGATCTAAGAAGTTGGAGAGAGAGAGCTCCATCCAAGAAATCAGCCGTTGGAACTAGGATGAGAAGAAGGGTTCAGATTTATTCTGGATCTTAAGTAGCAGAGATCAAGGATCAACTGTAGAAGGAGTCAATCTTATTGAGTTCTACTTTCAAGAAGCTTTGAAGAAAGCTAAGTCAGATTGATTTCAGCTGAGTTCTTCCAAGAACTCATCAAGAAACTCACAACTCCCCTCTCTTGTCTCTGAGTTGCTGAGTTAACATTATTGTATTCATTTTATCTTGTAGGATCCTTTGGATCTGAGTCTTGTAAGCCTGCAATTATAAAGGCTGAGTGTAGGGCTTGAGATCCTGAGTGTAGGAGATTGAAAACTCTGAGTGTAGGCCTTGTTGGCTGAGTGTAGGCCTTGGTGGCTGAGTGTAGGCCTTTGTGGCTGAGTGTAGGCTTTGTGAAGAAGCTGAGTTGTAGGGCCTTGGGCCTGAGGTGTAGGAACCAGTTTGGGTTCTGAGATAGTGGAGGAGTTTGGCCGAATCTAGTACACTGCTAGATAGGCAAAGGGGGAAAGTGGATGTACCCAAACCTTGGGGAACCACTATAAAACTGTGTGTCTTCTGTGTGCTGTGGTTTGTTGTGAATGCTATGTGATTGCTGTGAAATAGTAGATATAAATCTGTGTTAAATACTGATTGCTGCCATAAAAAGTTAAAAAGAATTTGGTCACCTATTCACCCTCCCCCTCTAGGTGTTTAGGTACTATATCTTTCACTTTCTCTGGGTCGATTGTGTCCGTCCCCAGCATAAATTTCATATAGAGTTCGAAATTGAAGTACGAAAATATGCATGCTGCGTGAAGCCCATTCGGACAAGTTGGCCTGGATTGGTGATGATTTTATTAATGCATGCGTGCCGTAAAAGAATCAGTGTTATATGTCATTTTCGTGTCCTGAGTGTTGTAGAATGATGTAGGGAGTCCTGGAGGCGAACTTCAGGAAATACCCTGAATAGTGAACATAATTGAAGTTTTGTCAGATACCGCCCGGCGGTAGGGCTACCGCCGACGGTAGCTCCCAGTGAGCTGTTTTACGGTTGCGAAGCCTGCATCCATGAGCAAGGTGGGTAGCATGTTGCGCTATTGAGCCTGGAGTGCCCAACTATGTTAGCCGTGAGTGCCAATAAAGGAACATAACATTTGTTATGTCGTGTACGGGAAAGGGGAGGTTGACCCGCATTGTTGTCGTTGATTGGCACGGTGATTTAAGTAATGGGAAAGATCTGAACTATACCCGCACTATATAGTTCGACCAGAGTGCCTAAAGTACGTATCTTTCATCATTGGCATAAGAGAGAGTCCTTGACTTTAGGTCGGACTAGAAGAATGCTAAAGGTGGGACCATCCGTGTCTGGGACAAGGGATAGTAGTGGGACTCAAGGAGTACACCTAAAGTGTTCCATGAAAGCACGAAGCGTGTGGACGAGCAATCCAATGTTGTGATGATTGTGCGTATAACATTAGTACTTGTCTTGTTTGTCGTTGCACTTTCTAGCTTATTTCTATATACACTATTGTTGTTGACTGATATGCAGGGAAGGAATTGTTAGATATGTGCCCTTAAAGCCATCTTTTGTATTATGATTGTTTTGTAGAAACAATTTATCTTCTAAAGGAAAGACTTATTTGATTATGCATTTATTATATTCAGACATTATTATAAGATAATGCATGATTAAGTCCATATGAACAATGGTGATTATAACCTATTCTTGAGAAGTCAAGTATATTATGATTAGCTTTTGATTATACCATGTTTCTTAAATATCCCTAGTAAATGGACAATTGCCGGGACATCAATAGTCTAGTTAAGACTAGTGTGTCCTTTGTTTCCCTTCTTAGGGATGACGAGTCACAAGTCAGTGACATGAGATGTCTAAACAAAGGGCACAGTTGCTTGTTGGACAAGTTCACTGGAAGTAACCTTTTTGGTGATCATCGACATGGAAGCTTCTTGTTATCAATCGATGGATTACCTAGTTGTGACTATATAGATTCATCCTTATTACCTGAAGCACAATCATGACTTAATTACTATGTACTCAAGAGACCAATGGTACTTCCTCTAGCCATGAGGAGGATCTGGTTCAAATGGTCATAGTCACTAAGGCTGCGTTTGGTGCGGCTTATCATGACTTATTTGCTCCGGTGAGATTAGACAAAAATGTCAATTTCAAGTCAAATTGTTATGTCTCAAACTTGTTTTCCTTTTGTAACATTTGTAATACCAAACATACATTGTATGATAATGACGTTTTTGTCCAATCTCACCGAAACAAATAAGTTTTGGTAAGCTACGCCAAATGCAACCTAAGTCATGAAGTGAGATGTATGCCAGATATGAGAATACATCCGTCTATCTATGCAAAAGATTTGATGTCCTATGAGATCTAAATTGAGATAAGCATAAATCCTTTGCCAAGGTAGATAATAGAGATGAAAACTGATTTCATCTTCTTAATGCTTATTTTTTTCTGGATTGACATAGTTATCAAGCGTGAGGGTATTGACTCTTTTTGTGACCTTTTGCTTGACCAGGACATGTAAGGATGTTAGGATCTTACTATATTCTTTGTCGCATACTGAATTAGGTTCTATTAGATGATGAGAATTTTTGGCATATCATTCACCACTATCCGGGGGCCATGATACATTGCTAGATGTCAATCATGGTCTGTATAAGTGATCATTAATGGGGACATCAATGTCATTTGATGTGCTAAGTTGTTAGCCTTCATTGAATGATTAGTGTAGTCATCCTCTTTATTGCCAGTTTAGTGGGGACCTAAGTAGGTTACACACCTATACCTATATACAAGAATTGCAATTGGACTATATCAACTATTAAGGAGTAGTAGTCATGTTCTATGTCTAAGTGTTAGACACTAATGAGTTGTAGGAACATGGGAGGGACTAATATCCCTCATTAGTTCCTTAAGGCCCATTCAACTAAACAAAATGTAATAATGATTATATCTCTTCAATATTTGGCAAAACTAAGGCTCTGTTTGGGGGACTTATTTTCAGCGGTCAAGCGGTTATGACCGCATGTATCAGGACATAATTAAGACCTGATACATGCGGTCATAACCGCTTGACCGCTGAAAATAATTCCCCCAAACAGAGCCTAAATAAAATATATTAATTAATAAGATTATTTAATTTACTTTATTAAAGTTGATTAATATCATTAATTAATTTGATTAATTTTAATCTTGGTCATGACATAATTAATTGATGAGATCAATTTGTCATGCCATGCTTGGTTAATTAAATGGATGATGTCCATTTAATCATAAAACATAAAGTATAAAGTATAAAGCAAATGCTTTATGTTTTTTTGCTTATATGAAAAAAACACTTTAGAAGTTGTCTTTTGCTTTATGCCAAATGAGATCTTTTTGGAGGTAAATCTGAATAGAGAAAGAGAGGTCCTTTTGGATAAACACTGGACCATCTCATCACTTGATGAGATGATTTTTTTTTCGGCCAAGGAAGTGGAAGAAAGTTTTGTAATGACTCCATCCGTTCATATAACATATAATAGAAGGTCCGGCCGGGGCCCCACACCATATGCTACAAAACATGCGGGGAAGTCATGAGTTGATATCAAAGTTGCGCGTCCTAACTCATAGCATTCTAGCGGAAGCTGTTAACATAAAACTGAACTCCAACCATGAATGTCCACTACTATAAACACTCACATTTATATAGGAATGTATCAAATACAATGTCATTTGGCCTTAGGGCCTTACAGTTGCTCTTTACAAAGGTGGCTTCCAAACATCGGGGCGCAGGCCGACCATATATGAACAAAACATAATATTTTCATTTTAGCCTTCAAAGGATAGCAGCAACAACACAAGTGATTTCAGCCTCTAAATGTCCCACTCGGTTCTCCAACACCTGTACAAGGACAACCAACCCAACGGTGGCAAATAAGGCAACGGTTAACATTCAGCTGACCAATTTATAACAACCCTACCCCTTTCCCGGGGCAGTGGTTGTTGAAAGTTGTGAAGTGGAAGTGGTTGATGGGCAGGCCGGGCGGCCTGTGCGGACAGAGTCCGCGGACTGGACGGACAAGGCGGACTGGGCGGACAGTTGCTGTTATGCGGCCTGGTGTTAGGCCTAGGATCTGGCTATTCTTCTGAGCGGCCTGTGCGGACTAAGTCCTCGGCCTGGGCGGACTATTGTTTGTGGATAGCGCGTTGGCTGTTTTGGCTGGCTTGGCTGAGTAAGGAGCGGCCTGGGTGGACTGGTGTCTACGGATTGGGCGTTGGCTGTTTTGGCTGGCTTGGCTGAGTAAGGAGCGACCTGGGTGGACTGTTGTCTGCGGATTGTGCGTTGGTTGTCTTGCTGGCTTGGCTGAGTAAGGAGCGGCCTGAGCGGATACAGGTTCGCAGACTGTAGGCAGTACTTTGCTCTGTGGCCGTGTTGCAAGCTAGCGTTACCCGGCGGATTGGGTCCTATCCGCAGGAGGCTTACGGACTGGCGTGTCCGCGGTGTTTGTTGTTGCAGACTGGACTTAGAGTTTGGTTGTGACCTTGCAGAGCTCTGGTAGAACAGTGGTATTGTGGCTGTGGCGGACTGGTGTATAGAGTCCGGTAGTTGGCCGTTTGGGCAGCCGTGCGAGGTTTCCTTGCGGAGTGCCTTACTCTGGAGGAGTGATGGCATTTTCTCATAGGGTGATTGGCAGACTGAGCCTTGTCCGACAAGCTCGCATGAGGCCCTTTTGTGTTTTACTGGACTTGGTCACATTCTGTGACAAGCCCAGTGTGTCCTCCGTATCCGCCAAGTCCGCTGTTGACCGGGCGGCCTGTTGCTAACCCTGCCTTTGGTCGTGGACTTGTGGAAGATAGAGGCTTTGGTATTATACTATGCAGACTGCCTCTTTTAGTGTGCGGACTATTGCTGAAAGGGTTGTGGCTGTTCATTTGGTGATGTTGCGGACTGTGCAGACTGTGCAGACTGTGCAGACTGTGCGGACTGTCCACATAGTGTGAGGCAAGTCCGCCTTGTTGTGATCAGTGCCTTGCTCCTGGAGGTTTGTTCCTTGGAATCCGGCTAAGTCCTTACGGACTCAGCGGACGAGTGTTTTTAGCGCTCGAGCTGGGGCGGTGTCTCTATCCACTAGGGCGTTGACCACACTCCTCACCTCGCCTATAAATAGGACCCCCCGACATGTCTACTGTAACTGAGTGAACAGTAAGTGGGGGCTTGTCAAAGTGCTGCAGTCTCGTTTTTTTGTCAGCGCGGATTGAATCAGAGTTAACTGTTTGCTGTTTGCAGGTCGCACGGATAGCTTCAAGGAGCCAGAAGTTTGGTTTTGACTTCAGTCAAGTACTTGGAAGTGTGCGGTCTCTGCGGTTTCAACAGGTCGCTCTGCGGCTTGTCAGTTCTCTGCTTCAACTTTGCAAGTTCCAATAACCTGTCCGCCAGTCTCAGGCGGTTAGGCGGTCTGTTCATCAGTTCATCAGCAGTAGGCGAATAACAGTGTGTCTGCGTGGCCTTGCGGCCTCGACGGACTCCGTGTCTATTCGGCGTGTTGCAGCTTCAGCTCGGGCGGCTTCGGCGGACTTGGCAACTTCAGCGGTATCGGTGGTTTCCAGTGCTGTCCGCCCAGCTTGTTTTTTGTGCTTTCTATTATAGCTTGTGTACTAGCGAAATCATGTCTCGCTATGTATACCTTGCCTTGTAAAGAAGAGTAAATGAATATAAGATCTGCTTGTTCTTCCATGTGCTTGGTGTGTTGAGCTTGCTCCTTGGGTTTCCGCTAGATCAAAGTGTGAACTGGGTAGTGCCGAGAATATTAATTTGGCTTTGGGCTATCTTGCTGACCACTTTGAGAAAATTTAACATGGTATCAGAGGGAGGTTCAGTTGCTTGAGCGGTGTTCAACCAGTGTTGTTGCTCTGTGCTTGAGTGGTGATCAACCTGTATTGGTGCTTTGTACTTCTGAAGGCTTAACCAAGTAGTTGTTGCTATGGAAGGAAGCTATGCAAGGGGTCTTGGTATTGAACTCTTGACTACGACTAACTTCAAGAAGTGGAAGTCGTGTATGAAGAGTTTTCTTCTTGGCGAGGAGTTGTGGGAGGTCGTCGGTGGTGACGATAGACATGAAGTTACTGCTGTGTTTGGTACTGCTGAGCAGGTGAGGCTCTGGAGAAAAACAAATACAAAAGCGAAGTTTGTTCTCAAGAGAGCTGTTTCACCAGAACTGTTTGATCACATCATTGGATGTGAGTCTGCTGCTGATATTTGGACAACTATTGATAAGTTGTTCAATAGGAAGAATGTGGCCAGACTTCAGTTTCTGGAGAATGAGTTGGCCAGAATAACTCAAGGAGACCTTACTATCTCAAAGTTCTTCTTGAAGATGAAAAGCTTGTGCGCAGAGATATCAGCGCTTGACCCTGATGAGCCTATCTTGGAGGCTAAGTTGAAAAGGCACATTATCCGTGGCTTGCGGAAGGAATATGTTGCCTTTGTTACATCTGTTCAAGGGTGGGCTACTCAACCATCCTTGCTGGAGCTTGAGAACCTGCTTGCTTCGCAGGAAAGTTTGGCAAGGCAGATGGCAGGAGTGACTGTCTCTGAAGGTGGTAGTGAAGCGCTGTTCACAAGCAAAAAGAAGAAGAGATGGGAAGGGAAGAAGTAGAAGCAGGACGTTGCTGAGAATGAGCCTTCAACTTCTTATCAGCCAGAGAGGAGCGTTGCTCCGAAGAAAGACTGGAAGAAGAACTTGAAGTGCTACAGGTGTCATCAGCGAGGGCACTTCAAGCTGGACTGCAAGGTCAAGCTGCAGCCTGGGCATGCTGCAGGCAAGAAGGAAGCTTGCTCTAAGAGTGAGGAAGCAGAATGGGGTGGTGCCTTTATGACGGGCACTTGTGTCCGTGCCTTGTCTGCTGAGGACTTCAACGTCGAATGGATCGTGGACTCTGGGTGTGGTCATCACCTCACTGGAGATAAGTCGAAGTTCTCTTCCTTGCAAGCATACTCAGGTAACGAAGCTATCATAACTGATGATAACACTGTTTATGCAGTAGAGAAAGAGGGGGTTGTGTCTTTACGTAGTGATCAGGGGTCACTCACATTAAGGAGTGTGTATCACGTACCAGGCATGAAGAAGAACCTCTTCTCTGTGACCAATGAAGTAGATGCTAGTTATCACGTTCTGTTTAGGCCAACAGACGTGAGGTTCCTTCGCAACGTATCAGCGGTTAAGGCTGATGTTGCTCATATAGGAAGGAGAGTTAAGAACTTGTTTGTTCTTTCAACTAATTCTTATGTTGATCGTATGAGAGCCAATGATAGCGTTGCTATCTGACATGAGAGGCTAGGTCATGTAGGAATGGACAAGATGAAGGCTATGGCTAGTAGAAGTTTGGTGAGAGGTTTGCCTAAGTTGTCCTCCTTTGGTGACGGGCATGTTTGTGCGGGGTGTCAATACGGTAAGGCACATCGCCTTCCGTTTGATAAATCACAAACAAGGAGCAAGCAACCATTGGAGTGCATTCATGGCGACTTGATGAGACAAACTGTCACTGCCAGTCTCGGTGGAAGCAGATACATACATGTCCTAATTGATGACTACTCAAGATATACTTGGGTTTATTTCTTGAAGGAGAATTCTGAAGCCTTCCGTTTGTTTGTGGAGTTCAAGGAGCTAGTGGAGGGCCGACTTGGCCTTAATATCAAGAAGCTTAGAACAGACAACGGTGGTGAGTTTATCTCTTCCGAGTTTTCTAACTTTTGTAGGAAGCACAAAATCCAATGAGAGCTCACTTGTGCTCACACTCCACAACAAAATGGAGTAGCGGAGCGGAAGATTCATCATCTGACGGAGACTTGCAAATGCTGGCTTCATGCGAAAGACATACCAAGGTCCTTTTGGGCGGAGGGGATGTCTTGTGCTTCTTATGTCATCAACCGGATGCCGCTCAGCCCAATCAACATGAAGACTCCTATTGAGTTGTTGCTGAAGGAAAAGCCTAGTGTTGGACACCTTCGTGTGTTCTGTTCAACTTGCTATGTGCATGTCCCGGATGCTTCACGGACTAAGCTGGATGCAAAGACAAGGAAACTTATTTTTGTTGGCTATGATGAGCGGAAGAAGGGATGGAAATGCATGGATCCTGCGACAAAGAAGTTCGTTGTGTCAAGAGATGTTGTCTTTAACGAGCTGACGTCGTATGGAGGTGGCTCAGTTGAGCTAACTGGAAGTAAGGTTGAGGAAAAACCGATGGTGGCTGCTGAAGGCCTGAAAGAGGAGCTTGTTGTTTCACCAGCGGCTCCTGTTGCTTCAAACTTTGAGGCTGAGCCTTATGGCTCAGGAAGTAGGGGGAGCACTGCTCAAAGCTTGCCCCAAGTAGGAGTTGAGCCTGAAGAAGCAACGGAGGTAGTAAGCAAGGTGCAGACCCTTCGGAGATCGAAGAGGGTTATTAAGCCACCGGCTCATTACTGTGATGGGAATGCAGTGAGCTTTGTCTCCTGCTTTTTTGCAGGTCCTCTTGATGAGCGAGAGCCTGCAAACTTCAACGAGGCCACTGGAGTCAAGGAGTGGGAAGATGCCATAAAGGAAGAGATAGCTGCTCTCAAGAAGAATGAAACATGGGATCTTGTGCCCAAGGTTGATGACATTACTCCAGTGACTTACAAGTGAGTGTTTAAGTTGAAGAAGAAGGCTGATGGGAGCATTGATAGATTCAAAGCTCGCTTGGTTGCTCGAGGATTCTCACAGCAGTATGGAGAAGACTAGGAGGAGACGTTCAGTCCAGTTGCAAAGATGACTTCAGTTAGAGTGGTGATCGTCTTGGCTGCTAGCAAGGGATGGAGGATGTGGCAGCTTGATGTGAAGAATGCTTTTCATTACGGAGAGATTGACAAGGACATCTTCATGGATCAGCCACTTGGTTTTGTCTCGGAAGTTCATCCGGACTATGTCTGCAAGCTCAGGAAGGCTCTCTATGGGTTGAAGTAAGCTCCTAGAGCTTGGTATGGGAAGATAACAGAGTATTTGCAGTTCTGCAGTTATCTTGCTTCCAACTCAGATTCTAGCTTATTCGTCAAGAAGAAGGGGGAGCTTCAAGTCTTGGTCCTGCTGTATGTGGATGATATGATCATCACAGGTAATTCAGAGGAGGAAGTAGCAAGGCTCAGGGCTAAGCTTGATATACGCTTCGAGATGAAAGACTTGGGAGAGCTTCATCACTTTCTTGGTCTTTAAGTGGAGAGGAAGAAGAGCGGTATATTCATTTGCCAAAGAGGATATGCAGATTGCATAGTGAAGCGATTCGGCATGGGTGAAGGAAAGAGTTGCTCTACTCCACTGGAATATGGGCTGAAGCTTCGACGAGATGATGGAAGGATTCTTCCTGACCCCTTGATGTTCAGAGCTCTTGTTGGAAGCTTGATCTACCTGACGATTACAAGGTCAGACATTGCTTACGCTGTTGGCAGAGTATGTCGGTTTATGGCTGAACCAAGGAAGTCTCATCTAGTGGCGGCAAAGAACACTCTAAAGTATGTCAAGACAACTCCTGACATGGTACTTCTCTACAAAAGGGACTCAGAGTTTTCCTTGCTTGGGTACACAGATGTTGACTATGGTGGTGATACGGATGATTGAAGGTCAACTTCAGGTTATGTGTTCACTTGCGGATCAGCTAGCATCTCATGGTGTAGTAAGAAGCAGGACTCGGTGTCTGTCTCAACTATGGAGGCAGAGTATAAGGCTTCGGCCTTGGCTGCTCGGGAATCCATCTGATTGAGGAGACTTGTAGAGGATGTGCATGAAGAAGTGCAAGGGACAACTTTACTCCGGGGTGATAATGAGAGTGCTCTCAAGCTGGTAAACAATCCAGTGTGTCACGCTAGGAGCAAGCATATTGAGATCGATCACCACTTCATAAGGGAGAAGGTGTTGGAGGGATCTCTTCTGGTCGGGCATGTTCGGAGTGAAGATAATCTTGCTGATATCTTCACCAAGCCACTATTGAAGGGGCCTTTTGAGCGGTTGCGCAGCTTGCTGGGCTTGATCACCACTTCTCACTTCAAGGGGGAGTGTTGAAAGTTGTGAAGTGGAAGTGGTTGATGGGCAGGCCGGGCACCTGGGCGGACAGAGTCCGCGGACTGGGCGGACTAGGCGTACTGGGCGGACAGCTGCTGTTATGCGGCCTGGTATTAGGCCTAGGATCTGGCTATTCTTCTGAGTGGCCTGTGTGGACTAAATCCGCGTCCTGGGCAGACTGTTGTCTGCGGATAGGGCGTTGGCTGTTTTGGCTCTCTTGGCTGAGTAAGGAGCGGCCTGGGCGGACTGGTGTCTGCGGATTGGGCGTTGGCTGTTTTGGCTGGCTTGGCTGAGTAAGGAGCGGCCTGGGCGGACTGTTGTCTGCGAATTGGGTGTTGGCTATCTTGCTGGCTTGGCTGAGTAAGGAGCGGCCTGAGTGGATACAGGTTCGCGAACTATAGGTAGTATCTTGCTCCATGGCCGTGTTGCAAGCTAGTGTTACCCGGCGGATTGGGTCCTGTCCGTGGGAGGCTTGCGGACTGGCGTGTCCGTGATGTTCGTTATTGCGGACTGGCCTTAGAGTTTGGTTGTGACCATGGCGAGCTCTGGTAGGACAGTGGTGGGCCAAAACCCGAACAGGCAAGCGTACCTGTCGAATCGTAGTACCAAGGTCGTATTTAAACACAGGGCTGTCAATTACTTCTACTCGCGCTCTAACTATTATCCTACCGGAAGACTATTGGGATTTTAAGAATTTTTTAAAGTAAAATGAACGATAAATTGCGAGACGAAAACTTAAATAAAAAAAAACTAGCATTCGATCATTGATTCACCATGAAATGAAACGAGAAAATAAAAGGGCATAGTTTTAAATTTGCAAATCCAACTCGGCCGTGACGGATCCGAAAATAAGACAAAATCTCGCTAGAGCATTAGGTCTCCTAACTTATAGACTCTTCGTTCGAAATCTCTTTACAAACCAAAGAAGCCTAAAGTTGCATTATCGAGGTGATCCGCACTATTGGATTTGACACCAATCCGGAGGATTTACGTCGTCCTATCTCTAGGGTTGCATTCAACTCCTTCCTTCTTTGAGTGATCTTTCACATTCATGAGCCTCTCGGCTACTCGAATATGAGATCATAAGCCTACTACCGTATACCGGAAATACGGAGTCGACACAATAATTATTCAAAGAAGGACCGAGTAGAATTACGCAAAAATAAAACTATGAAATAAAAATAATTCTCATTTCAAATCATAGATCCTCATGATCAAATGCTAAGAGGGAATTAGCTTTGCATATTGCAAAAGGAAACAACAAAATAAAGAGAAGAGAATTTCATTACTTGCAAACAAAAAGAGTGTACAAAATATTAAAAAGACTAGACTATGCTATAAAGAAAACTTGCACTAATTGAAAAGAAAACTAATACAATAACAAAACTAACACTCACAAGCACTCTCCACTTAAACTAGCACTTCACTTGCTCTCCAAAATCCAATCCTCCAAAGCATGAGACCATGGTGCCTTTTATAGATGAGGAGGGAAGATTCTAGATGGGAATGAAGAGAAGGAGGCAAGGGGGGTGGCCGGCCATGTGTAGGGGAGAGTGCATGCATGGCATTTAATTAGGTGGAGAGAATTCATGCATGATATTAAATGAAGGAAGAGGGAGAAGATACATTCATGCATATAAATTTAAAAGAAAACAAATAAAATAAAGAGAGTAAATAAGGGGGGATGGATGATAATAAAGAGTGGAGAAAAAATAATAAAAATGAGAGAGAGGAGGGATGGATGTAGAATAATAAAAACAAGAAATAAAAGAGGAGGGAGGAATGTGGAGGGGCCGGCCAAGTAAGAAAAAATGAGTGCATGCATGCAATAAATGGAAGGGAGAGAGAGAGAGCATGAGGTGGATTAAATAAAGGAAAAAAAAAGAAATAAAAGAGGGTGAGAAAGAGGGGTGGCCGGCCATATAGGGGGAAAATGTTCATGTATGGCATTAAATGATGAGGGAGGGGGGAAAATGAGTGGCCGGCCACATGCTTGGATGAAGTGGGCTGCACTATATGGGCTTGGGAAGCTTGAAGAGGGGCTGAATGCATCATGTAGGCTTCAAGGAAAAGGGCCGGGCTGCTCCAAACTTCAAGGGCTGCATGTAGGGGGCTGCATTATGTAGAGGGGCTGCACCATAAGTGGCCGTGCTGCATCATGTGGGCTGTTTTGGTGGAAGAGGGCTGCTCCAATTGGGCTTGATCAAGTGAAAGGGCTGCACTAGCATGTGCTTTGAACCTACAAATAAAGCAAAATAAAACATTAGTTAATGATTATACAATGCATAATATAAATAAAACATACAACATATAAATAACATAACACATAATATTTATATTCAAAATAAAACACACGTTAAACATATAATATAAAATTAAACATAAAACATTAAATTAAACATAACATACAAGCTATAATAATATTTATAGATAAAGCTAAACATAAAATATAAAATAGCCACAAAACATAACATAAACATTATATTAAAAAGAAGATCATAACAAGCATACAAAAAACACATAATTGTAACAAAAACTTAGGAAAATAAGCTACTAGAATAACCCAAAAACGATGACTAAAACTAGTCATCAAACTCCCCCATGCTTAGACATTTGCTTGCCCTCAAGCAAATAAAGATGAAAACTAGGGAAGGAAAAAAAAATAAACAAAGCTAATTTAGGTTTCATAATTAAGAAAAACAAAACATGAAAAATTAAACTATCCTAATTCCTATGTTAACAACTAGTGGGGTGAGAAGTGCACAGTAGAAAACTTGAAAGTGGAGACCTAAAAATATCATTAGAACATAAGAAAAGTCTACACATTTCTAAATCTTAAAAACAAGGCATCCAAAATAAATGAAAATAAGGACAACAAAAAGTAGAGGTTCTAAATAAACGGCGCATTAACAAACTACTCGGTTGCTAGATAAACATTAACCCTAAGACACTCCAAGATAACCTCCAAAGAAATCCATCAATGATGGTGGCCATAGGCTTGTACGTTCACACTTTCTCCACTACGCGAAATTAAGTTCTAAGATCATTAGGACTTCTACTAGGCATTAAAACTTGGCTTAGGTAAATGATTAGGAAGTGGAATCAAAGATAAACATGAAGGTTTTTGGCACTAAACCAAGGTGAGCTCAAAAATAAACAAAGCAATAATAAAAAAAATGAGAAATAATGAGTATGTCATTTCTCCAATATGAAACTAAAACAACAAGGCCATGAAATTTTTTTTTCTTTTATAAACTTGGCCAAACATAAACTTTTTGCATTCATCATTTTTTTTTGATTTTGTAATGATATATATATATTTTTTTTCAATTTTTTCCTTTTGAATAACATTTGATAAGAAAGCTCCAAAAATAAGCCTGAGAATTTCCTATTCATTTCAAAAATAATACCCTTCCCACAAAAATAATTTTTAAGCTCAAATTTATAGTGCAAAAATAGGAAAGATATTTGGCTTTGGTGAACATAATGAAATGAAAGGTGGAGCTAAAAACAAAGAAAATAAGGAAAAAGGCCCAAAATTGTTTTGGAAGGGTTTTGTTTTTGGTGGGCAAGAAAAGCTCAAACTATTCAAATGGTGGCCTAAATCATTTCTAAAGAACGTAAAAACAGCGCAAATGCTTCAAGAGTAGCTTAGTACAAGTTCTAGACACCAAGAAAGACTACCTCGCAAATGAAAAAGAGCTAATGATACCTAGCAACCATTGGTAAGCAACTAACCGAATAAAAAGACATAACTACAAATTGCTACTTATAACGTAAAAATCAGATGTCTATATTTAAGAAAAAGAAACTAGTAGAACTAAACTATGCTAAAATGATAAGTTTAGAAAACATTTTCAAAGGATTCTACATAGAACTACAAAAACCGCACGAGCCTACACTTCACTAGAAGAAACATAAAAATAAAGATAGAAATAATTTTAGGTTTTGTTTTTCAAATAGATTTTAGCACAATTTTTTGATTTTTGTTTTTCTAATTTTTTTGGGTTTTATATTTTATAATTTTTGGAATTTAGATTTTGATGACATAAAATATTATACTAATTTAAAACAAAAAATTTCTTTTGATAGAAGAAGAACAAAAAAGAAAAGACCAAAAGAAACTAGACCCTCCCCCATGCTGAAATTCTGCATTGCCCTCAATGAAGGAAATATAAAGAAAAAGAGAAGGGGACTGAGAAGAAGAGAAAAAGAAAAAAATGCAGGAAAAGTAAATAAATAAGAACAGGACTTCCCCGGGTTCATGAGATGAAGGCGGATGTCGCTCCCCCATGCTTGCTTTTTTAGGGTACTTGATCGTCAGCAGGTATGACTTGATCCATCTGATATCAGCAACGGCGGAGCGGCGACCACGAACATGGACTTAATTGGCCTCCAGTAGGAAGAGCAAAATAAAAGCAAAACATAGATAGAGTCCATGGGCAGAGGCCCGATAATGGTTTTTATTACAATCATTTAAAGTCCGAATAAAAAAGTTGCAGAATAATAATAATAAGTCCAGAAATGAAATAAAAAAAATTGTCCCACACAAGATAAATGTTTAAGAGTCCAACACAAGATTCTCCTTTGCAGGAGGCACATAATCATTAGAAAAATAAAGTTTAAGTCTACGGCCATTTACTTTAAAATCCCCCCTATCGGGGTGCGAAAGTAACACAGTTCCATCATAAAAAACATCCTTGACCGCAAACGGTCCAGACCAACGAGATTTAGATTTTTCAAAGAAAATACGTAAACGTGAATTTAAAAGAAGAACCTGATCGCCCGGTTTAAAAATTTTATGCTGGCGGAAGTTCTTAACATGATAATTTTTTTCTGCAGGGTCAGGTGGTTTTTCAAAATAATTTGGCAAATTTTTATCATTTTCAAAAATAAGATTTTGTTGTCCAAAATCAGAGTCGTTTTCGAATGGTGTTTGTACGGACATAATAGTGTTTTCAAAAATAGTTCATGAGGGTCCAAAAAAGGAAGAAGAAAAATCATTTGGAGGGAAATAGGAGTCTTCTTTTAAATCATCAATGAAAAAACAAGAGTCATCATTTTGTAAAGAGTTTTTCATAGATTTATTAATATCAAATATTACTTCCTCATCTCCTACATGCAGAAAAAGTTTTCCCTCACTCACATTTATAATTGCGCGAGCGGTGGCTAGGAAAGGTCGACCAAGGATAAGAGGGACCTCGATGTCCTCTTCAATATCGAGAATGACAAAATCCACCGGGAAGATTAATTTGTCGACCTTTACTAGCACGTCCTCAACAATACCTAACGGATATTTGATCGACCTATCGGCTAACTGGATACTCATTCTTGTAGGGCTAAGAGTGCCTAATCCTAGCTTTTTGAATAAAGAAAAGGGCATCAAGTTTATGCTCGCTCCTAGATCCGCTAACGCATGTTTAACAAACAGATCACCAAAAACGCACGGAATGGAAAAACTACCCAGATCGTTTATCTTTTTAGGAAGATTAGAGTTTTTAACGACCGCCGAGCATTCTTCATTTAACGTTACATGCGATAAATTTTCTAATTTCTTTTTGTTCGTTAATAAATCTTTAAGATATTTGGCGTACTTAGGCATTTGGCTAATCGCTTCATGAAACGGCAAATTAATATGAATTTGTTTAAATATTTCAAGAAAGCGTTGATATTGATTATCTAATTTTTCTTGCCTAAGTCTAGCCGGATAAGGAGGTGGCGGAAATTCCTTTAGAACAATTGGAGCATCATTTTGAAAACTATTTGTCTTTCTTTCAGAATCAGAAATAATAGTGCTATCCTTTTCTTTTTCAAGTGTAGATTTTTCTTTTTCAAGATCTAAGTTGTCATTTTCCATGGGGGTACAACCAGGAGGGACAATCACCCTTGGCTCTTCCCTTGTGGTGGGCTCGTTAACAACTTTACCGCTCCGAAGGGAAATCGCATTTGCGTGTTCCCTTGGGTTAGGCTCAGTGTTCGAGGGAAGAGTTTCAGGTGGTCTCTCATAAAAAGCCTTGGCGAGTTGGCCGACCTGATTTTCTAAATTTTTAATTGATCCCGTTATGTTTCTAATAGTAGCATCGTTTGAGCTTATATACTTAGCAAAGATCTCTTCCAAAGGGGAAGGTTTTTGAAAATTTTATTGTGGTGGTGGTGGTGGTGTAAAATCGTGCGGTGGGCGTACTACGTTAGCATTATTACTCCATGAAAAATTAGGATGGTTACGCCATCCAGAATGATAAGAATTCATAGCAGCATTAAAACCAGGAGGAGAAGAAAAATTCGAAAAAGTTGAAAAATTATTGGCAGAATTATTTTGAGCAGGCCTGGGTATGTTCCCCAGATAATCCACCTGCTCGGTAGCAGCAGCATTTTCATATACCTTAGCGGCGGAGGGAGCAGTCATCTCCGAGATCTTCTTGTTCAGTATTTCCACTTGCATCGCCAGTTGCGTCACCGAATCCACTTCATAGATACCTGCAGGTTTAGATGGGCGAGACCTGGACGAATTCCACTGATAAGTGTTCATCGCCATGTCCTCGATAAGCTCAAGAGCGGCTTCCGGAGTTTTGCGGTCCAAAGAACCAGCGGAAGCGGCATCGATCATTTGCTTAGTTTCTTGATTTAGCCCATTATAGAATGTCTGAACCTGTAACCATACAGGCAGAGCATGATGAGGGCATCTTCTCAAAAGTTCTTTGAACCTCTCCCAAGTGTCATAGAGGGTCTCAGAAGCAATTTGAGAATAAGAAGTTATGTCATTTCTTAACTTAGCAGTTTTGGCGGGGGGGAAATAACGAGAGAGAAATTTTTCAGTTAAAATGTTCCAAGTAGTGATTGAGCCTCTTGGAAGAGAACTCAACCACTGTTTGGCTTTAGTTCTTAAGGAGAAGGGGAAGAGTCTTAGCCTTATAGCATCATCTGAGACACCATTTATTTTAAAGGTGTCACAGATTTCAAGAAAATTGGCAATATGCAAGTTCGGATCTTCATCTTGTAATCCGTCGAACTGTACATATTGCTGCACCATTTGTATGATGTTAGGCTTAAGCTCGAAGTTATTGTTCGCAATTGCAGGTCGAACAATACTTGTTTCAGTCCCCTCCAGGTTGGGTCGAGCATAATCGGACATAGTCCTTTGCTGAGCCATTCCTGGGTTGGGATCTCCCATTTCAGAATAATTACAATCCCCGAAGGAATCCTCAACCGCTGTTTGAGAAGTGGAAGCCCCGAATCGTAGTTGTCTCCGAAAGGAGCGTTCGATTTCTGGGTCCAAATCAACAAGTAGCGACGGATTCGCTCGGGTCATGCACTAGTAAAGAAAACGAGGGAAGATGAGAATGAAAGCTTGGAAAAGAAAGAAAAAAAGAAAAAGAAAGGAAATTTTTTTTTTTGTTTTGTTTTGTTTTTTTTTTAAAAAATTTTTTTAGACGGCTTGGCTCTCGAACTTCCCGAGAACTACCCGGTGAAGGGTTCGCCCGGTACTAGGTAAAATGCTGGCGCTTAAAGCCCCTTACCCTTTTCGAGAGATTTTAGGTGGGGTAGAAATAAGGTGAAGTGGGTTGATTATAAATATTTAAATATATAAATTATAATTTTTTTTTGGAGAAGTAATAGCGCAAGCGTTTTCAAAATATTGACGAAGAAAAGTCCCCGGCAACGGCGCCAAAAACTTGGTGGGCCAAAACCCGAACAGGCAAGCGTACCTGTCGAATCGTAGTACCAAGGTCGTATTTAAACACGGGGCTGTCAATTACTTCTACTCGCGCTCTAACTATTATCCTACCGGAAGACTATTGGGATTTTGAGAATTTTTTAAAGTAAAATGAACGATAAATTGCGAGACGAAAACTTAAATAAAAAAACTAGCATTCGATCATTGATTCACCATGAAATGAAACGAGAAAATAAAAGGGCATAGTTTTAAATTTGCAAATCCAACTCGGCCGTGACGGATCCGAAAATAAGACAAAATCTTGCTAGAGCATTAGGTCTCCTAACTTATAGACTCTTCGTTCGAAATCTCTTTACAAACCAAAGAAGCCTAAAGTTGCATTATCGAGGTGATCCGCACTATTGGATTTGACTCCAATCCGGAGGATTTACGTCGTCCTATCTCTAGGGTTGCATTCAACTCCTTCCTTCTTTGAGTGATCTTTCACATTCATGAGCCTCTCGGCTACTCGAATATGAGATCATAAGCCTACTACCGTATACCGGAAATACGGAGTCGACACAATAATTATTCAAAGAAGGACCGAGTAGAATTACGCAAAAATAAAACTATGAAATAAAAATAATTCTCATTTCAAATCATAGATCCTCATGATCAAATGCTAAGAGGGAATTAGCTATGCATATTGCAAAAGGAAACAACAAAATAAAGAGAAGAGAATTTCATTACTTGCAAACAAAAAGAGTGTACAAAATATTAAAAAGACTAGACTATGCTATAAAGAAAACTTGCACTAATTGAAAAGAAAACTAATACAATAACAAAACTAACACTCACAAGCACTCTCCACTTAAACTAGCACTTCACTTGCTCTCCAAAATCCAATCCTCCAAAGCATGAGACCATGGTGCCTTTTATAGATGAGGAGGGAAGATTCTAGATGAGAATGAAGAGAAGGAGGCAAGGGGGGTGGCCGGCCATGTGTAGGGGAGAGTGCATGCATGGCATTTAATTAGGTGGAGAGAATTCATGCATGATATTAAATGAAGGAAGAGGGAGAAGATACATTCATGCATATAAATTTAAAAGAAAACAAATAAAATAAAGAGAGTAAATAAGGGGGGATGGATGATAATAAAGAGTGGAGAAAAAATAATAAAAATGAGAGAGAGGAGGGATGGATGCAGAATAATAAAAACAAGAAATAAAAGAGGAGGGAGGAATGTGGAGGGGCCGGCCAAGTAAGAAAAAATGAGTGCATGCATGCAATAAATGGAAGGGAGAGAGAGAGAGAGCATGAGGTGGATTAAATAAAGGAAAAAAAAAGAAATAAAAGAGGGTGAGAAAGAGGGGTGGCCGGCCATATAGGGGGAAAATGTTCATGTATGGCATTAAATGATGAGGGAGGGGGGAAAATGAGTGGCCGGCCACATGCTTGGATGAAGTGGGCTGCACTATATGGGCTTGGGAAGCTTGAAGAGGGGCTGAATGCATCATGTAGGCTTCAAGGAAAAGGGCCGGGCTGCTCCAAACTTCAAGGGCTGCATGTAGGGGGCTGCATTATGTAGAGGGGCTGCACCATAAGTGGCCGGGCTGCATCATGTGGGCTGTTTTGGTGGAAGAGGGCTGCTCCAATTGGGCTTGATCAAGTGAAAGGGCTGCACTAGCATGGGCTTTGAACCTACAAATAAAGCAAAATAAAACATTAGTTAATGATTATACAATGCATAATATAAATAAAACATACAACATATAAATAACATAACACATAATATTTATATTCAAAATAAAACACACGTTAAACATATAATATAAAATTAAACATAAAACATTAAATTAAACATAACATACAAGCTATAATAATATTTATAGATAAAGCTAAACATAAAATATAAAATAGCCACAAAACATAACATAAACATTATATTAAAAAGAAGATCATAACAAGCATACAAAAAACACATAATTGTAACAAAAACTTAGGAAAATAAGCTACTAGAATAACCCAAAAACGATGACTAAAACTAGTCATCAGACAGCGGTGTTGTGGCTGTGGCGGACTGGTGTATAGAGTCCGGCAGTTGGTCGTTTGGGCAGCCGTGCGAGGTTTCCTTGCGGACTGCCTTACTCTGGAGGAGTGATGACGTTTTTGCTTTGGGTGATTGGCAGACTGAGCCTTGTCCGCCAAGCTCGCATGAGGCCCTTTTGTGTTTTACTGGACTTGGTCACATTCTGTGATCGGGCGGACTGTTGCTAACCCTGCCTTTGGTCGTGGACTTGTGGAAGATAGAGGCTTTGGTCTTGTACTATGCAGACTGCCTCTTTTAGTGTGCGGACTGTTGCTGAAAGGGTTGTGGCTGTTCATTTGGTGATGTTGCGGACTGTGCGGACTTTGCGGACTGTGCGGACTGTCCACATAGTGTGAGGCAAGTCCGCCTTGTTGTGATCAGTGCCTTGCTCCTGGAGGTTTGTTCCTTGGAATCCGGCTAAGTCCTTGCGGACTAAGCGGACAGGTGTTTTTAGCCCACGAGCTGGGGCGATGTCTCTATCCACTAGGGCGGTGACCACACTCCTCACCTCGCCTATAAATAGGACCCCCCCGGCACGTCTACTGTAACTGAGTGAACAGTAAGTGGGGGCTTGTTAAAGTGCTGCGGTCTCATTTTTCTGTCAGCGCGGATTGAATCAGAGTATACTGTTTGCTGTGTGCAGGTCGCGCGGCTAGCTTCAAGGATCCAGGACTTTGGTTTTGACTTCGGTCAAGTACTTGGAAGTGTGCGGTCTCTGCGGTTTCAGCAGGTCGCTCTGCGGTTTGCCAATTCTCTGCTTCAACTTTGCAAGTTCCAATAACCTGTCCGCCAGTCTCAGGCGGGTAGGCAGTCTGTTCATCAGTTCATCAGTAGTCGGCGAATAACGGTGTGTTCGCGTGGCCTTGCGGCCTCGGCGGACTCCGTGTCTATTCGGCGTGCTGCAGCTTCAGCTCGGGCGGCTTCGGCGGACTTGGCAACTTCGGCGGTCTCGGCGGTTTCCAGTGCTCTCCACCCAGCTTGTTTTTTGTGCTTTCTGTTATAGCTTGTGTACTAGCGAAATCATGTCTCGCTATGTATACCTTGCCTTCTATAGAAGAGTAAATGAATATAAGATCTGCTTGTTCTTCAATGTGCTTGGTGTGTTGATCTTGCTCCTTGGGTTTTCGCTAGATCGAAGTGTGAACTGGGTAGTGCCAAGAATATTAATTTGGCTTTGGGCTATCTTGCTGACCACTTTGAGAAAATTTAACAGTGGTATTCCTTCCCTACAGGCATAGAAATTCATATACAGATATATAAACATTACATATTGTGCACTCACGCACAAACATTCCATCACAACCGTCAGCCAAGTGGCCCGACGATCCGTGCACTCAGGGCACATTCTTGGTGGACCGACGAACCAGGGTTCCACCACCGTATCAGGGACGAAACCGAACAGTAAAAGTTTAGCATTTTCTCCATGGCGTACAGCCGGAGACTTTAATCTTAATGACCCGGGATTGGCCCGTAGCCCCCTATGGTGTCATGGCGCGCAGGCCTAAGACTCTTTCTATGCGCTCCAATAGACGGCACTTTCAGGTCTTCAAGTTGGACGGACATAACGCAGGTCGGATCAACCACCTCCCGTTGCTCAAATCGCCTTGCCATCACCGAGTACAACGTACACGCGGCTAAGAAAAGGAGCAGCTCAGTTTCACCTTGCCTGTTTGGCATAAAGCCATAAGAGCTTATCAAGCTCATACATAGCCAGACCGTTCTCACGGGGCTTGCTTTACATTTATCGGTTTGCTAGGAGCCACGCCTCGCGTTAGCGACAGAACTCATTGTCCATCCCTATATGATGTGTAAGATCACGGCAGTGAACCAGTCACACAAGTAATATAAAATGGGGGTTTTCCCAAGTATCGATCTCACAAGGAACACAGTAAGGTGGAGTTAATTTCGAGGAGGACTTGAGATTGAAGTCCTCAGGTCGGAGCTAACTAAGGGGGGTTTTGATGTTTGCGGAAACAAAAAATAAAAGGCTAACAACTACTCCTATGCAATGCCGCTATGCGATGCTTTGCCAGGCGGGATGGAAGACTAGTCGGGCCGCTATGCACCGAATCACTAGGCGGATTGACGCGAAGGCTAGCGGATGAGGTGGTTAGAATGGCGGAATGATGGTCGTGAGCACCTCTTCGCTACGCACGCCACTAGCAATTGCTAGTGCGGAAAGGGCGGATGGTGGTGGATGGAATATGGCGCAACTCGAGCAAATAAGGAAAACATACAAAATCACATATACATGATTGTATAAAATCGTTTTACAAACTAAGCATACTTCATCAATATAAATAAAGTTAAACACCAATATTCAACAATAAAGCAAGAACAAGTCAAGAGATCGACCGAATCCGAAGTCTTGCTGAGGATTCACGGTTGGAATCATCGGGTTATCATTCCACGTCCAAGCTCGGTCCTCAACTACGTCCGGGGTAGAGAAGGGCTGTCACCACCTTCCAATGGCCCGTCTTCTTCGTCTCACGATAGCGGACGAAGTTTGCTAGCTTTCCTTTGCTTGATGGCTATGGCGTCAAACCCTACTTGAAGCTCACGGATGAAGGAGAAGGCCGAGAGGAAGCTCCGGCTTGGATTTGGAGGTGAAAGCTTGGCCGGAGCACCACCCTAGGGTGGAAGATGAAGGGGAACGACGGAGAAGGCGGAAAATGGCGGAGAAATGTCGAGCTCCGGATCCTCTCCCGAATTAGGGCAAGACCTGCACTATTTATACAAAGCAGAAATGAACAATGCGCACGATCACAGGCGCACGACCAGTGGTCGTGCACACTATGTCCGGTGCTCGTGCGCACTGACATGAAAGATCAGGAATAAGAACTGGGATAACACGCACGAGCAGTGGCGCACGAGCAGTGGTCGTGCGCACTAAGTTCAATGGTCGTGCGATTACCCCAAACAGGACTCCAGAAAAGAGGAATCAATGTACACGATCAGTGGCGCACGACCGGTGGTCGTGCGCTTACCCCAGGCTGATTCTGGCAAACGAAGAGTAGTGCGCACGATCAGGGGCGCACGACCAGTGGTCGTTCGCATTAGATCCCATGATCGTGCGCAGTATTCCTGTTTCATAACCATCCCGGAACACGCATACGTCCCCTGTACCGAAAGGAAAAACCAATCACTGATATGTGCAGACATTCCAGGCAATAACAAAAAGGAGAACAGACTATAAAAATAACAAAATACATAACCACGGGCATAAATGTGCACTTCCTATGGAAATATAGGCAAGATGAAATATATATGATAATGAACTAAAAGTGAAGTGCAAGCGACGAAAAACAAGCCCAGATAAGTCCGAAAATAGGTATATAAAGTGGACTCATCACACCCCCAGACTTAACTGTTTGCGCGTCCCGAGCAAACAAAATCTAAGCAGAAAGGGAAAAATACTAGTTAACAAAGAAATTGCGATACAAAGTACCATGCGAAGTCGCATGCTCGCGCGCGTAAAAATATAATATAAGAAATTTCTAAGTATACAAAATAGTTTATATTTTTCACAATGTGTATCAAAATTTTATTATTACTCAAAAATGGAATCACGGTGAATCATCCGGTCACGCGTAGGGAGAAAGTTGACTAATTGCTAGGCATGCATTGCCAAAGATCAGGGCTCGGGATAACCTCCAAAGGAATCCACCAATGTCGGTGACCATATGCTTGCCCTTTCGCATTCTCTCCACGACACTGGTTTGGTTCACACACGAATCAGTAGGACTTTAGGTGAAGAGATGGAGCTTGGGTTTCGGTGAGGTAAACAAAGATAAACAGGAAGGCTATGCACCTAACCCAAATGAGCTAGTAAAAAAAAATGAATCCCTCTACTAAGAAAAATACACACGGGTACACCACACCCCCAAACTTAACTTTTAACATATGGGTGTGTGCACTGCCTACTCCAAATATAATCACATTTCCAAAATGATTTTCAATTAAAACTGTTTCTTTTCATTCAAATTTTTTTTCTTTACAAATATATATATATATTTTCTTTTTCTTCATTTTATTTTCACAATTCAGCTGATATAAACTTCGGAGCACTTCCACATTTTCACAAATAATAACAGCACATCACATCCCAACATTAAAATGTAAAACTCTGAAGCTCAACTTGGGTGTGCGACTAGGATTGGATATGAGGCTTTGGTGAAATCATAGTGGAGCTGAATCAAAAGGAGTGGTAGACACAACAGGGCTAGCCAGGATATGATGTTAGGAATGGTACAAAGCTCAACCGGGCCAAAATGATGGCCTACATCACGCTCATGCATGACTAACCTATACCCATGCTTCAAGAATAGCTTGGGGCAAGTTCTTAGCCAACGAGAAAGACTATCCATCCTCCCGACTCGAGCAATACAAAACTAACGGCCGTCTACACACATCCCTAAGCTACCGTTTGATTCATACCGGAATCACCAACTTTTGACTAGAATAAAAATTCTTTACGCAAATAGAAAGATATAAAACTATAAGCATACAGAAAAATTAAATCTACTCGAATTTCTACACGAGACGAGAGCAGTTGACTAGGAGCACAGCAAGGTCAACATTTTACTCCGTCTCACAATCCTATGTCAGCACCATAATTTTTCCAAATCATACAAAAGAAACGAGTTTAACTCGCAGCACGCAAAAAGCTAAGCACGTGCTCAAGTGGGTACAGTGATGTGTGATGCAATGAACTAATCAAGATAAAACTATAAAAGCTTTAAGTATGCACATGAGATGTGCACGTGCAATAGGTAACAGAGCTCTCCCCCAGACTTAAACTAAACTACACAGCATATGATAGAGAAATTAAGATCATAAAGAGCTAAGGGAAGAGGTTACCCAATGCTCAACTAGTGAGCATACCAGAAGACGCGTGGAAACCTGAAGCAAGCCCGCCATACGAAGAATCAAAACCCCGCCAATGCAATTTGCCAAGAATACCTGCAGGGGTGAGCTCCGCAAGAACAAAACAAAATATACTAAAAGAAATGCTAAAACTAAAATAGACATGAAAAATAAAATGCAGAAAATGAAAGATAAGTACTAGGGTTATTGTCATCCCAGCACGACTTATTAAATTCTAAACAGTTCTAGCTAATGGGCCTATGAAATAAAAAGTGCACAGGTAACTGGCCTAATATCCGTTTCGGTAACGGGTACCGATACGGTGATAGAGCAGTTACCCCTCTACCTAAATAGTAATACCTGCCAAACACAGGTAGAGGAAATAGGAAGTAAGAAGAGAAGGAGCACTGGTCTTCACTCTTCTCACCACAAAGTGAATCCTTGCCCAGCAAGGTATCGTCTACTACATGGAGAAGGTAGGAGGAGAAAGCAATCAATGGAGCTTCCTCAACAGAGGAGGAATCAACCTCCTCGTGAGAGAGGATGCTACCATCGATGACTCGAGCTGAAAGCTCCAAGTCCTCCTGAAGCTCCTGCGAAGACTCAACCCGCTCAGGCTCAGATAAAGAAGGGAGATCAATAAATAAAGGAGAAGAAAAACTAAAATAATCTGAAATAGGGGGAGTGGTCCCGGTCGCACTCCCAGCAGGATCCCGACATAGATCATCGACGGTGTCGTATGAGTCATGGCGAGGGGAATCCACGAGCTCGAGGTCCTCGGTGGTGGTTTGGACCTCCTCATCCATCAAGGAAGTGAAAACTTCCTCAACAAAGAGGATCTCCTCATCTACACACCTCGGTGCGTCCACATGTTCCAACACGTAATACTGTCCATTAATGAAAATAATATCCTCGTTAAACATGGGCACATCCTCAGGCTCAGAATCACAATCCGGCCGAACATCATCAACCAACTCACTAAAAATAGGGATAGATAATTCTTGCAAAGAAGGCGGAGGAACAACAGCATCAGAGAAAATATGTGCAGGTTCCTCCGGGGGTGAATCAACAAGAGGGGAAGAGTGCATAGGGGAGACGGTGCCACAATGTCGTCACACCGATCAACAGAAAGTATGATGGGTATATCCGCAGCAGTCCCCCATAGACAAGGTGGTGCTGCGAACATATCATCAGAATCAAAAGGGGCAGCCGATTGAGAGGTGGATGGAATGAATCGGATACCCGGTTCATCATCCTCCTCCAACTAGCGCTGAAATTCTGCACAATATTTCAACATGTGGTCGGTGCTACGACAACACAAACATCATTTTCCATTACTCCTCGGTACAGGTGGGACCGAAGAGGAATAAGAAAAAGATGAAGGCGTAGAAGAGGAGTGACCATAAGACCTGGGTTGGGTGTATGAAGTACCATAAGAAGACGGTGCTCCATACACAGAACCACGAGAATTATGCTCCCATTCTTCAGTGGGGCACTCATCACTACCATGCCTATAATCCCCGCACCATCGACAACGGATATTCATATAAGAATACATGGTGCAACAAGAATAATTCACCAACAGAAAGTTTCTAAGCAACAATTAACTACACACCACAAATAAAAGAATAGGAAAACCTGCTACAGAAAAATTAAAATTAGAATAGGAACAAATAAAAACAAACACAAATGCTAAAAACTAAAACAAAGAAGAAAGTGATATGAACAAATGAAAAAGGGCTTCTATCTCTTATCTTGCTTTACAAAAACTCACACGACTTTGTTCCCCGGCAACGCCGCCAAAAACCTGATGCGTAAGATCACAGTAGTGAACCGATCGCACAAGTAATATAAAATGGGGGTTTTCCCAAGTATCGATCTCACAAGGAACACAGTAAGGTGGAGTTAATTTCGAGGAGGACTTGAGATTGAAGTCCTCAGGTCGGAGCTAACTATGGGGGTTTTTGATGTTTGCGGAAACAAAAAATAAAAGGCTAACAATTACTCCTATGCAACGCCGCTATGCGATGCTTCGCCAGGCGGGATGAAAGACTAGTCGGGCCGCTATGCACCGAATCACTAGGCGGATGGACGAGAAGGCTAGCGGATGAGGTGGTTAGAACGGTGGAATGAGTGTCGTGAGCACCTCTTCGCTACGCACGCCACTAGCAATTGCTAGTGCGGCAAGGGCGGATGGTAGTGGATGGAATATGGCGCAACTCGAGCAAATAACGAAAACATACAAAATCACATAGACATGATTGTATAAAATCATTTTACAAACTAAACATACTTCATCAATATAAATAAAGTTAAACACTAATATTCAACAATAAAGCAAGAACAAGTCAAGAGATCGACCGAATCCGAAGTCTTGCTGAGGATTCACGGTTGGAATCGTCGGGTTGTCATTCCGTGTCCAAGCTCAGTCCTCAACTGCGTCCGGGGTAGAGAAGGGCTGTCACCACCTTCCAATGGCCCGTCTTCTTCATCTCACGATAGCGGACGAAGTTTGCTAGCTTTCCTTTGCTTGATGGCTATGGCGTCAAACCCTACTTGAAGCTCACGGATGAAGGAGAAGGCCGAGAGGAAGCTCCGACTTGGATTTGGCGGTGAAAGCTTGCCCGGAGCACCTCCCTAGGGTGGAAGATGAAGGGGAACGCCGGAGAAGGCGGAAAATGGCGGAGAAATGTCGAGCTCCGTATCCTCTCCCGAATTAGGGCGAGACTTGCACTATTTATACAAAGCAGAAATGAACAATGCGCAAGATCACAGGCGCACGACCAGTGGTCGTGCGCACTATGTACGGTGCTCGTGCTCACTGGCATGAAAGATCAGGAAGAAGAACTGGGATAACGCGCACGAGCAGTGGCGCACGAGCAGTGGTCGTGCGTACTAAGTTCAATGGTCATGCGATTACCCCAGACAGGACTCCAGAAAAGAGGAATCAATGCACATGATCAGTGGCGCACGACCGGTGGTCGTGCGCATTATGTCCAGTGGTCGTGCACTTACCCCAGGCTGATTCTGGCAAACGAAGAGTAGTGCGCACGATCAGGGGTGCACGACCGGTGGTCGTGCGCATTAGATCCCATGATCGTGCGCAGTATTCCTGTTTGACAACCATCCCGGAACACGCACACGTCCCCTGTACCGAAAGGAAAAACCAATCACTGATATGTGCAGACATTCCAGGCAATAACAAAAAGGAGAACAGACTATAAAAATAACAAAATACACAACCACGGGCATAAATGTGCACTTCCTATGGAAATATAGTCAAGATGAAATATATATGATAATGAACTAAAAGTGAAGTGCAAGCGACGAAAAACAAGCCCAGATGAGTCCGAAAATAGGTATATAAAGTGGACTCATCACTATACTTAACCGTACATTCATAGCATACACTTGAGAGTATTTTCCTGGACTGCCAAGCCAGTACTTCCTACCACTACACTTCACAGGAACAACCCATCAAGCATCATAAGCAATACAAGCATCACCAACATCACAAACAGTACAAGGGTATTTTTCTGGACTACCACTCCAGTACTTCCTGCTACTCGCCTTCACAGGAACATCCCATTTGATTCCATAAACTACATATTTAATCACGGAGTCTTCTCCGGTGTGTATATGCAACATCACCAATCCAGACCAACCTATCCAGATGGGCTTCACACATACCTATTCCGTACTCCATTTCTGGATCTATATGCAAGATAATTGGGGATTCCAAGAATCAACCCAAGAGAATCCCTTCCCAATACACCATCTGGTGGGGGAAGTCTCATGCTCATGCCAAAAAGGAAGCCTTCACATGGCTAAGGAGGAGTACCATTATGCTGGAAGAGCGCTTCAGAGCCATGGACTTCTATCCGGTTGGAAAGTACCGTAGCAGCATTGCCTCCACAAATCTAGATCGAAACTCTCAAGCGCCACCAACAGACAGATCCCTTCTCTTCCTCCTCCTCCTCCTCCTCCTCCTTGCTCTCCTTTCTCTTAAGCTCTTTTTAGAAAGAGAATGGCCAAAAGAAGAAATGAGATGATTCTTCTCATTTTAGGCCTTAAAGCAGCAAGGAGAGAACTGAGCCATCACATCCCAGAAGAAGGAAACAAACGGCCAGAAAATTCTATGAAAACTCATTTTTTTGGCTGATACGCCCCGTGGGCGTGTCACAGGGAGTGTACCTTAAGCAGCACACAAACCGCCTTATCCAGAACAGGACACGACCCTGTGATACGCCCGTGTCACAGGACATGTTCCTTCAGACACGCCCGTGTCTAGCTCTCGAGACCCACTCGAGACAACTACTCGAGTAGTTGAACAGGACACGGCCTGTAACATGCCCGTGTCACAGGCCGTGTGCCTTACTCCAGACACTACGACCTACTCGAGACCACCCCTCGTGATCCACTCAAGTATATAGAGTAGAACACGCCCTGTGACACGCCCATGTCACAGGCCGTGTTCGCTCTTTCTTGAGTATGCGTCGAACTCATCTACCCGAGTGGAACATCATCAACCAGAGGAAGACACAACATAGGTCACTCCCCCTGACATGCCCGTGTCATAGGTGTTCCCCCAAAAATCGTCGAACGCATTTTCGTCGAACTCTCGACGGGCTGCTCACTCGAGCAGGACATGGCCTATGACACGCCTGTGTCTCAGGCTGTATAACCCGACTTGAACTAAATCTGGGATTTTGGGGTGTTACAACTCTCCCCTCCTTACAATAAATTTCATCCCGAAATTTGCACAGTAAGAAATCCAACAAGCAAAATGTTATAACTGTAATATATATGTTACAACAAATGATATATTGTACAATAATTAAACAACAACTCGGGAATGGTCTGCTCGCGCTCCCTTGTTAGCTCTTCACAACCACAGTTGTCCCATCGGACCTTGACCATCCTGATTGTCTTATTCCTCAACTATTTGTCGGCTCGATCCTCAATCCGAATGGGCCTAACCTTCGTCGTTAGCCCATACTCCACCGACACATGATTATTCTCGATCACTTGAGCTGGATCTTTGACGGCTTTCTGAAGCACAGAGATGTGAAACACATCATGTAATCCACCCAAGTCTGCCGAAAGAGCTAGCTGATATGCAGCTTCCCCAATTCGCTCTACCACTTCAAACGGACCAAGATACCTCAGACTCAACTTTTTCAGTCGCCGAATCCTGGACACGCCTTTGAAGGGTTTGATCTTCAAATATACCCAATCGCCCACCGCGAGCTCCACGTCCCGGTGCTTGGCGTTGTAGAATTTTACCTATCGATCCTGGGTTATCAGCATGTGCTCCCGGATAGTGCATATCGTCGAGTTAACTTCATCGACTTCTTTATGGTTATAAACCTTGGATTCGCCTGCATCTGCCCAAGATAATGGTGTATGACACTTCCGACCATACAAAGCATATGTGTGGCATTTGGCTATATAATGACCGATATTGTTCTTTAGTCCCGACCACTAGAACAACTTCTTCATATCCCTGACCTTCTTTGTGCTCCCAGGGTGAATTGAGTAATCGTAAAGTGAGATTCGTACATCAACTCTTCGCAACTTACCCATACTCGGGATGCACAACCGGCCCTCTTTTCCGCAAAAGGCCGTCATCCCAGGAGAATTTGCCCGCTGTCCCATCCTTTGCATAGCGTTGGAGACTTTCCTCCAGCTCCGTTGCTCGTCGAATCCTGTCTGCAAGGTCACACTGTACCTCCATCCAGTTCAAGCACGCATTGGCTGTGGAATTCTTGTCAACACAAGAAATCTCTAACGCTTCCAACTTCTGGATTAGAAGTTCATCATGCCTCTGCAACCAATTTTCCCTTGCCGGAGCTCTCCGACTCAAGGCATCAGCGACTACATTTCCCTTCCCAGGGGTATAATGAATCTCGAAAGTGTAGTCCCTAAGGAAATCCAGCCACCTTCGTTGTCGCATATTCAGATCCTTTTGCTCCAACAGGTACTTTAGAGTCTTGTGGTCTGTAAAGATATTCACTTTTACGCCATAAAGATAATGCCGCCATAACTTCAGTGCAAAGATCACCGCCGCCAACTCCAGGTCATGGAGGGATAATTTTGCTCATCATTCAACTAGCGTGAGTCATAAACAATCATTGTAGAAGAACACAGCCCAAGCCGCTCCCTGAAGCATCATTATAGATCTCGTATCCGTCGGTACCACATGACGATGTCAACACAGGCACCGTGATCAACCAACTCTTAGCTCTGCAAAAGCTCACGCACACTCCTGCGTCCAAACTAACTTCTGATCCTTTCTCATTAGTGTTGTCAGAGGCAAAGCGATCCGCGAGAAGTTTTCCACAAAATGTGTGTAGTAGCCTGCCAGTCCAAGGAAGCTCCTGACTTCATCCACCATAGACAACACCGACCACTTCTGTATGGCTTGTGCGAACAAAAAATGAGAGTCCAGAAATTTGAATAACTGAAATCTTTGTTATCCAAAAAAGGTGTGTATTACATGGTATTGCCTCCCTTTTATAGAATGGAGGAGATGAGAGAGATTACAATTGAACAATGTGGGACTAAAAATTATATGTACAAGCGGTTTAATCTAACTACAAGATGACAAGCCACGCGGTTTGGTGCATGGACAAACCGCTCGGCCACTATTAGAGGATGACACCAAGCCGCCACAGAGACCGCCAGACCGCCCGGACACCAAGTCGTCATGGAGAGATTGGCAGACCGCCCGGACTACAATCCGCCAGAACCAAACCGCCAGACCGCTCGGTCTCTATTCTGCAACAGTCCCCCTCAAGCTGGAGCATATATGTTGATCATGCCCAGCTTGTCGCAAATATGATGAAAATATGCGGATACTAGCTTGGTGAAAATATCAGCCAACTCTTTATTGGAGGTGACGAACGGAGTACAAATTTGTGCCTTCAGAATCTCTTCATAAATAAAATGGCAGTCAACTTCGACGTGCTTAGTTTTCTCATGGAAGACCGAATTTTTAGAGATGTACATGGCAGCCTTGTTGTCACAAAACATAGGTAGATGATAGTTGTAGACCTCTCCTAAGTCAAGCATGAGAGCCCGTAACCACTTCAACTCACACATGGTCTATGCCATACTTCTATATTCTGCTTCAGCACTGGACCCGGAGACGACCGACTGTTTTTTGCTTTTCCAACTTACAAGATTCCCCCCATAAAGGTGCAAAAACATGACGTTGACTTGCGGTCTCCTTTGTCATTGACATAGCTTGAATCAGAGTAAGCTTCAATCCTCAAATGTCCATTCTTCTGAAAGAGAAGTACTTTCCCAGGAGCTGATTTGATATACTCTAATATCCTTAGGGAAGATTGTAGATGACACTCCCGAGTAGCTTGTATAAACTAGCTAACCTTGCCTACAACATAGGCAATGTCGGGTCTGGTCACTGTGAGATATATAAGTTTTCCAACAAGACGTCTGTACCTCGTAGTATCAGAAAGAAAGAGGAGAGTCATCCGTCCATGTTTTATCTTCTCCAGTCGCCATGGGACATCAGGCAGGTTTAGTCCCAGTCAATCCTGCCTCTTTTAACAAGTCAAGAGCGTATTTCCGTTGAGTGAGGACAAGAGAATCGGGCTTTCGAGAAATTTCTATCCCCACAAAGTATTTTGGAGAGCACATATCCTTTGTAACCAGGTGTTGTCGAAGATGCTTCTTTGTCAAAATTATTCCAGCGTGGTCATCTCCAGTAAGAAGAATATCATCCACATATACCACAAGCACCACTAGACCCAGAGAAGTCTTATGAGTGAATAAGGAGTGATCAGCAGAACTTCTCGTAAAACCTACGACCGCCACAATCCCGCTAAACTTGTCAAACTAAGCACGAGGACTTTGTTTGCGGCCAAAGATAGCCTTCTTAAGGCGATAAACCTATGTCTCCCCCTAAGCAACATACCCTAGAGGTTGCTCCATATAAATATCTTCTTGAAGATCCCCATAAAGAAATGTATTCTTGACATCCAGCTGCGAAATTGGCCAATTCCTATTGACAGCCACAGATAGAAGGACCCTAATAGTGCTGAGACGAACAACTGGAGAGAAGGTGTCAAAATAGTCAACTCTATAAGTCTGGGTAAAGCCATTGGCAACAAGCAGAGCCTTATAACGATCCACACTACCATCGGGGAGGAACTTCACCACAAAGACCCAGCGACAACCAACAACATCTGTGCCGAAAGGAGGAGGAACCAGGGTATAGGTACCCCGTTCAGTGAGAGTAGCAATCTCTTCATCCATAGCAGCCTTCCAATGTGAAACGGTAAGGGCCTCCTAATAGGAACGAGGAGTGGAAGTGGAAGAGATAGCCAGCGCAAACTTCCTGCGAGTAGGGGTGAGACGATCATAGGAAATAACTGCAACAAGCGGGTGCTGGGTACATGCCCGAACCCCTTTGCAACGGGCAATAGGGAGGTCTAGGTCAGTAGGTTCCTTAGTATCCGGAGCATTTGTTGTGGAGAAAGCTGGCCCGAGAGGAGAGAGCCACTATGACGAAGAGGAGGGAGATTGTAGAGGTGAAGAGGGAGGAGAAGACAATGGAGATGGTGGAAGAGGAAATACCTCGGTAGGAGGGGATGTGATAGTGGTAGGAGGGAAACCATTGCTTGGGAGAGTGGGAAGAGGAGTGAAACTGGAAGCTATAGGAAGAGTACAGGAGGCATCAGAGAAATAAGGAGCATTCTCGAAGAAGGTAACGTCTGCGGAGACGAACTGCTTGTGAAGAATGGGGTCAAAACAACAGTAGCCTTTCTGAGTGATAGAATAGCCCAGAAAGACACATTTAGTGGACCGAGGGAGAGTTTGTCGCGGATGGCGGATGGAGCATGCACAAAGGCTGTGCATCCAAAGATACGTAGAGGGAGAGGAAAGGGTTCCTTGCCCGGATAGAGAATGGAGAAAGGGGTTTGACCACGGAGAACAGTACAAGGAATGCTATTGATGAGATAGCGAATGATGAGAACAACATAGCCCCAGTAAGAGCGAGGGACATGCATTTGTGTTAGCAGAGTGCAAGCGACATCAAGGATGTGATGTTTTTTGCGTTCCGCCACTCCATTTTGTTGGGAGGTGTAAACGCAACTGGTTTTATGAACAATCCCATGTTGCGTACAAAAAAGAGAAAAACGCTTGACTAAGATAATCTTTTGCATTATCACAGCGTAAGATTTTAATGGAAAAAATCAAATTGAGTTTTAATTGAATGATAAAAAGATGTCCATACATCAAAAAGTTCAGAGCGATCGCGTAAGAGATACACCCAAGTACATCGAGAAAAGTCATCAATGAAAGTAACAAAATAAGAACCACCCCGACCAACGGTAAGGGTAGGAGCAGGACCCCAGATGTCGTAGTGAACGAGATCAAACAGACGGGTAGAACCACGATCTTGATTTGGTGGGAATGAGGAGCGGTGATGCGTGCCAAGTTGACATGAGTCACAGTTAAGAGGAGGATGATGCGGAGGGAGGTGGGGAAGAAGCTGGTTAAGAAGCCGAGGAGGAGCATGACCAAGGCGAAGATGCCATTGAAGAAGATCTGTAGAGCAGGAGGAGAAGGCGGATAGAGCAGAAGCATTGTCAAGGAAGTAGAGGCTGCAGCTCTCAGTCCCAGTAGCAATCGACCGTTGGGAGTCCGGATCCTGAAAAGAACAATAGGTAGGAGTGAATGTGACTAAGCACCGTAGTTACTTGCATAACGAAGTAACCGATAATAAAATGCAAGGAAACTTGGGCACATAGAGGGTATCTGCCAGACAGAGAGATGGAGTGACTTGAACCATGCCCATCCCATTGACCGGTGAGGGAGAGCCATCCGCAAAAATGACCGGGGCAACCGATCATATGTTTCTAGAAGAGAGAAACACTGAGGATTGCCTGTCATATGATTTGTAGCACCAGAGTCGATTACCCATCGACTGCGAGTAACAATGTTGGCACTACCGGAAGAGGTGACCACTGAGGCAGACAGCTTGGAGGAGGTGGAAGCCATTGAAGAGAGACTGCGCAAGAACAGCAAGCCACAACGATAACATCAAGTCGCTGGGAAAATGACGAGGTCGCGGCGAGAAGGGCGCGAGAAAGAAGTTGCACGGCTAAGCTAAGAAGAGAAGAGAGTCACCAACCCGGGCAAACAACAAGCAGGTCGAGCGGCTAGGAAGGCCGCAGCGGACAGAGAACAGATTCTGCAGCGGTCACAATGACAACCCACCAGAGGCAAGTAAGGCCACGACCAAGAAGCAGAGCAAAGCAGAGGGAAATAAGTTGCACGGCCTGAGAGAAGGCTGCACGGGCAGGAGAAAGGGAAGACACACAAACTTGGAGGAGTTTGCGAGAAAGGCGTGCGAACAGAGGAGAAGAACAAGTCGCACGATGAAGGATTAGGCCGCGACGACTAGCAAGCAGGAGTGGCTAGAAGGAAACAGGTCGCAATGACTTAGGAATAGGTCGAGGCGATTAGAGAGAGCGTTTAGAAGGGGCAGAGAGGTCGCCCAAACAAGGGAAGAAGAAAACACGCGAACAGGGCGCAACAAGAGAAGAAGGAGATCGTGAGAACAGGTCACGAGAAGAGGAAGAAGCCGCGAGAATAGGTCGCGCGGACAAGATCAAGTCCTCAAAAATTGGGAGGAAAGGATCAAGGGCTCTGATACCCTGTGCGAACAGAAAAAGAGAGTCCGGAAATTTGAATAACTGAAATCTTTATGACCCAAAAAAGGTGTGTATTACATGGTATTGCCTCCCTTTTATAGAATGGACGAGATGAGAGAGATTACAATTGAACAATGTGGGACTAAAAAATTATATGTACAAGCGGTTTAATCTAACTACAAGCCGACAAGCCGCACGGTTTGGTGCATGGACAAACCGCCCGACAACTACCAGAGGATGACACCAAGCCGCCACAGAGACCGCCAGACCGCCCGGACACCAAGTCGTCAGGGAGAGATTGGCAGACCGCCCGGACTGCAATCCGCCAGAACCAAAACGCCAGACCGCCCGGTCTCTATCCTGCAACATGGCTCTTATCTTTAACGGATCCACTGCTATGCCCTCTCCACGTACCATATGGCCAAGAAAAGCCACTGACGACAGCCAAAACTCACACTTCGAGAACTTGGCATAGAGCTTATTCCTTCTCAAGGTGTGCAGCACCAACCGCAAGTGGTTTGCGTGATTAGCTTCAGATTGAGAGTACACCAAAATATCATCAATGAATACAATCACAAACAAGTCCAAGTCCTATCGGAACGTTCGGTGCATCAGGTCCATGAATACCGATGGCGCATTGTATAGCCCAAATGACATTACCGTAAACTCATAATGACCGTAGCGTGTTCCAAACGCGGTCTTGCGAATGTCACCTTCCCGAATTCTCAATTGGTAATATCCAGATTTCAAATCCAAGTTAGAGTAGACGGTTGATCCCACCAGCTGTTCGAACAATTCATCTATTCGTGGAATCGGATACTTGTTCCTCTCTATCAGCTTATTCAATTCACGGTAGTCAATACATAACCGCAAACCACCGTCCTTATTTTTCACAAATAGAATAGGTGCGCTCCAGGGTGACATAGTTGGGCATATATATCCCTGCTCCAGTAACTCTTGCAATTGGAATTTCAATTCCGCCATTTTCTTTGGCGCGACGCGATATGGCGAGCGGGCCACAGGTTTCGCACCTGGCACCAACTCGATCATGAAGTCGATCTCCCGCTGGGGTGGTAGCCCAAGAAGATCTTTAGGAAACACATTCGCAAACTCCGATACAATCGAAACATCACTTACATTGGCCTTTGGCTCCACAGCCTGAATCAGCATGAAGTATAACTCCACGCCCTTCCGAACGACTTAGAGTGCAGACATCAAGGTCCCGCCCACTCCTTGCATACCTGTGAACTTAGTCTCATGTTCGGTATTCTGGCCCAGTGTGATCTCTTTGGCATTACAATCAATAAAGGCATGCTGCTCCGCGAGCTAGTCTATACCAAAGATCATACTAAACTCTGATATCTGCAGCACGGATGCATTCAAACAAAATTCCCGACTTCTAATTTGCACCGCCACCTCGTATGTTCTCTCCGCCAACATCAAACATTCATTCAGGAATAACACCCTCACGCTCTCTGTCTTCACATGACTAGGTACTCCAATTTAAGCTACGAAGTCCTTAGACAGAAATGAATACGAAGCACCCGTAGCAAACAATACTCTCGCCCGCGTGTGCCAAATCATACCAAAGCCTGTGGCGCACACATCACGCTCAAGCTACATACAAAGTATGCAATAAGAAAAGCAATCAACGCTGTTACCACGCACCAATGACAACGTCACTTTGCTTAATGGCCTCCTACCGTCCAGGAGTATAAACTCAGGATTGCACCTCGGATGCAGAGCACTCCACCACTGTATTTCCCGTTACAACATACGACGCTCTTATCCTCTGCTCAACCATTGGTCGACCAATCCTGACAAGTATGGGCATGCCCCCATATAATAGAATATCAACTTTCTATTCGTGTTCACGACTATCGTGCAAACACGTTTATCCCACACCTATATGTATTGTACCCATATAAGCATAAACGAAACAATGGAAACTGCCATTCAACATTGACTACTGTACATACAACACATGCCTAGTTCACAAAACACGAGTAGCACAGTTATTTATGTACATAAAGTCGACATTTGCTTCTTGTTTATCGTCCTCTATGGGCCAACACAACAATCTCGTGCTTTATGTCCTTTACCACACAAGTAGCACTTGTATTGCTTCTTTGGATCCTGCACACCAACCCGACAGTCTCGGGCAATGTGTCCTTTCTTGCCACAAGTATAACAAGCACGAGTCTCTTTTTTCCGCCTCCTACGGTGGGCAGGCTTTCCAACCCTTGGAGCACGCACTTTCCTAATCACATGCAGTTGCTGGGCTCTGGTCAAGTCCATCTCCAATAATCTTGCTGACTCCACCAATGTTTGTGAAAGGGGAAACTAGATCAGATATACTCTAGAGGGGGGGGGGTGAATAGAGTATATGGTGCCTTTTAAAACACAAAGAAAAACTTTTGCAAAGCTTTACAACAATTGTTGTAATAAGTGTAAGCAGGGAAGCAGAAATAAAACTAATCACAAACTAAGCTATGCAGAAACTAAGCACAAGAAAAGCTAGGCCAGAAACAAAAAGAAAACATGCAAAACCAGATGACACAAGGAATTATAGTGGTTCCCCAACTTGGGTACATCCACTCTTCTACCACCCTAGGTAGGAATCCACTGCAGGATGAGTTGATCAGGTGTCCTGGGCACAAATGAGCTTTTGATAAGGTGCTCAAAAACCAAAACAGATTTTTTGATCAGGTGTCTTGCCACCAATGAGCTTTTGACAAGGTGCTCAAAAACCAGATTCAAACTTTTGAAGGGAGTTTGAAAAACCCTTTACAGAGTGGAGGTGAGAGAGTGATGGCAGTCTTCTCTTTTCTCAAACAACTGAGAAGACTAAGTGGATTGATTTCAAAGCTCCCCCTGAGTCCTTGATCTTCAGGAAGATGAGCTTTGCTGAGGGTGATAGGCCTTCAAAGATAGATCTCCAGCAAAAGATGATTTCAGCAAGCTGAAATGTTGAGTGTCTGGAGTCTTGAAATGATGTTGGCCTTGAACACTTGGAGAGCTGAAGAGATCTGAAGATTTGTTTGAAAGCTTGATCTTTTTGATGAGTGTTCTTCAGAATTCTTGTTGACAGAAGATTGAGAGAGTCTCTGTATTCTGAGTTGTGTCCTGTTCTTGTCAATCTCTATATTTGATTCAAAAACATTCTCTTTTATTCTCTGTGTCTGAATAGGATATTACTCTGTCAAAGATAGCCGTTGGTCTGCATTGATTACAGCCTTAATTGCATAAATTGTTCTGAAGGAAAGTCCACTGATTTGTTCCTTGAAAAATCCCTTGAAACTTGCTCCAGAAGTAAATGAAAACGGCTGGCAGATCTTCTGAATTAAATGCAAAATAACTTCTATCTGATTTGAATTTGAATTCTGAAAGATAACTGAAATCGTCGAACTGAGCTCTGCTATCGTCGAGCTGAGCTCAGCGACCTGGAAACTGCAAGCAGCAACATAATCGTCGATCTGAGCTCAAAGATCGTCGAATGAAGTTCGACGATATTGCGAAGTTGAGCTCAGCGATCGTCGAGTGGAGCTCGACGATATTATGAGGTTTGAGCTCAGCGATCGTCGAAAGGAGCTCGACGATCTGCAGAAGTTGAGCTAGACGATCGTCGACCGGAGTTCGACGAATCGTCGTGCTGAGCTCGACGATTAGACTTAGTCTCCAGAAAAACTTGGTCTTCAGGGCAGCTTCCAAACCTAGACTCCTGATCCCTTAGACTCAATTCTAATTGACCTATTAAGCTATACAGAAGGTCAAACACAGATTCCTAGAGACATAGTGATCCTGACCCAAATTAGTAATAGGGTGTTCCAACAATCTCCCCCTATTTGGGTTAGGAAAACTATTTACAGACTTTGAAAATCAAACAACATCATACAATCAGAAAAATACAAAAATAATAGTAGCCAGACATTACAGAACCATCACAAAGATATATATATATAATGTCCAGAAATCAGTCAGAAAAACCAAGAAATGTCACCTTACAGAGTTACTTTTTCTCTTTGCCTTTTACCATCTTGATTTCTCTGTTAGGATCTAAAGCTTGTTGTTTGGATCTGGTATCATCAGCTGCACCCAAATAAATTTGCTTTGATGTCCTGGGAACCACTGCAGCTGGATGCAACTCCATGTACCTGTCTGCATCAAAGAACTTACTGGAGGCATATCTTTCTAGTTCTTTCTGTCTTTGTTCTGACATTGTAGATATATTGGAGGTGTCCAGGCCTTGCTCTTTGGCTTTCTTGATCTGGTCTAAAGCAGCCAACTCTTTCATTCTAGCAGTCCAAGCAACAGGATTCTTCTCAGGGTCCTCAAATGGAACAGGTGGCTCATACCTGTTGGAAGAAATATCTTGAGGAGTCCTGGCAGTCACAGTTTCTCTGAGCTTATAGGGGAAAGGACCTGAAGTTGTATCAGAAGGAACATGTCCTCCCCTGGAATAAGGATGCTGCCTGGAATGCCCTTTGGAGTAAACCTGAGTCTCTCTTTGATTTCCCCTATATCCTCACCTTCTAGAGTAAGAGCCCCTAGACTGGCTTTCCCTTTGATATGTTCTAGCATGAGGTTGGTAGGGAGCCTGGCTTCTAGCTGGGCCTGAACTTGCAGAGCTACCACCTGCACCTGCATCAGGTGGAGGTGGTGGAGGAGGATGAGGGTGCTTGAACTGGGAGGAGTCCTTATCAAACTTTCTTTTCTTCTTCATAGCCTTTAGCTGATTCTTAGAGAACTGCATCCAATGCTCAGTAATTGGACAGTTGTGCAGAATATAGTAAGGAACATCATTATCATCTCTAACTTTGGCAGGAGGAACCCTCTTCAATGCCTTACTTCTTGCCTTCCTTTTCCTTGCAATGGTGGCAGAGGAATCATCAGAAGCAGTGTTGTAATCCTCAGATTCAGAACTCTGTGCATCATATAAGGCATCAATCCTTTTCATCAAATTTTCTTTCAGTTGCATTGCAGCAGATGGGGCAGAAGCAGAAGGGCCAGCAGCAGGTATAGCAGCAGATATAAGAACAGATTCAGCAGATACAGCACTAGTTACTTCAGGGATTTTGGCAGCAGCAGGTTCAGAACCAACAACAACATCTACAACAGGCTCAAAAACAACAGCCTCTGTCATCAGAGAATCCTGGGAAATGAACTCATCAGCAGCAGTTGGAACATTGTCTTCTTCAGCAGCAACAACAATTTCAGAAGTAGATACATCCTTGTCTTCAGCAGCAGCAGCAGTAACATCATCAGAAGCAACAGTCACTGAATGAATAAAAGCAGAAATGATACTGGGGTCACAGCATGAGAAGGGCACCAGAGCCTTGGACAGATCTTCAGGGGGCTGGACAGCATTGGGCTCTGGGAGGTAGCTGAAGTGTGCAGTATCAAATGCAGAGAGCAAAGACCCTAGGTCAATTGCTAAGACTGCAGTAGGCACAGCAACTGGAGCAGAAGATACAAGCACAACAGCAGCAGCAGCAGCAGGAGCAGAAGCAGAAATAGCAGGAGCAGAAGCAGAAGCAGCAGCAACAGCAGCATGAAGGCTGGCTTCATAAGGCATCTCCCCCTGCCTGGATGCAGACACTTCTGTATCAAGGCACACTGCTGGTGGGGCTGCTTGAGGAATGAGGGAGGAAAGCCTGGCAGACAGGGCTGCCACTGACTATTGTAGAGGAGCTAAGGAGGCCTCCATGAGAAGAGAGAGCCTGGGGGCCAGTAGCTCATACAACCTGTCAGCTAGGGCTGGCAGATCTACATGCTCAATGGCAGGAGCAGAGGTAGAGGGTATTGGGATGGCTGAGGAAGCTGGAGGTGGAGTGCTGGATGGTGAAGGGATAGAGGGCTGAGGTGTGGGAATTGTGGAGATGGAGGACAAGGGTATAAATATGGATGGAGTGAATGATGGTTGGTCAAGGATGTGGTGGAGGAGATCTTGGAAAGATGTTGAGGAGGAGGGGAAGTCTGGAGGAGAAGAGGGGGAATCATCCATGTAAGATTCATCCAGAAGTTGGAAGGATGGTATGGATGGGGATGAGGTGACATCTGGAGGTGGATATGAGAATAATGGGTGGAAGTGGTCAACTGGAGGTGATGAAGTGGTTGCTGGGGATGGAATTGAGGTTGGAGATGGGCTGGAGATGGTAATGGGGGATGAGGCTGGAATGGTGGATGGAGCTGGAGGTAGGGATGAACTTGGAGGAGGAGGAGAAGCAGCACTAGCAGCAGGCAGGTCTTCTGCAGGTGCAGAGACCTGGGGGGGAGTAACTCTGTGAGTCCAGGTGCCTGAAGGGGCAGCTGAAGAGGGCCTGCTGGGCTTGCTAATCTGCCTGTCCCATTTGCCAAAAAGGGCACAGGTGAGTCTCTTGGAGGCATTGATGTGCACTCCAGAGGAGATCAGCAGAGTAGGGCACTTAGCCTGAAGGAAAACTCCAAGGATTCTTCCAAAATTTACAAAGCTTTTATTTATTTTCTTCTTTATCAGGTCAAAGAAGACCTCTCCCCAATTCAGATTTTTCTTATCTACCAGAGCTCCCATGAGGCAGAGCTGATGTCTGGAGATGGTGTCATGTGCAGAATGTTTGGCCAACAGGACCTTGCCTACAACATCTGCCAGAAACCTGTATTCAACTGACAGGTTCCTCTTAAACAATTTGCTAGGGTTTCCCTCAGGATGACCCATCCTGGCAAGTATATCAGTAAACTCTTCTCCAGAGAGTTCAGCAGAGTCATCTCCATTTCTAAAACCAAAAACCTCTGTTAAGACTGTTGGGGTCAGAGGTACCTGGGTGCCACCAATAGATCCAACTATGGTGTTGTTGTCAAGGTTGTGTGCAGTATATACCCATTCCTTTATTTCATCTGAGGCAAGTTTGATTCTTGTGGTCATGAGGGCAGACAAATGTTGATCCTTGAATAGACTCAGGATGTCCTGAAAGATTTGATCAGTAGTGTTGAAGGAGTCCAAATCGATGTCAAACCCTGCATCAAACTTCATGGCGGCGAGGACAGCAACTGAGACGGCCATTGTACCTGCAAAAACTTAACAAACAAAACGACCAAGGTAGAACTGTTTGGAGGGAAGAAAATTTCTGCAGAGAAATTGAAAGCGCAAGGGAGAACGACGGCGAAAAATGAGTTTTATATTAGGGTTCGACGCAGAATTGGAAAGATCGTTGAACTCAGTTCGACGATCGAGGCTTCTAAAGGAATCTGAAGAGACTCCAACATCGTCGATCTCCGTTCGACGATCTTGGGAAGCGTCGAGCTCCGTTCGACGATCGTTCAGGGAACAAAATCGTCGAGCGTCGTTCGACGATCGTTGACCGAAGGAGACAGTTCATGCTGTCTGAGGGGCGCTGAACTCAGTTCGACGATTCTGGAAATCGTCGATCTCCGTTCGACGATCTTTGGGGAAATCGTCGAGCGCAGTTCAGAGATCAGAAAATCCTAAATACTAAGAAAAATCAGAATTTTGCCTAGTCTTGGTCCATTTTTAACTTTCAAAATCTTGGATATTATTTAAGACTTCCTCCATCTAACATTCCTAACTGATTTAGGAAGAAGGTGTGTTTCTTTTCATCCAAGGGCTTGGTGAAAATATCTCCCCTTTGTAAATCAGTTGGGATATAATGCAGTTCAATTTTATTCTTTTCAACATTGTCCCTTAAGAAATGATGCCTAATCTCTATGTGTTTTGTCCTACTATGGAGGACTGGATTTTGAGCTATGGAAATAGCACTTGTATTGTCACAAAAGATTTTTGACTTCTCTAAGTTGTAACCATAGTCTAGGAGTTGATTTTGAATCCACAATATTTGTGAACAACAACTGCCTGCAGCCATATATTCAGCTTCAGCAGTTGAAGTTGACACAGATGTTTGTTTCTTACAAAACCAGGAGACAAGTCTATCACCAAGGAACTGACAAGTTCCACTGGTGCTTTTCCTGTTAATTCTGCATCCAGCATAATCAGCATCAGAGAATTCAGTTAACTCAAATGCTGAATCTTTTGGATACCAGAGACCTAGATTTGGACAACTTTTAACATACCTCAGAATCCTCTTTACTAATGTGAGGTGTGACTCTCTAGGGCTAACTTGGAATCTAGCACATATACATGTAGCAAACATTATATCTGGTCTACTAGCTGTAAGATACAGTAAAGAGCCAATCATTGCTCTATATGTTGTCTGATCAACAGGTTTCCCATGTTCATCAGCATCCAATACAGCATTGGTAGGCATGGGTGTTTTCATACAAGATGCCTCAGACATGCCAAATTTCTTAACCAGCTCATTAGCATATTTGGTTTGAGAAATAAAGATGCCTTCAGCATGTTGTTTGACTTGCAATCCTAGGAAGAAGGATAGCTCACCCATGCTACTCATCTCAAATTTAGAATGCATTAGGTTAGAAAACCTTCTGCACAATTTTGAGTCAGTAGAACCAAAAATGATATCGTCTACATAAATTTGTACTAGTAGGGTATGGGACTTATGGGTTCTAATAAAAAGAGTTTGGTCTACTCTACCCCTTATAAAACCATTTTCCAAGAGAAAGCATGCTAGGGTCTCATACCATGCTCTAGGAGCTTGCTTGAGACCATATAATGCTTTGTGTAGTTTAAATACATAATCAGGGTGAGTTGGAGAGATAAAACCTGGAGGTTGTCTGACATAGACTTCCTCTTTGATGGCTCCATTTAAAAGGCACTCTTGACATCCATCTGATAAACCTTGAAGCCTTTGTGAGCTGCATAAGCTAGAAAAATTCTGATGGCTTCCAATCTTGCAACAGGTGCAAAAGTCTGGTCGTAGTCAATTCCTTCTTCTTGAGAATATCCCTGTGCAACTAGCCTTGCCTTGTTCCTTATTATTACTCCTTGATCATCCAGTTTATTTCTGAATACCCATTTTGTTCCAACAATGGAATGATCCTTTGGCTTTGGCACTAGTTCCCATACTTTGTTCCTCTCAAATTGATGCAACTCTTCTTGCATGGCAATGATCCAGTATGGATCTTGCTCTGCATCTTGAATGGACTGAGGTTCACTTTGAGAAAGGAAGCAGGTGTGCAACAGGTTTTGGTTGACCTGATTTCTGGTTTGCACACCAGCTGAGAGTTCTCCAATTATTTGGGTAATTGGATGGTCTCTTGATGTTACTAAATCAACAGGGGGTGTTGATTGTTCACCAACCTGTGTTGTTGTTTCCTCTTGTGGTACAACAACTGGCTCTTCATGTTGAGCTTCAATGTGTTGAGCATTGCTTTCATCTTCACTGCTTTCTTCTTCTTGAGCAACCTGTAGCTTGTTCATATCTTCAACTAGAGAGTGTTCCTGCAAAGGTTCTATGGTAGAAGAGATCTTCTCCTTGAAGGACATGTTAGTTTCATCAAAAGAAACATGAACAGATTCCTCAATTTTCAATGATGATTTATTATATACCCTATAGGCCTTGCTGATCATGGAGTATCCCAGAAACACTCCTTCATCAGCTTTGGCTTGAAATTTTGCTAAATATTTCTTATCATTATTGTGAATATAGCAAGTGCAGCCAAAAATTCTGAAATAGTCAACTTTAGGTTTCTTCCCTTTGAGTAATTCATAGGGAGTCTTTCCCTTCAGTTTATGTATCAGACTTCTGTTCAGCACATAGTTGGAGGTGTTCACTGCCTCTGCCCAGAAGGATAGAGGTAGATGAGCATCTGACAACAATGTAGTGGCAGATTCAATAAGGGTTCTATTTTTCCTTTCAGCTACCCCATTTTGTTGAGGAGTTCTAGGAGCTGAGAAAGTATGCCTGATCCCTTCACTCTGACAGAACTCTTGCATAAGAAGAGAATCAAACTCTGTCCCATGATCACTTCTGATCAGGGCAATGTGAGTATTGAACTCAATCTTTATACATTTGAGAAACTCTGTCAGACACTTAAAGTTATCAGACTTCTTCCTTAGAAAGAACACCCAAGTGAATCTAGAGAAGTCATCTACAATCACTAAAGTGTAGGATTTCCCTCCTAGGCTTTGTACTGTGATGGGTCCAAATAGATCCATGTGTAACAGATACAATATCCTAGGTGAATCACTCTTATTAAGTGACTTGAAACTGTTTTTAGTTTGCTTGCCTAATTGACAAGCCTTGCAGAGTCCTTCCTTCTTGTAGGGGCCAGAAGGTAGTCCTCTAACAAGGTTGTCCTTGGAGAGCCTAGCAATAGTTCTAAGGTTTAGGTGTCCTAATCTCTTATGCCATAAAACATTTGGTCTACAAACTGAATTGAATAAACAGATATCTATAGTAGTTGAAAGAAAATCTACTAGGTAGATGTTACCTTTCCTTTTACCTGTCAACACAGTTGTGTTGTCCTCTGACTTGATTTTGCATAAGGTTTTGCTGAAGGTCACCTGGTAGCCTTCATCACATAGCTGACTGATGCTGATTAGGTTGTGCTTCAGTCCTTCCACATATGCTACTTTCTTGAAGGTTACAGAACCAATCTGGACTGCTCCATAACCTTTAGTTTGTCCAAAATTGGAGTCACCAAAGATAACTTTGGGTCCAAGCTTGGCTCTAAAGGAATTGAGGTTGTCTTTGTTCCCTGTCATGTGCTTAGAGCACCCACTATCCAAATACCATTGCTGGTTAGATGTTGGATAGGTCATCACCTGCACATAAAATAATTCACTTGTTTTTGACCCAGTTTACCTTGGGCCTAGGTTGATAACCTTTAAATTCAGAAATGAAAGACATCCCTGGCTGACTCTTATATCCTTCAGGATGATATCTCCTTGGAGGTATAATCCATTCAGTATAAGGATTGAAGGTTTGGGATGAAAAACCCTCAGGATTCAATTTTGATTTGCCTTTGAAAAGTTTTCCAGAGCTCTGACCTCTGTTCGACGATCTTGGAGCTGAGTTCGACGATCTTGGGTCAGATCGTCGAGCTCCGTTCGACGGTCGACTATGGCTGAGGTCAGGTATATGGGATCGTCGACCAGCGTTCGACGATCTTGGCTTAGATCGTCGATCAGCGTTCGACGATTTGTCCTGAGATCGTCGAGCTGCGTTCGGCGATCGTCGATCTTCATTCGGCGATCGTCGATCTCCGTTCGACGATTTGTGCTGGATTTTAGTTTTCTGAGGCAGATCAGAATTTTTCCTGGCAACCTCTACAACTCCCTTTCCCTTGTCAGAAATGAACTTGATAGGGGTTGTTAGAACAATAGGTTGGCTGGATGAGGCACCCAAGCCCAGTGTACTGTTGAATCTTGAGTTCACTGTGCTTGTGATGTCCATCAGCTTGATGCTTCTCCCATTGAGAGATTCTTCAAGCTTCTTGGCCTCAGAGAGTTCACTCTTCAGTGAAGCTATCTGTTCCCTATAGTTCTCCAACTCCTGAGAGAGTTTGAGGTTTTCTGATTTTAAACCACTTTGTTCAGATAATTGATTTCTGAGAGAGATGATCTCTTTCTCAGACTTTAGCAGGTCTAAACATAGTGCTTTAAATTCAAATTTAAAATCTTCTGAAGTGAAATCAAAAGAGCTGATTACCTGATCTTCTTCAGGTTGAGTCTCTGAGTCTGATTCTGACTCCTCTTCCTCTGAGTTGTGTTGTGAGGCATTGATTGCCATCATGCAGAACTCCTTTTCCTCTGCATCATCCTCATCATCACTTGAGCTGGAAGAGGCTTCTGACTCCTCTTCAGTCTCACTCCAGGATTCAACAACAAATCCTTTCCTTGTGGGCTTATTTCTGCTGGAGAAAGGTTTGCTACTTCCATTCCTTTTGGAGTCCTTCTCCTTTCTTCTTTCTTTTTTGTCCCTTCTGTCCTTGTTCTTGTTCTCTGGACAGTCAGGAGCCATATGCCCTGGTTTCCTGCAACCAAAGCAAATGATGTCTTTGCTATTGCCAATGGACTTGTCATACCTTGGCTTATCCTGCTCCTTGTATGATCTTCTTCTGAAGTCCTTTCTGGCCATCTTATAGAATCTTTTGGCCAACAAGCTGAGAAGTTCATCATTGGTTGTTCCTTTTTCTTCAGGCAGATCCTCAGTTGCCTTGAATGCTATAGTCTTCTCCTTTCTTGTGGCTGGTGGAGCAGCCTTCTGTTCTTCCTCTCTGTTCTTGATGAGTAGCTCATAAGATTTGAGCTTACCCAACAAGGCTTCAGTGGTGATCTCATTCAGACTTCTGGCATCTTTAATTGGCCAGATTCTTGAATCCCAAGTGCTGGGGAAGCACATTAGGATCTTGTCATTAAGTTCTGTCAGTGAGATCTCTTTTGTCTAATGTCCTCAGTTCACTGACAATTAGACTCAGTCTGTTGTACATGTCTCCCACTGACTCTGTTTCTCCCTTCTTGAAGTTCTCATATTGGGAGATGAGATGGGATCTTCTGTCCTTTCTCTCATCAGCTGAGCCAGAGACAATTTCTGAGAGCTTGTCCCAAATTTCCTTGGCTGAATTGCATTCAGCTACTTTTTGAAAAATGTCATCTGACATTGTCTGAGCTAAAATGTTCATTGCCTTGGCATCAGCTACTTTCCACTTTTTGATGTCAGCATCTGTTCCTGATGGAGGTGGAACAGCATTTGTGCTTGTGCCCTCTGGAGGTCTTGGACACACTGTCAAAACAGAATTAAAAATGTCTTCGTCAATAGAATTCATGTAGAGTCTAATCCTTGCTTTCCAAAGTGCAAACTTTGACAGATTGCACACTGGAGGTCTGGTGCTAGCATAATCTTTGTTTTGGGCCATGACTTGTGCAAGCTAAATCTAATAAAGAAATATAAAAGAAGGATCTAGTTTGGGATCTTTGGGGTTCAGGTGTTAGCCTGTACAACCAAACAGTTATGGTATGTTTAACCAACCTCCCTCTGATACCAATTGAAAGGGGAAACTAGATCAGATATACTCTAGAGGGGGGGGGGGGTGAATAGAGTATATGGTGCCTTTTAAAACACAAAGAAAAACTTTTGCAAAGCTTTACAACAATTGTTGTAATAAGTGTAAGCAGGGAAGCAGAAATAAAACTAATCACAAACTAAGCTATGCAGAAACTAAGCACAAGAAAAGCTAGGCCAGAAACAAAAAGAAAACATGCAAAACCAGATGACACAAGGAATTATAGTGGTTCCCCAACTTGGGTACATCCACTCTTCTACCACCCTAGGTAGGAATCCACTGCAGGATGAGTTGATCAGGTGTCCTGGGCACCAATGAGCTTTTGATAAGGTGCTCAAAAACCAAAACAGATTTTTTGATCAGGTGTCTTGCCACCAATGAGCTTTTGACAAGGTGCTCAAAAACCAGATTCAAACTTTTGAAGGGAGTTTGAAAAACCCTTTACAGAGTGGAGGTGAGAGAGTGATGGCAGTCTTCTCTTTTCTCAAACAACTGAGAAGACTAAGTGGATTGATTTCAAAGCTCCCCCTGAGTCCTTGATCTTCAGGAAGATGAGCTTTGCTGAGGGTGATAGGCCTTCAAAGATAGATCTCCAGCAAAAGATGATTTCAGCAAGCTGAAATGTTGAGTGTCTGGAGTCTTGAAATGATGTTGGCCTTGAACACTTGGAGAGCTGAAGAGATCTGAAGATTTGTTTGAAAGCTTGATCTTTTTGATGAGTGTTCTTCAGAATTCTTGTTGACAGAAGATTGAGAGAGTCTCTGTATTCTGAGTTGTGTCCTGTTCTTGTCAATCTCTATATTTGATTCAAAAACATTCTCTTTTATTCTCTGTGTCTGAATAGGATATTACTCTGTCAAAGATAGCCGTTGGTCTGCATTGATTACAGCCTTAATTGCATAAATTGTTCTGAAGGAAAGTCCACTGATTTGTTCCTTGAAAAATCCCTTGAAACTTGCTCCAGAAGTAAATGAAAATGGCTGACAGATCTTCTGAATTAAATGCAGAATAACTTCTATCTGATTTGAATTTGAATTCTGAAAGATAACTGAAATCGTCGAACTGAGCTCTGCTATCGTCGAGCTGAGCTCAGCGACCTGGAAACTGCAAGCAGCAACATAATCGTCGATCTGAGCTCAAAGATCGTCGAATGGAGTTCGACGATATTGCGAAGTTGAGCTCAGCGATCGTCGAGTGGAGCTCGACGATATTATGAGGTTTGAGCTCAGCGATCGTCGAAAGGAGCTCGACGATCTGCAGAAGTTGAGCTAGACGATCGTCGACCGGAGTTCGACGAATCGTCGTGCTGAGCTCGACGATTAGACTTAGTCTCCAGAAAAACTTGGTCTTCAGGGCAGCTTCCAAACCTAGACTCCTGATCCCTTAGACTCAATTCTAATTGACCTATTAAGCTATACAGAAGGTCAAACACAGATTCCTAGAGACATAGTGATCCTGACCCAAATTAGTAATAGGGTGTTCCAACAGTTTGGAATCCCAATAACTTAGGACCCTTCAACAGAAAACGTAGTTCCTGACGTAGCCCATCATAAAACCTATTGATCTTCATCTCCTCGGTTTCAAACACAAACTCTGGCTGTTGTCTCAGCATAACAAATGCATGAAAGTATTCCTCTATTATGTCCATTCATTGGCTCAAGCACATGTTCAATGACGAAGGTGATGGGCTTCCCCTTGCCGTCTGCTCAATTACACTGGCTGGCATAGAACGCATTACCGGATCAGAGGGCTGAACCTGTCCCACTTGGTGAGCCTTGAGCATTGCAAAAACCACATCAGCGATCAATCAAACCGTCTCTATCGATGGAGGAGATGTTGGTACCATAGTTGATGTCAGGCTTCCCATCCAATGCTGGGGTTCATGCTGCCATGCAGTCGCGCTAGTCATCTACAGTTGTAAACCACACAAGTAAGCAACAAACATCGTGTCAAAAGCAATACCAGGAACGCACAAGTTACCCAAACATGTGCATTTGCATTCCTAAGTGGATATTCTAGAGTTCATTAGTGTTAACGCAGTTCGAACTTACACGTGCTCGCCACCCCACAAAAGAATTAGACCACAAATTCGAAAGGGAAAGACCGAGATAGCTGATACCAAAAATGTAACGACTCAATCCATTCGTATAACATATAATAGAAAGTTCGGCCTCCCCCCCACACCATATGCTACAAAACAAGCGGGTAAGTCACGGGTTGATATCAGAGTTGCGCGTCCTAACTCATAGCATTCTAGCGGAAGCTGTTAACCTAAAACTGAACTCCAACCATGAATGTCCACTACTATAAACACCCATATTTATATAGGAATGTATCAAATACAATGTCATTTGGCCTTAGGGCCTTATAGTTTCTCTTTACAAAGGTGGCTTCCAAACATCGACGCGCAGGGCGGCCACACATGAACAAAACATAATATTTTCATTTTAGCCTTCAAGGGCTAGCAACAATAACATCAGTAGTAATAGCATGGATTTCTGCTTTTAAACGTCCCGCTCGGTTCTCTAGCACCTATACAAGGACAGCCCACCCAATAGTGGCAAACAAGGCAACGGTCAACATTCAGCTGACCAATTTATAACAACCCTACCCCTTTCCCGGGGCAGTGGTATTCCTTCCCTGCAGGCATAGCAATTCATATACTGATATATAAACATCACATATTGTGCACTCACGCACAAACATTCCATCACAACTATCAGCCATGCGGCCTGACGATCCGTGCGCTCAGGGCACATTCTTGGTAGAACGGCGACCTAGGGTTCCACTACCGTATAAGGGCCGAAACCCAACTGTAAAAGTTGAGCATTTTCTCCATGGAGTGCAGCCGGAGACTTTAGTCTTAATGACCCGGGATCGGCCCGTAGCCCCCCATGGTGTCATGGCGCGCATGCCTAAGACTCTCGCTATGTGCTCCAACAGACCACTTTTTCAGGTCTTCAAGTCAGACGGACATAACACAGGTCGAATCAACCACCTCCCGTTGCTCAAATCACCTTGCCATCACCGAGTACAACATACTCGCGGCTAAGAAAAGGCGCGTGTCGGTTTTATCTTGCCTGTTTGGCATAAAGCCGTAAGATCTTATCATGCTCATACATAGGCAGACCGTTCTCATGGGGTTGGCTTTACATTTATCGGTTAACTAGGAGCCACGCCTCGCGTTAGCGACAGAACTCATTATCCATCCCTAGACTTAACCGTACATTCATAACATACACTTGAGGGTATTTTCTGGACTACCAAGCCAACACTTTATGCTACTACCCTTCACAGGCACAACCCATCAAGCATTATAAACATTACAAGCATCACAAGCATCACAAGGGCCTTTTCCTTGACTACCACTCCAGTACTTCCTGCTACTCGCCTTCACATGCACAACCCATTTGACTCCATAAACTACATATTTAATCACGGAGTCTTCTTCGGTGTGTATATGCAACATCACCAATCCAGACCAACCTGTCCAGATGGGCTTCACACAACATGCATATTTCGTACTCCATTTCCGGATCTATATGCAAGATAATTGGGTATTCCAAGAATCAACCCAAGAGAATCCCTTCCCAATCTACCCTCTGGTTGGGGAAGTCCCATGTACATGCCAAAAAGGAAGCCTTCACATGGCTAAGTAGAAAGATCGTTACGCTGGATGAGCGCTTCAGAGCCATGGACTTCTAGCCGGTTGGAAAGTACCGTAACCGCTTTGCCTCCACAAATCTAGATCGAAACTCTCAGCACCACCAATGGATGGATCCCTTCTCTTCCTCCTCCTCCTCCATGCTCTACTTTCTCTTAAGCTCTTTTTAGAAAGAGAATTGCCAAAAGAAGAAATGAGATGATTCTTCTCATTTTCGGCCTTACAGCAGTAAGGAGAGAATCGAGCCATCAGATCCCAGAGGAAGGAAACGAACGGCTAGAAAATTCTCTGAAAACTCATTTTTTTGGCTGACACGCCCTGTGATACGGGCGTGTCACGGGGCGTGTACCTTAAGCGGCGCACAAACCGCCTTATCCAGAACAGGACACGGCCCTGTGACACGCTCGTGTCACAGGCCGTGTTCCTTCAGACATGCATGTGTCTAGCTCTCGAGACCCACTCGAGACCTACTCGAGATAACTACTCGAGTAGTTGGACAGGACACAGCCTGTGTGTAACGCCCCGAAACTCAAAAGAGCGATGAGAGGCTTTTTGAGCCAAGTTTGGTATTTGGTAGGGGTCACACGGCCTGGGACACGGGCGTGTCCCAGGGGCGTGTCATGCTAGGGTTCTATGATGGCCGTGTGGTCGATGAATTTCAGTTGATGATCATCGAGCAGCGAACACGGCCTGGGACACGGGCGTATCCCAGGCCGTGTCCTACTCGGGTTGTTGGCCGAGTTGTGTTGGGGTAGAAACACGGCCTAGCGCCCAGGCATGTTTGGGTTTGACACGGGCATGTCAAATGGGACACGGGCGTGTATAATACCCATGTTCCTCTCGGGTTGGTGTTGGTCCTGTGTCGATGGAGGAACACGTCCGGGTACACGGGCGTGTACTGGATGATACGGGCATGTCAAGCCTGACAAGGGCGTGTTGAGAGCCCGTGTTCTTTTCGTGAAGCGACGGTTTCGACGGCGATTGGGGCATACGGCCTTGGACACGAGCGTGTCACAAGCCATGTTTGGCCCAGGTTTTGGATTATAAGCACGAATCGTGGCCGTCCGTTTTCTTATTTTTGGATCCAATGGTTCAGGGCTGTTCCTACTGTGTTATACCCGGGAATATGGTTGGAAACCCTCATTCTCTTTCTAAAGTTCTAGATAGAGGGGAGAGCAATGAAGAAGAAGGGAGATAGATCCGGCCACCGGCGGAGCTTCGGAGCCCCGAATCGCGAGCCGACTTCGGATCTACAGAGGCGAGGACATTGCAGTGCTTTTCATCCGTATAGATTTCCATGGGGCCAAAGAGGAATGCTAGGGTAATTATTCTCATCCTAGGACATGTGAAGTCCTCTTTTCCTTTGCATAGGAAGCCCGCTCTCGCGAGTTTGCGGTGAGTGTGAGCCGTTCCTTCGGGTAGACATGAATAGTCCCTGTTGTTTAGCATGTAGAGTCCGTAATCGAGAAACAGACATAGACATGATGTGTGAAGCCTACCCGGACAAGTTGATATGGATCGGTGATGTTGCATTGCATGAATGGCCGGAGAAGACTCCATGCGGATGTTTGTTTTTCGGGTTTTCTACGTGGTAGATTGCAACAGGGAGCCTTGGAGACTAACTCCAAGGTGCACCCGAAAAACTGGGTAGATGCATGATTCTGCGAACATGGTGGCTGGGAGCCAACTTGCACATAACTAGGTTATGTGAAGTATGTGATCGGATTGGGACTCGGGGAAGTTTGGCTCCGTGCCCATGTCTTAAGGTGACAGGGCGGTGTGAGCAACGGGTTAGGCGGAACCGTACCCGCACTATGTCATTCGGTTAAAGAGACCTAAAGGTACTTGGCACTTGCCGTTAGCATGGATGGAGGGTCTTAGGCATCGGCCGAAAAGACCATAATGCTCACGAGAATTTGCCATCCTAGGGGCGGTGGTGAGACAACGGACTTTGACTGTGTTCACCGAGAATATGCCTTAAGAGCACGGGGTGTGTGGCTGTGCGTGCCTACGCCTGTGATGAGGTGTTTTTACACCATACTGCTTGGTTATGCTAACAAAGTGCAGGGAAGGAGCATCGCCGCCCCGAGTTCGGGGGCAGGATCGTTATAATTTGGTCAGCATAGCTGACTGTTGCTTTTATTTGCCACCGGTGCGGTGGATTGTTGCTTGCAGGTGCTGCGGAGCCAAGTGGTAAATCACAGACAAAAGCCCATGTTGCTGAGCCGGCCCTCGAAGGGCTAATTATTGAGTGTTTACTTTATTTCTCATGTGTGACAGACCTGCGTGCCGAGGTTTGGAAAACACTTTAATTTGAGTAAACTATTGTAAGGCCATAAGGCCGTGTACTGGTGTATTGTACATTCATTCCTTCTGTTTTGTTTAGTGAATATTCATGCTGTTGGCATGGTTCTTTATTTATTGAAACTTTTAAATTGCTTCCGCTAGAATGCACTCTGAGTAGGACGTTGACTCTTAGTTGGATGGTTTCCTTTGAGTAACCTTCCAGTCTTTCTGTGGTATATGGCGTCGGGCCCTGGCCGGACCTACTTTATATGCTATGCGACGGATAAGGGGTGTTACACTGTGACATGCCCGCTTCACAGGCCGTGTGCCTTACTCCAGACACTGCGACCTGCTCGAGACCACCCCTCGTGATCTACTCGAGTATTTGGAGTATAACACGCCCTGTGACACGCCCGTGTCATAGGCCGTGTTCGCTCTTTCTCGAGTATGCGTCAAACTCATCTACCCGAGTTGAACATCGTCGACCAGAGGAAGACACGCCCTAGGTCACGCCCCTGACATGCCCGTGTCACAGGTGTTCCCCCCAAAATTCGTCGAACGCATTTTTGTCGAACTCTCGACGGGCTGCTTACCCGAGCAGGACACGGCCTGTGACACGCCTGTGTTCCAGGACGTGTAACCCGACTTGAACTAAATCTGGGATTTTGGGGTGTTACAACCCTCCCCTCCTTACAATAAATTTTGTCCCAAAATTTGCACAGAGTAACGAATCGAACAAGCAAAATGTTATAACTGTAATATATATGTTACAACAAACGATATACTGTACAACAGTTAAACAAACAGCTCGGGAATGGTCTGCTCACGCTCCCTTGTTAGCTCTTCATGGGCACAGTTGTCCCATCGGACCTTGACCATCCCGATTGTCTTGTTCCTCAACTATTTGTTGGCTCAATCCTCGATCCGAATGGGCCTAACCTTCGTCGTTAGCCCATACTCCACCGGCACACGATTATTCTCGACCACTTGAGCTGGATTTTTGACGGCTTTCTGAAGCACAAATATGTGAAACACATCATGTAATCCACCCAAGTCTACCGAAAGAGCTAGCCGATATACAGCTTCCCCAATTCGCTCTATCACTTCAAACGGACCAAGATACCTCAGACTCAACTTTTTCAGTCGCCGAATCCTGGACATGCCTTTGAAGGGTTTGATCTTCAAATATACCCAATCGCCCACCGCGACCTCCACGTTCCGGTGCTTGGCATTGTAGTATTTTGCTTGTTGATCCTGGGTTATCAGTCGCCGCTCTCGAATTGTGCATATCGTTGAGTTAGCTTCATCGACTTCTTTACGGTTATAAACCTTGGATTCGCCTGCTTCTGCCCAAGCTAACGATGTATGACACTTCTGACCATACAAAGCACACGTGTGGCATTTGGCTACATAATGAGCGATATCGTTCTTTAGTCCTGGCCACCAGAACAACTTCTTCATGTCCCTGACCTTCTTTGTGCTCCCAGGGTGAATTGAGTACTTCGTAAAGTGAGCTTCGTACATCAACTCTTTTCACAACTTACCCATACTCGGGACGCACAACCGGCCCTCTTTTCTGCAAAAGTCTGTCATCCTAGGAGAATTTGTACTCTGGCCCATCCTTTGTATAGTGTTAGAGACTTTCCTCCAGCTCCATTGCTCGTCGAATCCTGTCCGCAAGGTCATACTATACATCCATTCAGTTCAAGAATGCATTGGCAGTGGAATTCTTGTCAACACAAGAAATCTCTAATGCTTCTAACTCCTGGATTAGACGTTCACCGTGCCTCTGCAACCAATTTGCCCTTGCCGGAGCTCTCTGACTCAAGGCATCAGTGACTACTTTTCCCTTCCCAAGAGTATAATGAATCGCGAAAGTGTAGTCCCCAAGGAACTCCAGCCACCTTCGTTGTCGCATATTCAGATCCTTCTGCTCCAACAAGTATTTTAGACTCTTGTGGTCTGTAAAGATATTCACTTTTACGCCATAAAGATAATGCCGCCATAACTTCAATGCAAAGATCACCGCTGCCAACTCCAGGTCTTGGATGGGATAATTTTGCTCATCATTCAACTGGCATGAGTCATAAACAATCATTGCAGAAGAATGCAGCCTAAGCCGCTCCCTGAAGCATCACTATAGATCTCGTATCCGTCGGTACCACATGGAGATGTCAACACAGGCGCCGTGGTCAACTGATTCTTAGCTTTGCAAAAGCTCGCACGCACTCCGGCATCCAAACGAAATTCTGATCCTTTCTCGTCAGTGTGGTCAGAGGCAAAGCGATCCGCGAGAAGTTTTCCACAAAACGTCTGTTAGTAGCCTGCCAGTCCAAGAAAGCTCCTGACTTCGGCCACCATAGACAACACCGGCCACTCCTGTATGACTCTTTTTTTTTGACAGATCCACTGCTATGCCCTCTCCACGTACCATATGGCCAAGAAAAGCCACTGACGACAGCCAAAACTCACACTTCGAGAACTTGGCGTAGAGCTTATTCCTTCGCAAGGTGTGCAGCACCAACCACAAGTGATTTGCGTGATCAGCTTCAAATTGAGAGTACACCGAAATATCATCAATGAATACAATCATGAACAAGTCCAAGTCCTCACGGAACGTTCGGTGCATCAGGTTTGTACAACCCCGTATCCGGCGAGTGGGGAGAACGAAGAACCAGACCCGCCGGTTCAGATCATCGAGGTCCTAGGTGAGCTCGGCAGAGAAAACCCGAGCCCGAGCTCAGCATTCGTAGACCGCGAGCTCGACACTCCCCGAGCTAAGGCAAGATTCGTCATGCTGAGATCTACTAATCGAAGTCGACGGATGGGCCTACTCGCCGTACTAGCTCGCACTCACAACGGGGCTCGACAATAGTGGGCGAGCCGGATCTGCCAAGGTGGCCAGGCTCCCCAGCTCGCCTGGATCTATGAGGTACTTTTTACTTTTTTGCCCCCGCTGGTCTGCCCATAGCCCTTCAAAACAACGGAGCTTGATTGTTAGCAGACCCAACCAAGGGTATTTTGGTAACTTCAGGTCAGTTTATTTGGGTTATTGGCAGTTCAGATTCTAGAAACTATAAATAGGACCCAAGGGGTACCCCAGAAGGCATGCTTCCTGTGCTCTTTTGCTCCAGTTTTCAAGTGCTTTCTGAGGGTACCTTAGCTCGGCCTTTGGCTAAGGAGGGGAAGCGCTCTCAGATCTTCCGAGTGTGTGGTGGGTCCTCCCCGCCGAGCCCTTGGGTCGGTTCTTCCCTTGTCTCTTTTGTTGTTTTGCTTACAGGAGTGAAGTAGGCGCACGATCACCCCTTCCCCGAGGGCGAACTCCATGGAGACCGAGATTTCGGTTTCAATATTTTGGTGCGGTGAGCGTGGAGCGTGGTCAGCACAGAAAAACTTCGGCGAGTTAGATGATGGACGGACTCACCCCCCACCGCCTCTTGCCATGGTGGGGATGCTCGAGGATTTCAGGAACGAGGTGCTGAACCTTGTCAAGTTCGCACTCGGCACGCGGGCTGAGTGCTCGACTCCAGCAGTTCAGATCGCAGCTGCCCCCTCTCTGGGCGAGGACGCCCCCGACAGGCGAGCTGGGATAGAGGTTGCCGAGGAAGGCCGGGGGTGGGAGGTCCCCGGGCACGAGCTCTTCCTCAGATCGGCAGGCGGAGGCCGGTTCGGCGAGCTGGGCTCGCGAGATGGGCCAGCTTGCCCAGTAGGGGGAGGAAGCCCCTTCAGTGACTTGGTTTCTGAAAGTGCAACTAGATCTGATATACTCTAGAGGGGGGTGAATAGAGTATATGGTGCTTTAAAAACTTTTACAAACTTTTACAACAATTATTGTAATATGTGTGAGCAGGGAAGCAGAAATAGATCTAATCACAGTACTAAGCTATGCAAAAACTAAGCACAGAAAAATCAAGGCCAGAAACAAAAGGAAAGCAAGCCAAAACCAGATGACACAAGGGAATATAGTGGTTCCCCAAACTTGGGTACATCCACTCTTCTACCACCCTAGGTAGGAATCCACTGCAGGATGAGTTGATCAGGTGTCCTGGGCACCAATGAGCTTTTGATAAGGTGCTCAAAAACCAAAGCAGATTTTTTGATCAGGTGTCTTGCCACCAATGAGCTTTTGACAAGGTGCTCAAAAACCAGATTCAAACTTTTGAAGGGAGTTTGAAAAACCCTTTACAGAGTGGGGGTGAGAGAGTGATGGCAGTCTTCTCTTTCTCAAACAACTGAGAAGACTATGTTGATTGTTGTCAAAGCTCCCCCTGAATCCTTGAAATCTTCAGGAAGAAAATCTTTGCTGAGGGTGATAGGCCTTCAAATATTAAACTCTAGCAATGGATGATTTCAACAATAGCTGAAATGTTGAGTGTCTGGAGTCTGGAATATGTTGGCCTTGAACACTTTGAAAACTACAGAGATCTGAAGATTTGAAAACTTGATCTCCTTGGATGAGTGTTCTTCAGAATTCTTTTTGACAGAAGATTTTTGAGGTTGTCTCTATATTCTGTATTGTGTGTGCTCTTCTTCTTGTTCTACTTAGAGATTCAAAAATATTCTCTCTTTTATTCTCTGGTCCTGAATAGAATATTATTCTCTGTCAAGGATAGCCGTTGGTCTGTATTGATTGCATCCTTAATTGCATAGTCTCTTTTTGAGGAAAGTCCACAGAATTATTCCTTGAAAAGTCCCTTGAAACTTGGTCCATAATTGAATGAAAACAGCTAGCAAATCTCTGAATTAATTGCAGAATAACTCCTAACTGATTTGAATTTGAATTCTGGAAGTTATCTAAAATCGTCGAACTGAGCTCTGCTATCGTCGAGCTGAGCTCAGCGATCTGAAAACACACAGCAGCAAGATAAACGTCGATCTGAGCTCAAAGATCGTCGAACTGAGCTCAGAGATAAAGATCCAAGGCAGAGTCAAAATCGTCGACCTGAGCTCACCGATCGTCGAATGGAGTTCGACGATATTATGAAGTTGAGCTCAGCGATCGTCGAATGGAGTTCGACGATCTGTCGAAGTTGAGCTAGACGATCGTCGACCGGAGTTCGACGAATCGTCGTGCTGAGCTCGACGATATGACTTAGTCTCCAGACAGAAAAACTTGGTCTTCAGGGCAGCTTCCAAACCTAGACTTCTAACCCTTAGACTCAATTCTAATTGACCTATTAAGCTATACAGGAGGTCAAGCAAAGGTTTCTAGAGACATAGTGATCCTGACCCAAATTAGTAATAGGGTGTTCCAACAATCTCCCCCTATTTGGGTTAGGATTACTATTTACAGACTTTGGAAAAATTTAAATAACAACATACAAGTATTAAGCAGAAAAACAACAGCTAGACAAGCAGAAACACAGAGATATATATATATCATCCAAATAATAATCAGAATTCACAGAAACTGTCACCTTACAATGTCACTTCTTCTCTTTGCCTTTAACCATTTTAATTTCTCTGTTAGGGTTTAGGGCTTCTTTGTTGGACCTGGTGTCATCTGCTGCACCCAAATAAGTTTGCTTTGTAGGCCTGGGAACCACAGCAGCAGGATGCAATTCCATATATCTATCAGCATCAAAGAATTTACTGGAAGCATATCTGTCTAGTTCTTTTTGTCTCTGCTCAGACATTGTAGAAATGTTGGAAGCATCTAGTCCTTGTTCTCTGGCCTTCTTAATCTGATCTAGTGCAGCCAATTCTTTCATCCTGGCAGTCCAAGCAGCTGGATTATTTTCAGGGTCCTCAAAAGGTACAGGTGGCTCATACCTGTTAGAAGGATTGTCTTGAGGAGGCCTGGCAGACACAGTCTCTTTTATCTTGTAAGGGAAAGGACCTGAAGATGTATCAGATGAAACATGTCCTCCCCTAGAATATGGGTGCTGCCTGGAGTACCCTTTAGAATATACTTGAAAATCTCTCTGATTACCCCTGTATCCTCCTCTCCTAGAATATGAACCCCTAGATTGGCTTTCCCTTTGGTAGGATCTGGCATGGGGTTGATAGGGAGCCTGGCTTCTAGCTGGGGGTTGGCTTGCAGAGCTTCCACCTGCACCTGCATCAGGAGGAGGTGGTGGAGGAGGATGAGGGTGCTGGAATTGGGAAGAGCCCTTCTCATATCTTCTCTTTTTCTTCATGGCTTTCAGCTGGTTCTTGGAAAACTGCATCCAATGTTCAGTGATAGGGCAATTATGAAGGATATAATAAGGAATATCATTATCATCCTTAACTTTAGCAGGAGGAACCCTTTTCATTGCCTTGCTCCTTGCCTTCCTTTTCCTGGCAATAGTAGCAGAAGAATCATCAGAGTCTGTTTTGAACTCATCAGATTCAGAACTCTGGTCATCATATAGAGCATCTATTCTCTTCATTAAGTCTTTCTTCAGTTGAACAGCAGCAGATGAGGCAGAAGTTGAGATAGCAGCAGCAGGGACAACAGCAGATGGAGCAGCAGATGGAGAGGGTGCAACAGAAGCAAATACAGCAGCAGCCGCAGATACTGGACTGGTGACAACAGCAGCAACTGTCTCACTATCATCAGCAGAAATTTCACTAACAGCAGTAGAATCAGTAGAAACAACAGTAAAAACTGCAGCAGGCTCAATTTCAGTTGCCTCTGTCATAGGACAATCCTTGGATATTGTGCAGCAGAAATAGTTGGAACTTCAGCATCAATAATAACAATCTCAGCAGCAGTATCAACAATCCTTTCTTCAGTAGAGGCAGCAGCAGCAACATCTCCAGTAGCAGCAATCACTGAAAGTACAAAAGAAGAGATAATGCTAGGATCACAGCAAGAGAAAGGCACCAGTGCCTTGGATAAGTCTTCTGTGGGCTGGACAGCATTACTCTCTGGCAGTCAGCTGAAGAAGGCAGTATCAAAAGCAGATAGCAAAGACCTTAGGTCAATTGCAAGAACTGCAGTAGGAGGCTCAGCAGCAGCAGTAACAAGAGGAGGAACATCAGAAGAAGCAGAAACAGCAGCAACAACAGTAAGAAGTCTTTCTTCATGTGGCATCTCCCCCTGCCTAGATGCAGAGACATCTGGATCAAGGCACACTGCTGTGGGTGCTGCCTGAGGGAAGAGGGAGGAAAGCCTGGCAGAGAGAGCTACCACTGACAGGTGTAGAGGAGCCAAGGAGGTCTCCAATAGTAGAGAGAGCCTGGGGGCAATCAGCTCATACAGCCTGTCAGCTAGGGCTGAGAGGTCTACTTGCTCAACAACTGGAGCAGAGGTAGATGGAATAGGAGTAGCTGAAGATTCTGGAAGTGGAGGGCTGGAGAGTGGTGGTATGGATGGCTGAGGTGTTGTGATGGTAGGATATGGAGGACAAGGGGATGGATATGGATGGAGTGAATGTTGGTTGATCAATGATGTGGTGTAGGAGATCTTGGAATGAAGTGGAGGAGGAGGGTAACTCAGGAGGAGAGGATGGGGAATCATCCATATAGGAGTCATCCAGGAGGGTGAAGGATGGAATGGATGGTGAAGAGGTGATATCTGGTGGAGGGTATGAGAACAGAGGGTGGAATTGGTCATCTGGTGGAGGTAGAATGGGTGCTGAAGATGGAGTTGATGTTGGAGATGGGCTGGATATGGTAATGGTGGATGGAGCTGGAGTGGTGGATGGTAGGGGAAGGGTTGGAATTGGAGGAGGAGAAGAGGCAGCAACAGCAGCAACCAGGTCATCTGCAGGGGCAGAGACCTGTGGGAGAGTGACTCCTTGAGTCCATGTGCCTGAAGGAGCACTTGAGGAGGGCCTGCTAGGCTTGCTTATTTGCCTGTCCCACTTGCCAAAGAGGGCACAGGTAAGTCTCTTGGAGGCATTTATGTGAACTCCAGAGGAGACCAGCAAGGCAGGGCACCTGGTCTGCAGAAAAACTCCAAGAATCCTTCCAAAATTAACAAAGCTCTTGTTTATTTTCTTTTTGATTAGGTCAAAGAAGACCTCTCCCCAGTTCAAACTTTTCTTATCCACCAGAGCTCCCATGAGACAGAGCTGATGTCTGGATATAGTATCATGGGCAGAGTGCTTTGCCAGCAGCACTTTCCCTACCACATCTGCTAGGAACCTGTATTCAACAGACAGATTCCTCTTGAATAGCTTGCTAGGGTTTCCCTCTGGATGACCCATCCTGGCAAGTAGTTCAGAATATTCTTCTCCTGATAACTCAACAATATCTTCTCCATTTCTCAGTCCAAAAACCTCTATTAAAACTGTGGGGGTCAAGGGTACCTGATTTCCAGCAATAGACCCAACTATTGTAGAGTTGTCTTGATTATGAGCAGTATAGACCCACTCTTTGATTTCATCTGAAGCCAGCTTGATCCTAGTGGTCATGAGGGCAGACAGATTCTGATCCTTGAATAAACCCAGTATGTCTTAGAAAATCTGGTCGGTGGTGATGAATGATTCTATATCAATGTCAAACCCGGCGTCAAACTTCATTGCAGCTAGGACAGCAACTGACACAGCCATTGTACCTGCAAAAACTCAACAAACAAAACGACCAAGCGTAGAATTGTTTGGAGGGAAAGAAAATTCTGCAGAGAAATAGAAAGCGCAAAAGAGAATGACGGCGAAAAATGAGTTTTATATTAGGGTTCGACGCAGAATTGGAAAGATCGTTGAACTCAGTTCGACGATCAGTGCTTCTAAAGGAATCTGAAGAGTCTTCAACATCATCGATCTTCGTTCGACGATCTTGGAGAGCGTCGAGCTCCGTTTGACGATCGTTCAGAGAACAAAGTCGTCGAGCGCCGTTCGACGATCGTTGACCAGAAGAGATAGTTCATACTATCTGAGAGGCGCTGAACTCAGTTCGACGATTTTGGAAATCGTCGATCTCCGTTCGACGATCTTAGGGGAAATCGTCGAGCGCAGTTCAGAGATCAGAACAATTCTAGACACTAAGAAAAATCAGAATTTTTGCCTAGTCTTGGTCAATTTTTAGCTTTCAAAATCTTGGAAATTATTTAAGACTTCCTCCATCTAACATTCCTAACTGATTTAGGAAGAAGGTGTGTTTCTTTTCATCCAAAGGCTTGGTGAAAATGTCTCCCCTTTGTAAATCAGTTGGGATATATTGTAATTCAATTTTATTCTTTTCAACATTATCCCTTAAGAAATGATGCCTAATCTCTATGTGTTTTGTCCTACTATGGAGGACTGGATTTTGGGCTATGGAAATAGCACTTGTGTTATCACAAAAGATTTTAGACTTCTCTAAGTTGTAACCATAGTCTAGGAGTTGGTTTTGAATCCACAATATTTGTGAACAACAACTGCCTGCAGCCATATATTCAGCTTCAGCAGTTGAAGTTGACACAGATGTTTGTTTCTTACAAAACCAAGAGACAAGTCTGTCACCAAGGAACTGACAAGTTCCACTGGTGCTTTTCCTGTCAATTCTGCATCCAGCATAATCAGAATCTGAGAATCCAGTTAAATCAAATGCTGAATCTTTTGGATACCAGAGACCTAGATTTGGACAACTCTTAACATACCTGAGAATCCTCTTTACTAAAGTTAGGTGTGACTCTCTAGGGCTTACTTGGAACCGAGCACATATACATGTAGCAAACATTATATCTGGTCTACTAGCTATAAGATACAGTAAAGAACCAATCATTGTTCTATATGTTGTCTGATCAACAGGTTTCCCATGTTCATCAACATCTAATACAGCATTGGTAGGCATGGGTGTTTTCATACAAGATGCCTCAGACATACCAAATTTCTTAACCAGTTCATTTGCATATTTGGTTTGAGAAATAAAGATGCCTTCAGCATGTTGTTTGACTTGCAATCCTAGGAAGAAGGATAGCTCACCCATGCTACTCATCTCAAATTTAGAATGCATTAGGTTAGAAAACCTTCTGCATAATTTGGAGTCAGTAGAACCAAAAATGATATCGTCTACATAAATTTGTACTAGTAGGGTATGAGACTTTTGAGTTTTAATAAAAAGAGTTTGGTCTACTCTACCCCTTATAAAACCATTTTCCAAGAGAAAGCATGCTAAGGTCTCATACCATGCTCTAGGAGCTTGCTTGAGACCATATAATGCTTTATTCAGTCTAAACACATAATCAGGAAGAGTTGGAGAGATAAAACCTGGAGGTTGTCTGACATAAACTTCTTCTTTGATGTCTCCATTTAAGAAAGCACTTTTGACATCCATCTGATAGACTTTGAAGCCTTTGTGAGCTGCATAAGCTAGAAAAATCCTGATGGCTTCTAATCTTGCAACAGGTGCAAAAGTCTGGTCGTAGTCGATTCCTTCTTCTTGAGAGTATCCTTGAGCAACTAGCCTTGCCTTGTTCCTCATAATTACTCCTTGATCATCCAGTTTGTTTCTGAATACCCATTTTGTTCCAACAATGGAATGATCTTTAGGCTTTGGCACTAGTTCCCATACCTTGTTCCTTTCAAATTGATGCAACTCCTCTTGCATTGCAATGATCCAGTGTGGATCTTGCTCTGCATCTTGAATGGACTGAGGTTCAATTTGAGATAGGAAGTAGGTGTGCAACAGGTTTTGGTTGACTTGATTTCTGGTTTGCACACCAGCTGAGATTTCTCCAATTATTTGGGAAATTGGATGGTCTCTTGATGTTACTAAATCAACAGGGGGTGTTGATTGTTCACCAACCTGTGTTGTTGTTTCCTCTTGTGGTACAACAACTGGCTCTTCAGGTTGTGCTTCAAAATGTTGATCATTTCCTTCATCTTCACTGCTTTCATCCTCTTGAGTAACCTGTAACCTGTTCAAGTCTTCAGCTAGAGAATGTTCCTGCAAAGGTTCTATGGTAGAAGAATTCTTCTCCTTGAAAGACATGTTAGTTTCATCAAATGAAATGTGAACAGATTCCTCAATTTTCAAAGATGATTTATTATAGACCCTATAAGCCTTGCTGATCATGGAGTATCCCAGAAACACTCCTTCATCAGCTTTGGCTTGAAATTTTGCTAAATATTTCTTGTCATTATTGTGAATGTAGCAAATACAACCAAATACTCTAAAATAGTTAACTTTAGGTTTCTTCCCTTTGAGTAATTCATAGGGAGTCTTTCCCTTTAGTTTATGTATCAGACTTCTGTTCAACACATAGTTGGAGGTGTTCACTGCCTCTGCCCAAAAGGTTAGAGGTAGATGAGCATCTGACAACAATGTAGTAGCAGATTCAATAAGGGTTCTATTTTTCCTTTCAGCTACCCCATTTTGTTGAGGAGTTCTAGGAGCTGAGAAAGTATGCCTGATCCCTTCACTCTGACAGAACTCTTGCATAAGAAGAGAATCAAACTCTGTCCCATGATCACTTCTGATCAGGGCAATGTGAGTATTGAACTCAATCTGTATACATTTGAGAAACTCTGTCAGACACTTAAAGTTATCATACTTCTTCCTTAGAAAGAACACTCAAGTGAATCTAGAGAAGTCATCTACAATTACTAAAGTGTAGGATTTCCCTCCTAGGCTTTGTACTGTGATGGGTCCAAAAAGGTCCATGTGTAACAGATACAATATCCTAGGTGAATCACTCTTATTAAGTGACTTAAAACTGTTTTTAGTTTGCTTATCTAATTGACAAGCCTTGCAGAGTCCTTCCTTCTTGTAGGGGCCAGAGGGTAGTCCTCTAACAAGGTTGTCTTTGGATAGCCTAGCAATAATTCTAAGGTTTAGGTGTCCTAATCTCTTATGTCATAAAACATTTAGTCTACAGACTGAATTAAACAAGCAGATATCTACATCAGTTGAAAGAAAATCTACTAGATAGATGTTACCTTTCCTTTTACCTGTCAACACAGTTGTTTTGTCCTCTGACTTGATTTTTCATAAGGCTTTGCTGAAGGTCACCTGGTAGCCATCATCACACAGCTGACTGATGCTGATTAGGTTGTGCTTCAGTCCTTCTACATAAGCTACCTTCTTGAAGGTTACTGAACCAATCTGTACTGCACCATATCCTTTAGTTTGTCCAAAGTTGGAATCACCAAAGATAACTTTGGGTCCAAGCTTGGCTCTAAAGGATGTGAGGCTGTCCTTATTCCCTGTCATGTGCTTAGAGCACCTACTATCCAAATACCATTGCTGGTTAGATGTTGGATAGGTCTTCACCTGCACATAAGACAATTCATTTGTTTTTGACCCAATTTACCTTGGGCCTAGGTTGATAACCTCTAAATTCAGAAATGAAAGACATCCCAGGTTGACTCTTATATCCTTCAGGATGATATCTCCTTGGAGGTATAATCCATTCAGTATAAGGGTTAAAGGTTTGGGATGAAGAACCCTTAGGATTCAATTTTGATTTGCCTTTGAAAAAGTTTCCAGAGCTCTGACCTCTGTTCGACGATCTTGGAGCTGCGTTCGACGATCTTGGGTCAGATCGTCGAGCTCCGTTCGACGGTCGACTATGGGTGAGGTCAGGTATATGAGATTGTCGACCTGCGTTCGACGACTTTGGCTGAGATCGTCGAGCTGCGTTCGGTGATCGTCGATCTTCATTCGGCGATCGTCGATCTCCGTTCGACGATTTCTGCTGGGACTTAGTTTTCTGAGGCAGATCAGAATTTTTCCTGGCAACCTCTACAACTCCCTTTCCCTTGTCAGAAATGAATTTGATGGGAGTTGTTAGAACAATAGGTTGGCTGGATGAGGCACCCAAGCCCAGTGTACTGTTAAATCTAGAGTTCACTGTGCTTGTGATGTCCATCAGCTTGATGTTTCTCCCATTAAGGGATTCTTCAAGCTTCTTGGCCTCAGAGAGCTCACTTTTCAGTGTAGCTATCTGTTCCCTACAGTTCTCCAACTCCTGAGAGAGTTTGAGGTTTTCTGACTTTAAAACATTGTGTTCAGAGAATTGATTTATAAGAGAGATAATCTCTTTCTCATACTTTAGCAGGTCTAAACACAGTGCTTTAAATTCAGATTTAAAATCTTCTGAACTAAAATCAAAAGAGCTAATTACCTGATCTTCTTCAGGTTGAGTCTCTGAGTCTGACTCTGACTCCTCTTCCTCTGAATTATGTTGTGAGGCATTGATTGCCATCATGCAGAACTCCTTTTCTTCTACATCATCCTCATCATCACTGGAGCTGGAAGAGGCTTCTGACTCCTCTCCTGTCTCACTCCAGGATTCAGCAACAAACCCTTTTCTTGTATGCTTATTTTTGATTGAATAAGGTTTGCCATTTCCATTCCTTTTGGAGTCTTTCTCCTTTCTTCTTTCTTTTCTGTCCCTTCTGTCCTTGTTCTTGTTCTCTGGACAGTCAGGAACTATGTGCCCTGGTTTCCTGCAACCAAAGCAGATAATGTCTTTATTGTTACTAATGGACTTGTCATACCTTGGCTTGTCCTGCTCCTTGTATGATCTTCTTCTGAAGTCCTTTCTGGCCATCTTGTAGAATCTTTTGGCCAACAAGCTGAGTAGTTCATCATTGCCTGTAGCTTTATCTTCAGGCAGATCCTCAGTTGCCTTGAATGCTATGGTCTTCTCTTTCCTTGTGGCTGGTGAAGCAGCCTTCTGTTCTTCCTCTCTATTCTTGATGAGTAGCTCATAAGATTTGAGCTTACCCAGCAAGGCTTCAGTGGTGATCTCATTTAGACTTCTGGCATCCTTAATTGGCCAGATTCTTGAATCCCAAGTGCTGGGGAAGCACATTAGGATCTTGTCATTAAGTTCAGTTAGAGAAATCTCTTTGTCCAATGTCCTTAGTTCACTGACAATTAGACTCAGTCTGTTGTACATGTCTCCCACTGACTCAGTCTCTCCCTTCTTGAAGTTCTCATATTGGGAGATGAGATGGGATCTTCTGTCCTTTCTTTCATCAGCTGAGCCTGAGACTATTTCTGAGAGCTTGTCCCAAATCTCCTTGGCTGAATTACATTCAGCTACCTTTTGAAATATGTCATCTGACATTGTCTGGGCTAGAATGTTCATAGCCTTGGCATCAGCTACTTTCCATTTTTTGATGTCAGCATCTGTTCCTGATGGAGGTGGAACAGCATTTGTACTTGTATTCTCTGGGGGTCTTGGACACACTGTCAAAACAGAATTAAATATATCTTCATCAATAGAATTCATGTAAAGTCTAATCCTTGCTTTCCAAAGTGCAAACTTTGACAGATTGCACACTGGAGGTCTGGTGCTCGCATAATCCTTGTTTTGGGCCATGATTTGTGCAAACAAAATCTAATAATAAAATACAAAAGAAAAACAGATCTAGTTTGGGATCTTTGGGTTCAGGTGTTAGCCTGTACAACCAATCAGGTATGGTATGTTTAACCAACCTCGCTCTGATACCAATTGAAAGTGCAACTAGATCTGATATACTCTAGAGGGGGGGTGAATAGAGTATATGGTGCTTTAAAAACTTTTACAAACTTTTACAACAATTATTGTAATATGTGTGAGCAGGGAAGCAGAAATAGATCTAATCACAGTACTAAGCTATACAAAAACTAAGCACAGAAAAATCAGGGCCAGAAACAAAAGGAAAGCAAGCCAAAACCAGATGACACAAGTGAATATAGTGGTTCCCCAAACTTGGGTACATCCACTCTTCTACCACCCTGGGTAGGAATCTACTGCAGGATGAGTTGATCAGGTGTCCTGGGCACCAATGAGCTTTTGATAAGGTGCTCAAAAACCAAAGAAGATTTTTTGATCAGGTGTCTTGCCACCAATGAGCTTTTGACAAGGTGCTCAAAAACCAGATTCAAACTTTTGAAGGGAGTTTGAAAAACCCTTTATAGAGTGGGGGTGAGAGAGTGATGGCAATCTTCTCTTTCTCAAACAACTGAGAAGACTATGTGGATTGTTGTCAAAGCTCCCCCTGAATCCTTGAAATCTTCAGGAAGAAAAGCTTTGCTGAGGGTGATAGGCCTTCAAATATTGAACTCCAGCAATGGATGATTTCAGCAATAGCTGAAATGTTGAGTGTCTGGAGTCTGGAATATGTTGGCCTTGAACACTTTGAAAACTACAGAGATCTGAAGATTTGAAAACTTGATCTCCTTGGATGAGTGTTCTTCAGAATTCTTTTTGACAGAAGATTTTTGAGGTTGTCTCTATATTCTGTATTGTGTGTGCTCTTCTTCTTGTTCTACTTAGAGATTCAAAAACATTCTCTCTTTTATTCTCTGGTCCTGAATAGAATATTATTCTCTATCAAGGATAGATGTTGGTCTGTATTGATTGCATCCTTAATTGCATAATCTCTTTTTGAGGAAATTCCACAGAATTATTCCTTGAAAAGTCCCTTGAAACTTGGTCCATAATTGAATGAAAACGGCTAGAAAATCTCTGAATTAATTGCAGAATAACTCCTAACTGATTTGAATTTGAATTCTGGAAGTTATCTGAAATTGTCGAAATGAGCTCTGCTATCGTCGAGCTGAGCTCAGCGATCTGAAAACACACAGCAGCAAGATAAACGTCGATCTGAGCTCAAAGATCGTCGAACTGAGCTCAGAGATAAAGATCCAAGGCAGAGTCAAAATCGTCGACTTGAGCTCACCGATCGTCGAATGGAGTTCGACGATATTATGAAGTTGAGCTCAGCGATCGTCGAATGGAGTTCGACGATCTGTCGAAGTTGAGCTAGACGATCGTCGACCGGAGTTCGACGAATCGTCGTGCTGAGCTCGACGATATGACTTAGTCTCCAGACAGAAAAACTTGGTCTTCAGGGCAGCTTCCAAACCTAGACTTCTAACCCTTAGACTCAATTCTAATTGACCTATTAAGCTATACGGGAGGACAAGCAAAGGTTCCTAGAGACATAGTGATCCTGACCCAAATTAGTAATAGGGTGTTCCAATAGTTTCCTCTGCCCCGGTTCCAGATGGGTTCAAGGAACCCAAAATGCTCTACTACACCGGGAAGGGAGACCCCGTCCAGCACGTCCAATGGTTTGAGGACGTAGTTTCGATCCGACAGATGTCAGACGGCTTCAAATGTCGACTCTTCGCCATCACCCTCAAGGAGAAGGCAAGGGAGTTGTTCCATCAGCTGCCGGCCAGCTCAATCTACTGCTTTGAAGACCTACACCGGGGGTTCATGCTGAGGTTCACTACCTCGTAGAGGAGGAAGAAGGAGTCGGAGTCTCTGTTCCACATCAAGCAGGGAGTGAACGAGACGTTGGGGAGCTATGTGGATTGGTTCCAGGAGGAGGTCACCCAGGTCCAGGAGATGCCAAGCCATAGTTTGATGATGGATTTCACCCTGGGCCTGCAGCAAGGATTCTTCTGGATGGAGCTGAAGAGAATCCCTCCTCTCTCCTACGAGGAGCTAATGGAGAGGGCGGTAAGAGAGGTTGACGGGGAGGCGTCAAACCCGGAGTTTGCGCGGAAGCTGGCTAGGTGGGCCACGGAGGAAGAGAGGGAGTCGAGAGGAGGAGAGGATAGGAGGAGAGGAGAGGACAACCCCGACATAGGGAGCAGAGGTAGCTCTAAGGGCAGCAGCAGCCCAGGTTGGGGCGTTAGGAGCCCGACCGTCGGCTGGGCTGGAGGCCCGAGCGGCAAGGGCAGGGGCCACAGAGAGGGTACCAAGGAAGGGATCGCCATCAAGGGGGGCAAGATCAATTAGACCCCCCGAGCTGGAGGCAGGCCCAGATGCCCTGACTCCCCGATCAAGAAGAGGCTATGACCATAGCCATGGGGGAGAGGAGGAGAGTAGCAAGGATAAGGAGGAGGAGGGAAGTTAGGGTGGAGTTACCTTATTGTTACTTTCATCAGGAGGAGGGGCACGCCACAGCCATGTGCCCGAAGTTCCTTGAAATTAGAGGGAATATGGAACAACGACAGCAACACTAGGGGCATCAAGAAGTGAGGATTGATGAGGTCCTGCCTCGGGAAAAGGAGGACTGTTGCGAAGACCGGGTGGACATTGGAACCCGAGGAGGGATCAGAGTGAACCACGGGGGGGGGGGGGGGGGGGGGGGTGTCGAGGATTCCCGGAAGGCGAGCCTCCACACCATGTATTGTCGGAGCATTACCTCCATGTCCCAAACCCCACCACTAGAAGAGAGGATCACCTTCTCCAGGAGCGACATGCCGGATCACGAGGATCCATTTTGCGATGCGCTGGTCATCCAGACAGCCATCGAAAATTTTACCGTCTCCCGGATCCTCGTCGACAACGGAGGCTCCGTCAACGTCATCTTTAAGAAGGTGTTTGATGCAATGAAGGTGGAGGTGAAGAGGGTGTTGGCCTCGGATGGGCCCTTGTTCGGATTTTCGGGGGAGAGAAAGGAAGTAGAGGGAGGAGTAGGCCTCCATTTCACCCTGGGGTGGGGGGGGGGGGCAGTCCAGGAACTGCAGGTTCGTCATCGTGGATGCCTCCAGCAGATACAACGCCATCTTCGGGAGGCCCCTTATAAGTGCCTTCCGCTGCGTACCCTCATTATTCCATCAGTGCTTGAAGTTCAATGCCGAGGGGATTTAGGTCAGGGTTAGGGGGGACCCCAAAGTGGCGCGTGAATGCTACGTCACTGCCATAAACTCCATCTCTTGACAGGAGGGATCCGAGGAGATGGAGCGAAGGATGGAGGAGGCAGAACAAGAAGCTGGTAGGGAGGAGCTGGAGGTGGAGGACTGCGTCGTGGTAGAGACAACAGGAGGACATCAAGAGGAGTCGACCGAGGCAATGGCCGTGGAAGAAGAGGCGGAGGTAGAGGCCCTCGTCCCGGAGGAGAGGGGTGTTGAAGAATGGGGGGAGCTATCCCGGTTGGAAGCTGCAGAAGAGGTGGTGGAGCTAGAGGTCCATACTCGAGAAGGCAGGGTGGAGAAGGTTCACGTCAGTGGAGGGCTGACCCCGGAGGACCAAGGCAGGATGTTGGAGTTTATCCAGAAGAACGTGGACATCTTCGCATGGAGCGCCGCGGAGATGCCGGGGGTTGACGCGGATGTGACTTGCCACCGCCTCAACTTGGACCCGGGAACACGCCTCGTCCAACAAAAGAAGAGGTCCACTTCATACAAGATGGCGGAGCCCATCAGAGAGGAGGTGGCGAAGCTTCTCGAGGTCGACTTCATATCCGAGATCCAATACCCCGGCTGGGTTTCAAATGTAGTCATGTTGAAAAAAGGGGACGGCCGGTGACGTATGTGTATCGATTTCTCCTTTCTTAATAATCTTGTCTTAAGGACTGTTATCCCTTGCCTCGGATCGATGCGCTGGTTGACTCAGCCGTTGGTTTTTCTGTGATGAATTTTTTAGATGCATTTTCAGGTTATCATCAAATCAGGATGCACCCCAGGACGTCAAAGATGTCTCATTCATCACGGTGGATGGATGCTACTGTTACAAGAGGATGCCCTTCGGGCTAAAGAACGCAGGGGCGACCTATAAAAATATGATGGAAAGGGTTTTTAAGAAACAAAAGGGGAAGAACCTGGAGGTGTACGTGGATGATCTTATGATCAAGAGTCAGGATGTGGACTCTCACCTCCAGGACCTAGAGGAGACCTTCGCCACCCTGCACAAGTACAAGATGCATTTGAACCCCCTGAAGTGTGTCTTCGGGGCTAGCAGGGGGAAGTTCTTGGGGGCACCTCCTCACCTCAGCGAGAGTCGAATCGAATCCTGATAAGGTCAGGGCTATCATGGAGCTGGGATCGCCGCAGAACAATAAGGAGGTGCAGCGGCTGGCAGGGAAGCCGGCAGAGCTAAGTAGGTTTCTCTCCCGGGCGGGGGAAAAGTGCTCCCCCTTCTTCAAAACACTAAGGGGTGGTCGAAAATTCGAGTGGACCAAGGAATGTGAGGAGGCATTCCAGGCCCTCAAGGTATAGTTGATTCGGGCTCCATTGCTCCAAGGGCCGAAGGAAGGGGAAGACCTATTCTTATACCTCGGGGTCGGGGTGGAGGCCTTAAGCTCTGTCCTAGTTCGTGAAGAGGGGAAGAAGAAACTCCCTATATATTACGTGAGCTGGGTCCTGAGGAAGGTCGAGCTCCGTTACCCAATTTTGGAGAAGCTGGCCTTCGCCCTAGTCATCTCAGCCTGAAGGCTGCGACCCTATTTACAGGCACATTCAATCCGAGTGGTGACTGACCACCCCCTCCGCAACATCTTTGAGGGGGTGGAGCATTCTGGCAGGCTGGCCAAATGGTCGGTGGAGTTGAGTGAATTCGACGTCTCTTTCGTCCCCCGCCTCTCGATCAAAGCTCAAGTGATGGATGACTTCATGGCCGATTATGTGATTGTGGTAGCAGAGGAAGAGCTCACTCGCCTGACTCCTTGGAAGGTGAAGGTGGATGGTGCCTCGGGGACGCATTCCCTAGGAGTGGGGGTGATCTTGGAGAGTACCCAGAGAACTAGAATTGAACAGACGGTGGTGGTGCACTTTCCCATCACCAATAATCAGGCCGAGTATGAGGCCGTGATAGTAGGGCTGCACCTAGCCAGGGAGCTGGGGGTGTTGGACATGGAGGTCCTTACTGACTCCATGGTGGTAGCTTCCCAGATCAACGGGGAGTTCGAGGCGAGAGGGCTTACCCTGCGGCTATTGATGAATTGTAAATATACGTATTTTTGTGCACATTAATTTAGTCGTTTTCATTTATTTTCTTTGTTTTTACATATTTTTGTTCAATAAAATGCTCCTGTTCTTGTAAATTTACTACTAACTTGTTTTATTTTATTTTTCAGAAAAATTCCAAAATTTGCCAAAGTTGGGCAGTACACGCCCGTGTCATTTGGATCACGCCCGTGACCAGGGCGTGATAGTTCAAAATCCCGTGAAGTTGCAACTTTCTGAAGTAAAAAGCTTGACATGCCTGGCGACACGCCCGTGTCACTCGACACGGGGCGTGACAGAAGCCCGTGTCCACTCCACTCGACGAATTCAGTTCAACGATCGTCGAACCTGAGACACGCCCAGAGTCACGCCCGTGACCGAGGGCGTGACTCAAACTCAGCTCGACGATTTCAACTCGACACTTTCCGCTCGACGATTGTCGAGTGTCGACACCAACCGACATGCACAGCGTCACGCCCGTGACCTGGGGCGTGACCTTTCCACCTGGCCCGACAAGATGCTGCCGAAGACTTTTGACGCAACCCGCGCCCGGTTCTACCTCCCCGACATGCCCAGCGTCACGCCCGTGACCTGGGGCGTGACATCCTCGAACTCAGCCCGAAGTCAACTTTCCTGTCCAATCGTCGGCCGCCATCATGAATAGTAGTGACACGCCCCCCCGACACGCCCGTGTCGGAGGGCGTGTACTTAGAATTTTTTCCTATAAATTGCCCATTTCTGTAAGGTCCAAGGGTTCACATTTTTGAGCCACTTTAGTGTGTTTTTGTGGGCTGCATCCGTGATTCTAGTGCTATGTAAGGAGATTTCTCCCTCCTTTCTTTCATGTTTTGTTTTGCTTTATCTTTTAGCTTTGTAATAGCTTGATAATTTTAATAAAAATGTTAGATTTTCTCTCTCTATATGGCATGAAAATTCATTTGGATGGCTTACTTCTTTCCCTTTTTATCCTTGGTTTCATCTTTGTTATCCCGTTTATGAAAAGTGTGTGTGTGTGTATGAGTGTAACTTATTTACTTTACATGCTTTTAATTTGACTCATGTTAGGTTTTGTTAGAAATTTATGAAATGTTGTATTAGCTTTTTCTACTTTTCTTCATGTCCTCTATTAATGTTTTCAACATCTTCAATTCTTATGAATTTGTAAAAGAGTTACTAAAGTGTTTTTGATTTTTTTTACTTAGCTTTATTTTAGGGTGAAAACCCTTTTTGTTCTTTCTCTTTTTATTTCAACTTTTTTGGCACTTTTATGAAATCCTAAGAATGAAAATGTTGAAATCTTAATTTTTGAAAGACTTTAGTTTTTGATTTGTTTTGAAAAACTTTTGTTCTTTTAAAATTTTATTTTGTTCTTTTAATTTGTTTTTGGCAAAACCTAAGCATGAAAAAGTAAATGTTTTAATTTTTAGGTAACTTTCATTTTGCTTTTAATTTGTGTGTGTGAGTGTATGAGAATAATGTTTTGATGCTTTGTTCAAATTATGTAGAGTGTGTGAGTGTAGGTGGTAGTTTTTCATGCTTTATTTTATCGTTTTCTTTAATCATGTAGAGTGCGTGTGTGTAGGAGATAGTTTTATGGCTTTCTTTCAATTCATATAGAGTGTGTGTGTTTGTGTGCATTTATTTCCTCCTACTCGTTAAGAGTTAAACGGGCGCATCAAGTTTTTGGTGCCGTTGCCGGGGATTCTTCGAGTTGCTATTTCGAATTCCGGAGTCTATTACTTTTACTTTTTTTCTATAAACAAAAAAAAAACTAAAAACTTTATTTTAAATAAAATCTAAGACAACAAAAATGAGTTTATTTTGTTTTATTTTTGTTTTATTTTTGTTTGGGTGTATGACCCGTGGACAACCCTCCGAGTCTGAAGATTTTGACTTCGACCCTGAGATCGAACGCTCACTTGCGCGTATTCGATCTCAACGCCGAAATCCTTCTTTAGATCCCGAGGAATCTATCGGAGAACCCACTGTTGTAGTTATGGCCGCGCCTAACCCTGCCCCGGCGGCCGAGCGTACTATGTCTTATTACGCCCGACCTAACCTGGATGATACCGGGTCGAGTATTGTTAGCCCTGCGGTGGCGATAATAATTTCGAAATAAAGTCGAGTGTCATTCAAATGGTCCAAAATGCCGTGCAATTCGATGGAATACCGGATGAGGACCCGAATGTCCACTTGTCCAATTTCTTGGAGATATGCGACACCTTCAAGATTAATGGCGTCACTGATGACGCCATTCGCTTGCGCTTATTTCCTTTTTCCCTTAAGTCCAATGCCAAGGCGTGGTTGAATGCCATCCTGCGAGGATGTATCACCACGTGGGCTGAGTTGACGGAACGGTTCCTAACGAGGTACTTTCCGCCCGCAAAAACTGCAAAGTTGCGGGCGGACATTTCTTCGTTTGTGCAAAACGATCCTGAGTCTCTATACGAGACTTGAGAACGGTTTAAGGAATTCCTCCGCCGGTGCCCGCACCACGCGCTGCCAACGTGGTTGCAAGTTCAAATGTTTTATAATGGGCTTAATTTCCAGACGCGTCAAATGATTGACGCGACTGTCGGGGGTACACTAAACAACAAAACCCCCGAGACCGCCCAGGCTTTATTCGAAGAGATGGCTATGAACGCCTATCAATGGAACGTCCCGCGGGGACGCCCAAAGCCGGAGGCTGGTCTTTTTGAAGTGGATGCCACAACTCTCTTAACCCTTCAAGTTGAAAGGTTAACAAAGCAGGTGGCAGAGATGTCTGATGCCTCCTCCACTCCGCCTTATTTTATTCCCCCTAACGTCTGCGTGGCTGAAGAGTTTGTGGATTTCATGGGAAATTCGGGTCGTCCTCCCTTCAACCCCAACAACAACCCTTATAGTAATAACTATAATCCGGGTTGGAGGAATCACCCCAATTTCTCTTGGAGCAACCCGAATAATGTTGAGCGCCCCCCCTATTTCTTATGCGCCCGGATTTCTGCCTCCTCCTCCTCTTCCAAAACCCTCCCCGACGGAGGAAAATTTTTCGAAGTATATTGCGTCCAACGAGTCAAATATCCGGAACATCACCGGATCGCTAAAAACTCTCGAACAACAGGTTGGACAGCTGGCGAGCATGATGTCCGAGCGCGCGCTCGGGGCACTGCCGGGAAACACGGAGCCCAATCCGCGGGAGAACGCCAACGCTATAACCCTCCGTAGCGGAAAGGAGGTGGTCGATCCACAACGGACCGACCCTCAGGTACATATTTCACCTCCGACCCCTCTTCCCCTTTCTTCGATTACGCTGCCTTTACCAATTTTAAAAGAAAAAATTATTTTAAACAAGGCCCTTCCATATCCGCATAAGTTAGATAACGAGGTAAGGACGCGCAATATGAAAAATTTATTTTATTATTAAAACAAATTCACATTAATGTTCCTTTTTGCGAGGCTATCTCGCAAATGCCCAAATATGCGAAATTTTTAAAAGAACTACTTTCTAATAAACGTAAATTAGAGGATATTTCGCATGTATCTCTCAACGCTGTCTGCTCGGCGGCCTTTACTAATAAATTGCCCACAAAACAAAATGACCCGGGACGATTTTCCATCCCGTGCCTTTTTGACGATATATTAGTAAAGTACGCCTTAGCTGATTTAGGGGCTAGCATTAATCTAATGCCGTTCTCGCTCTTTTCACGTTTAAGTTTGGGTACTCCTAGTCCTACGAATATGTACATCCATTTAGCGGATCGCTCGGTTAAGTTCCCTATCGGGGTTGTGGAGGACGTCCTTGTCCGAGTAGACAAGTTTACCTTCCCGGTAGACTTCGTCATCTTAGACATCGAGGAGGACGCCGGGGTACCAATAATACTCGGTCGCCCTTTTCTCGCCACCTCCCGCGCACTAATAGATATTGGTAATGGTAGTCTTCTCCTCCGAGTAGGCAATGATCAGGTTACTTTCTCTATTAATCCCTCGATGGACAATTTGACATCGAGCGACGATTTCTGCTACTCTTTAGATACCTTTTTTAGAGATCGTTCTTCTCCCATTTTCGAGTACGTGTTTTTAAACGACGATATTTATGCGCTCGAGAATTTTAACTGCGATGAGGATACTTCTTTAGACTTGCCTTTCGAACCAATTGGTAAGAAAGACATAGACATTAAAACCTCCATAGAAGAACCGCCCATCCGAGACCTCAAACCCTTACCCGCATCGCTCAAATACGCATTTTTGGGAAAAGGTGATACGCTTCCCGTTATCATTTCTTCGGACTTGAGTGATTCGGAGACTTCCGATTTATTTGAAGTTTTATTTAAACTTCGCCACATAATTGCGTGGCAAATCTCTGACTTAAAGGGGATTAGCCCCTCCTTTTGCACCCATAAGATATTTCTTAACGATAATTGCCGCAAAACGATTCAGCCGCAACGTCGTCTTAAACCAAACCTGAAAGACGTTGTTAAAGCCGAAATTATTAAGTTATTAGATGCGGGGATTATCTATCCTATTTCGGACAGTGCATGGGTTAGTCCCGTGCATGTCGTGCCCAAGAAGGGCGGTCTTACCGTAGTGGCGAATGAGCATAACGAGCTCGTCCCAACTCGTACTATTACGGGTTGGCGAGTGTGCATCGATTATAGAAAACTTAATGATACCAGCCGCAAGGACCATTTCCCTCTGCCTTTTCTAGACCAGATTTTAGAGCTTTTATCCGGTCATCCTTATTATTGTTTTCTTGATGGTTTATCGGGGTTTTTCCAAATCCCCATTTCCCCCGATGATCAAGAGAAAACAACTTTTACTTGCCCGTTTGGCACCTTCGCATATCGAAGAATGCCATTTGGACTCTGCAATGCGCCGGCTACATTCCAAAGATGTATGCTAGCAATCTTTGGCGAGCTAGTAGAAGACATTATGGAAGTCTTTATGGATGACTTTTCTGTTTTCGGACGCTCTTTTCCCAATTGCCTTCACAATTTAGATCTTGTCCTTCAACGGTGCGAGGACACAAGTCTTGTATTAAATTGGGAAAAATGCAACTTTATGGTTCGAGGAGGTTTGGTCCTCGGCCATATGATTTCGTCTAAGGGGATAGAGGTGGATAAGGCCAAGATATAAATTATAGAAAAACTTCCCCCGCCTTCCAACGTTAAATCTATTAGGAGTTTCTTAGGCCATCCGGGCTTTTATCGACGCTTCATTCAAGATTTTTCAAAAATAACAAAGCCGCTTACTCACCTCTTAGAAAAGGAATCACATTTCATCTATAGTAGTGAATGCGAGTCCGCCTTTAATATTATAAAACAAAAACTTATCACTTCACCAATTTTAGTGGCCCCTAATTGGTCCCTTCCGTTCGAAATTATGTGCGACGCTAGTGATATTGCCTTAGGTGCCGTTCTTGGCCAACACGTAGAAAAACATTTTCATCCTATTTATTACGCTAGCAAGACGCTCACTTCCGCACAAGTAAATTACACGACAACGGAAAAGGAACTCTTAGTCGTCGTTTTCGCTTTTAATAAGTTTCGCTCGTATATAACGCTATCTAAAGTTATCGTTTTTACCGATCACTCCGCGCTTAAATATTTATTAGCTAAAAATGATGCGAAGACCCGCCTTCTTCGATGGATTCTCCTCCTACAAGAGTTTGATTTGGAGATCCGAGATAAGCGGGGAGCGGAAAATCTAGTGGCAGACCACCTCTCCCGTTTAGAAAATCCGGGTGCGGAAGCGCTCGTCGAATCTGAAATATATGACAGATTCCCCGAGGAACGCCTCCTTGCCATTCATAATTCTTCGTCATCTTCTCCTTGGTTCGCAGACTTTGCAAATTACTTAGTAGCGCGGGTGCTTCCAAAAGAGTTTTCAAGTCATCAAAAGAAGAAATTCTTTTCTGACTTGAAATATTTCTTTTGGGAGGACCCATTTCTTTTTCGTATCTGTGCGGACCAAGCGGTCCGAAGATGCGTTGCGGGTGTGGAGTGCTTGCAAATTCTTAAGCACTGCCACGAGGGTCCAGCCGGTGGGCATTATCAAGCCAACAAGACCGCTCGGAAGGCGCTAGAGGCGGGCTACTTTTGGCCCACTCTCTTCAAAGACGCACATAATTTTGTGCGCGCATGCGATAGCTGTCAGCGGTCGGGTAACATCTCTCGTCGCGACAAGATGCCCCAAAACATGTTTTTAGAGTGCGAAGTCTTCGATTTGTGGGGCATAGATTTTGTTGGCCCCCAACCTCCGTCTTTCAAAATTATGTATATTTTAGTGGCGGTCGACTACGTATCGAGGTGGGCGGAAGCGCAAGCTATCCCCACCAACGATACGCGAGTCGTCGTTACATTTCTTAAAAAATTATTTTCTCGCTTTGGCACGCCTCGCGCAATTATTAGTGATAGGGGAACGCATTTCTGTAACGCTCTTATGGCTAAGACGTTAGCTAAATACGGAGTCACGCACAAGCTTGCCACCCCCTACCACCCGCAAACAAGTGGCCAAGTTGAGGTAGTAAATCGAGAGATTAAGCGAATTTTAGAAAAAACCGTTTCACTAAATAGGAACGATTGATCCGTTAAACTCGACGATGCGTTGTGGGCGTATCGGACGGCATACAAAACCGCAATTGGTTGTACGCCGTTCCGGTTAGTCTACGGCAAAGCGTGCCATTTACCCGTAGAACTCGAGCATTGCGCTCTTCGGGCTTTAAAACTCTTAAACCTCGACGCAAACTTAGCCGCTCAGCATAGAAAACTGCAACTAAACGAGCTCGATGAATGGCGTGCGAATGCTTACGAGATTAATAAACTCTATAAGGAGCGCTCTAAGTTCTATCACGATCGAAAACTCAAGTCCCAAAAATTATTTTCTCCGGGCGATCTTGTCCTTCTTTACAATTCACGTCTTAGGCTTTTTCTGGGTAAACTAAAATCTAGATGGTCCGGTCCCTTCCTAGTTGAAGAAGTTTTTCCATATGGGACCGTACTCGTCTCCCACCCTGAAAAAGGTTCGTTTAAAGTAAACGGTCAGCGGTTAAAGTCTTATATAGCAGGCGACCCAGTGATCGGTTTTAGCGAAACCATAACCTTCCTGCACATTATAAACCCGCCAAAATAGTCAAGCTACACGACTATAAACAAAGCGCTCCTGGGAGGCACCCCTCGCTTATCGTTTTCTCTCTTTCCTTATTATCTTTGCTGCTATTTCTAATAAACGCATGGTTTCTGATCGGCCTCCCCCTACGCGTTTCAGGGAAGCTTCTACCCCTCTCTTTATTTTCTTTGTATATATTATTTTTTTCCTCTTCTTCCGCATACTTACGTTACAACATTGGGGACAATGTTGGACTTAAGTATGAGGGTATTTTCGTGCTTTACTTTCTGCACTTCAATTTTTCTGCATTTCAAAAATACAAAAAAATACATATAACAACAAAACAAAAAAAAAATAAAAAAAAAACATCTTAAACTGAAAAAAAAAATTAAAATGAAAAATCCAAAAAAAATTTCATTTTCTTTTTCTTTCTTTTTTCCAAAAAAAACTCAAAAAAAAAATATAAAACAAAAAATTAAAACAAAAAATATTTTTAGTTTCACTTTATAAATATTTTTTGTACATATTCTTTTTGTAAATACTCTTTTCTCTCTCCCCCTTCCTCATTCTTGTAAAAACCTCTCTTTTTCTCCCATATTTTTGTACATAGAATGAAAATTCTCTTAAAAAATCCAAAAAAAAGATAATAGTTCAAAAATAAAAAAAATTGAGTAAAACAAAACAAAAATAAAAAAAAGATAATAAATGAAAAACAAAAAACAAAAATGATGATAAAAACTATAAAAATAAAAAAAAACTATTTTGAAACAAATAAATCAAATATTCCATCCTTAACTTTCCTGCTATCCAAAAATTCTGTTTTGAGTTTATTTATATGTGAATACTATTAATTCTCTATTTGCTATTCGTTTGTTAATTATTGAGTGAAAAATTTAAATAGCCGTGGTTAAGTTTTAAAGAATTTTTTATGCTTTGTTAAAAATAGCGAACTCGTTTTAGGCACTACTTATAATTTTTCATTGATAGAAGCACGTGTATTATGTTAGGAAATAACGACTATAGAATTCAATTATACTTACTTTTAGCTTTCTGAAAAATTGGAACGTACAAATTATTAAGGTTGCTCTCAAAAATTTTTTAGGATTAAAAATCTAGTTTTCCTTTCTCCCCTTACCTTTCATGACCTACTTGGCATGACAAATTTTATCCTTAAAAGATCTTATGTCAATGAGAATAAAATTTTGTTCCGTAAACATAGGCACCCAATAATTTAAAAAGATTATATGTTATGGAGTAAGAGGATAAAATTCATTACTCCTACACATATACATTGAGTTAATTTTATTCTTATGAAGTTGAAAAACAAATATGATATTAGGAAAATAAGATTTCATTTTCCTAATAATCCAAAAAAGAAAAAAATGGAGGTTCGAGAAAAAATTACCTCACCTCAAAATCAAAACCCTCTTCATAGTCCACTCCCCCCTTAGCCAATTACACGATTCTAGAATTTATTCAAAAATCTATTTGAGAGCATAATTAGTAAATTGTATTATTTCCAGTACAACTCCTATAAGCTAGAGTTCATATAATTCCAAACTATTTTTGTTAATCTAACCATTACAAATATTTCCCTCTATTTGATTACATCAAGAAGTCTTTTGACCAAAACTTTCGCGCTATTTAAATCATCTTCATAATCTTAGGACTTAACTCTTACACCCCGTATATTTATTTCGATCTCTCTTATAATTGATTAAGCGGTAGCTAAACTTAGATTATTTTTCTATTCCTTATAAATTCACCTCAAACGTTTGCTCTGGAATAGCAAAAGCTTAAGTATGTGGGTATTTGATGAATTGTAAATATACGTATTTTTGTGCACATTAATTTATTCGTTTTCATTTATTTTCTTCGTTTTTACTTATTTTTGTTCAATAAAATGCTTCTATTCTTGTAAATTTACTACTAACTTGTTTTATTTTATTTTTCAGAAAAATTCCAAAATCTGCCAAAGTTGTGCAGTACACGCCCGTGTCATTTGGATCACGCCCATGACCAGGGCGTGATAGTTCAAAATCCCGTGAAGTTGCAACTTTCTGAAGTAAAAAGCTTGACACGCATGGCGACATGCCCGTGTCACTCGACACGGGGCGTGACAGAAGCCCGTGTCCACTCCACTCGATGAATTTAGTTCAACGATCATCGAACCCGAGACACGCCCAGAGTCACGCCCGTGACTGAGGGCGTGACTCAAACTAAGATCGACGATTTCAACTCGACACTTTCCGCTCGACGATTGTCGAGTGTCGACACCAACCGATACGCCCAGCGTCACGCCCGTGACCTGGGGCGTGACCTTTCCACCTGGCCCGACAAGATGCTGCCGAAGACTTTTGACGTAACCCGCGCTCGGTTTTACCTCCCCGACACGCCCATCGTCACGCCTGTGACCTGGGGCGTGACATCCTCGAACTCATCCCGAAGTCAACTTTCCTGTCCAATCGTCGGCCGCCATCATGAATAGTAGTGACACGCCCCCCCGACACGCCCGTGTCGGAGGGCGTGTACTTAGAATTTTTTGTCTATAAATTGCCCATTTCTGTAAGGTCCAAGGGTTCACATTTTTGAGCCACTTTAGTGTGTTTTTGTGGGCTGCATCCGTGATTCTAGTGCTATGTAAGGAGATTTCTCCCTCCTTTCTTTCATTTTTTGTTTTGCTTTATCTTTTAGCTTTGTAATAGCTTGATAGTTTTAATAAAAATGTTAGATTTTCTCTCTCTATATGGCATGAAAATTCATTTGGATGGCTTACTTCTTTCCCTTTTTATCCTTGGTTTCATCTTTGTTATCCCTTTTATGAAAAGTGTGTGTGTGTGTATGAGTGTAACTTATTTACTTTACATGCTTTTAATTTGACTCATGTTAGGTTTTGTTAGAAATTTATGAAATGTTGTATTAGCTTTTTCTCTTTTTCTTCATGTCCTCTTTTAATGTTTTCAACATCTTCAATTCTTATGAATTTGTAAAAGAGTTACTAAAGTGTTTTGATTTTTTTACTTAGCTTTATTTTAGGATGAAAACCCTTTTTGTTCTTTCTCTTTTTATTTCAACTTTTTTGGCACTTTTATGAAATCCTAAGAATGAAAATGTTGAAATCTTAATTTTTGAAAGACTTTAGTTTTTGATTTGTTTTGAAAAACTTTTGTTCTTTTAAAATTTTATTTTGTTCTTTTTATTTGTTTTTGGCAAAACCTAAGCATGAAAAAGTAAATGTTTTAATTTTTAGGTAACTTTCATTTTGCTTTTAATTTGTGTGTGTGAGTGTATGCGAATAATGTTTTGATGCTTTGTTCAAATTATGTAGAGTGTGTGAGTGTAGGTGTTAGTTTTTCATGCTTTATTTTTCTTGCTTTATTTTATCGTTTTCTTTAATCATGTAGAGTGCGTTTGTGTAGGAGATAGTTTTATGGCTTTCTTTCAATTCATATAGAGTGTGTGTGTGTTTGTGTGCATTTATTTCCGCCTACTCGTTAAGAGTTAAACGGGCGCATCAGCTATACTTGGCCAAAGTAAAGGGAGTCATTGGTACGTTCCAAACTTTCTCCATCCAGCACGTACCCCGGAAGGAGAATGAGCAGGTCGATCAGCTCGCAAAGCACGGTCCTCGGGTGGGGGGGGTACCATCACCGACCTATTCCTCCCCTCCATCGAAGAAGGAGAGCTTATGGAGATAGACCATCGGCTTTAATGGATGAACCCGGTTGTAACTTTCCTTTCCACGGGAGAGTATCCAGAGGGGGTTTTAGGGTTTAGGGTTTAGGGTTTAGGGTTTAGGGTTTAGGGTTTAGGGTTTAGGGTTTAGGGTTTAGGGTTTAGGGTTTAGGGTTTAGGGTTTAGGGTTTAGGGTTTAGGGTTTAGGGTTTAGGGTTTAGGGTTTAGGGTTTAGGGGGTAGACAAGAAAAAGCTTAGGCACAAGTCGGCGTACTACCTCCTCCAGGACGGGCAGTTATACAGAAAGACTCTCTCGGGGATGTTGGCTCGATGTGTGGCCGAGAGGGAAGTGCAAAGAATCTTGGAAGAAGTCCACTCCGGAGAGTGTGGGAGTCACTCCGGAAGTCGGACCCTAGAAGGGAGGATTCTTAGGCAGGGGTACTTCTGGCCCACCCTGGTCCTTGATGCAACGGAGTTTGCAAGAAGGTGCCATAAATGCTAGCTATTTGCTCCCCTCCAGCTACAGCCGGCTCAAAAGTATCACAGCCCCCTGGCCCTTTGCCATTTGGGAAATGGATTTGGTTGGACCGTTCCCCCAGGCTAGTGGGCAGAGGAGGTTCCTACTGGTGATGATCGATTACTTATCCAAATGGTTGGAAGTGAAGGCGCTGACCAAGGTAACTTCCCAGGTCATCAGGAACTTCGTGTGGGGGGAGATCATCTACCGCCACGGGCTTCCTCAGACCATTGTCATGGATAATGGCCCCTAGTTCGCCAGCGCGGAATTTACCAACTTCTGCGAGCAGCTTGGGATCGACCTCAGGTTCGCCCCGATCCACCATCCCAGGAGCAACAGGCAGGTGGAAGCCGCAAACAAGATCATTGTCAACCTCCTAAAGAAGAAGGTGGAAAATCTGAAGGGGAACTAGGTGGAACAGCTTCCCGCGGTTCTCTGGGCCTTGAGGACCACCCCCAATATAGCTACCAGAGAGACCCCCTTCAAGCTCTCTTATGGGTGCGAGGCAGTTCTCCCCATGGAATTTGAAGTTCAGACACTTCAAGTTGTTGCGGCCAGGGAAGGCAGGGAAGAATGGCAGGCTGAGAATGAGGAAGAGCTGCGACTCTCCCTTGACATGGTGGAAGAACTGCGGGATCTTTCTGCCCTCTGGCAGGAAGAGGTGAAGAGGCGGATGGAAAAGTACTTTGACAAGAACGTCAGAGTCAAGCAATTTGTGGAGGGGGACTTGGTGCTGAAGAAGGTGGATGCAACAGGGAGGTCGGCAACCGTGGGGAAGCTCAACCCCAGCTGGGAAGGTCCATTCATTGTAAAAGAAGCTTTGAGATCAGGGGGGTATCGACTCCAAAATGTGGAGGGCGAGACCCTAAGTCTCACCTAGAGTAGTGACCACTTAAAACGCTTTTTCCCTTAAATCATGCATGTGGTGCTTTGATTTTTAATAATAAAAGGTCTTTAATACGACAATGCTGTCACAGTGAGTTTACCTGAAAAAGTGAAGTGTACTTGGACCCCGAGCAGATCCCGCTATCAGGCTCTCACCTAGCTGGTAGGGCTGGAAGTCACTCGGTGTCATCCTTAGACCTCGAGCAGATCCCACTGTCAGGCTCTCACCAAGCTGGCAGGGCTGGAAGTCACTCGATGGTATCAGCCTTGGACCCCGAGCAGATCCCGCTGTTAGGCTCTCACCTAGCTGGCAGGGCTGGAAGTCACTCAGTGTCATCCTTAGACCTCGAGCAGATCCCACTATTAGGCTCGTACCTAGCTGGCAGGGCTGGTAGTCACTCGATGGTATCAACCTTGGACCCCAAACAGATCCCACTGTCAGGTTTTCACCTAGCTGGCAGGGCTGGAAGTCACTCGGTGTGATCCTTAGACCTCGAGCAGATCCCACTGTCAGGCTCTCACCTAGCTGGCAGGGCTGGAAGTCACTCGATGGTATCAGCCTTGGACCCTGAGATGATCCCGCTGTTAGGATCTCACCTAGCTGGCAGGGCTGGAAGTCACTCAGTGTCATCCTTAGACCTCGAGCAGATCCCGCTGTCAAGCTCTCACCTAGATGGCAGGGCTGGAAGTCACTCGATGGTATCATCCTTGGACCCCGAGCAGATCCCGCTGTCAGGCTCTCACCTAGCTGGTAGGGCTGGAAGTTACTCGGTGCATCCTTAGACCTCGAGCAGATCCCACTGTCAGGCTCTCACCTAGCTAGCAGGGCTGGAAGTCACTCGATGGTATCAGCCTTGGACCCCGAGCAGATCCTGCTATCAGGCTCTCACCTAGCTGGCAGGTCTGGAAGTCACTCGGTGTCATCCTTAGACCTCGAGCAGATCCCGCTGTCAGGCTCTTACCTAGCTGGCAGGGCTGGAAGTCACTCGATGGTATCAGCCTTGGACTCCGAGCAGATCCCGCTGTCAGGCTCTCACCTAGCTGGCAGGGCTGGAAGCCACTCGGTGTCATCCTTAGACATCGAGCATATCCCGCTGTCAGGCTCTCACCTAGCTGGTAGGGCTGGAAGTCACTCGATGGTATCATACTTGGACCCCGAGCAGATCCAGCTGTCAGGCTCTCACCTAGCTGGCAGGGCTGGAAGTCACTCGGTGTCATCCTTAGACCTCGAGCAGATCCCGCTGTCAGGCTCTCACCTAGCTGGCAGGGCTGGAAGTCACTCGATGGTATCAGCCATAGACCCCGAGCAGATCCCGCTGTCAGGCTCTCACCTAGCTGGCAGGGTTGGAAGTCACTCGGTGTCATCCTTAGACCTCGAGCAGATCCCGCTGTCAGGCTCTCACCTAGATAGCAGTGCTGGAAGTCACTCAATGGTATCAACCTTGGATCCCAAGCAGATCCCACTGTCAGGCTTTCGCCTAGCTCTTAGGGCGGGAAGTCACTCGGTGTCATCCTTAGACCTCGAGCAGATCCCGCTGTCAGGCTCTCAGCTAGCTAGCAGGGCTGGAAGTCACTCGATGGTATCATCCTTGGACCCCGAGCAGATCCCGCTGTCAGGATCTAACCTAGCTGGCAGGGCTGGAAGTCACTCGGTGTCATCCTTAGACCTTGAGCAGATCCCACTGTCAGGCTCTCACCTAGCCGGCAGGGCTGGAAGTCACTCGATGGTACTGTTGGAGTTACCATGGTGATCTGGAAGTGGTCAAACATGTAATCTCATTGTCAACACGATATGAGTCTGCAGGGTCGCACATAAGAGATGTGGAGAAGTTGGATGATTGACTGTGTTGGTAAAGGTTACCAATCACCGACCTGAATGGGGTTATGGGCAAAGTGTTGCCTTAAAGAATCATCGGGTTGGGCAAATGTTGCCTTGAAGGACTGGTAAGAATAGTCGACCGAAGGTCGACGAGAATCGTCGAGAATGGTTCTCTGATTTTCGCCGATCGACGAGAATCGTCGAGAATGGTTCTCTGATTCTCGCCGATCGACGAGAATCATTACTATGATTCTCGACGATCGACGAGAATCGTCGACCGCAGGTCGACGGTCGACGATTATAGTCCACCCCGCGTTCGGCGAGAATCGTCGAGTATTGTACTCTGATTCTCGCCGATCCTAGGTGTTACTCGCCGACTGATTCTCGCCGAATCTGCTTGATGATTCTCGCCGATTGTCGCCGATTCTCGCCGATTGTCGCCGATTCTCGCCGACTGATACTCGACGATTCTGGAACCCTATTTCTGGGTGGTCTGCGGATAGCGATAAACCTAAGTCTATTTATGGCTTCGGTATAAAAGGGACACTTAGGGTTTTCGGGAAATAAGCTTTTTGACAGCCGATCGAACTGAATCCCGCGACGGAAGTGTTCCGCCGTTCGTTCGCTCCGCCGATCCCGAATCCCGCTGACGGAAGGGTTCCGCCGCCGTGCTCGCTACGTCGACCACTTCTTCTCCGGCGATCGTCGCTGGTGTTGCTCTTCCTGGCGCGGACCTAGCAGTCCGTGGAGAAGCAAGGTGCGGTCTTTCTCCTTCCCGATTTTCCGTGCGACGGAAAGATCGGCGTTCTCCCGCTCGTGTGGATTTCTGCAGAGACGTGGATATTATTCCACGTAGAACTCGCCACTAGCAAGAAGACGAAGTTTGGAGCATCTCCGTTGAGTTGTGACTCAACGCCACCGAGGTAATTTTTGCCTAGTTGTATGTTAACTTCTTGATTCAATTATCATGGCCCGATCCCATTTCTTTTGGGTTTTCTTGATGTTTTTATTCTTCCGCTGTGTGCACAAGCGTTGTGCCATCCTAATAGAGAAACCCAACAGTGGTATCAGAGCCAGGTTACGACCATGATTGTTGTATTGGAAGTTTTGTTATTCCAGTGCGTGTAAACCTAGGGATTTAGAAGTGTTCTAAATGTCTAGATTTAGTCTTAGTCCCCACCAAGAACGTCTGGGATTTCGTGGGAATTTCTAATTGTTAGAAATTGTAGTCTCCTTAGCAGTAACCATCCCTCGAGTTTGTTTTGGATTTTGAATCCAACATAGAGAGATGAGCTTGTCTACTGCTTTAAGTTGAGTTGTCTTTGCCTTTGTCCAATGCATGTAAATCTGAGGATTTGGAAGTTTCCGGATGTTCAAATTTAGCCCTTCCTTCTATCAAATGTTGATGTTGTCAGGTTGTGCACATAAGGGATGCATGTGGTTTTAGAAAAATTGTTTTTCTTTGGATGTGCACATGGATCAAATATTGATCATGGTTAATTGTTAACGTATAATCAAAATCCCTTCATCAAATATTAAGTGTTCGGATGCCTTCCGATGGATGACACTCTTCCTGCCTCGATCGATGAAGTGTGGGCTTGCCAAAGCAAGGTGCATTAATCTATCTTGGTAAGGGTGCGAGCGGATAATTGTGATATCCCACTGTCGACATCGGGTCCAGCTTAACTAGGTGACCTCAAAGGTTGAGTGCCTAGAGGCATAGGGTTGGCATGCACCATATGATGGATGCGAATAAGGAGTTATTCACCAACCATACAAGAATTGCATGAGGATGCAATTGGCAAGCGTTGCCTACCTAAATAACCGCATCGTGAGAGGAAAGCCAAAGCTGACTCATTGTGTTGGTGAAATACGGATCTTGTCCACTAAGAGAGTAGCTCGCATGAACTCTCCGAATTGTTAGTGAGGGCTATCATTTCGAATAAAATAGTGGGAGTGTTTTAATTGAAGTCCAAATTAAAATAATTGTATTTGAAATTTTGGTACTGATTTTATTCTGCATAAATTCTTGTAGAATTCCATGGCAAGTGTTTCACACTCCACTTTGTCTCTGAGAGCCATCCTTGAGAAGGATAAGCTCAGTGGGACAAAGTACATGGACTGGTATAGGAACCTGAGAATTGTTCTCAGGCAAGAGCGAAAGCTCTATGTCTTGGAAGAAGAAGCCCCCGAGGTGCCGACCGGGAACTCTTCCCGTGCTGAGAAGGATATGTATAAGAAGTATATTGATGATGCTTTAGATGTCAAATGCCTTATGCTTGCCACTATGAACTCTGAGCTTTAGAAGCAACATGAGAGCATGGGGTGCAAGGAGATTGACGAGCATCTCAAGAAAATGTTTCAAGGGCAGTCTCGTCAAGAGAGGTTCGATATCACAAAAGCGTTGTTTCAGTGCAAGATGGGAGTTCGAGACTCAGTAGGGACTCACGTACTCAAGATGATTGGGTATATAGAGAACCTTGAAATGCTGGGTTTTCCTCTTGGTCAAGAGTTGGCCACAGATCTGATCCTGCAATCATTGCCGGACAGTTATGAGCAGTTCGTCTTGAACTACAACATGATTGAAATAGACAAGACACTGCCCGAACTCCTAGGCATGTTGAGAACTGCCGAAATCAACATGAAGAAGGCCAAGCCTGCCAGCCCCATACTGATGGTGCATAAGGGCAAGGGCAAGGCCAAGGGCTCTAAGAAGACGAAGGTGGGACCTAATTCATATCTTGAGCCCAAGTCTTCAGCACTGATGAAAAAGAAAAGCACGGTGAAGGAAGGGAAATGCCACCACTGGGGCAAGGCTGGTCATTGGAGGAGGAATTGTCCTTCGTACATTGAAGGTCTGCAGAAATTGAAGGGAGGTATGACTTCCGCTTCAAATGTTTACGTTATAGAGATAAACCTTTCTGCTCCTTCATCTTGGGTATTGGATACCGGATGTGGTTCTCACATTTGTACAAATGTGCAGGAACTGGGAAGGAGAAGATTGCTGAGTAAAGGGGAGGTGGACCTCCGCGTCGGCAATGGAGCAAGAGTTGCTGCTGTAGCCGTAGGGGTTTACCGTCTTTCTTTGCCCAGTGGGCTTGTAATAGAACTAGATAACTGTTATTTTGTTCCGGCCATAACTAGAAACATTATATCTATTTCATATTTGGACATGATTGGATTTTCTTTTATAATTAAGAACAACTGTTGTTCTATATTTAAGAATGATGTTTGTTATGCTGTAGCCCAATTGTTTAATGGTCTTTATGTTTTGAACTTGGACCATCTGATCTGTAATGTAGAGAATAATAAAAGACTAAGAACAAATGACTCGAACCCTACTTTTCTCTAGCATTGTCGTTTGGGCCATATCAACGAGAAGCGCATATCCAAGCTCCATAGAGATGGACTTTTGGACTCATTTGATTATGAATCATTTGAGCGATGCGGATCTTGTTTGTTAGGCAAGATGACTAAAGCTCCTTACACTGGTTATACTGAGAGGGCTGAGGACCTCTTGGGTGTTGTACATAGTGATGTATGCGGACCCATGAGTTCCATGGCTAGAGGTGGGTATTTCTACTTTGTTACATTTACTGATGATTTCAGTAGATACGGATATGTGTATCTTATGAAGTGCAAATCCGAGACCTTTGAAAAGTTCAAAGAGTTCAAGAATGAAGTAGAAAACCAGTTGGGTAAAAGGGTTAAAGAACTCCGATCTGATCGAGGTGGCGAATACCTGAGTCATGAGTTCCGTGATTATCTGAAAGAGTGTGGTATTGTATCACAGCTCACTCCACCTAGAACACCACAACATAATGGTGTGTCTGAGAGGAGAAATCGTACTCTGTTAGACATGGTACGTTCGATGATGAGTCATGCAGACTTGCCTGTTTCCTTTTGGGGTTTTGCTTTAGAGACTGCTGCAATGACATTGAATCGCGCTCCAACGAAAATGGTTCTGAAGACACCATATGAGATATGGACTGGGAAGCGTCCTAGTATGTCGTTCATTAAAATTTGGGGCTGTGAGGCATACGTGAGACGTCAAATATCTGACAAGCTGGAACCCAAATCGGATAAATGTTATCTAGTGGGATATCCTAAGGAAACGAAAGGGTATTACTTTTACCTACCGTCTGAGGGCAAAGTGTTTGTCGCAAGGACTAGTGTCTTCTTGGAGAAAGAGTTCTTATCAAGAAAGACTGAAAAGGTAGAGCTTGAAGAAGTTCAAGAACCACATGTAGTGAATGAACCGGAATTGGATTCTGAGTCAGGACTACAAGATGTTGTAGCTAGAGAACCTGCTCAAGGAACACAAGTCCTACGTAGATCTGGTAGACCGAGGTTTGAGCCTGAGAGATATGGATTTCTCGTGTCTCAAATAGGTAATGTGTTGCTTATGGATCATGATGATGAACCAGCAACCTACCAAGAGGCTATGATTGGATCGGACTCCGACAAATAGCTTGAGGATATGAAATCCGAAATGGACTCCATGTATGCAAACCAAGTTTGGAACTTGGTGGAACCACCTAGAGGGGTACGACCCATAGGGTGCAAGTGGGTCTTCAAGAAGAAGACCGACATGGATGGGAATGTACAGACATTCAAAGGGCGACTGGTGGCTAAGGGTTTCAAGCAAATTCATGGTATTGACTATGATGAGACCTTTTCCCCTATTGCCATGGTAAAGTCCATAAGGATATTGCTTGCTGTTGCTGCGTATTATGACTACGAGATCTGGCAGATGGATGTCAAAACGACTTTCCTTAATGGAAACCTCCTTGAGGAAGTGTATATGACACAACCCGAGGGTTTTGTATCCCCAGATGAAGCCACTAAAATATGCAAGCTGAATAAGTCCATCTATGGACTGAAACAGGCCTCTCGAAGTTGGAATCTTCGTTTTGATGAGAAAATCAAAGAGTTTGGTTTCATCAAGAATGAAGATGAGCCTTGTGTTTACAAGCGAATCAGTGGGAGCATTGTTGTCTTCCTGATACTGTATGTAGATGACATACTGTTGATTGGGAATGACATTCCTACCCTGAAAGTTGTTAAGAACAACCTAGGGAACTGCTTTTCAATGAAGGATCTATGTGAAGCGACTTACATACTCGGTATTAAGATCTATAGAGATAGATCAAAGAAGTTGCTGGGTTTGACCCAGAGTAAGTACATCGAAAAGGTGTTGAAGCGGTTCAACATACTTGAGTCCAAGAAAGGATTTTTGCCCATGTATCATGGTGTGAATCTCTCTAAGGACCAGTGTCCAAAGTCTTGTGAAGACAAGGACCGCATGAAGTTGATTCCATATGCTTCGGCAATTGGATCAATCATGTACACGATGTTATGTACTCGACCCGACGTCTCCTTTTCTTTGAGCATGACTAGCAGGTATCAGTCAGACCCCGGTGAGTGTCACTGGATTGCAGTCAAGAATGTCCTGAAGTACTTGAGAAGGACTAAGGATGCGTTCTTGGTGTATGGTGGAGAGGAAGAGCTCGTTGTAAGTGGTTACACGGATGCTAGCTTCCAAAATGATAGAGACGACTCCAAGTCTCAGTCAGGTTTTGTGTTTTGCCTGAATGGAGGAGCTGTGAGCTGGAAGAGTTCCAAGCAAGAGACAGTTGCTGATTCTACAACAGAGGCTGAGTATATCGCCGCAGCTAATGCGACGAAGGAGGCTGTATGGATTAGGAAATTCATCGGCGAGCTTGATGTAGTTCCTAGCATTGTTGGTCCCGTAGTTCTCTACTGTGATAACAATGGTGCAATTGCACAATCTAAGGAACCTAGATATCATCAGCGCTTTAAGCACATACTTCGGCGGTTTCATCTTATTCGTGAGATTGTCGAACGAGGAGATGTAAATATTTGCAGAGTGCCGACTGAGGAGAATATTGCGGATCCACTGACAAAGCCTCTCGCGCAGAGAAAGCATGATGGTCATACTAGATCGATGGGTATACGATACCTAAATGATCAACTCTAGTGAGAATCTTGTGGATTGCATATAAACTTGTATTTTGTTGGCCATTTGTTCATATGATGAACATTGTACCTAGTTTTTCTTTTACAATTAATGGCAAGTTCTTTTATTATGAGTTTTTCTTTCTATATGATAGTTAAATGTTAACATAATAGATACCCTTAGAATGTTCACTTCCATGGGACATCAAGTACGTGACTTGAATGTGAGAGCCTATGATTTATTTGAAGCTTCATTCTTAAAAGGTACCTGGTCGAGTATCATCATAGAAGCTAAGGGTGATGATGGTACATGAAGGCTAGCACGTGCGTTGACTGATGACCGGTTCTCACAGGTCATGATATTGTGATATCAAGTCATCACGTGGGTACTTGTTAGTGAACAAGTTGTACTGGACAGACCCAACCTGAGACTACTCTGTGGATTGTCATCCAATCATGTCACGAGTAGGTCTCAATTGACAATGATGTTGTGGTCCTTTAACCTGAAGTCACAACATTCATCAAGTGAGGAAGAGCGTGCTTTGATGCCATCTAAAATCTTCCTTGAGAAAGGTTGATGATAAGGGTGGTTGTTGGGCATGTTACGAATCAATTGGGTGTTTGTGTGTGAGCAGATATAGGATTTGTCCTCTTGTATGACAGGAGTTGCATCCATGGGCCCCTTGATGGAACTAGACTGAGAAATGCATGACCATGCTTGGTTGAGTCAATATGTGATATTGGACTCACCATTCTCTGGAAGTCCGTCCTGGATCAAGAAACTTGGATTGAGCTATTACGAGGGTGACACGATCCATGCCTCTAGTTCTTTCCGGATGTAAGGGACAAAGGGACAAAGACAACGCTGATACATTGGTCATAAAGGCTTATGAGTTATAAACTCTTATTGCTTGGGGAGCAATGATGCATTGCTAGATGCCGCTCATTGTTTGTGAGGTTTTTGGTTTGATACTTTCAAGATCAAGTGAGAGTCTGTTGGAGTTACCATGGTGATCTGGAAGTGGTCAAACATGTAATCTCACTGCCAACGCGATATGAGCCTGCAGGGTCGCACATAAGAGATGTGGAGAAGTTGAATGATTGACTGTGTTGGTAAAGGTTACCAATCACCGACCTGAATGGGTTTATGGGCAAAGTGTTGCCTTAAAGAATCATCGGGTTGGGCAAATGTTGCCTTGAAGGACTGGTAAGAATAGTCGACCAAAGGTCGACGAGAATCGTCGAGAATGGTTCTCTGATTTTCGCCGATCGACGAGAATCGTCGAGAATGGTTCTCTGATTCTCGCCGATCGACGAGAATCGTTACTATGATTCTCGACGATCGACGAGAATCGTCGACCGCAGGTCGACGGTCGACGATTATAGTCCACCCCGCGTTCGGCGAGAATCGTCGAGTATTGTACTCTGATTCTCGCCGATCCTAGGTGTTACTCGCCGACTGATTCTTGCCGAATCTGCTTGATGATTCTCGCCGATTGTCGCCGATTCTCGCCGATTGTCGCCGATTCTCGCCGACTGATACTCGCCGATTCTGGAACCCTATTTCTGGGTGGTCTGCGGATAGCGATAAATCTAAGTCTATTTATGGCTTCGGTATAAAAGGGACACTTAGTGTTTTCGGGAAATAAGCTTTTTGACAGCCGATCGAACTGAATCTCGCGACGGAAGTGTTCCGCCGTTCGTTCGATCCGCCGATCCCGAATCCCGCCAACGGAAGGGTTCCGCCGCCGTGCTCGCTACGTCGACCACTTCTTCTCCGGCGATCGTCGCTGGTGTTGCTCTTCCTGGCGAGGACCTAGCAGTCCGTGGAGAAGCAAGGTGCGGTCTTTCTCCTTCCAGATTTTCCGTGCGACGGAAAGATCGGCGTTCTCCCGCTCGTGTGGATTTCTGCGGAGACGTGGATATTATTCCACGTAGAACTCGCCACTAGCAAGAAGACGAAGTTTGGAGCATCTCTGTTGAGTTGTGACTCAATGCCACCGAGGTAATTTTTGCCTAGTTGTATGTTAACTTCTTGATTCAATTATCATGACCCGATCCCATTTCTTTTGGGTTTTCTTGATGTTTTTATTCTTCCGCTGCGTGCACAAGCGTTGTGCCATCCTCATAGAGAAACCCAACAGGTATCAGCCTTGGACTCCAAGAAAATCCCGCTGTCAGGCTCTCACCTAGGTGGCAGGGTTGGAAGTCACTCGGTGTCATCCTTAGACCTCGAGCAGATCCCACTGTCAGGCTCTCACCTAGCTGGCAGGGCTGAAATTCACTTGATGGTATCAGCCCTGGACCCCGAGCAGATCCCGCTGTTAGACTCTCACCTAGCTGGCAAGGCTGGAAGTCACTCGATGTCATCCTTAGACCTCGAGCAAATCCCGCTATCAGGCACTCACCTAGCTGGCAAGGCTGGAAGCCCCTCGGGAAAGTCCTACACTCTCCGGGTAGTGCATAATAAGCTCTTCTAAAGATAAGAGGGGAGATCTTGGCATGGGCGAGCTTGGGCTCGCCAATTCACCCCAGTCTCGGTAAAAGGATGGCAAGCTAGGACCCGGGACCTCTCTAGGAGGAGGTAGGTCCCGCCAGGCCGCCCATTCCCCCACTATGTTTCACTCAGGAAAATATGGTGAATTTGGTTTCCAGATTGGCAAGATTATGGGCTGCCCGTAAGCGAGTTGAGGCGAATCCCGAGAATTGGCGAGCCAGGCCCTTGGACCTCGCTAAGGGGAGGTGAATCCCGCCAAGACGCCCTGCCCCCACGTTATTTTACTTAGAGAAATTATAGTGAACTTGAAGTTTTGTTGAAATAAGGCCATGGACAGCTCGCGAGCAAGCTGTGGCGAGCCCTGGGGATTGCTGAACTCTCAAAAGCTGCTCTCAGGAAGGATTCCTAGCAATTATTCTACTCGAAGTCTATCTACGCGAGGTCGCCTGGGGAAGGGCTAGCGAACAGGAAGAACGCAGCAAGGACAAAAAATAGAAAAAAGTAGAAAGAAGAGAACAACTTAACTATAATCAAAAATCTATTTCATTTAACAATGATGTTTACAGGTAGAGCTCGCCTCAGTGAGGAAACAAAAGAAAGTATATGCACTTAGACCTCGCCCCCCCGCCAGATTAGTGGTCCTCCCCTTCGCTTGACTGGTCAGGGAAGCCCTTCCCAAACAGCGCGTCCAGACTGTCTTCCTTCTCGCTGGGAGGCATCGCCGGGAACAGGCTTGGCATCTGGTCACGGGTAGAGATCTCCTCGCATCCCTCCGCCAGCACTTCAGTGTCCTTCATCATCTGAAGGGTACATTCGGCGGCCTGGATGGAGTTGATTCGCAGCCTCTCGACGAGGTCGGCCTCGCCAAAAATCCTTGGCCTCTTGTAAGGGAGGGTAGGATCGGCGCCACTGGGCGGGAAGAAGATCTCCGCCTCGCGGCAGACCTCGCGGTTGAGGTGCTGATTCTCCTCTTTCAGCTTCGCATTCGCCCCCTCCAGCTCGGCAAGCCGGACGCAAAGCTGGCCGATCTCCTCCTCCTGCTCGGCATTACGAGCCCGCAGCTCCCCAGCGGCTTTGGCATCCTGACAGAAGAAGAGTTCATTAGTGGCAGTGCAAAATATTTCAAGTAAAAGAGGGAAGAGGAAGCCCGATACTCACCAACCCGCCGACGGCCTGGTCGAGAAGACCCTCGGCGATGTCGAGCCGCCTCGCCTGATCGGCGACCTTGTCTTTGGCGACATCGCAGGCTTGCTCAGCGTTTTGGAGTTCGTTGCTGAGGGCGAAGCTGCGGCGGGTCAGCATGTGGTGAAGCTCCATAGCCCGCAGATGGGCCTGCATGCCCTCATGGCCAAGCTGTCATAGGGTCATATTCTTGTAGGCCTCGTCATCCTCCCAACCATAAAGGTCGAAGCCGAGGGCGTAAGCGTGACCGGTGGCGGGCTCGTGATCATGCCAGGAAGGGTGCAGGGTGGATATGGAAACCCGGTGGGCCAGCTCGTCCCACTGCACCATGGGCTCGCCCGCCGAGTCTTTCCACCGCCCCCAAAGTTGTAGAGGGGGTGCAGTTTCGGCGCCACGCGCTCGCGAGCCGTCCTCTTCGCCGAAGGAGGTGGAGAGATCGCCACAGAGGGAGCAGGAGCCTCGCCGCCCTTCCGCCCCTTGCTAGTGATCTCCTCCAGCGGGCTCTCCGGCGACGCATTGGGGATGGTCTCGGGCAAGCTTATGTACTTGGGGATGGATTGATGTTGTTATGTTGTTTCCCCTGCAGAGCGAGCATGGCCTTCTTCATCTTTTTTGGTAATGGCTGGCGGTGTGGCGGGTTCGATCCCGCATCCTCAGACCGCCTCTTGCCGGAAGAGGGTTGGGAGAAGGAAGCCTCATATCGGCAGGCCGCCGCCGCCTTCTCGTGAGCAACGGGGTCCGGGTATAACCCCGAGTCGGCGAACAGTGGGTTTACAGGAATTAGCCGCTCCCCTGCAAGGAAAAACTTGGAAAAAGTTAGATCTTCAACAACAATGTGGCGAGCTCGGCGACCGGGCGAGCTCGACAAAAGTGGAGGGAACAATACCTTCACCGGGTAGGACGGGGAGAAGCGCGTCGAGGCCCCTCCGCAGGAAGGCGACCTCGAAGTCCTTGTGGAGGAAAAACTTATGGTGGTCACCATCGTTGCCGGACACAGCCGGGGGGGCGGTAGACTTCCTCGCCCTTCTGCTGCGGCGAGTATGGGATATTGCCGAGATCTCCCTTGATAAAGGCGATCTTGCTCATCCAGTTGTGGTGCTTATTCGCTATCTCACGAACTTTGATCAGCGAGCCACCGAAGTAGGCGATCCCGTCCGGCGTAGCCTTGTAAGAGAAGAGTTTCCTGAATACTGTCAGGTTGAACTCAATCCTCTCTCACCGGAGATAGCTTGCGAACGCCACCATCATGGCGATGGCGTTGGAGTTCAACTGCGCGGGCACCGTGCCATAATATGTCAGAATCTGCCGGATCTCCGGCCAGAGGGGGAGGCGCAAACCCACCTCAAAGTGAGAGATGGGGAAGGCGAGCTCGTCGTCATATAAGGTATTGATGGCCTCCCCCTGCCTCGGCCGGTGCGCCTCGAAGCCCGGCGGAACGTGGTCGCCAACAAATTGCGCGAGCTCCTCCTCGGTGGTGTTCCCCTCGAAGAAGCAATAATCAGTGAAGTGCAGGGAGCACTTGGTGTGGCCGTCGGCGTCAGGGTTGGCCTTGCCCATACTCGCAGAAGAAGGGATGGAGCGCGAACAGAAAATGGAGAAAGCATAGGAAGAGAGAGAGAATCAAGCAGTTAAGGAGGAGTACGGGGGTTGGTGGGGGAGGGGGCTATTTATAGAAAATGTAATTAGGTTGCCAAGCTGCCCAACCGGCCCAGCTCGCCATCCCAGCTCACCAACCCCCAGCTCGCCGGATTCCGGCGCGTTCCAACCACCAAAGCTGTCCAATAGGCCCAACTCGCCAACCCTCAGCTCAACGACTTCCGGCGCATTCCAACAAAGGCTAAGTCAATGAAAAGCAATATATTATTTAGATGCCGCATGACTAAGAATATTTTAAGGTTACTTATTATAAAGACAAAGTGCATGAATATGAAAGCGGGGTGCGCGAGCAGGGGGAAGACGAGGAGGAGAGCACCGGTCGGCTCGGTAAAGGAGCCGCCTCTTATCTACCCAGTCTCGCAGCTCCCGCCCCCCAGACTGCCGCGCGTGGAGTAGCTCGCGGATCCTCCCCGAATTCCTCCGCGCCACCGAGAGGTCCGTCGTCTATATCATCCAGAAGACGGGAAGGGGATGTTAACTTGCCAACCTGGCCGCTCCGCACCTCGTCAACAAGATGCGTGTAGTCGCGTTGCAGCGCCTCGTTGACCTCCTGCACCTCGTGGACCCCGCACACAAGTTTCTTTAAAAGCTTAACCTCTCTCCTCGCCAGCTCGCCTTGATCAACTTCGGAGCCCAGGTAAGACTCCAACAAGCTGGAGGAAGGGAGGGGAGAGTAATGGGCAGCCCGCAAAGATTACTCAGCAGCGGATTGGCTGGGGGGAACTGTGGAGGCAAACATCAGCAAAAGGAGGTGCTGGAAAATTGCATAAGGCAGTAATCCAGGCAAAGTTTACCTGACGAGCTCGGCAACTCAAAGGAAATGTGGGGAGGGATAAACCTCAGATCCTTCCCGCGACCTGGGCCGCGCATTCCCGGTGAGAGGAGCTCGAATCTCGGGATGGGGATGATTTTCAGACCCGCCCTCGAGGTCACGACAGCTTGATGAGGAGAGCTGGCGAGCACAGGAGAGTTCGGCCTCTGCGAGCTCACCCCCAAGGTCCCAAAAGGAGGGGACGGGTCCGCGGGGTGGTGTCTTGCGGCGCGACATCCTCTGCGCCATCAGGGTGGTTGTCTGGGCCGTCATGGATCTCGACAATATTCCTCCCCTTTTCAGGGGCAGGCAGAGTGGAGGAGCCGGTCCCGTGCTCCAAGGTGGTCCTCAGGTCGTCATAGATGGGCTCGGCTGCCTGAGGGAATGTTTTCATCTTTTTGGAGTTAGGCTCGACAAGGCCTAACTACGGCACAGCGGCTGGGACCGCTGTCATGGCGGCTATACAAGCAGCTGAGGCCTGGCGGGCGCGCATAAGCCGCTCTTGAATCTCCTTGGGGATCGACATCTTGGCAGGATTAGAGCAAAGGGAATGGCAAGAGTCAGGCAGGTATGCAGGTGCATATATATAGCCACAGGTGGACCCCACCCGAAGATTCCCTCCAGTCCACCCCGCACTCGCCGAACACTTGGGGTTGTATGTTACTTTCCGAGCTTTGCCAAGCTCAAAAAGAGCGGGGATTGTGTACAACCCCGCATCCGGCGAGTGGAGAGAACCAAGAACCAGACCGGCCGGCTCAGATCATCCAGGTCCCAGGCGAGCTCGACAGAGAAAACTCGAGCCCGAGCTCGACATTCGTCAACTGCGAGCTCGGCACTCGCCGAGCTAAGGCAAGATTCGTCGGGCTGAGATCGACTAATGGAAGTCGACGGATGGGCCTGCTCGTCATCCCAGCTCGCACTCTCACAACGGGGATCGACAAAAGTGGGCGAGCCGGATCTGCCGAGGTGTCCAGGCTACCCAGCTCGCCTGGATCCATGAGGTACTTTTTACTATTTCCCCCCGCTGGTCTGCCCATAGCCCTTCAAAACAGCAGAGCTTGGCTGTTGGCAGACCCAACCAAGGGTATTTTAGTAACTTCAGGTCAGTTCATTTTGGTTATTGGCAGTTCAGATTCTGGAAATTATAAATAGGACCCAAGGGGTACCCCAGAAGGCATGCTTCCTGTGCTCTTTTGCTCCATTTTTCAAGTGCTTTCTGAGGGTACCTTAGCTCGGCCTTTGGCTAAGGAGGGGAAGCTCTCTCAGATCTTCCGGGTGTGTGGTGGGTCCTCCCCGCCGAGCCCTTGGGTCAGTTCTTCCTTTGTCTCTTTTGTCAATTTGCTTGCAGGAGTGAAGTAGGCGCATGATCACCCCTTCCCCGAGGGCGAACTCCAAGTAGATCGAGATTTCAGTTTCAACAAGGTCCATGAATACCAATGGCCCATTGCATAGCCCAAACAACATTACCGTAAACTCATAATGACCGTAGCGTGTTCCAAACGTGGTCTGGGGAATGTCACCTTCCCGAATTCTCAATTGGTAATATCAAGATTTCAAATCCAAGTTAGAGTAGACGGTTGATCCCACCAGCTATTCGAACAATTCATCTATTCGTGGAATCAGATACTTGTTCTTCTCTGTCAGCTTATTCAATTCGCGGTAGTCAATACATAACCGCAAACCACCGTGCTTCTTTTTCACAAATAGAATAGGTGTGCTCCAGGGTGACATACTTGGGCGTATATATCCCTGCTCCAGTAACTCTTGCAATTGGACTTTCAATTCCACCATTTCCTTTGGCGCGACGCGATATGGCGAGCGGGCCACAGGTTTCGCACTGGCACCAACTCGATCGTGAAGTCGATCTCCCGCTGGGTTGGTAGCCCAAGAAGATCCTTAGGAAACACATCTGCAAACTCCGATACAACCAGAACATCACATACATTGGCCTTTGGCTCCACAGCCTGAGTCAGCGTGAAGTATAACTTCGTGCCCTTCTGAACAGCCTTGACGACTTGGAGTGCAGACATCAAGGTCCCGCTCACTCCTCGCATACCCGCGAACTTAGTCTCATGTTCGGTATTCTGGCCCAGTGTGATCTCTTTGGCATTATAATTAATAAAGGCATGCTGCTCCGCGAGCCAGTCTATACCAAAGATCACACTAAACTCTGAAATCGGCAGCACGAATGCATTCAAACAAAATTCCCGACTTCTAATTTGCACCGCCACCTCACGTGTTCTCTCTGCCAACATCAAACATTCATTCGGTAATAACATGCTCACGCTCTCTGTCTTCACATGAATAGGTACTCCAATTTGAGCTACGAATTCCTTAGACAGAAATGAATGCAAAACACTTGTAACAAACAATACTCTCGCCCGTGTGTGCCAAATCATACCAAAGCCTGTGGCGCACACATCATGCACAAGCTACATACAAAGTATGTAATAAGAAAAGCAATCAAAGCTGTTACTGCGCACCTGTGACAACGTCACTATGCTTAATGGCCTCCTACCGGCCAGGAGTATAAACTCAGGATTGCACCTGGGATGCAGAGGACTCCACCACTGCCTTTCCCGTTACAACATACGACGCTCTTATCTTCTGCTCAACCATTGGTCGACCAATCCTGACAAGTATGGGCATGTCCCGATGTAATAGAATATCAACTTTCTATTCGTGTTCACGACTATCATGCAAACACACTTATCCCACACGTATATGTATTGAAATAAGCACAAATGAAATAGTGGAAACTGCCATTCAACATTGACTACTGTATATACAACACATGCGTAGTTCACAAATACATGAGTAACACAGTTATTTATGTACATAAATTCGAAATTTCCTTCCTGTTTATCATCCTCTAAGGGCCAACACGGCAATCTCGGGTTTTATGTCCTTCTTTACCACACGAGTAGCACTTGTATTGCTTCTTTGGCTCCTGCACACCAACCCGACAGTCTCGGGCAATGTGTCCTTTCTTGCCACAAGTATAACAAGCACGAGTCTTGTTTTTCCGCCTCCTGCGGTGGGCAGGCTTTCCAACCCTTGGAGCATGCTCTTTCCTAATCGCAGGCAGTTGCTGGGCTCTGGTCAAGTCCATCTCCAATAATCTAGCTCACTCCACCAATGTTTGGAATCCCAATAACTTAGGACCCATCAACAGAAAACGTAGTTCCAAACGTAGCCCATCAGAAAACCTATTGATCTTCATCTCCTTGGTTTCAAACACAAACTCTGGCTGTTGTCTCAACGCAACAAATGCACGAAGTATTCCTCAACTGTGTCCATTCCTTGGCTCAAGCACATGTTCAACGATGAAGCTGATGCGCTTCCCCTTGTCGTCTGCTCAATTACACTGGCCGGCATGGAACGCATTACCGGATCAGAGGGCTGAACCCGTCCCTCTTGGTGAGCCATGAGCATTGCAAAAACCATATCAACGATCAATCGAATCGTCTCTATCGATGGAGGAGATGTTGGTACCACAGTTGATGTCAGGCTTCCCATCCAATGCTGGGGTTCCTGCTGCCATACAGTCACGCTAGTCGCATACAGTCGTAAACCACACAAGTAAGAAACAAACATTGTGATAAAAACAATACCAGGAACGTACAGGTTCCCCAAACAAGTGTATTTGCATTCTTAAGTGGACATTCAAGAGTTCATTAGTGTTAATGCGGTTCACACTTACACATGCTCGCCACCACACAAAAGAATTCGACCACGAATTCAAAAGGTAAAGACCGAGACAGCTGAAAACAAAAATGTAACGACTCCATCCGTTCGTATAATATATAATAGAAGGTCCGACCGGGCCCCCACACTATATGCTACAAAACATGCGGGGAAGTCACGGGTTGATATCAGAGTTACACGTCCTAACTCATAACATTCTAGCAGAAGCTGTTAACATAAAACTGAACTCCAACCATGAATGTCCACTACTATAAACACCCACATTTATATAGTAATGTATCAAATACAATGTCATTTGTCCTTAGGGCCTTACAGTTGCTGTTTACAAAGGTGGCTTCCAAACATCGGCGCGCAGGCCGACCACACATGAACAAAACATAATATATTCATTTTAGCCTTCAAGGGCTAGCAGCAATAGCAGCAGTAGCAACATCAAGGATTTCAGCCTTTAAACATCCCGCTCGATTCTCCATCACCTGTATAAGGATAGCCCGCCCAACGGTGGCAAACAAGGCAACGATCAGCATTCAGCTGACCAATTTATAACAATCCTACCCCTTTCCCGGGTCAGTGGTATTCCTTCCCTGTAGGCATAACAATTCATATGCAGAAATATAAACATCACATATTATACACTCACGCACAAACATTCCGTCACAACTGTCAGCCACGCAGCCCGATGATCCGTGCACTCGAGGTACATTCTTAGTGGACCGCCGAACCAGGGTTCCACCACCGTATCAGGGCCGAAACCTAACGGTAAAAGTTCAGCATTTTCTCCATGGTGTGCAGTCGGAGACTTTAGTCTTAATGACTCGGGATTGGCCCGTAGCCCCCATGGTGTCGTGCCACTCAGGACTAAGACTCTCACTATGCGCTCCAATAGACCGCACTTTCAGGTCTTCAAGTCAGACGGACATAACACAGGTCAGATCAACCACCTCCCGTTGCTCAAATCTCCTTGCCATCACCGAGTACAACGTACTCGCGACTAAGAAAAGGCGTGGGTCGGTTTCACCTTGCCTGTTTGGCATAAAGTCGTAAGAACTTATCATGCTCATACATAGCCAGACCATTCTCACGGGGCTGGCTTTATATTTATCGGTTAGCTAGGAGCCACGCCTCGCATTAGTGACAGAACTCATTGTCCATCCCTAGACGTAACCGTACATTCATAGCATACACTTGAGGGTATTTTCCTGGACTGCCAAGCCAGTACTTCTTGCTACTACCCTTCACAGGCACAATCCATCAAGCGTCATAAGCATTACAAGCATCACAAGCATCACAAGGGTCATTTCCTGGACTACCACTCCAGTACTTCCTGCTACTCGCCTTCATAGGCACAACCCATTTGACTCCATAAACTATGTATTAAATCATGGAGTCATCTCCGGTGTATATATGCAACATCACCAATCCAAACCAACCTGTCTAGATGGGCTTCACACAACATGCCTATTCCGTACTCCATTTTCAGATCTATATGCAAGATAATTGGGGATTCCAAGAATCAACCAAAGAGAATCCCTTCCCAATCCACCCTCTGGTGGGGGAAGTCCCATGCACATGCCAAAAAGGAAGCCTTCACATGGCAAAAAGGAATCCATCTCTTCTGGCTAGCCGGAGAGTGAGTTCGTCGAGCCCGCGACGGTTGAGCTGGTTTAGGATTGACGACGACTGGGCGACCTGGCGGATTGAAGGAATAGATCACACAGATTGCCCCCTGTTACTTTAGATTGCCTCCTATATGGTAGAAATGCTACACGGTTAGCAGGCCTAACTGCGCGGCCTGTGAGGGTGAGCTATGGGAACAGCCTGCCGTCCCGTAGGGTACGCGGTAGCTATACGACCTGGGTGGACAGAGAAATCTGTCCGCCTACACTTAGACTTGTCGCGAACTCCAGGGAGAACCTGGAGTAGGCCGCGACTAGCGAGCTGGTTACCTTGGGAAGGATCGCCGATTTCTGGGTTAACATAATCCCCACACTTTTTTAAGTTCTGAAGGAACTATGAAAAAGTTGGAGACCCACGAAAATAGTGATCCACCCCAAATGAAAGGAAGCGGGCAAGGAGAGATAGAACCTGATGTCTCTCCTTAGGGGTTTGCTAATGCCTGTCTTTTTCCTGCAAAGGAAAAGTTAGTGTAGGCATGTATGGAAGGTACATCCTGTGCGTACCTGTGTTTGCCTTTGCAAAATGAAGAAGATGTGTCTTCTACTGAGTTCTGCAAAATGAAGGTGAGAGAAAAACATAGAAGCATAATAACTTGCAAGTACCTGATGAAGGCTTGCAAGCACCTGTTATCCTCTACAAAAGGAAGAGTAAGAAGCATGCTTGAAGAGAAAAATAAGTTGCAAATACCTGAAGGGGACTTGCAAGCGTTTGCTGGTTGATGTAAAAGAGAAGTTAGCGACATATATGGAAGTAAAGTAAGTTGCAAGTACCTGACGGTAACTTGAAGGAATCTGCTAGTCTCTGCAAAAAGTAGTTCGAAGCGGATGTAATATATGAAAGTAAGTTGCAAGTACCTATGAAGAAACTTACAAGCATCTACTGATCTTTGCAAGAAGGGAGTTAGAAGTAGATGTGGTATATGAAAGTAAGTTGTAAGTACCTGTGATGAAACTTGCAAGCATTGCTGATCTCTGCAAGAAAAGAGTTAGAAGCAGATGTGGTATATGAAAGTAAGTTGCAAGTACCTGTGAAGAAATCTGCAAGCATCTGCTGATCTCTGCAAGAAGAGAGTTAGAAGCAGATGTGATATATGAAAGTTGGTTGCAAGTACCTGTGAAGAAACCCGCAAGCTTCTGCTGATCTCTACAAGAAAAGAGGTAGAAGCAGATGTGGTATATGAAAATAAGTTGCAAGTACCCATGAAGAAACTTGCAAGCATCTGCAGATCTCTGCAAGAGGAGAGTTAGAAGCAGATATGATATATGAAAGAAGATTGCAAGTACGCGTGAGTAAACTTGCAAGCATCTGCTGATCTATGCAAGAGAAGAATTAGAAGCAGACATGATATATGAAAGAAGGTTGCAAGTACCTGTGAGGAAACTTGCAAGCATCTGCTAATCTTTGCAAGAGTAGAGTTAGAAGCAGACATGATATATGAAAGAAGGTTGCAAGTACCTGTGAGGAAACTTGCAAGCATCTGCTGATCTCGGCAAGAGAACAGTTAGACGCAGATATAATGTAAAGACTAAACCACAAGTACCTGGGTGAGACTTGCAAGTGCCTGTTAATCACTGCAAAGAGAAGAGTGAGTAGCAAACATATTACAATGAACTAAACTGCAAGTACCTGAGCGGAACTTGCAAGTGCCTGCTAATCACTGCAAAGAGAAGAGTGAGAAGCAAACATAATATAATGAACTAAGCTGCAAGTACCTGGATGAGGCTTGCAGGTGCTAACTGTTGATAAGATGTATATGATCATATAGCAGAGGAAATGTCTGACGAACTCTGATGATAATTGAATGAAGATCAAACCAGAATAGTGATCTTGCTAGATTAGAGACATCTTTAACATGAAGTCCAAATCAATAAGTCGCGTTGACCTTTGATATGATAGGATGGATATGATTGGTTTAGCAGAGAAGAAGCTTGACGAATTCTACCAATCTGGATAAAGATTAGACCGTGACGTTAATCTTTTAGTAAGATAGATATGATCTTCAATATGAAGTCCAGGTCAACAAGATGAAATAATGTTAACTAGATCTCAATAGCGTGGCCAGATGATCAAGGAGAATCATATTCCTTGATCATTGATTGATGCCATTAACACTTGATAAAATTAATGGAGTTTGTATAAGTAGAGAGCTTGTAAATCATCATCTGATAGAGATTATGCAGACAACACATATAAGATGAGCATAAGTAAAATGAATGTTTGCTAATCCTTTTGGTAGGTCGGATTTAACCTGTTCACCTGTGAAAGAGGCAGTTGATAAAAAAGAGGTCTATACTCAGAAGTGACCAAAGAAGCTGGATGCTGCCATAGGTGTTCCCCGTGGGCCTTATGCATTACTTACCTGAGAAAGGTATTTCCGAGTATAGTCCTGTTAAGAGTGGGTTGTTCACGCATCCTTTAGAAGGGCACAAAAGAGAAAACATGGGAAATCCTGAGAAGGATCGCTAGATACACTGCTCTCATGCCTCGGGTTACAACATCACTAGTCAATGAGGCTACTTGCGCCAAGTGTCCTAAAGCATTGCTTGTATGTGGAAAGATCAGTGGAGTTGTGGGCCCCACAAAAGTACGGATTGAGAGTACCATAGAGTGTTCGGCTATCACAGTTGTGAGATGATCGATGAGACAAGTCTACGCTTGATCGCCATTTCTTGTCAAGCAAAGATCATCATAACTGTAATGTATCCTTAACGAAGCACAGCAGAGCTAACACATGGGCCTTCCTGACGCACACTTTGTGTCAGATACTGGCTAGGATCCGAAGTCCTGTATTCCACCGCATGAGAGTTGGATAGCCCCCACTACACATATGTGAAAACTCCCCGCGATATGTGGTCATTGTGGCCTTACGCCGGAATCCAATCTCGAGGGGGCCTATAGCAAGACTCGGTGATATCTCAGTGGTTCAGTGATCTCTTTGGCAAAGAGAAAATGAAGGAAGAAGCATTACAAAAAGGGAAATGTGTCAGTACAGGATCCCTGAAGTAAATTTTAATGAAATGCAAGATGGCACACTTAGAAGTGTTTCGAGATGAAAATGCTCAAAGAGTAAGAGTAGAGATAACCCGTCATGGATGTGAAAAATTTTTGAAGAACTGTGAAGTCCTTTGTCAGCTTAGAATATAGTCTTCCAAGTGCTCCCTCGTCATCGGCATCGAAGCATTCAACAGTATTATTAACAACATGGAGCAGGGGGTTCTTCGACTAAGCTCACTCCTCTTGAGCAACAAGGAATGTCTGCAACTTCTTCGCCCTTCGAGGTTGTTAGATCCGGGCGATCATCTTTGGGAAGCAGGTCACGCATCTTACCCTACCGCAGCATCTTTTGCACTAGTTGGCAGAGTGCTCGGCAGTTCTCAGTCAGGTGGCCTGGCTCTTTATGGATTTTGCAATATGGTTCTGAGTCTTTAGATCTTTGATCAGCTGGTCGATAGGGATTTTTGTAGTTAGCCCTGTCTTTCATGACTTGGCTTACTTCTAGCATGGCTTCATCTAGTTCAGACTCATGCAAGTCATCATCTTGTTGTTGATGGACCGCAGCTATTTGTGAAGATGGAGTTGGTGGTAGTAGCAATTGATTTTGAGCACGATCACGACTCGGGAAGCAGTATCGGTGGCGTTGAAATCTTATTTCCCTCCTTGAGTGAGTTGGGAAATCTTTCCGAGGAGATCTCGGAGGTTGCTTGTGAGAAGGATCTTTCTATGATATAAGCCTGGAGACGAAGCCTGGGTTGCTCTTTTTTCCTTAGATGTATGAGTTGGCCAGGGCAATCAACTCTTGGTACGTTCTTGGTGCTCGGACATTAGCTTCAAACTTGAGCGGCCCTTCATGAAGACCGTGGATAAGAGCCACTCGGTATATTTCTTAACCAACAATCTTGATGTCCAAGATTTCTCTCTGGAATCAATCAATGAACTAAGACCAAGTCTCGTTCTCACGTTGCTTGATCTCGAAGAGGGCTTCTGTACCGCCATTTCTCTTAGTTGAAGTAGAAAATCTGAGCAAAAACTACCTTCGCAGATCAGCAAAGGAAGTGATGGACTGAGGGCGAAGACAATAGAACCAATCCCTCACTTGTGCATCAAAGTTTGTTACAAGGACCTTGCATTTGATAGCATCTGGAAGAGTCTTGAGAGCTACGACTGATTAAAAAGCTTGAAGATGTTTCACTGGATCAGTCTCTCCAGTGTAGATTGGTAACCGGGGCTCTCTGAAATTATCGGGAGTAGGTTCATGACGAACATTCTCTATAAATAGCGAAGGCTCTTCCTGCTCTCCTAAATCATAAGGATAAAAGGGAGCATAAGTTGCAGCTGAAAAAGGAGGAGAATAGAAAGGAAAAGCTGCTGCAGGAGGAGTAAAGGTAGGAGCTGATTGGTAAGGATGACTTCCCTGAAAGTTGATAAATCTTGCAGGACTTCCCCGGGCTACTTCCCCCAAGAAGTTTTGACGAGCTGCAAACTCTTCATCTTGAGGTCGCAAAGGGGCTGCAGGCCCTTGCGAAAAGGTTGCTGTATAAGGAGGATTGACCGGTGGGCAAGCTAGAGGATAAGCCTGTTGATTCTCCAATGTTGGTGTTGGATTGACCGGAGCAGCTGGAGTAACTGGAGCTGCTGCAGGTTACATGTCTAATCGCTGCGTGATTACAACAAGCATTTGGTTGATTACTTGAAATTGTTGGGCATTTTCACGGCGTGATTGCACGAAGGCCTCCCAGAGAGGATCATCTCTAGGACTTGATTGAGCAAGCTTCTCGGCTGAATGATGATCTGACATAGCTAGCTGTCGGTTTTCACCGTCTGTTCGAATCTGAAGGTCGCGTGTTAACTATTGATGCGCGAAAACGGCACCGCCTAGTTAACGGGTTGTTCGATCTCACAAGCTAGGTGAAGAAGAGGATTGCGGGTTTGATGAGAAGGATAAGAGAAAGATTGCGAGTGCTCGAGAGTGGAGCAAGAGCTTGTTAGAGGGTTACGGGGATAGAGGAGAGGTTTACTGAGAGCAACCGGGAAGGCTGATGATCAGTGGAGAAGGTTGATGATCAGCGGAGAAGCTTGATGATCAGCGGAGGAGGTTGATGATCAGTGGAGAAGCTTGGTGATCAGTGGAGGAGCTTGATGATCAGCGAAGGAGCTTGATGATCAGTGGAGGAGGTTGATGATCGGCGGAGAAGCTTGATGATCAGCGGAGAAGCTCGATGATCAACAGAGAAGCTTGATGATCAGCGGAGGAGCTTTATGATCAGTGGAGGAGGTTGATGATCAGCAGAGAAGCTTGATGATCAGCGGAGGGGGTTGATGATTAGCGGAGGCGGTTGATCAGGAGCTGTCGAGCAGAAGGTTACTTTGACGGTTGTGCTTGCAGGTTGACGCCGAGAGAGTTGAGATGAGAAGAAGAGAGGGGGCCGCTAGCAGCGGCAACAACAGACTTCGCCCGCCGCGGCTTGAATGCCACTCTTGCGACAGGCTTTTCCTTTAATCAAGAAATAAGATTACAGCTTGCTAATGCACCTTTACATGAGAAAGCAATAAAGGGTACACAGGGGGAAGCTGGCGGCTAAGGAAGAAGTTGCTAGAGGTTAAGGAAAAGAGGCTGCTAGCAGGCCGCACGACTTGATGGCAAGCTGTGGAGGAGTGGAAAACTTAGTCTGAATGCCATGATGATCAACTGTGGACGACTGAAAAACTGAGTCCGCAGGTCTTGCTGGCAGCGACAGTTTTCCTCCCGCGTGTCATCCTTCCCTCAAATAAGAGGTATCAGGGGCTATTTATAGGCCCGAGGAAGATCTTCTAGAAGCGGGGCCCAGTGAAATCATCATGGAGACTTGTACGGACTCGGCGAGCAAGCTGGCCGGCTGGGCGGACTGGGAGAAGACAGGCCACCTCCTTTGGGCTGCTGAGGCATAGGGGGCAGCTTGAGGAGTAGGAGGCTGCCCCTGGTGGGCGACTGAAGCAGCAGAGGGGGAGGTCTGAGGAGTAGGCCGCCCCTGAGGTGGCGGCCTGAGGAGCAGGCTGGCTCCTTTGGGCTACTAAGGCAGCAGATAGGGCGGCCTGAGGAGCATGCCGCCCATGAGGTGGCGGCCTGAGGATCAGGCCTCCTCCTTTGGGCTGCTAAGGCAGCAGAGGGGGCAGCCTAAGGAGTAGGCCCCCCCTGAGATGGTGGTCTGAGGAGCAGGACTCCTTCTTTGGGCTGTTGAGATAGCAGAGGGGGCGACATGTTGAGCAGGCCACCCCTGATGTTGCGGCCTGAGGAGCAGGCCGCCTCATTTTTGCTGCTGAGGAGGCAGAGTGGGCGGCCTGAGGAGCAGGCCGTCCCTGAGGTGGCGGCCTGAGGAGCAGGCCGCCTCCTTTTGGCTGCTAAGGTAGCAGAGGGGGCGGCCTGAGGAGCAGGTTGCCCCTGAGGGTGGCGGCCTGAGGAGCAGGCCGCCTCTGGGTGGAGGCCTGAGGAGCAGGCCTCCCCTAAGGGTGGAGGCCACCCCTGGTGGGCGGCCTGAGGCAGCAGGCCCCCTATAGGGGAGGTGGAATCCGTCTCTTCTAGAGATCCGGAGAGTGAGTCCTCCGAGCCCACGACGTTTGAGTTGGTCTAGGGTTGATGCCTGCTGGGCGACCTGGCGGACTGAAGGAATAAATCAGCCAGATCTCCCCCTGTTGCTTTAGATTGCCTCCTGCAAGGAAGAAATGCAACGCGGTTAGCAGGCCTAACCGCACGATCTACGAGAGTGAGCCATGGGAACAACCCGCCGTCTTGCAGGGCACGCGATAGCTATGCGACCTGGGCGGATAGAGAAATTTGTCTGCCTACACTTGGACTTGTAGCGAACTCCAGGGAGAACCTGGAGTAGGCCGCGACTAGCGAGCTGGATACCTTGGGCAAGATCGCTGATTTCTAGGTTAACGATTGTGGTCGATCAGGTACCTGTTGATAGTGGGCTGACAATGAAGGTCAAGCCCGTTTGCAATGAGGACTTTTAAGTCAAGCGACTTCGTAGTAAAGACATCAAGATGGTCAAAGTCCGATGGGACAACTGCGGTCGTGAGGTGCTTTCATGGGATCGAAAGCCGATCATGCTTGAGGAGTATCCTGAGCTCTTCTACTCAGGTACCGTTTAAGTTTGAGTATTTTTCATTATATAATTTCAGGACGAAATTCTTTTAAGGGAGAGAGTTGTAACGCCCCAAAACTCGGAAATGACCTGATAGTGTCTTAAGGCCAATCTAGGGCCTAAAAAAGGTCACACGGCCTTGGACACGGGCGTATACAAGGCCGTGTCCTGCTACGAGTTTGACGATTTTCCGTGTGGTCGACGAAATGTGTTCGACGATCTTTGGAGGTCAGGCACATGGCCTTAGACACGGGCGTGTCCAAGGCCGTGTCCTGCTCTATGTCGGCATGACAGTATCCAGTAAGGGACACAGCCTGGAACACGGCCGTGTACTTGTCGACACAGGCATGTCAAGTGTTGACACGGGCGTGTCTAATCCCGTGTCCTGGTCAGGACACGACAGTTTCCTGTGTCTCTTGAGGGACGTGCCCCGTGACACGGGAGTGTCATCAACTAACACGGGCATGTCAAGCAGTACACGGGCTTGTCTGAGCCCGTGTCCTTCTCTGCATTCGACGATCGTGTTTAGATCGTGAGACATGGCCTGTGACACGGGCGTATCACAAGCCATGTTCGGCCTAGGAAGTCGATTTTAAGGGAAAATCGAGGCCGTCCGTTTTGCTTAGATTGGATCTGATGGCCCAGTGTTCTCCCTACTGTTATAAGGCTGAGAGTTGAGGGTTAAACCCTCATTTATCTTGAGGCTTTCTCTTTCTACAAGAGATTAAAGAGAGGGGAGAGCTTCGGAGCCCTGAATCACAAGCCGAGTCCAGATCCTTGTACGCTAGTCTGTTTCGGTGCTTTTCATCCGTCTAAGTTTCTTCTCTTCTCAATGGGGCCTAATCGAACATCTAGGGTAACGATTCTCTTCTTGGACAAGTGAAGTGCTCTTCATTTCCACATAGGAAACTCGCTCTCGCGAGTATACAGTGAGTGCGAGGTGTTCCTTCGGGTGGACATGAATAGTCCTCCTAGTTTTGCATATAGAGTTCGAAATCAAAGTACGAACATAGGCATGGTGTATGGAGCCTACCCGGACAAGTTGGTATGGATCAGTGATGTTTCATTATGCATGATTAGCCGGAGAAGACTTCGTGCCGATGGTTTTTTCGGTTTTTCTATGTGGTAGATTGCAACATGGAGCCTTGTGGACTAACCCCAAGGTGCACCCGGAAAACTGGGCAGATGCGTTGTTCTGCCATCTTGGTGGCCTGGGAGCCAACTTGTACATAACTGGGTTATGTAAATTCTTGTGATCGATTTGGGACTCGGGGAAGCTTGACCCGCGCTTATGGATTAAATTGACGTGGCAGTGTGAGCAACGGGTTGAGTGGAACCGTACCCGCTCTATACTGTTAGGTTAAAGGGACCTAAGGTACGTGACACGTACCATTGGCATAAAGGGCGAGTCTTAAGCTTCGGTCAGAAAGACTAAAATGCTCACGTTGTTTTCCATCCTAGGGGCGGTGGTGAAGTCACGGAATGGACTGGATTCTCCAAGAATGTTCCCTAAGAGCACGGGGTGTGTGGCCGTGCGTGCTTACGCCTGTGGTGAAGTGTGCTTAAATTTTACGTTCGCTATCTAGTTTGGTTGTACTAATAAATTGCAGTGAAGGAGCACCGCCGCCACGATTTCGTGGTGGGGTTGTCATAATTTGCTCAGCTTTAGCTGACTGTTACTTTTGTTTGCCACTGTTGCGGTGGAATGTTGATTGCAGGTGCTGCAGAGCCTAGTGACAAGTAGCGGGCTGTCGCCCATGTTGCTGAGCCGGCCCTCGAAGGCCAAAAGCCAATGTTTACTTTTATACTCATGTGTGGCCGGCCTGCGTGTCGATGATTGGAAGACATATATTATTTAAAGTAAATTCTTGTAAGGCCATAAGTCCAAGTACTTTGTGTATTTGTACGCTCAATCTTGTTGTGGGTTTTTAGTGGACATTCATGCTGTGCCTTGGGTTCTTATAACTCTTTTAAAAGCTTTCGCTAGAATGCTCAGAGTTAGGACGCATGTTCCTTTGGCAATACTTTGGTATTAATACGTAACTCCACTAGCTGTCCGTGGTATATGGCGTGGGGACTCGACCAGACCTTCTGCTATATCTCATGTGACGGATGAGGGTGTTACAATTTGCTATCAAAGTATGGCTTCGGTCTTGCTTATTTGAATTAATGGGCGAATTCTTTTAAGGGGTGGTGAGTACATGTATGTGCGTCATTATTATAACATGAAAAGTACTAATGAATGTCCACTTAGGAATGAAAATACACTTGTTTTGAGGAACCTGACGGTTCCAGTGATTGCTTTTATCAATCTATTTGTCGCCTAATCGAGGGTTTTTGCTATTATAGGTGGCTAGGAGCGGTGTTGGATAGTCGGAACTTCCGTAATCGGCGGAGAGCAGTACACCCAATAATGTGCCTGCAACCCCTCCTTCAGCAAAAACCATTAGATTGGTGGTTGAAGTGGTGTTTGTGATGATAAATGGCCAACATGGAATGCAAGTGCAATATCCTGCTCCTGTAGGGGAGCAGGTACCTCTTTGAGAAACAGAACACAGAAGGGTGGAACAAGTGGTGATAGAGTTGTTGATACATAGAAGAGCGGCAGAGAAGCAGCTTAAACATGTAATGAGCTTTAACCCTCCAATGTTTTCGTGAACTGGAACTCCAACCCAGGCTGAAGATTGGCTCTCTCGGGTGAAGAGAGTCTTGACAGCCACGAAAACAGAGGAATGTGTAACGCCTCAATTCGTCATATGGAATATAATGGTGGGTTCGGCCGGGGCCCCACGCCATATTTCACAGACAAACAGCGGAATTACGTGTGAATATCAAATCACATTCTACTCGTATCCTAACTCAGAGTATTCTAGCGTATCATTTTTAGTTATAAGAACTCAACCACATGAATGTCCACTAAATATGAAAACTCCACGTTTATACATAAACTAAGAATGTATACAACACACACATGCTCCTAGCCTTAAGGCCTTAAAAGTTACTCTTTACAAAATATACAGCTTCATACGTCAGCACGCAGGACGGCCACACATGAAATCCCAGAATTCTTTGCACGGCCTTCAAAGGCCTTTAAGCAGCAAGACTTCATTCCGCTCAATTTAATTCAACCCATCAGCACCTGCAATTAGAAATCCACCCCAAGAGCGGTAAACAAAGCAACGGTCAACATTAGCTGACCAATTATAACGACACTACCCCTTACCCGGGGCAATGGTTCCTTCCCTGTATGCATCGCAGCTATAACACAACAAGCATTACACAATATCACAATCGCCCATTTCCACTAGATGCTCCGTGCACTTAGGGAACATTATAGTGGGCCGCACTCCTTGACACTACCACCGAGCAGAGGTTTTTAACATGTTGGTTGGCCGGTCCTAGTCCACCAACACGCATGCTGTCGAAATTCCGTCCATCCCACTCAGAGGTACTAACCTTAGGGGAAACGCGAGCATGTATATCGACCCACCATTGTAGTGCAATAAGCCGTGCCACCAATCGATCTCCCACCAGCACTTAGATCGACCCACCATCGTGGTGCATCAAGTCTTACCACCAATCGATCTCCCACAAGCATTTAGATCGACCCACCATTGTGGTGCAGCAAGCATTGCCACCAATCGACCTCCCACAAAATGGCTCTCGCAGAGCTGCTTTCAAATCCATCCAGTTCAACACACCCAATTCAGGATTCATACAAGCTTTTCAAGGATTCACAAGTCACAAGCATCCATACAATACACGAAGTCTTCTCCGGTTCACACATAACCATCAAAAATCCAGACGAACCATCTAGATGGGCTTCACACAGCATGATTATGCCGTACTACACACTTCCGGCTCTAGATGCAGACCCAACTTGGAATCGCTTATGCTTTCCACCTCTTGGTGGAGGATTCCATGCATATGCACAAAGAAAGGACTTTGATTGTCCAAGAAGGAGATCATTACCCTCGACGATCGCTTTGGAGCCATGATTCAACCGAATGGAAATCACTGCCACGACTTTGCCTCCATGAATCCGCACTCGGTTCTCGATTCGGTACGCTAACGATCCTCCGGCAGCCGGTCCTTGTCCTTCTTCCTCCTTGCTCTTCCTTCTCTCTAGATCTCTTTTAGAAAGAGAATGGCCAAAGATGAAATGAGGAGTATCTTTTCCCTTTCGGCCTTAAAGCAGCAAGTAGAATCCTGGGCCATCAGATCCCCAAGGGAAGGAAATGAACGGCTACAAAAATCTCTGAAATGGCTCTTTCGGGTCTGACACGCCCTGTGACACGCCCGTTTCACAGGCCGTGTCCCTTAATCGGTGCACGAACCGCCTTATCCAGAATAGGACATGGCCATGTGACATGCCCGTGTCAGATGGCTGACATGCCCGTGTCACAGGTTGACACGCCCATGTCAACCTCTTTAGACCCACTCGAGACCTACTTGAGACACCTACTTGAGTAGTTGGACATGACACGTTCGTGCCATTTGGTTGATATGCCTGTGTCACCCCGTGCTCGAGACATTGAGGACCTACTCGAGACACCCACTCGAGTAGACATAGAGCAGGATACGACTATGTGACACGCCCATGTCACAGGCCGTGTGCCCCTTCTCTCGAGATTTCATCGAGCGCAGCTACTCGAGTGAAATTCGTCGAACACGTCTCGGACACGCCCTTGGACACGCCTGTGTCACAGAGCGTGTGCCCTCTTGAAAACTACTCTAGTGCATTTCGTCAAGCACTAGAGAGGCTACTCAACCCGAGCATGACATGCCCTGGGACACGGGCGTGTCCCAGACCGTGTCACCCAACCTGAACCCACATTGGGCTTTGGGGTGGTACAACCCTCCCCTCCTTCAAAATAATTTCGTCCCGAAATTTAGCCCAGCTGGACATCAACATAACCACGCTCAGACCACGATCCGGGTTAGAGCTCAGAGGACGCAGCTTGTCTCGCCCCACGACATCGCACAAAACAATCAAGAACATACGTACATACATAACAAACATAACAGCCATATATCCACCATAGTCATCTCTTTTCTCCCAGATATACATACATCAACAAACTTATTCCTTTATTACACCTTGATCAACTGATTGCCTTGATTAAATAAGGTGTACACAAACATCGCATTATCCATTCCGTATATACAACATTTAGTCACATCACCAAAGTCATACCGGTCACTCTTCCATTCTTACTTCTGCTCACCCGCATCATATTTCATAAGTCATTTGATAGCCTCTTGGAGTTCCAAACTAAACACTCGAGGATGTACTTCACCGATTGAGCTTTGCGGCTCTTGTACTTCAAGATTATGCAATCATGGTTGCGTCCGGGATGCAGATGACTCTGCCACTACTTTACCCTTTTTTCATAAGACGCACCTGTCTTCTTCTCACTCCTTGGAGGGCCGTTCCAACAATGACGGGCTATATATCCCTGCTTCCCGCATTTAAAACATGTGCGTGTCTCAACACGGCCTTGCCCATATGTTGCTCCCAAAGAAACAGTCGAAGGAGTTGGTTCAACAGGCCTGAACCTCTTCTTATCTCGTCTCCTAAACTCCGACTGTTCCGACTGTGGAACTTTGAATTCCGGTTTCTCCACCGCCAAGTTCTTCTTATCATGCACCCGTTTCAAATCCTTCTCCAGCGCTCGGGCTGTATCTACCAACGCTTGGAAGCCTTGGTTCACCGAACTTGGGAGTGCTAACCTCAACTCATCACACAGTCCTCATAAAATTGATTCGTCTTTCGCGCTTCCTCAGCGAAGGTAGACCCCTCATAGCGCCACAGCCTGGTAAACTCATGCAGGTAAGTACCAATATCACTCTCACCCTGCACCAGACGTTGAAACTCATTCTCCATAGCAATCTACTGTGACACTGACAAATACTTCGCCAGAAATAATCGTGAGAATTCTTCGATCGATATCTCTTCCAACCCTCGATCTACCAAGTGTTGCAATTCGACTTCATCCCACCAAAGCCTTGCATCGCCTTCCAATATAAAGGTGGTTAAAGTCACTTTCTGTGCCTCCGCAGTCCTGGTTGCTGTCAAGATCCTCTTTACTCTTGCAAGCCAATCTCCCATCTGCATTGGGGAACCCATCCCGCCAAACGTAGGTGTGTGAAATTCCATAAACCGCTTCAGTTGCTCATCAGCTGCTTACTCATCCACCACAACTTCAACATGCTCTTGCCTTGCACCAGGCCGTACTGGCACACCTGCAGTAGACTGTACATGTAATACTGCGAGCACCCTCTTAATCACCACACGTATGGTCTCCGCCGAGCGAGGTGTGGGCGCTTCAACTGGTGCCGCACTCTCATCGGAATGCTGGGGCTCAGACTGCCCAGCACCACTCCTTGTCACCTATCAATGTACAAAGCACCAGTTACGTCCAGTCCATAAAGACAAACATATATTGACTACATGCTCATGCTCCTCACGTGCATATATTGCATTCCTAGTGTACATTCTTGAGTTCTATTATGTTCTCCCTCCCACAAATCTCAAACCTGGATCTGATACCACTTTGTAACACCTCCATTCGTCATATGGAATATAACGGTGGGTCCGGCCGGGGCCCCACGCCATATTTCACAGACAAATGGCAGAATTACGTGTGAATATCAAATCACGTTCTACTAATATCCTAACTCAGAGCATTCTAGCGCAGCTTTTTTAGTTATAAGAACTCAACCACATCAATGTCCACTAAATATCTAAACTCCACGTTTATACATAAACTAGGAATGTATAAAACACACACACGCTCCCGGCCTTAAGGTCTTACAAGTTGCTCTTTATAAAATATACAGCTTCATACATCGGCACGCAGGTCGGCCACCCATGAAATCAAAGAATTCTTCACACGGCCTTCAAGGGCCTTTAAGCAGCAATGCTTCATTCCGCTCAATTCAATTCAACCCATCAGTACCTACAATTAGACATCCACCCCAAGAGCGTTAAACAAAGCAATGGTCAATATTAGTTGACCAATTATAACGACCCTACCCCTTACCCGGGGCAGTGGTTACTTCCCTGTATGCATCGCAGCTATAACACAACAAGCATTACACAATATCACAAGCGCCCATTTCCACTAGACGCTCCGTGCACTCAGGGCACATTACGGTGGGCCAGACTCCTTAGAACCATCACCGCGCAGAGGTTTTTAACATGTTGGTTGGCCGGTCCTAGTCCTCCAACACGCATGCTGACGACATTCCGTCCATCCCACTCAGAGGTACTAACCTCACGGCAAACTCGAGCATGTAGATTGACCCACCATTGTGGTGCGGTAAGCCGTGCCACCAATCGATCTCCCACCAGCACTTAGCTCTGTTGGAGTTATCATTGTGATCTGGAAGTGATCAAACATGTAATCTCACTGCCAACGCGATATGGGCCTGCAGGGTCGCACATAAGAGATGTGGAGAAGTTGGATGATTGACTGTGTTGGTAAAGGTTGCCAATCACCTACCTGAATGGGGTTGTGGGCAAAGTGTTGCCTTAAAGGATTGTCGTCCGAGGGTCGATAACAATCGTCGAGAATCGTCTCTCTGATTCCAGCCGATCGACGAGAATCGTCTCTATGATTCTCGCCGATCGACGAGAATCGTCGAGAATCAATATGTTGATTCTTGACGATCGACGAATTCGACAAGTATCGTCGACCGCGGCTCGATGGTCGACGAGATTCGGCGTGTATCGTCAAGTGAGGCTCGACGATCGGCGAGAATCGTCGAGTATTGTACTCTGATTCTCGCCGATCCATGGTGATACTCGCTGATCGATTCTCGCCGATTCTCGCCGATTCTCACCGACTGATACTCACCGATTCTGGTACCCTATTTTCGGGGTGGTCTGCGGATAGCGATTTTCCTAAGTTTATTTTATACTTTGAGTATAAATAGAACACTTAGGGTTTTCGGGCTTTAGGCTTTTGGCTTTCGGCAGACGATCGAAATTGACGGAAGCGTTCCGCCATTCCGCGATTGTTCCTCCAATCCCGAATCCCGCCGCCGACGGAAGGGTTCCGCCGCCGCCGTGTTCGCTCCGTCGACCTCCCCATCTCCGGCGATCGTCGCTGGTGCTGCTCTTCCTGGCGCGGACCTAGCAGTCCGTGGAATAGCAAGGTGCGGTCATCGTTCTTCCCGTTTTTCGTGCGACAGAAAGATTGGTGTTCTCCCGCTCGTGTGGATTTCTGCAGAGACGTGGATATTATTCCACGTAGAACTCGCCACTAGGAAGAAGACAAATTTTGGAGCATCTCCGTTGAGTTGTGACTCAACGCCACCGAGGTAAATTTTTCCTAGTTGTGTGTTTACTTCTTGATTCAACAGTCATGGCACGATCCTATCTCTTTGGGTTTTTCTTGATGTTTTTCTTTTCTGCTGCGTGCACAAGCGTTGTGCCATCCCCATAGAGAATCCCAACAGTGGTATCAGAGCCAGGTTCCGGCCATGATTGTTGTTTTGGAAGTTTGTTATTCCAGTGCGTGTAAACCTAGGGATTTAGAAGTGTTCTAAATGTCTAGATTTAGTCTTGGTTCCCCGCCAAGAACCTCTGGAATTGCGTGGAATTTCTAATTGTTAGAAATTGTGATCTCCTTAGCAGTAACCATCCCTCGATTTTGTTTTGGATTTTGAATCCAACATAGAGAGATGAGCTTGTCTACTGCTCTAAGTTGAGTTGTCTTTGCCTTTGTCCAATGCATGTAAATCTGAGGATTTGGAAGTTTCCGGATGTTCAGATTTAACCCTTCGATCAAATGTTGATGGTGTCAGGATGTGCACATAAGGGATGCATGTGGTTTTAGAAGAATTGTTTTTATTTGGATGTGCACATTGATTAAATGTTGATCATGGTTAATTGTTAACCTATAATTGAAAAATCCCTTCATCAAATATTAAGTGTTCGGATGCCTTCTGATGGATGACACTCTTCCTGCCTCGATCGATGAAGTGTGGGCTTGCCAAAGCAAGGTGCATTAATCTATCTTGGTAAGGGTGCGAGCGGATAATTGTGATATCCCACTGTCGACATCGGGTCCAGCTTAACTAGGTGACCTCAAAGGTTGAGTGCCTAGAGGCATAGGGTTGGCATGCACCATATGATGGATGCGAATAAGGAGTTATTCACCAATCATACAAGAATTGCATGAGGATGCAATTGGCAAGCGTTGCCTACCTAAATAACCGCATCGTGAGAGGAACGCCAAAGCGGACTCATAGTGTTGGTGAAATACAGATCTTGTCCACTAAGAGAGTAGCTCGCATGAACTCTCCGAATTGTTAGTGAGGGCTATCATTTCGAACAAAATAGTGGGAGTATTTTAATTGAAGTCCAAATTAAAATAAATTGTATTTGAAATTTTGGTACTGATTTTATTCTGCATAAATTCTTGTAGAATTCTATGGCAAGTGTTTCACACTCCACCTTGCCTCTGAGAGCCATCCTTGAGAAGGATAAGCTCAGTGGGACAAATTACATGGACTGGTATAGGAACCTGAGAATTGTTCTCAGGTAAGAGCGAAAGCTCTATGTCTTGGAAGAAGAAGCCCCCGAGGTGCCGACCGGGAACTCTTCCCGTGCTGAGAAGGATACTTATAAGAAGTATACTGACAACGCTTTAGATGTCGAATGCCTTATGCTTGCCACTATGAACTCTGAGCTTCAGAAGCAACATGAGAACATGTGGTGCAAGGAGATTGACGAGCATCTCAAGAAAATGTTTCAAGGGCAGGCTCGTCAAGAGAGGTTCGACATCACAAAAGCGTTGTTTCAGTGCAAGATGGGAGTTCGAGACTCAGTAGGGACTCACGTACTCAAGATGATTGGGTATATAGAGAACCTTGAAAGGCTGGGTTTTCCTCTTGGTCAAGAGTTGGCCACGGATCTGATCCTGCAATCGTTGCCGGACAGTTATGAGCAGTTTGTCTTGAAATATAATATGAATGAGATAGACAAGACACTGCCCGAACTCCTAGGCATGTTGAGAACTGCCGAAATCAATATGAAGAAGGCCAAGCCTGCCAGCCCCATACTGATGGTGCATAAGGGCAAGGGCAAGGCCAAGGGCTCTAATAAGACGAAGGTGGGACCTAAGTCATACCTTGAGCCCAAGTCTTCAGCACTGATGAAAAAGAAAAGCACGGTGAAGGAAGGGAAATGCCACCACTGTGGCAAGGCTGGTCATTGGAGGAGGAACAGTCCTTCGTACATTGAGGGTCTGCAGAAATTGAGGGGAGGTATGACTTCCGCTTCAAATGTTTACGTTATAGAGATAAACCTTTCTGCTCCTTCATCTTGGGTATTGGATATCGGATGTGGTTCTCACATTTGTACAAATTTGCAGGAACTGGGAAGGAGAAGATTGCTGAGTAAAGGGGAGGTGGACCTCCGCGTCGGCAATGGAGCAAGAGTTGCTGCTATAGCCGTAGGGGTTTATCGTCTTTCTTTGCCCAGTGGGCTTGTAATAGAACTAGATAACTGTTATTTTGTTACGGCCATAACTAGAAACATTATATCTATTTCATGTTTGGACATGATTGGATTTTCTTTTATAATTAAGAACAACTGTTGTTCTATATTTAAGAATGATGTTTGTTATGCTGTAGCTCAATTGTTTAATGGTCTTTATGTTTTGAACTTCGACCATCTGATCTGTAATGTAGAAAACAATAAAAGACTAAGAACAAATGACTCGAACCCTACTTTTCTCTGGCATTGTCGTTTGGGCCATATCAACGAGAAGCGCATATCCAAACTCCATAGAGATGGACTTTTGGACTCATTTGATTATGAATCATTTGAGCGATGCGAATCTTGTTTGTTAGGCAAAATGACTAAAGCTCCTTTCACTGGTTATACTGAGAGGGCTGAGGATCTCTTGGGTGTTGTACATAGCGATGTATGCGGACCCATGAGTTCCATGGCTAGAGGTGGGTATTTCTACTTTGTTACATTTACTGATGATTTCAGTAGATACAGATATGTGTATCTTATGAAGTGCAAATCCGAGACCTTTGAAAAGTTCAAAGAGTTCAAGAATGAAGTAGAAAACCAGTTGGGTAAAAGGGTTAAAGCACTCCGATCTGATCGAGATGGCGAATACCTGAGTCATGAGTTCCGTGATCATCTGAAAGAGTGTGGTATTGTATCACAGCTCACTCCACCTAGAACACCACAACATAATGGTGTGTCTGAGAGGAGAAATCGTACTCTGTTAGACATGGTACGTTCGATGATGAGACATGCAGACTTGCCTGTTTCCTTTTGGGGTTTTGCTTTAGAGACTGTTGCAATGACATTGAATCGCGCTCTAACGAAAACGGTTCTGAAGACACCATATGAGATATGGACTGGGAAGCGTCCTATTATGTTGTTCATTAAAATTTGGGGCTGTGAGGCATACGTGAGACGTCAAATGCCTGACAAGCTGGAACCCAAATCGGATAAATGTTATCTGGTGGGATATTCTAAGGAAACAAAAGGGTATTACTTTTACCTACCGTCTGAGGGCAAAGTGTTTGTCGCAAGGACTGGTGTCTTCTTGGAGAAAGAGTTCTTATCAAGAAAGACTGAAAAGGTAGAGCTTGAAGAAGTTCAAGAACCACATGTAGTGAATGAACCGGAATTGGATTCTGAGACAGGACTACAAGATGTTGTAGCTAGAGAACCTGCTCAGGGAACACAAGTCCTACGTAGATCTGGTAGACCGAGATTTGAGCCTGAGAGATATGGATTTCTCATGTCACAAATAGGTAATGTGTTGCTTATGGATCATGATGATGAACCAGCAACCTACCAAGAGGCTATGAATGGACCGGACTCCGACAAATGGCTTGAGGCTATGAAATCCGAAATGGACTCCATATATGCAAACCAAGTTTGGAACTTGGTGGAACCACCTGAAGGGGTACGACCCATAGGGTGCAAGTGGGTCTTCAAGAAGAACACCGACATGGATGGGAATGTACAGACATTCAAAGGGCGACTGGTGGCTAAGGGTTTCAAGCAAATTCATTGTATTGACTATGATGAGACTTTTTCCCCTGTTGCCATGGTAAAGTCCATAAGGATATTGCTTGCTGTTGCTGCGTATTATGACTACGAGATCTGGCAGATGGATGTCAAAACGGCTTTCCTTAATGGAAACCTCCTTGAGGAAGTGTATATGACACAACCCGAGGGTTTTGTATCCCTAGATGAAGCCACTAAAATATGTAAGCTGAATAAGTCCATTTATGGACTGAAACAGGCCTCTCGAAGTTGGAATCTTTGTTTTGATGAGAAAATCAAAGAGTTTGGTTTCATCAAAAATGAAGATGAGCCTTGTGTTTACAAGCGAATCAGTGGGAGCATTGTTGTCTTCCTGATATTGTATGTAGATGACATACTGTTGATTGGGAATGACATTCCTACCCTGAAAGTTGTTAAGAACAACCTAGGGAACTGCTTTTCAATGAAGGATTTGGGTGAAGCGACTTATATACTTGGTATTAAGATCTATAGAGATAGATCGAAGAAGTTGCTGGGTTTGACCCAGAGTACGTACATCGAAAAGGTGTTGAAGTAGTTCAACATGCTTGAGTCCAAGAAAGGATTTTTGACCATGTCTCATGGTGTGAATCTCTCTAAGGACCATTGTCCAAAATCTTGTGAAGATAAGGACCGCATGAAGTTGATTCCATATGCTTCGGCAATTGGATCAATCATGTACGCGATGTTATGTACTCGACCAGATGTCTCCTTTGCTTTGAGTATGACTAGCAGGTATCAGTCAGACCCCGGTGAGTGTCACTGGATTGCAGTCAAGAATGTCCTGAAGTACTTGAGAAAGACTAAGGATGCGTTCTTGGTGTATGGTGGAGGGGAAGAGCTCGTTGTAAGTGGTTACACAGATGCTAGCTTCCAAACTGATAAAGATGACTCCAAGTCTCAGTCAGGTTTTGTGTTTTGCCTGAATGGAGGAGCTGTGAGCTGGAAGAGTTCCAAGCAAGAGACAGTTGCTGATTCTACAACAGAGGCCGAGTATATCGCAGCAGCTAATGCGGCGAAGGAGGCTGTATGGATAAGGAAATTCATCGGCGAGCTTGATGTAGTTCCTAGCATTGTTGGTCCCGTAGTTCTCTACTGTGATAACAATGGTGCAATTGCACAATCTAAGGAACCTAGATCTCATCAGCGCTCCAAGCACATACTTCGGCGGTTTCATCTTATTCGTGAGATTGTCGAACGAGGAGATGTAAACATTTGCAGAGTGCCGATTGAGGAAAATATTGCGGATCCGTTGACAAAGCCTCTCGCGCAGATAAAGCATGATGGTCATACTAGATCGATGGGTATACGATACCTAAATGATCAACTCTAGCGAGAATCTTGTGGATTGCATGTAAATATGTATTTTGTTGGCTGTTTGTTCATATGATGAACTGTGTACCTAGTTTTTCCTTTTACAATTAATGGCAAGTTTTTTTATTATGTATTTTTCTATGTGATAGTTAAATGTTTACATAATAGATACCCTTAGAATGTTCGCTTCCATGGGACTTCAAGTACATGACTTGAATGTGAGAGCCTGTGATCTATTTGAAGCTTCATTCTTAAAGGTCCATGGTCGAGTATCATCATAGAAGCTAAGGGTGATGATGGTACATGAAGACTAGCACGTGCGTTGACTGATGACCGGTTCTCATAGGTCATGATATTGTGATATCAAGTCATCACGTGGGTACTTGATAATGAACAAGTTGTACTGGACAGACCCAACTTGAGACTACTCTGTGGATTGTCATCCAATCGTGTCACGAGTAGGTCTCAATTGACAATGGTGTTGTGATCCTTTGACCTGAAGTCACAGCATTCATCAAGTGAGTAAGAGCGTGCTTTGATGCCATCTAAAGTCTTCCTTGAGAAAGGTTGATGATAAGGGTGGTTATTGGGCATGTTACGAATCATTTGGGTGTTTGTGTGTGAGCAGATATGGGATTTGTCCTCCTGTATGACAGGAGTTGCATCCATGGGCCCCTTGATGGAACTGGACTGAGAAATGCATGGCCATGCTTGGTTGAGTCAATATGTGATATTGGACTCACCATTCTCTGGAAGTCCGTCCTGGATCAAGAAAACTTGGATTGAGCTATTACGAGGGTGACACGGTCCATGCCTCTAGTTCTTTCTGGATGAAAGGGACAAAGGGACAAATACAATGCCGATACATTAGTCATAAAGGCTTATGAGTTATAAACTCTTATTGCTTGGGGAGCAATGATGCATTGCTAGATGCCGCTCATTGTTTGTGAGGTTTTTGCTTTGATACTTTCGAGATCAAGTGGGAGTCTGTTGGAGTTACCATTGTGATCTGGAAGTGATCAAACATGTAATCTCACTGCCAACGCGATATGGGCCTGCAGGGTCGCACATAAGAGATGTGGAGAAGTTGGATGATTGACTGTGTTGGTAAAGGTTGCCAATCACCGACCTGAATGGGGTTGTGGGAAAAGTGTTGCCTTAAAGGATTGTCGTCCGAGGGTCGATAACAATCATCGAGAATCGCCTCTCTGATTCCCGCCGATCGACGAGAATCGTCTCTCTGATTCTCGCCGATCGACGAGAATCGTCGAGAATCAATATGTTGATTCTCGACGATCGACGAATTCGACAAGTATCGTCGACCGCGGCTCGACGGTCGACGAGATTCGACGTGTATCGTCAAGTGAGGCTCGATAATCGGCGAGAATCGTCGAGTATTATACTCTGATTCTCGCCGATCCATGGTGATGCTCGCTGATCGATTCTCGCCGATTCTCGCCGATTCTCACCGACTGATACTCACCGATTCTGGTACAGTATTTTCGGGGTGGTCTGCGGATAGCGATTTTCCTAAGTTTATTTTATACTTTGAGTATAAATAGAACACTTAGGGTTTTCGGGCTTTAGGCTTTTGGTTTTCGGCAGACGATCGAAATTGACGGAAGCGTTCCGCCATTCCGCGATTGTTCCGCCGATCCCGAATCCCGCCGCCGACGGAAGGGTTCCACCGCCGCCGTGTTCGCTCCGTCGACCTCCCCATCTCCGGCGAACGTCGCTGGTGCTGCCCTTCCTGGCACGGACCTAGCAGTCCGTGGAATAGCAAGGTGCGGTCATCGTTCTTCCCGTTTTTCGTGCGACGGAAAGATTGGTGTTCTCCCGCTCGTGTGGATTTCTGTAGAGACGTGGATATTATTCCACGTAGAACTCGCCACTAGGAAGAAGTCAAATTTTGGAGCATCTCCGTTGAGTTGTGACTCAACGCCACCGAGGTAATTTTTGCCTAGTTGTGTGTTTACTTCTTGATTCAACAGTCATGGCACGATCCTTTCTCTTTGGGTTTTTCTTGATGTTTTTCTTTTCCGCTGCGTGCACAAGCGTTGTGCCATCCCCATACAGAATCCCAACAAGCTCGACCCACCATTGTGGTGCAGCAAGTCTTACCACCAATCGATCTCCCACAAGAATTCAGATCGACCCACCATTGTGGTGCAGCAAGCCTTGCCACCAATCGACCTCCCATAATACGGCTCTCGCAGAGCAGCTTTCCAATCCATCCAGTTCAACACACCCAATCCAGGGTTCATATAAGCTTTTCAAGGATTCACAAGTCATAAGCATCCATACAATACACAGTGTCTTATCCGGTTCACACATAACCATCACCAATCCAGACGAACCATCCGGATGGGCTTCACACAGCATGCCTATGTCGTACTACACACTTCCGACTCTAGATGCAGACCCAACTTGGAATCACTTATGCTTTCCACCTCTCGGTGGAGGATTCCATGCATATGCATAAATAAAGGACTTCGATTGTCCAAGAAGGAGATCGTTACCCATGATGATCGCTTTAGAGCCATGATTCAGCCTGATGGAAATCACTGCCACGACTTTGCCTCCACGAATCCGCACTCGGCTCTCAATTCAGCACACTAACAATCCTCCGACTACCGGTCCTTCTCCTTCTTCCTCCTTGCTCTTCCTTTTCTCTAGCACTCTTTTAGAAAGAGAATGTCCAAAGATGAAATGAGGAGTCTCTTCTCCATTTCGGCCTTAAAGCAGCAAGGAGAATCCTAGGCCATCAGATCCCCAAGGGAAGGAAATGAACGGTTACAAAATCTCTGAAATGGCTCTTTCGGGTCTGACACGCCCTGTGACACGCCCGTGTAATAGGCCGTGTCCCTTAAGCGGCGCACGAATCACCTTATCTAGAAAAGGACATGGCCATGTGACACGCCCGTGTCACATGGCTGACACGCCCGTATCATAGGTTGACATGCCCATGTCTACCTCTCGAGACCCACTCGAGACCTACTAGAGACACCTACTCAAGTAGTCATTCATGACGAGTGTTTGATTCGGGATTTGGAGGCATTAGAGATCTCTTGTATTGACAAGCAGACAAGTGTCGAAGCATAATTGAACTGGATAGAGGTGTAGTATGACCTTGCTAATAGGATTCGACAGACCATAGATTTGGATAACAGCATGAAGCAGATCATGGGCGAGGCTTTGGATGGGTCAAATTCCCGATTTGTTGTTGTCGATGGACTGTTATGGAGGGACAGTTGTCTGTGCGTCCCAAATGTGGGGAAACTGCGGGAGGAATTGATGTACGAGGCTCTTCATACCAAGTACTCGATTCACCCTGGGAGCACTAAAATGTATTGTGATATGAAAAAGTTATTCTGGTGGCCAGGACTTAAGAAAGATGTAGCACTGTATGTGGCGAAGTGTCAAACCTGCGCCTTGGTGAAGGCGGAGTGCCAGAAGCCTGGAGGTTTCTTGAAGCCCTTTCTTATCCCAGAGTGGAAGTTCGACGATATTTTGATGGATTTTGTGCATGGGTTGCCAAAGTCGCAAATGGTAAACGATGCCATCTGGGTGATCATAGTTAGATTGACAAAGTTATCGCACTTCATTCCGAATAGGAAGGATGATTCAGTGGATAAGCTGGCAAAACTCTATATAGATAACATTGTTCGACTACACGGTGTGCCCCACAACATCGTGAGTAACCGAGATGGCGGCTTCACATCAAATGACTGGAGGTTGGTGCAACAAATGTTGGGAACAAAGCTGAGATTCAGCACGGCCTTTCATCCGCAGACGGATGGTCAGACCGAGAGGGTCAACAGGACGATGGAGGACATGCTTCACATGTGCGGTTTGGATTTTAGAAAGCGGTAGGAAGATCACCTGTACATGGTGGAGTTTGCTTATAACAACAGCTACCAAGCGGGTATTCAAATGATGCCCTTTGAGGCTCTTTATGATAGGAAATGCCGCACGCCGTTGTCTTGGTTGGAGATGGTTGAGTTGAAGCTTTACAAACTACAAGAAGTGGAAGGTGCCACTTCGTTGGTACAAACAATATGAGAATGTTTGCTGATCGCTCAGGACAGGTAGGCTAAATATTATAATGCCAAGCACAGGAATGTTGAGTTCGATGTTGGTGACTGGTATATTTGAAAATTAAGTCGTTTAAGGGTGTCTCGCGGGTACGACACTTGAAGATGCTGAGTCCGAGGTACCTTGGACTGTTTGAGATTCTAGAGCGTATTGGTGAAGCGGCTTATCAACTAAAGTTATCAGTGGAATTGAGTGCTCTACATGATGTTTCCACATATCAGTGCTGCAGAAAGTGGTGTAAGAGCCTTCACAAGTGACTGCGGTCGATCAGGTACCTGTTGATAGTGGGTTGACAATGAAGGTCAAGCCCGTTCTCATTGGGGACTTTGAAGTCAAGCGACTTCATAGCAAAGACATCAGGATGGTCATAGTCCGATGGGACAACTGCGGTCGTGAGGAGCTTTCGTGGGAGCGAGAGCAGACCATGCTTGAGGAGTATCCCGAGCTCTTCTACTCAGGTACCGTTTAAGTTTGAGTACTTTTCATTCTATAATTTCGGTACAAAAGTCTTTTAAGGGGGGAGAGTTATAACTCCCCAAAACTCGGAAATGAACTGGTAGCGTCTTAAGGCCAATCTGGGGCCTGATAAGGAGCACACGACCTTGACACGGGCGTGTCCAAGGCCGTGTCCTGCTACGAGTTCGATGATTTTTTGTGTGATCGACAAAATGTGTTTGACGATCTTTGGAGGTCAGGCACACGTTTGAGACACGGGCGTGTCCAGGGCCGTGTCCTGCTCTGTGTTGGCATGGAGGTGTCCAGTAAGGGACATAGCTGGAACATGGCCATGTACTTGTTGACACGAGCGTGTCAAGTGTTGACACGGGCTATCCGGCTGAAGGTGGACCTTTGGATCCCCGAATCGCAAGCCAAGTCCAGATCCTTTTAGGCGAGGCCGTTGCGGTGCTTTTCATCCGTCTAAGTTTCTTCACTTCTCAATGGGGCCTAAGCGAACTTCTTGGGTAACAATTCTCTTCTTGGATAAGTGAAGTCCTCTTCCTTCCTGCATAGGAAACCCGCTCTCGCGAGTATGCGATGAGTGAGAGGTATTCCTTCAGGTGGACATGAATAATCCTCCTAGTTTTGCATTTAGAGTCCGAAATTGAAGTACGAACATAGGCATGGTGTGTGAAGCCTACCTGGAAAAGTTGGTCTGGATCGGTGATGTTTCATTATGCATGATTAGCCAGAGAAGACTCTGTGCCGATGTTTGTTTTCGGGTTTTCTATGTGGTAGTTTGCAACAGGGAGCCTTGGGGACTAACCCCAAGGTGCACCCGGAAAACTAAGCAGATGCGTGGTTCTGCCATCTTGGTGTCCTGGGAGCCAACTTGTACATAACTAGGTTATGTAAATTCATGTGATCGATTTGGGACTCAGGGAAGCTTGACCCGCGCCTATGGCTTAAATTGACGTGGCGGTGTGAGCAACGGGTTGAGTGGAACCATACCCGCTCTATGCGGTTTGGTTAAAGAGACCTCAGGTACGTGGCACTTACCGTTGGCATAAATGGGGAGTCTTAAGCTTCGGCCGGAAAGACTAAAATGCTCACATTATTTGCCGTCCTGGGGGTGGTGGTGAAGCCACGTAATGGACCTAATTCACCGAGAATGTGCCCTGAGAGCACGGGGTGTGTGGCCGTGCGTGACTACGCCTGTGGTGAAGTGTGCTTAAATTGTACGTTCACTATCTAGTTTGGCTATACTAATAAATTGCAGGGAAGGAGCACCGTCGCCCCGATTTAGGGGTGGGGTCGTTATAATTTGGTCAGCTTTTGCTGACCGTTGCTTTTGTTTTCCATCGTTGTGGTAGAATGTTGATTGCAGGTGCTGCGGAGCCTAGTGGCAAGTATTGAGTTGTCGCCCATATTGCTGAGCCGGCCCTCGAAGGACAAAAGCCAATGTTTACTTTTATACTCATGTGTGGCCAGCCTGCGTGCCGATGATTGGAAGACATGTATTATTTAAAGTAAATTCTTGTAAGGCCATACGACCAGGTACTTTGTGTATTTGTACGGTCATTCCTGTTGGGGGTTTTTTAGTGAACATTCATGTTGTGCCTTGTGTTCTTATAACTGTTTTAAAAGCTTCCGCTAGAATGCTCTGAGTTAGGATGAGTGTTCCTTTGGCAGTACTTCGGTATTAATACGTAACTCCACTAGCTGTTTGTAGTATATGGCGTGGGGCCCCGGCCGGACCTTCTGCTATATCCCATGCAACGGATGGGGGTGTTACACATAAAGTGTCAAATACATAGAGATTTTGACATATTCTGCTTCAGACTATCCAAGAGACATCATGTTTCATATCCGTCTGAAATTTCTACTAGCGAGGAAAAACATTCAAGAAGGCCGACACCCTGAAGAAAAGCTCTCCTCCCTTGATCACAAATTCTACTCAAATCTGGGGGAGCTTTTTGCAACATCATCCACCAAAGTCTTCTCATAGATTCTTGGAAGAGAAGACAACATCTAACACTTTTAGTTTATTCCTAAATTGTGTACAGGGTTATAACTCTCTTCAAAAGTTAACTCTTGGTTCATAAGTCACCTGATCAAAAGACATATATTTGGTTTTTGGCTACCTGATCAAAAGCCCAAAGGGTTGCTAGATCTCCCTTAGAAAATAGATCTTTTGGTGACAGGGCAACTGATCAAAAACCTATAGTGGATTCCTACCAGGGTCGTAGAAGTGTAGACGTACCCAGTGTTAAGCCCGGAATCCACGACCCAGGCATTCAGCTCGCCGCCCATGTCAAGTCAGCTTGTCATCAGCGAAGCCGGGCAGTCTACATACCAGGCTGCCTCCAGTTCCGGCCCAGCTCAATGTTAAGGCCCAGGACCCAGGCATTCAGCTCGCCAGGAGTAATCCGCCAGGTCGTGCGGCTTCCCTCTTTTCTCCTTTTTGCTCATTTTCTTCCCCTCACCTCTGCCCGGTTCTCCTGTACCCCAGGCAGTCGGAAACTTTAGCCCTGCCCGCTTGGGCAGGCCCCCGAGCCTATAAATAGGGGGAGGGTGCACTCCCAAGGACACGCTGACTTGTGTCTAGGAGCTCGCCTGTTAAGAGCTGCGGTCTCAAGTCTAGTACCTTGCGGCTTGTAGTCTGGCCGGCTTATTCGTTTTCCTCTTTTTCTTCTTGTAACCGCTTCACTTTTAGTCAAAGGAAAGTCTGTCGCAAGAGAGGCATTTAGGCCACGACGGACGAAGTCAGGTGTTGCTGTGGTTCACGACTCTGCTGTTCTCTTTCTCTCGTCCTCTCAGTAGATAGCTGCTTGCAGTTTGCCCTTTTCCCTTCTATTACCCAGTGCTCGAACTGTTAGCTGGTGTTTCCCGACTCTCTGTCCGTTTTCGTGCATCAACAGTTAACATGTCACCTTTAGATAAGCCATTTTTTGAAGTCTGCGGACAGAATGTCAAACCGTCAGACCGCTCAACCTGACCTTCAACCCGGCAAGGATCCCCTTTGGGAAGCAGTCGTGCAGTTAGCTCAAGAAACAGACAAAATTTCTCAAGTTACAGGTTTGCAGTTCGCAGCGATTCGTGATGCCTTAGGAGCTATTATTAAGCGGCTAGACGATCAGTCCGCACCAGTGCCGATCTCCTCTGTCAACTCGGCGCCAGCGGTGGATAGTCCGCCTGTTAATCCACTTGCTTGTCCGCAAGGTGAAGCACAAGACTACCCGCGGGCCTATCCGCAGGTCTACCCGCCAAACCGCCCGACATCCTATTCTCCTGTGCAGTTCGCAGCCTTCTTGCCTGCTGTGAAACCCGATTCTCAGTTCGTCGCTTACCCTGCAAATCACATGAAGACGATGCAAGACACTTCTGCTTCTGCTTCTGCAAGAAGTAGAAAGCACGTGCCAACTTTATTAAAAGTCAAACAGCGTGAAAAGGAGACTCGCTCTCATTTCATCGGATGATTTCAGAAGGAGTTCTTGAAGTTGGGAAAGCCAATCCAGAAGTGTATAAAATTGATCTAATTGAGGGATTAAAGGAAGGACCGTTCAAGTTTGAAGCCACCCTCAGAAAGGAAAAAACATATCAGGAGCTAATCAGTCTCGCTGATCAGTACTCTCGTGCTGGAAGAGGCAATTTTGACCGTGTCTTGAATAACAAAGCAAATTCCAAGGAATCCTTTCAGCCTCTAGGCAAGAAATCCAGGGACTCGAATCAATATTGTGAATATCACAAAGGAAAGGGTCACTTGACAGAAGATTGTAACGCTCTTAAGCAACTAGTGGAGAGGATGATGAAGCAGGGAAAGTTTGGTGAGGCCATCCAAAGGATTTTTACGTCCCACTTAGGAGCCTGAAAAGGCAAAGGCATGCTGGACATCCTCCCCGACTTGGAATAAATAGGCCCGAAAGGCCTCATCTTCAATCTTGAAGATAAACTCAAATGCATCAGTTTGTTTTTATTACCAACTCATTTCCTAAAGTTTCTCTATTGAATATGTTTTTATTTCATATCTCAAAACCCCTTACTAACACTTTTTCAAGCATTCTCTTTTCTTAACAGCTTGAGAAATAGGGATAACTAACTCCAAGAAACATCGCCGAGTTCAGCGCAAACGTCCCCTAGAACCGCTGTCATTAGCGTAACACCACAAAGACCACGTGTTGCGAGGAGATTTTGCACCGTGTAGTGAGAGCTTGCAGGTTCTAGCGCTGTATGATACTGAATTTCGGATCCCGGGTAGTACCTGACCCCACCTCTGCGTTATGGAGGGATAGGGTGGGTGTTAAGCTCTACCATGCCACTTTAGGGACATCGTTACATCTTTGATGATCGCGTGTGAAAAGCAATGCTATGCACACCTGCCCACGGATCATCTTAGTCTGTGACCCTCGAATACTCTTTGGAACCCTCAAGCAGTGCCCGCGGGAGACCCACAGCTGGGTTGATCTTATAGGAAAACAATGCCACACACACCTGCCAGAAAGATCAACTTGGGTTGTACTCCAGGCAAGAGGGCAGTGAATCCTTCCCCTCTTTTTGAGTGGGCAGCTTTTGTGACCTTGCGTGGAAAGCAATGCCACATTCACCTGACCGCATGGTCATCTAAGCCCGCAACTCTTGCAGAAGTATCAAGCAAAGGTGCCAGCTTTCATCAGGTTGATCTCTCAGCTTTTGTGACCTTGCGTGGAAAGCAATGCCACATGCACCTACCCACTTGGTCACCTAAGTCTGGAGTGGGTCGATTGCATAACTTCTGCGAACTTGTGAGGAAAGCAATGCTATATGCACCTGCCTGCTTGGTCACATTAGTTAAGAATCATTTTTTTCGGCAGACAAAGGTGTGGACTCAATATTGGTGTCCGCTAAGTCCCCAAGCTTTCGGTTTTCAATTCAGTTGGACTTTACTACGGCTTTCAGCTAGTTCACAGAGCTTGATTTATTCAGTCTGCCAAGTATACTTGGGTGATGTGGTTTACAGTTTTCACGACCCTGTGTGGAAAGTAATGGGCTTCGTGCACACATGCCCGCTTGGTCGCTTAAGTTTGTAACTCAACTTTCTCAGATCAAATAAAAGATTTATAATTCTCAGTTGCAGACCGCGAGGTTTCATATGCCGGTTTGTCTCATTTGGATTCTATATGCCTACTTATCCGTTTAATATTTATATACTCGGGAAGTCGGCCGACCTATTTCGGGCAGTTAATTCTTTTCCTTAGTCTGCCAGCTTATTTATATACTCGGGAAGTCGGCTAAGCATACTAAAGTATAAAGATTACCGACTTGCATGATCATATCAGAAGCCGCAGATTATTTGTCTTTTTCCTTAAGTCTCTTGCATAAAAGGCGCAATCTGCATCAGAGTTCGCCCAAGCAGCAAACATATATTTCATGATTATGACTTTTGGCGGTTAAAACGTTAGCCATGCGGCCTATTGTTATTGTTTATTTTCAAATACGCCACGAAAACGTCTCTCTTCCAGGCATCTAACTTTGTTTCTTCTTTAAGATTTTGGGCGGTTCAAATGGTAGCCACGCGACTTATTGCCAATGTGTATTCTCAAACCGCGCGGACTTATACAAGTAAGGAAAATGAGAAGTAAAGTAGGCTACACATCAAAGGTAAAAGTTTTCCTTCTTTTCTATTTCAAAGGCTACAAAATGCTAACCGCGCGGTTTACAAACATCATACCGCAGGTTTCTCAAAAAAATTCCAAAATACAAGTAAAAAACAAAAAAGTTCCTAATCGGCTGGCTTGAGTTTTTTAGCCGCAGAATAACTTGAATCACTGCCACCCTCGATGTCGACGGAAGATTCAGAGTACCCGTTGCTGCTAGCTATGGAACCACCACAAGTCGTGGGATCTGTGCGCGCGGTCTCCGATCCCTGACCGCCGGTCTCAGATGAAGCGCCTTCGCTCCGGCTTCCCTGGACACCCTCTTCCTCATCATTTTCCTCCTCTTCGCCATCTTCCTCTCCGACCTTGCCCTTGCATTTGATCACCCTGTAGACAGCGACCACCCTCTTTTTCAAGGTGGGGTATATGTCGGCACAGGTAAAATCGGTGAAGCCGACCGCTAAGCCTCCAAGGTCGCGGAGGCGGTTAAGCGCTCCATCTATCCCCTGGACGACTTGCGGGAAGACATTATCTTGGAAGGTCGAGTTGGTCGGGTCGTACATCCCCTGCAAAAGAAGTGAAAGGTTAGATCACGTGGTTTAATATTTTTTACCGCACATGTATCAAGTGATGACTTACTGCTTCCCTTTCCTTCAATCGTTTGTTTTCTTCTTCTTTCTCCTTTAACCGCCACTCCAGGCCGCATTTTTCTTTCATTAACTGCTTGTAGGCAAGGCCCATGAAGTGGCTTGTCACGAAGCTCCTTGCCCCGACCTGCGCGGCTAACCGCAGCAGGCCGTCTTCAGGAACTTTCCGCAACTCCTTCAGGTTGTGCTTGTCGTACATCGCGGAGCCAACTACGTTTGTGTGGCGGCTTACTTTTTCCCTCCCCCAGTAGGGGAGGGCGGTGGAGACCTTCACAAACTCGCTGTCCGGACTCCACAGTATAGCCGGGTTGCCATGGACTTCCTTCAAACCGCTGCCCATTCCTTGCAGCACGAACTCGTCGGAGGAGGCCGACTCCTCTTCCTCAACCCGCTGCGGATTGGCTCACCTGACACACTTCTCTCTTTATATAAGCGTCAGGCCACCAAGCATCAGCGGCTTGTTTAGCGGGACCTCCACAGCAGCTGCAAAGACAAAGTAAAAAGTCAGCCTGTAGACCGCGCGACTAGCAAATCAGTTCGTCCGGTTTGAAGTTTACTGTCTTTCGCTTCAATTCCTTCCAAGGATGGTAGCAGTGGAATGTAATGGTTCACATCAAGACGTTCGCCCTTGAAGAAGTCGTGCATCTCCTTCTGTACGCCATCCAGGCCGCTGCTGCCGAAGGCGGCCTCGTCCCTGATTTGCGGGCTGACAGGCAGCAACCCCAGGTTTCCCTCGAAGATGAGAAACCGCTCTGACCAGCTGGGGATCTTGTTCGCCAGATTGATGACTTTCAACCCCCTGCAGCCGAAGTATAAGTGCCCCCAGAAGATGCTTACCCTGGAGTCCGGGATAGACCGCACCGAGAAGAATTCCCGGAAGAGCTTCATGGAGAAACAGACTCTTTCGGACCTCAAGTATGATATGAAGCTGTAGACGGCAGCTATTGTGTTTGGTGGCAGTTGTCCGGGAACAACGCCAAAATGGTTGAAGATCACCACGACATCCTTCATTACCGGGAAGCGGAAACCGCAGTCAAAATGGTCGATGGGGATGGCGATCTGGTTTGCATTGGAGGTATTAATGCGCTCGTCCTGTAGCGGAAGCCGCACGACTAGCGGGCTCCTCGGCATATGCTTCTCCACAAAGTCATCTAGCTCAGCTTTTGTAAGCTGGCACTCTTTGTGATCGGCTGAGTGGAATTCAGAGGCCTCGTCAGTCCTGACTGCGGTGGCTTTGTCAGATCGCATCGATTTGGACTTAGCCCTCTTCCTTTCTATCTTGTGATGAAATCTCCGGAGTCGTCCATATTTATAGAAAACCTGTGAAAGTACAGTGCTCAACGTCAAATTGTGGCTAGCCATCAGGCCGCGTGACCTCAACCTTCAGGAAATACAGATTAGTGCAACGACTAAGCCGTAGTTCAGTTTGTCAGTCCGCGCGGCTACTTTCCTGAACTTAGAATATTTTCGGGGCAAAGGATGTAAACATCATATTTTCAAGCCGACGATCTGATCGGCAGATCACGCGGCTAAGTTCCTGTACTTGGATATTTCAAAACAATGCACATATATGGTGATCATAAATACAAACCGCATAAGCCGCAAACAGTTCGCAGCACAATAAAAATACAATAGTTTACATCGACCAGATTGTCCAACATCTAGCAGAAAATGTATATTACAACATAATGTTCAATTTGTTCGCGCGGCTTAGATCGCTCAAGTTGCTCAGCCTTGCCTATCGCCCTCCTGTCCCTCTCGCCCTATTCGCGCAACCTGGTCACCGGTTCTTACAATCTCAGTGTACACTTGGCTAACCAGATTGTGGAGTGAGTGCAGAGACTGGTGAACCCCCGCGACGTCGCGCTCTACTCTGGGGAAGGTAACCGTTTGAAGAGCCCAAGCTTCTAGCCCGCTAGAAGCTGTGGCCTGCCTGACCGCCACGACCTCCGGTGGATTTGAAGCCCTACCAGAAGCCGGGAGGCCTGTTTCCGGCAACTTCCCAGAAGCCGCTAGTTCAAGCCATTGATTTCCGTCGGCCTTCGCTGATGGACCTTGGTCTTTTCCTTGCTCAAGGAAGCGAATCTCTTCTCTCTCTCTCTCTCAAGCCGTCCGGCCATCAGCACTTGCACTTACATATCCTGCTTCTCTGCCCTCTCCTGCTCCAAGGCGGCCCGCATCACTACTATTTTCCCCTCCGCAGCCTCCAGCGCGGACTGCAGCCTTGTGGTCTCTAGCTCTAGGGTGGTTTGCAACTCTTGGATCCTTTTCTCGGCGGCCTCTTGGGAACCCGCTTTTCTTCATCCTTAATCCGCAGGGCTTTGGCATGTGTGCTCACAACCGACTGCAATGTGTCGACCTCCTTATGGAAGTCGACCATCTCTTTGTCGCGAACACTTGGAACATGCGGTGGAAGTATAGACTAGAAGGACGTTAAGTCACCCGACTTCATCACGGTCTCCGGTTCACCTGTAGAAGATAAACTGCAGTCAGGTTCAGCCAGATAATTACGATATTATTACAAGAAAATCGGTAGGATAAGACCGTCGGTTTGGCATTTGTCTACTTCAGAGGCCGTGGTATGGTGTCTAAAAACTGCCCGCCTGAATCATTCAGGATCTATCTACTTTAGCTTTTTTTTCCACAGTCCGCTCGGCTTCTTTAGCACGACCTTTTAGTTGAGCCGTGGTCAGGAAAAAGCTGGCCGGCGGATTTAACATTGAGTTCGCCCCCTTCTTCCTTGACCGCGACTTGTAAAAGTTAACAGTTCGCTTAACTTCCCCATGTTTACCTTGCATAAGAGGAAGTGAGGTCTCCAACGGTTTCCCAGCGATCAGCTTCTTCATCTCCTCCATCTTGTCTAGAAGTTTCAGTTTATCGGCTCCTTCAGAAACTGCGGAAGCCGGCCCGCCAAGAGTCTCCCCAATGACTTCGACTTCGAGGCGGTCAACCTCTTCAGAAGCCGCTGGGTTCGACAATAGCGCATCCTGCTATTGCAGGTTCTCCATGCCTTTGAGGAGGTCGCTAATCATCTCGCTAGCCGTGGATATGTCCTCCAGCTCGTTTGGTTTGGAATCTGGTGTGGACGGACTCTCTGGTACCTCTTTCTCGTGCGGCCTATGTTGAAGACTATCTACGTCGGTCTTTACGGAAATATTCTGGTTTCTGGCCTGCATCTTCCTCATCTTCCTCTTCATCCTTTCCTCAAGGGTCTCGCTCCTTTTCTTTTGCCGTTTCAAGGAGCCGACTACTTTTTCTGTCTGCTCACTCGTTTCAGCCAAAATCCGCGCGACCTCCAGCGTCTTCTCCAGCTCATTGTCATCCACAACGACTAGGTCAACCTTGGCCTACAATTCGCGCAGTTTGCCAGATTCAACGCTTTTCTCCTCAGTCTCACCTATTTTTAAGTGCACTTCACCCGATGGAGAGTAAGTTACCTCAAAAGATTTGGCAGTTCCGGTTTTTGGTGGAGCAACCTTCGAAACTGCTTCCGGATTGTCCGCTGCCTTCGAGACTGCTTCAGGATTGGTCGCAGCCTGCGAAGATTCGCCGATGGTCTGCGTCGGCCTCTTTTTAGATTCAGAAGCCGCTGGGATAAGCGACTTCCTGGTCTTCTTCGCAGGTTGTCGGTCAGAGTCACCCAATTTCAGGCTCCGGCTTTTCTTCTTTTCAGTCGATTTCTTATCGTGGGGTAGCATCACCGACATGACGTCAATCTTGTAAAAGACTGCGTCAGCTTGGAGAATTCTGCCCACAAGTGGCGAGTAGCGACCCGTGGCTTGGCAGAGATTTTGAAGAATGACAAGGGTCAAGGGATTTTATAGGCGCGGATGCATTAAAGGAGTCGTAATCTCCGGCTTAGTTATACATTTTCGAAGTTTTTCCGAAACTTAAAAATGTGCGGGGATTATGTTAAGCTCAGAATCCGCGACCAGTTCACACTGCTTTCCAAACCGGGCGGCCTGGTTCTTCTAGCCGCCGCCCACGTCAAGTCGGATTGTCATCAGCGAAGCCGGGCGGCCAACATACCAGGCCGCCGGCAGTTCTGTCCCAGCTCAACGTTAAGGCCCAGGATCCAGGCATTCAGCTCGCCAGGAGGAATCCGCCAGGTCGTGCGGCTTCCCTCCTTTCTCCTTTTTTGCTCATTTGCTTCCGCTTACCTCTGCCCGGTTCTCCTGTACTCGGGCAGCCGGTAACTTTAGCCCTGCCCGCTTGGGCAGGCCCATGAGCCTATAAATAGGGGGAGGGTGCACTCCCCAGGACATGCTGACTTGTCTCCAGGAGCTCGCCAGTTAAGAGCTGCGGTCTCAAGTCTAGTGCCTTGTGGCTTGTAGTCCGGCCGGCTTATTCGGTTTCCTTTTTTCTTCTTGTAACTGCTTCACTTTAAATCAATGGAAATCTCGTCGTAAGAGAGGCATTCAGGCCGCGACGGGCGAAGTCGAGTGTTGCCGTGGTTCACGGCTTGGCTGTTCTCTTTCTCTTGTCCGCTCAGTAGATAGATGATTGCAGTTTACCCTTTTCCCTTCTATTCCCCAGTGCTCGAACCGTTTGCTGGTGTTGCCCAACTCCCTGTCCATTTTTGTGCATCAACACCCAAATTTATTGGGGAACTACTATAAAATTCCTTGTATCATTTGTGATTATTTTTCTTTTTATTTGCATGCTGTGGATTATATATATATCACCTATTTTCTAAACTGCTCTAAAATTAAATTAAAGTTTTTTAAAATACACTATTCACCCCTCTAGTGTAAAGTTAGATCTATCCTTTCACTTTCAATTGGTATCAGAGGGAGGTTAGTTGTTTTTACAGGCTAACACTTAAACGAACAAGATCCTGATAGATCTTATTTTACTTAGAGTTTGATTTTATCATGACACAAAATAAAGAGTATGCAAGCACTAGACCTCCTATTTGCAATTTTTATATGTTTGCATTATGGAAAGAAAGGATTAGGTTATACATGAATTCTATTGATAAAGATATCTATAATTCTATTCTGATAGGTCCACCTCTGCCACTGGCAACATTAAGCACCAGTGCTACACCTCCACCAGAATGGACAAACGCCCAGAGAAAAGCAAAAGTTGCTGATGCAAATGCTATGCACATACAAGCCCAAACAATGTCTGATGACTTTTTTCAAAAGGTTGTTGAATGCACTTCAACAAAAGATATCTGGGACTCCCTCACTGCAATAGTAGCTGGATCAGCAGATGAGAGAAAAGATAGAAGATTTCTCAATATGAGAATTTCAAAAACAGTGAAAGTGAATCTGTTGGTAATATATACACAAGACTCAGTCTCATAATTAATGAACTGAAAACTTTGGAGAAGGATATTACTTTAACAGAAGTCAATGACAAGATTCTCATGTGTTTCTCTAGCACATGAGATTCAAGAATCTGGATAATTAGAGAAGCCAAAAGTGTAAATGAGATCTCAACAGAAACCTTGTTGGACAAGCTCAAATCCTATGAGCAGCTCATCAAGATAAGGGAAGTTGAACAAATGATCCTATCTTCAGTAAAGAAGGACAATATTATTACCTTCCAAGCAACTAAAGAGGAAGAACAAATTCCAGAGAATGAAGAGATCATGAGTCTTTTGGCCAAAAGATTTTATAAAATGGCCAAGAAAGACTTCAGGAGAAGGTCTTCCAGAAAAAAGGACAAGCCAAGGTATGATAAAATACCCACTAAAGTGATTGTTTGTTATGGTTGCCGGAAACCAGGACACATTCTTCTAGAATGTCATGAAAGTTAGAAGAAAGACAAGAAAAAGGAGAAAGACTTCAAGAAACAGTCAAGCAAACCCTCTTCGAGTAAACACAGATAGAAGGGAAAAGAATTTGTTGTTGAAACATGGAGTGAGATAGACACAGAATCTTGATCCTGTTCAAATGAAGATGAATAAGAAATAAAGGCTAAAAAGTATGTTTGATGGCAATCAATGCATCAAACGATAATTATGGTTCTGAGTCTGAGTCTGAAGAAGACCAAGTAATCTCAACCTTTGATTTTACATCAAAACAATTTAGAAAAGATTTTAAATTACTTTGTAAAGATTCGATACAATATGAGAAGGAAATAAAGCTTCTCAGATAAAAATTAAATGAACTGAACAATTTATCTTCATAAAACTTTAAACTTAAAGAAGATTTGAAAATTGCTAATGAACAAATAGTTTCTCTAGGAAACAAATTATCTGAGGCTAAAAAGTTTGAAGAATCTCTTAATAGGAGAAGTATCAAACTGATGAAGATCACAAGCATAATCAATGCCAGATTTAATGGAAGACTAGGCTTGAGAGCTTCATCTAGTCAACCTCAACTACTTCAGAAAGATATTTTAACTACTCCTATCAAATTTATATCAGCAAAAGGAAAAGAAATATTAGTAATCACAGATAAAGACACTGAGGTTCTTAAATCAAAATCTATTCCAACACAGAATAGAAATTTCAAGAAAAGCAGTGTTCAATAGAATTCGTTGAACCGAGTGTTGAAACCGAAAATTCTATCTCTTGTGGAGTTCACCCTTGGGGAAGGGGTGATCGTGCACCTATCTCACCGAACCGTCCCTCGCTTGCCGAGCTGTGGAAGAGCACGCGCCCGGGGAGCTCGCTTCCCCTTCCTTCTTCGGCGACCTCCTTCCCAACTCGCCTGCCGGGAGCGTCCTCGCCCAAAGACAGGGTGACAGTGATTGAGATAGCTGGAGTCGAGCACTCGGCCCACGCGCTGAGTGCAAAATTGACGAGGCTGAGTACCTCCTACCTGAAGTCTTCAAACATCCCCACCGTGGACAGAGGTGGCGGGGGCGACGAGTCGGACCTGTCTGATCCTTGTCCTTCTCCTCTTGCCATCTAGTCTGTTGAAGATTTTTTGTGCTGACCACTTTCCAAGCTCACCACACTATAATGTTGAAACTGAAAATTCGGTCTCTTATGGAGTTCACCCGTGGGGAAGGGGTGATCGCGCATCTACTTCTCTCCTATAAGCCAAACAACAAAAAGAAATGGAAACTGACCCAAGGGCTCGGCGTGGAGGTCACACCACACACCCGAAAGATCTTAGAGCGCTTCCCCTCCTTAGACAATGATCGAGCTAAGGCTGACTCAGAAAGCACAAGAAGATCTAAATACTGATAAGCGTGCCTTCTGAGGTGCCCCTTAGGTCTTATTTATAGATTTCTGAAAATGACCTGCCAATAGCCAACCTCCGTTGTTTTGAACAGCTATGTGCAGCCCAACTGGGTATGCTAACATTGTAACTCCGCCATTCTATTAAGCTATTCACACCCCTGGCAAGGGTAAAATGGTAAAGAAAAATACCTCATATGAGACTAGGCGAGGGAGCATCATCACTCAACGCCAAAGACAGGAGTGCACCGAGAGCGTCGAGTGGAGCAACGTCACTCAACGCCAAAGCCAGAAGGGCGTCGAGAGCGTTGAGTGGAGCAACGTCACTGAACTCCAAAGCCAAAAGGCGCCGAGAGCGTCGAGTGGAGCAACGTCACTCAACGCCAAAGCCAGAAGGGCGTGAGAGCATCGAGTGGAGTAACGTCACTCAGCGCTAAAGCCAGAAGGGCGTCGAGAGCATTGTGTGGAGCAATGTCACTCAACGCCAAAGCCATAAGGGCGCCAGCTGGGGTAATGTCTGGATGAAGTCTCATAAAATAGTTGGGCGAGTAGCCCTCTGATACTTTTACTCGCCCGTGGCAGTCTGGGATTATTACTATAGAAGGAATTCTAGAAGACTTGAGTTCGTCGAGCTTTATTCGACAAATCTAGGATTCTAACTCACGGGGTCAGCTCAAAAAACATCGAGCCCCATTCGACGAAAGGCGAGCTCCGTTCAATGAGTGTCAAGCCCTGCTCGACGAACGACGTGCTTTGTTCGACGAAAACCCGATTCGGTTCGACGAACCCCGGGCGGACGTAGGCTGGTTGGGCCGGCTCGCACAGATCGCCCGCCTTGATTTGGCGAGAGAGAGCTATCCATTTTGAGTTCGCCCGTATGTTGTTTCGGTGCGGGCGGGCCGCCTTGGTCTGCTCGTCTAGCCTGGTGGACCCACTCAGCGAACACGGGGTTATACACCGAGGTCGACAAAATCACTATAATTCGTCAAACGGCGATCGACGAACTCTGAACACTGGAAATGGTGTTCAATGAAATCACTGTTATTCGTCCAACAGAGATCGACGAACGTTGAACACAAAAATTGAATATTACTATTCTATAAATAGAGCTCGATGAACTCACTACTATTTGTCGAACGAAGCTCGACGAAATCAATATAATTAGTCGAACTCAAACTTTTCAAACAAAAACTTTAATTCTTTTCAAAAGAATATTCAAACAGAAAAGTTGATAAACCCTTTTACTGAGTGTATCATTCCTCCTAAGAGATATCATCCACTTTGTTATAAAGATCAACCTAAATTTTCTTTTATTTCTACTAAGAGATAACACCTAACTTATTTTTAAATGCAGCAAAGGAACTATCCTACCATACAAGAACATTGGTATTTGGATAATGGGTGTTCTAAAAACATGACATGTAGAAAAATCAATCTAAAAGACTTCAAATCAAAGCTTGTACCAAAAGTCATATTTGTTGACTCCAACTTTGGCCAGACAGAGGGCTATGACAATGTCAATGTTGGAGGAGTTACCTTCAGAAAGGTAGCTTATGTGAAAGGTCTTAAGCATAACCTAATCTCCATCAGTCAACTATGTGGTGGAGGTTATCTGGTATCTTTTAATAAGTTTTAATGTTCTATAATGTCTAATGAGAGCAAAGTTATTTTAACTGGGGTTAGACAAGGTAACATATATAGGGCAAAACCATGTTTGGGTGACCATAAGCCTAACATTATCATGTGGTCGATATTTCTGTTATACCTGTCAAATCAAATCTAACACAGACATCAAATACAAGATGTTCATTATCATCTCGAGGCTTTCTTCAAATCAGAAGTCATGTGGTCGATATTCCCAACGATCTTTCTCTATTTGAAGAAGTTAGAACCTCATATGACAATAAACATAAAGACTTAAAATGAAAATGAACCAGAAATACTTGAAGAATAGAACATTCCAAATTATATATATATATATATATATATATATATATATATATATATATATATATATATATTGTTAACCTAGAAATCGACGATCCATCCCAAGGTAGCTACCTTGTAAGTCGCGGCCTGCACCAGGTTCCCCTTGGAGGTCGCGACCTGTTTGTCCTCTCTAAGGATGGCTGGACAGAATTCTCCGTCCGCTCAAGCCGCATGACTAGGGCAGTCTCCCCGGTCTGACCGCCTAGGTCACTCATCAGCCGCTTATTCTTCAGGGGTTGTGGACTGATTCCTTAGTCCGCCCTGTAGGCCGTGCGATTAGATTAGCTAACCGAACAATGTTTCTCTCTATTCCAACAGATGCAGACTTCCAAACTAAGTGGCAGACTGACATTGCTATCCGGCTAGACCGCCAAGTAGCAGCATGCTCGCCAGGAGTTACCTTATTTAGCTCACTCCCACAGGTCGCACAACAATCAAGAAAACCACCTTATCGCCAGGAGACCTGCCCCCAGGTCGCATAACAAAACGCGACAAGCTTCAAGTAGCCTAATGGACAACCTGCCTCCAGGTCGCCCAATAGAGCAACAAGCTTCAGGTCGCTCAGACAACTCCTCAGGTTGCCCACCAACATTCAGCGATCTGCTCCTATTCAGCAGAAGGTGGCGGACTTAGTCTTCAGTCCGCCTAAGGGAGGTGGACTTGCTCTAGCTCTCCGTCAACCCGAACATCCAGCGAATGCTGCTTTAATCTGCCAGAAGGTGACGAACTCGCTCCACCGGAATGGGCGACCCTATTCTTCAGTATGCCAGGTCGCAATGTGGGCGACCAACCCTTCAGTCTGCCAGCAGGTGGCGAACTTGGTCTCAGTCTGCATGGTAAAGGACTTGGCAGCAGGACCAACCCTTCACCAGACCGCACAGTACAATGCGGACTCAAATCCAGCCTATCAAATGGTGAAGAGCTCACTCCTCCAGCAGGAGACCTACTCCTTCTATTCACCAGAAGGCGACATGCGTCTCCATCCAGCAGTAGAGGCAGACTCAACCTATCCGCCGCGAGCTGGGCGGACTCGTTGTGCAGTCCCCCATGCATTCATAAGTGGACATTTGTGGGTTCTTTTGATGTTATAACGATGACACACACACATGTGCTCACCACCCCTTAAAAGAATTCATCCACGAATTAATTTAAGTTGACCGAACCCAGTAGTCTGATACCAAATTGTAACACCCCCTATCCGTCGAATAACATATAGCAGTAGGTCCGGCCAGGGCCCGACGCCATATACCACAGACAGATCGGGACGTTACTCAATGGAAACCATCCAACTAAGAATCATCGTCCTACACAGAGTACATTCTAGCGGAAGCAAATTAAAGGTTGCAAGAACAAAGAACCCAGCCATAAGATGAATGTCCACTACAAAATCCAATAGGAATGAACGTACAATACACAAGTATAATAGCCTTAAGGCCTTACAATTGTTTACTCAAATTACATTATTTTCCATACCATGGTACGCAGGACGGTCACACATGAATAATACAAGTAAACACTCAAAATTTGGCCTTCGATGGCCGGCTCAGCAACATGGGCTTTTGCCCGCTATTTAAGACTTGGGTCCGCAGCACCTGCAAGCAATAATCCACCGCAATGGTGGCAAACAAAAGCAACGGTCAGCTATGCTGACCAAATTATAATGATCCTGCCCCAAAATTTGGGGTGGCGATGCTCCTTCCCTGCACTTTGTTAGAATAACCAAGCAGTAGTGTAAAAACACTTCATCACAGGCGTGGGCACGCACGACCACACACCCCATGCTCTCAGGGCACATTCTCGGTGAACACGATCAAAGTCCGCTCACTCACCACTACCCCTTGGATGGCAATTACTCGTGAGCATTTGGTCTTTCTGGCCACTTCCTAAGACCCTCTATCTATGCCAACGGCAAGTGCCATGTACCGTTAGGTCTCTTTACCGGACGACGCAGGTACGGTTCCGCCTAACCCGTTGCTCATACCGCCCTGTCAACTTAAGACATGGGCGCGGGTCAAACTTCCCCGAGTCCCAATTCGATCATACACTTCACATAACCCGGTTATGTGCAAGTTGGCTCCCAGGCCACCATGTTTGGCAGAATCACGCATCTGCCCAGTTTTCCGAGTGCACCTTGGAGTTAATCCCCAAGGCTCCCTGTTATAATCTACCACGTAGAAAACCCGAAAAACAACCATCGGCGCGGTGTCTTCTCCGGCCGTTAATGCGATACAACATCACCGATCCAGACCAACTTGTCACGGTAGGCTTCACACATCATGCGTATGTCTGATTCTCGATTATGGACTCTACATACTAAACAATGGGGACTATTCATGTCTACCCGAAGGAACGCCTCAAACTCACTGCAAACTCGCGAGAGTGGGCTTCCTATGCAAAGAAAAGAGGACTTCACATGTCCAAGGATGAGAATCGTTACCCTAGCATTCCTCTTTGGTGCCATGGAAATCAATGCATATGAAAGGCACCGCAATATCCTTACCTCTGTAGATCCGAAGTCGGCTTGCGATTTGGAGCTCCGAAGCTCCGCCGATGGCCGGATCTAGCTTCCTTCTTCTTCCTTGCTCTCCCCTCTCTCTAGAAGTTTAGAAAGAGAATGCTTAAAGGAAATGAAGGCTTGCCAACCCTATTCCCGGGTATACAAAAGAAAGAATAACCCTGAGCCGTTAGATCCCAAAATAAGAAAATGGACGGCCACGATTCAGACTTGAAAACCAAAACCTGGGACGAACATAACTTGTGACACGCCCGTATCTAAGTCCGTGTTCCCCATTTGCCGTCGAAACCGACGCGTCCCAAAAAGTACACGGGCTCTCAATATGCCCATATCCGACTTGACACACCTATGTCATACATTACACGGTCGTGTACCGTGTCGTGTTCCTCCTTCGACACAGGACCGAAAATGCTTGAAAGGTACACGAGTACTCGACATGCCCGTGTCATATTTGACACGCCCATATCTACCCAACACGGCCCGTATGCTGACCCCGTGTATCACCCCACCACGGCCCAAGTTCACCCTTTGCGGGACACGACCTGAGATACGCCAGTGTCTCAGGCCATGTTCGCTGCTCGACGAGCATCGACTCCAAATTCATCGACCTCTCTACCAGATCGTCGACCCGAGCACAACACGCCCCTGGGACACGCCTGTGTCCCAGGCCGTGTGACCCCTACCAAGTTCCAAACTTGGCTCAAAGCACCACTCGTCGCTCTCTTGAGTTTCGGGGCGTTACATACAATACAGCGTGAATATAATCCTGGGTTTCACCCAAGGTACTCTAAAGCGTATGCTTCTATGAAAGTGCAAGCTAGATCTGATATACTCTAGAGGGGGGTGAATAGAGTATGGTGCTTAAAAACTTTTTACAACAGTTGTTGTAATCTGAGTGAACAGGGAAGCAAATATTTAAATCTAAACACAGCAGCTATCTAATCACAATCTACAAAAGAAGCTAATCACAGATCCTAACTAATCACAGATCACAGTCAGAAACAAAAATAAAGATAAGCAACCAGAAGACACAAGGAGATATAGTGGTTCCCCTAAACTTGGGTACATCCACTCTTCTACCACCCTAGGTAGGAATCCACTGCAGGATGAGTTGATCAGGTGTCCTGGGCACCAATGAGCTTTTGATAAGGTGCTCAAAAACCAAATCAGATTTTTTGATCAGGTGTCTTGCCACCAATGAGCTTTTGATAAGGTGCTCAAAAACCAAGCACAAACTTTTTAAGGGAGTTTGAGAAACCCTTTACAGAGGTGGGGATGAGAGAGTGATGGAAGTCTTCTCTTTCTCAAAGCAGCTGAGAAGATTATATGGATATGAAGTTGTCAAAGCTCCCCCTGAGTTTTTGAGATGTTCAGGAAATGAAGCTTTGTTGTAGGGTGATAGGCCTTCAGAAAGTTGATCTCCAGCAATTGATGATTTCAGCAACAGCTGAAATGTTAGGTGTCTGGAGTCTTGAATGATGATGGCCTTGAACACTTGAATCAAAAGAGATCTGAAGATTTCAGTTGGTTGATCTCCTTGGTTGTGTGTTCTTGTATGAAATTTTTGAGACAGAGAATGTCTACAACTTTCTTTCTTTCTCTTGAGTGATTTGTTGTTGAGAAAGCTGTTGTTCCAGAGAAAAATTGTAGTAGAGAATGTTTTTTTTTCTTCTTGTTAATTGCTCTATACAGATTGATTTCTTGTTCTCTGTATTCAAAAATCTTGTCTTTTATTCATTTTGTTCTGAATAAAAAATGATCCTCTGTGTAGAATAGCCGTTGGCCTGTCATTAATTTCATCCTTAATTGCCTTTGTCTTTTGGGGGAAAGTCCAAAGAAACATTCCTTGATAATCCCTTGAAACTTGGTCCAGAAATAAATGAAAACGGCTACAAAATATTCTGAATTAATTGTTGAGAATAACTCCTTAACTGTTCTGAATTTGAATCTTGAAAGTCATTTAACTTTTCAGAAAAACATCGAACTGAGCTCTACTATCGTCGAACTGAGCTCAGCGATTTGGACTTAGACAACAACAAAGATCGTCGATCTGAGCTTAACTATCGTCGAACTGAGCTCAGAGATAGAGAATCAAAACCGGAGTCAAGATCGTCGAACTGAGCTCGAAGATCGTCGAATGGAGTTCGACGATTTGTTGAAGTTGAGCTCAGCGATCGTCGAATGGAGTTCGACGATCCATCGAAGTGAGCTCAATGATCGTCGATTGGAGTTTGACGATTCGTCGTACTGAGCTCGACGAAATGACTTAGTCTCCAAACTGAAAAACCTTGGTCTTGAGGGCAGCTTCCAAACCTAACTACTAACCCTTAGACTCAATTCTAATTGACCTTTAGATCTATACAATGAGGTCAAAATAGGTTTCCTAAAGACATAGCGATCCTGACCCAAATTAGTAATAGGGTGTTCCAACAATCTCCCCCTATTTGGGTTAGGATTGCTATTTACAGAACTTGGAGAAATTAAAAACAACATACACAGCAACAATATAACAAACAAGAACAAGTAGAAGCACAGATAAAATATCTCAGACAGAAATACCAAATCAGAATAATTGTCACCTTACAGAATTATTCCTTCTCCTTGCTCTTTATAAGTTTAATTTCTCTATTAGGATCAAGAGCTTCTTTCTTTGATCTTCTGTCATCTGCTGCACCTAAAAAGTTTGTTGTTTAGGCCTTGGTACCACAACTTCAGGGTGCAGCTCCATATATCTTTTTGAATCAAAAAATTTGCTTGAGGCATATCTTTCAAGTTCCTTCTTTCTTTGTTCAGACAGTGTAGTAAAGCTTGAGGTGTCCTTGCCTTACTCTTTGGCTTTCTTGATTTGATCCAGTGCAGCTAATTCTTTCATTCTGGCAGTCCAAGCATTAGGGTTATTCTCTGGATCTTCAAAGGGCACTGGAGGCTCATATCTGTTGGAAGGATTATCTTGAGGAGCTCTGGATGAGACTACTTCTTTCAACTTGTAGGGAAAAGGACCTAAAGTTGTATCTGATGAAGCTTGTCCTTCCATAGAGTATGGTTGTTGCCTTGAATAGCCTTTTGAGTAGACTTGGAATTCCCTTTGGCTTCCTCTATAATTTCCTCTTCTTGATTGAGAACCTCTGGACTGGCTTCCCCTATATTGAGATCTTGCATGAGGCTGATAGGGGGTTTGGCTTTTAGCAGAAGGTTGAGTAGCTGAGCTTCCACCTGCACCTGCATCAGGAGGAGGTGGTGGAGGAGGATGAGGATGATGAAACTGAGAAGATCCTTTCTCATATTTCCTTTTCTTCTTCATGGCTTTCAATTGGTTCTTGGAATACTGCATCTAATGTTCAGTAATGGGGCAGTCATGAAGAATGTAATAAGGAATATCATTAGTGTCCTTTACTTTGGCTGGAGGCACCCTTTTCATAGCTTTGCTCCTTGCCTTTCTTTTCCTGGCTATGGTGGCAGAAGAATCATCAGAATCCGTCCTAAATTCATCACTTTCAGAGCTTTGCTCATCATATAAAGCATCAATATTTCTCATATAATCTTTTTGAAGTTGGGTTGGAGCAGATGAAACAGCAGTTGTAGCAGCAGTAGATACAACACTAGTAACAACAGAAGTTGTAGCAGTAGTAGTAGTAACAACAGATACAGAAGCTTCAGGAGCAGCACTCTTAGAAGATATAGCAGCAGTAATATTAGCAGTAACTGGAGCAGCAATAGATTCAGAGAAAATACTTTCAGATACAAGAACCTCAGCATCAGTAATAATAGCAGAAATAACATCAGCAATAACAGCAGGCTCAAAGTCATATGCCTCTGTCTACATATTCTTAGAAACTGGAACATCAGCAGCATCATCACTGACAGTTACAGCAATAGAAACAGCAACAAAATTTTCAGGAGGAGTAGCAACAGCATCACTGGAACCAGAAGGCTCAGCAGTATATATGGAGGATATATAGGAGCTAACTAAGCTGGAATCACAGCTGGAGAAGGGCACAATGGCCTTGGAGAGATCCTCTGAGGGCTGAACTGCATTACTCACTGGAAGACAGCTGAAATAGACTGAATCAAAAACAGATAATAAGGACCTGAGGTCCACTGAGAAGACAGCAACTAGAGGAGTTGAAACTGGAGCTTGAGGAGAAAAGACAGCAGCAGCAGTAGAGACTGAAGAAATGGCAGCAGCAACAGCAGCAGCAGCAGGAAATCTCATATCTTCATGAGGCATTGGCGCTAGAGGGAGGGCCAATGCAACGTGAATATAATCCTGGCTCTGATACCAATTGAAAGTGCAAGCTAGATCTGATATACTCTAGAGGGGGGGGTGAATAGTGTATGGTGCTTAAAAACTTTTTTACAACAGTTGTTGTAATCTGAGTGAACAGGGAAGCAAATATTTAAATCTAAACACAGCAGCTATCTAATCACAATCTACAAAAGAAGCTAATCACAGATCCTGACTAATCACAGATCACTGCCAGAAACAAAAATAAAGATAAGTAACCAAAAGACACAAGGAGCTATAGTGGTTCCCCTAAACTTGGGTACATCCACTCTTCTACCACCCTAGGTAGGAATCCACTGCAGGATAAGTTGATCAGGTGTCCTGCGCACCAATGAGCTTTTGATAAGGTGCTCAAAAACCAAATCAGATTTTTTGATCAGGTGTCTTGCCACCAATGAGCTTTTGATAAGGTGCTCAAAAACCAAGCACAAACCTTTGAAGGGAGTTTGAGAAACCCTTTATAGAGGTGGGGATGAGAGAGTGATGGAAGTCTTCTCTTTCTCAAAGCAGCTGAGAAGATTATGTGAATTTGAAGTTGTCAAAGCTCCTCCTGAGTTCTTGAGATGTTCAGGAAATGAAGCTTTGCTGTAGGGTGATAGGCCTTCAGAAAGTTGATCTCTAGCAATTGATGATTTCAGCAACAGCTGAAATGTTAGGTGTCTGGAGTCTTGAATGATGATGGCCTTGAACACTTGAATCAAAAGAGATCTGAAGATTTCAGTTGGTTGATCTCCTTGGTTGTGTGTTCTTGTATGAATTCTTTGAGACAGAGAATGTCTACAACTTTCTTTCTTTCTCTTGAGTGATTTGTTGTTGAGAAAGCTATTTTTCCAGAGAAAAATTGTAGCAGAGAATGTTTTTTTATTTTCTTCTTGTTAATTGCTCTCTATAGATTGATTTCTTGTCCTCTGTATTCAAAAATCTTGTCTTTTATTCCTTTTGTTCTGAATAGAAAATGATCCTCTATGTAGAATAACCATTGGCCTATCATTAATTTCATCCTTAATTGCCTTTGTCTTCTGGGGGAAAGTCCAAAGAAACATTTCTTGATAATCCCTTGAAACTTGATCCAGAAATAAATGAAAATGGCTACAAAATCTTCTGAATTAATTGCTGAGAATAACTCCTTAACTGTTCTGAATTTGAATCTTGAAAGTCATTTAACTCTTCAGAAAAACGTCGAACTGAGCTTTACTATCGTCGAACTGAGCTCAGCGATTTGGACTTAGACAGCAACAGAGATCGTCGATCTGAGCTCAACTATCGTCGAACTGAGCTCAGAGATAGAGAATCAAAACTGGAGTCAAGATCGTCGAACTGAGCTCGAAGATCGTCGAATGGAGTTCGACGATTTGTTGAAGTTGAGCTCAGCGATCGTTGAATGGAGTTCGACGATCCGTCGAAGTGAGCTCAACGATCATCGATTGGAGTTCGACGATTCGTCGTACTGAGCTCGACGAAATGACTTAGTCTCCAAACTGAAAAACCTTGGTCTTGAGGGCAGATTCCAAACCTAACTACTAACCCTTAGACTCAATTCTAATTGACCTTTAGATCTATACAATGAGGTCAAAACAGGTTTCCTAAAGACATAGTGATCCTGACCCAAATTAGTAATAGGGTGTTCGAACAATCTCCCCCTATTTGGGCTAGGATTACTATTTACAGAACTTGGAGAAATTAAAAACAACATACACAGCAACAATATAACAAACAACAACAAGCAGAAGCACAGATATAATATCTCAGACAGAAATACCAAATCAGAATAATTGTCACCTTACAGAATTATTCCTTCTCCTTGCTCTTTATAAGTTTAATTTCTCTATTAGGATCAAGAGTGAAAGTGCAACTAGATCTGATATACTCTAGAGGGGGGTGAATAGAGTATATGGTGCTTAAAAACTTTTTACAAGCTTTTACAACAATTGTTATAATCTATGTCAGCAGGGAAGCAATAAAGAATCTAACTACAACACTAAGCTAAACAAAAACTAAGCACAGAGAGAATCAAGGCCAGAAAAAAAATGAAAGCAAGCAGAACCAGAAGACACAAGGGAATATAGTGGTTCCCCAAACTTGGGTACATCCACTCTTCTACCACCCTAGGTAGGAATCCACTGCAGGATGAGTTGATCAGGTGTCCTGGGCACCAATGAGCTTTTGATAAGGTGCTCAAAAACCAAAGCAGATTTTTTGATCAGGTGTCTTGCCACCAATGAGCTTTTGACAAGGTGCTCAAAAACCAGGTTCAAACTTTTGAAGGGAGTTTGAAAAACCCTTTACAGAGTGGGGGTGAGAGAGTGATGAAAGTCTTCTCTTTCTCAAACAACTGAGAAGACTATGTGGATTAATGTCAAAGCTCCTCCTGAATCCTTGAAATCTTCAGGAAGAAAAGCTTTGCTTGAGGGTGATAGGCCTTCAAATATTGAACTCCAGCAATGGATGATTTCAGCAATAGCTGAAATGTTGAGTGTCTGGAGTCTTGAAATGATGTTGGCCTTGAACACTTTGAAAGCTGAAGAGATCTGAAGATTTGAAAACTAGATCTCCTTTGATGAGTGTTCTTCTGAATTCTTTTTGACAGAAGATTTTTGAGTATTTTTCTGTAATCTGTATTGTGTGTGCTCTGTCTTAGAGAGATTCAAAAATCCTGTCTTTTATTCTCTGGTACAGAATAGAATATCATTCTCTGTCAAGGATAGCCGTTAGTCTGCATTGATTGCATCCTTAATTGCATAATCTCTTCTGGAGGAAAGTCCACAGAATTATTCCTTGAAAAATCCCTTGAAACTTGGTCCAGAATTAAATGAAAACGGCTAGCAAATATCTGAATTAATTGCAGAATAACTCCTAACTGATTTGAATTTGAATTCTGGAAGTTATCTGAAATCGTCGAACTGAGCTCTGCTATCGTCGAGCTGAGCTCAGCGATCAGGAAATCTTAAGCAGCAAAAATATCGTCGATCTGAGCTCAAAGATCGTCGAATTGAGCTCAGAGATAAAGTTCCAATGCAGAGTCAAAATCGTCGACCTGAGCTCACTGATCGTCGAGTGGAGTTCGACGATATTATGAAGTTGAGCTCAGCGATCGTCGGATGGAGTTCGACGATCTGTCGAAGTTGAGCTAGACGATCGTCGACCGGAGTTCGATGAATCGTCGTGCTGAGCTCGACGATCAGACTTAGTCTCCAGACAGAAAACCTTGGTCTTCAGGGCAGCTTCCAAACCTAGACTTCTAACCCTTAGACTCAATTCTAGTTGACATATTAAGCTATACAGGAGGTCAAACAAAGGTTCCTAGAGACATAGTGATCCTGACCCAAATTAGTAATAGGGTGTTCCAACAATCTCCCCCTATTTGGGTTAGGATTACTATTTACAGACTTTGGAAAAATTTAAATAACAACATACAAGTATTAAGCATAAAAACAACTACTAGACAGGCAGAAACACAGAGATATATATATATCATCCAGATAAACAGAATTCACAGAAACTGCACCTTTCAATGTCACTTCTTCTCTTTGCCTTTAACCATTTTGATTTCTCTGTTAGGGTTCAGGGCTTCTTTGTTGGACCTGGTGTCATCTGCTGCACCCAAGTATGTTTACTTTGTAGGCCTGGGAACCACAGCAGCAGGATGCAACTCCATGTATCTGTCAGCATCAAAGAATTTACTGGAGGCATATCTGTCTAATTCTTTCTGTCTTTGTTCTGACATGGTAGAAATGTTGGAAGAATCTAATCCTTGTTCTTTGGCCTTCTTAATCTGATCCAGTGCAGCCAACTCCTTCATCCTGGCAGTCCAAGCAGCTGGATTCTTTTCAGGGTCCTCAAATGGTACAGGTGGCTCATACCTGTTGGAAGAATTGTCTTGAGGAGGCCTGGCAGACACTGTCTCTTTTAGCTTGTAGGGGAAAGGACCAGAAGTAGTATCAGATGAAACATGTCCTCCCCTAGAATATGGGTGCTGCCTAGAATACCCTTTGGAATAAACCTGAAAATCTCTTTGACTACCCCTGTATCCTCCTCTTCTAGAATATGAACCCCTAGATTGGCTTTCCCTTTGGTAGGATCTGGCATGGGGCTGATAGGGAGCCTGACTTCTAGTTGGGGGTTGACTTGAAGAGCTTCCACCTGCACCTGCATCAGGAGGAGGTGGTGGAGGAGGATGAGGGTGCTGAAATTGAGATGAGCCCTTCTCATATTTTCTCTTTTTCTTCATGGCTTTCAGCTGGTTTTTGGAATACTGCATCCAGTGCTCAGTAATTTGGCAGTTATGAAGGATATAGTATGGAATGTCATTATTATCCTTGACTTTTGCAGGAGGAACCCTTTTCATTCCCTTGCTCCTTGCCTTCCTTTTTCTGGCAATGATAGCAGATGAATCATCAGAGTCTGTTTTGAATTCATCAGATTCAGAGCTCTGGTCATCATATATAGCATCTATTTTCTTCATCAATTCTTTCTTTAGTTGAACAGCAGTAGATGAGGCAGAAGATGAGATAGCAGCAGCAGGGACAGCAGCAGATGGAGCAGCAGATGGAGAGGGTGCAACAGAAGCAATTATAGCAGCAGCAGCAGATACTGGACTGGTGACAACAGCAACAACTGTCTCACTATCATCAGTAGAAATAACAGATTCACTCTCAACAGCAGATTCACTAATAGCCACAGAAGCTGGAGAGGTGATAGCAGCAACAACTTCATTGATAACAGTAGTAACATCATCAAATTTTGCAGCAGGCTCAAAATCAGTGGCCTCTGACATCAGAAGATCCTTGGATATTTGCTCATCAGAAACAGCAGCAGCATCAACAATCCTTTCTTCAGCATCAGCAGCAACATCTTCAGTAGCAACAATCACTGAAAGTACAAAAGAGGAGATAATGCTGGGGTCACAGCAAGAGAAAGGCACCAGTGCCTTGGATAAGTCTTCTGTGGCTGGACAGCATTACTCTCTGGCAAACAGCTGAAGAAGGCAGTGTCAAAGGCAGATAACAAAGACCTTAGGTCAATTGCAAGAACTGCAGTAGGAGTCTGACATTCTGGAGACACAGTAACATCAGCAGCAGCAGCAGTATCATCAGCAGCAGGAGCAGAAACAGCAGCAGCAACAGCATGAAAGCTTGCTTCATAGGGCATCTCCCCCTGCCTAGATGCAGATACATCTGTATCAAGGCACACTGCTGGAGGTGCTGCCTGAGGAAGGAGGGAGGAAAGCCTGGCAGAGAGGGCTGCCACTGACAAGTGTAGAGGAGCCAAAGAGGTCTCCAAGAGTAGAGAGAGCCTGGGGGCAATTAGCTCATACAACCTGTCAGCTAGGGCTGAGAGGTCTACTTGCTCAACTGCTGGAGCAGAGGTAGATGGAATAGGAATAGCTGAAGATGCTGGAAGTGGAGGGCTGGAGAGTGGTGGTATGGATGGCTGAGGTGTTGGGATGGTGGATATGGAGGACAAGGGGATGGAGATGGATGGAGTGAAGGTTGGTTGATCAATGATGTGGTGGAGGAGATCTTGGAATGAAGTGGAGGAGGAGGGTAATTCAGGTGGAGAAGAGGGGGAATCATCCATGAAGGAATCATCCAGAAGAGTGAAGGATGGTATGGATGGTGATGATGTAATATCTGGTGGAGGGTAGGAGAATAGTGGTTGGAAGTGGTCAGCTGGAGGAGGTAGAATGGGGTATGGAGAGGGAGTTGATGTTGGAGATGGGCTGGATATGGTAATGGTGGATGGAGCTGGAATGGTGGATGGAAGAGGAAGGGTTGGAATTGGAGGAGGAGGAGAGGCAGCAACAGCACCAGCCAGGTCTTCTGCAGGAGCAGAGACCTGTGGGAGAGTGACTCTTGGAGTCCTTGTGCCTGAAGGAGCACTTGAGGAGGGCCTGCCAGGCTTGCTTATTTGCCTGTCCCACTTGCCAAAGAGGGCACAGGTAAGTCTCTTGGAGGCATTTATGTGAACTCCAGAGGAGACCAGCAAGGCAGGGCACTTGGTCTGCAGGAAAACTCCAAGAATCCTTCCAAAATTAACAAAACCTTTGTTTATTTTCTTCTTGATGAGGTCAAAGAACACCTCTCCCCAGTTCAAACTTTTCTTATCCACCAGAGCTCCCATGAGGCAGAGCTGATGTCTGGATATAGTATCATGAGCAGAGTGCTTGGCAAGCAGCACTTTCCCTACCACATCTGCTAGGAACCTGTATTCAACAGACAGATTCCTCTTGAATAGCTTGCTAGGGTTTCCCTCTGGATGACCCATCCTGGCAAGCAGGTCAGAAAACTCCTCTCCAGATAACTCAGCAATATCATCTCCATTTCTCAGTCCAAAAACCTCTGTTAAAACTGTGGGGGTCAAGGGTAGCTGATTTCCAGCAATAGACCTGACTATTGTGTTGTTGTCTAGATTATGAGCAGTATAGACCCATTCCTTTATCTCATCTGAAGCCAGCTTGATTCTAGTGGTCATGAGGGCAGACAGATTTTGATCCTTGAATAAACCCAGTATGTCTTGGAAAATCTGATCAATAGTGTTGAAGGATTGCAGATCAATGTCAAAGCCTGCATCAAACTTCATTGCAGCTAGGACAGCAACTGACACAGCCATTGTACCTGCAAAAACTCAACAAACAAAACGACCAAGCGTAGAACTGTTTGGAGGGAAGAAAATTCTTGCAGAGAAATCGAAAGCGCAAAAGAGAACGACGGCGAAAAATGAGTTTTATATTAGGGTTCGACGCAGAATTGGAAAGATCGTTGAACTCAGTTCAACGATCGAGGCTTCTAAAGGAATCTGAAGAGACTTCAAAATCGTCGATCTCCGTTCGACGATCTTGAAGAGCGTCGAGCTCCGTTCGACGATCGTTCAGTGAACATACTCGTCGAGCGCCGTTCGACGATCGTTGACCGGAAGAGATAGTTCATACTATCTGAGAGGCGCTGAACTCAGTTCGATGATTCTGGAAATCGTCGATCTCCGTTCGACGATCTATGGGGAAATCGTCGAGCGCAGTTCAGAGATCAGAAAAATTCTAGACACTAAGAAAAATCAGAATTTTTGCCTAGTCTTGGTCAATTTTTAGCTTTCAAAATCTTGGATATTATTTAAGGCTTCCTCCATCTAACATTCCTAACTGATTTAGGAAGAGGTGTGTTTCTTTTCATCCAAAGGCTTGGTGAAAATATCTCCCCTTTGTAAATCAGTTGGGATATATTGTAATTCAATTTTATTCTTTTCAACATTATCCCTTAAGAAGTGATGCCTAATCTCTATGTGTTTTGTCCTACTATGGAGGACTGGATTTTGAGCTATGGAAATAGCACTTGTATTGTCACAAAAGATTTTAGACTTCTCTAAGTTGTAACCATAGTCTAGGAGTTGGTTTTGAATCTACAATATTTGTGAACAACAACTGCCTGCAGCCATATATTCAGCTTCACCAGTTGAAGTTGACACAGATGTTTGTTTCTTACAAAACCAAGAGACAAGTCTGTCACCAAGGAACTGACAAGTTCCACTGGTGCTTTTCCTGTCAATTCTGCATCCAGCATAATCAGCATCAGAGAATCCAGTTAAATCAAATGCTGAATCTTTTGAATACCAGAGACCTAGATTTGGACAACTTTTAACATACCTGAGAATCCTCTTTACTAATGTGAGGTGTGACTCTCTAGGGCTTACTTGGAACCTAGCACATATACATGTAGCAAACATTATATCTGGTCTACTAGCTGTAAGGTACAGTAAAGAGCCAATCATTGCTCTATATGTTGTCTGATCAACAGGTTTCCCATGTTCATCAGCATCTAATATAGCATTGGTAGGCATGGGTGTTTTCATACAAGATGCCTCAGACATACCAAATTTCTTAACCAGTTCATGTGCATACTTGGTTTGAGAAATGAAGATGCCTTCAGCATGTTGTTTGACTTGCAATCCTAGGAAGAAGGATAGCTTACCCATGCTACTCATCTCAAATTTAGAATGCATTAGGTTAGAAAACCTTCTGCACAATTTTGAGTCAGTAGAACCAAAAATGATATCGTCTACATAAATTTGTACTAGTAGGGTATGGGACTTATGAGTTCTAATAAAAAGAGTTTGGTCTACTCTACCCCTTATAAAACCATTTTCTAAGAGAAAGCATGCTAGGGTCTCATACCATGCTCTAGGAGCTTGCTTGAGACCATATAATGCTTTATTTAATCTAAAAACATAATCAGGATAAGTTGGAGAGATAAAACCTGGAGGTTGTCTGACATAAACTTCCTCTTTGATGTCTCCATTTAAGAAAGCACTTTTGACATCCATCTGATATACTTTGAAGCCTTTGTGAGCTGCATAAGCTAGAAAAATCCTGATCGCTTCTAATCTTGCAACTGGTGCAAAGGTCTGGTCGTAGTCGATTCCTTCTTCTTGAGAGTATCCTTGAGCAACTAGCCTTGCCTTGTTCCTTATAATTACTCCTTGATCATCCAGTTTGTTTCTGAATACCCATTTTGCTCCAACAATGGAATGATCCTTAGGCTTTGGCACTAGTTCCCATACTTTGTTCCTCTCAAATTGATGCAACTCCTCTTGCATTGTAATGATCCAGTATGGATCTTGCTCTGCATCTTGAATGGACTGAGGTTCAATTTGAGATAGGAAGCAGGTGTGCAACAGGTTTTGGTTGACCTGATTTCTGGTTTGCACACCAGCTGAGATTTCTCCAATTATTTGGGAAATTGGATGCTCTCTTGATGTTACTAAATCAACAGGGGGTGTTGATTGTTCACCAACCTATGTTGTTGTTTCCTCTTGTGGTACAACAACTGGCTCTTCAAGTTGAGCTTCAATGTGTTGAGCATTCCCTTCATCTTCACTGCTTTCATCCTCTTGAGTAACCTTTAACCTGTTCAAGTCTTCAACTAGAGAATGTTCCTGCAAAGGTTCTATGGTAGAAGAAATCTTCTCCTTGAAAGACATGTTAGTTTCATCAAAAGAAACATGAACAGATTCCTCAATTTTCAAAGATGATTTGTTATAGACCCTATAGGCCTTGCTGATCATGGAGTATCCCAGAAACACTCCTTCATCAGCTTTGGCTTGAAATTTTGCTAAATATTTCTTGTCATTATTGTGAATATAGCAAATACAACCAAAAATTCTAAAATAGTCAACTTTAGGTTTCTTCCCTTTAAGTAATTCATAGGGAGTCTTTCCCTTTAGTTTATGTATCAGGCTTCTGTTCAGCACGTAGTTGGAGGTGTTCACTGCCTCTGCCAAAAAGGATAGAGGTAGATGAGCATCTGACAACAATGTAGTGACAGATTCAATAAGGGTTCTATTTTTCCTTTCAGCTACCCCATTTTGTTGAGGAGTTCTAGGAGCTGAGAAAGTATGCCTGATCCCTTCACTCTGACAGAACTCTTGCATAAGAAGAGAATCAAACTCTGTCCCATGATCACTTTTGATCAGGGCAATGTGAGTATTCAACTCAATCTGTATACATTTGAGAAACTCTGTCAGACACTTAAAGTTATCAGACTTCTTCCTTAGAAAGAACACCCAAGTGAATCTAGAGAAGTCATCTACAATTACTAAAGTGTAGGATTTCCCTCTTAGGCTTTGTACTGTGATGGGTCCAAATAGATCCATGTGTAACAGATACAATATCCTAGGTGAATCACTCTTATTAAGTGACTTAAAACTGTTTTTAGTTTGCTTGCCTAATTGACAAGCCCTGCAGAGTCCTTCCTTCTTGTAGGGGCCAGAAGGTAGTCCTCTAACAAGGTTGTCCTTGGATAGCCTAGCAATAGTTCTAAGGTTTAGGTGTCCTAATCTCTTATGTCATAAAATATTTGGTCTACAGACTGAATTAAACAAGCAGATATCTACATTGGTTGAAAGAAAGTGTACTAGGTAGATGTTACCTTTCCTTTTACCTGTCAACACTGTTGTGTTGTCCTCTGACTTGATTTTGCATAAGGTTCTGCTGAAGGTCACCTGGTAGCCTTCATCACACAGCTGACTGATGCTGATTAGGTTGTGCTTCAGTCCTTCCACATAAGCTACCTTCTTAAAGGTTACTGATCCAATCTGGACTGCACCATATCCTTTAGTCTGTCCAAAGTTGGAGTCACCAAAGATAACTTTGGGTCCAATCTTGGCTCTGAAGGATGTGAGGTTGTCCTTATTCCCTGTCATGTGCTTAGAGCACCCACTATCCAAATACCATTGTTGGTTAGATGTTGGATAGGTCTTCTCCTGCACATAAAACAATTTACTTGTTTTTGACCCAGTTTACCTTGGGCCTAGGTTGATAACCTCTAAATTCAGAAATGAAAGACATCCCAGGTTGACTCTTATATCCTTCAGGATGATATCTCCTTGGATGTATAATCCATTCAGTATAAGGGTTAAAGGTTTGGGATGAAGAACCCTTAGGATTCAATTTTGATTTGCCTTTGAAAAAGTTTCCAGAGTTCTGACCTCTGTTCGACGATCTTGGAGCTGCGTTCGACGATCTTGGGTCAGATCGTCGAGCTCCGTTCGACGGTCGACTATGGCTGAGGTCAGGTATATGAGATCGTTGACCTGCGTTCGATGACTTTGGCCGAGATCGTCGATCTGCGTTCAACGATGTTTCCTGAGATCGTCGAGCTGCGTTCGGCGATCGTCGATCTTCATTCGGCGATCGTCGATCTACGTTCGACGATTTCTGCTGGAACTTAGTTTTTTGAGGCAGATCAGAATTTTTCCTAGCAACCTCTACAACTCCCTTTCCCTTGTCAGAAATAAACTTGATGGGAGTTGTTAGGACTATAGGTTGGCTGGATGAAGCACCCAAGCCCAGTGTACTGTTAAATCTAGAGTTCACTGTGCTTGTGATGTCCATCAGCTTGATGCTTCTCCCATTAAGGGATTCTTCAAGCTTCTTGGCCTCAGAGAGCTCACTTTTCAGTGTAGCTATCTATTCCCTACAGTTCTCCAACTCCTGAGAGAGTTTGAGGTTTTCTGACTTTAAAACATTGTGTTCAGATAATTGATTTCTGAGAGAGATGATCTCTTTCTCAGACTTTAGCAGGTCTAAACACAGTGCTTTAAATTCATATTTAAAATCTTCTGAACTAAAATCAAAAGAGCTAATTACCTGGTCTTCTTCAGGTTGAGTCTCTGAGTCAGACTCTGACTCCTCTTCCTCTGAGTTGTGTTGTGAGGCATTAATTGCCATCATGCAGAACTCCTTTTCTTCTACATCATCCTCATCATCACTGGAGCTGGAAGAGGCTTCTGACTCCTCTTCTGTCTCACTCCAGGATTCAGCAACAAACCCTTTTCTTGTATGCTTATTTTTGCTTGAAGAAGGTTTGCCATTTCCATTTCTTTTGTAGTCTTTCTCCTTTCTTCTTTCTTTTCTATCCCTTCTGTCCTTGGTCTTGTTCTCTGGATAGTCAGGAACTATGTGCCCTGGTTTCCTGCAACCAAAGCATATAATGTCTTTATTGTTGCTAATGGACTTGTCATACCTTGGCTTGTCCTACTCCTTGTATGACCTTCTTCTGAAGTCCTTTCTGGCCATCTTGTAGAATCTTTTGGCCAACAAGCTGAGTAGTTCATCATTGCCTGTGCTCTTATCTTCAGGCAGATCCTCAGTTGCCTTAAAGGCTATGGTCTTCTCTTTCCTTGTGGCTGGTGAAGCATTCAGACTTTTGGCATCCTTAATTGGCCAGATTCTTGAATCCCAAGTGCTGGGGAAGCACATTAGGATCTTTTCATTAAGTTCTGTCAGAGAAATCTCTTTGTCCAATGTCCTTAGTTCACTGACAATTAGACTCAGTCTGTTGTACATGTCTCCCACTAACTCAGTCTCTCCCTTCTTGAAGTTCTCATATTGGGAGATGAGATGGGATCTTTTGTCCTTTCTCTCATCAGCTGAGCCTGAGACTATTTCTGAGAGCTTGTCCCAAATCTCCTTGGCTGAATTGCATTCAGCTACCTTTTGAAAAATGTCATCTGACATTGTCTGGGCTAGAATGTTCATAGCCTTAGCATCAGCTACCTGCCATTTTTTGATGTCAGCATCTGTTCCTGATGGAGGTGGAACAACATTTGTACTTGTACTCTCTGGGGGTCTTGGACACACTGTCAAAACAGAATTAAAAATATCTTCGTCAATGGAATTCATGTAAAGTCTAATCCTTGCTTTCCAAAGTGCAAACTTTGACAGATTGCACACTGGAGGTCTGGTGCTAGCATAATCTTTGTTTTGGGCCATGATTTGTGCACACAAAATCTAATAATAAAATACAAAAGAAAAACAGATCTAGTTTGGGATCTTGGGGTTCAGGTGTTAGCCTGTACAACCAATCAGATATGGTATGTTTAACCAACCTCGCTCTGATACCAATTGAAAGTGCAACTAGATCTGATATACTCTAGAGAGGGGTGAATAGAGTATATGGTGCTTAAAAACTTTTTACAAGCTTTTACAACAATTGTTGTAATCTGTGTCAGCAGGGAAGCAGTAAAGAATCTAACTACAGCACTAAGCTAAACAAAAACTAAGCACAGAGAGAATCAAGGCCAGAAACAAAAATGAAAGCAAGCAGAATCAGAAGACACAAGGGAATATAGTGGTTCCCCAAACTTGGGTACATCCACTCTTCTACCACCCTAGGTAGGAATCCACTGCAGGATGAGTTGATCAGGTGTCCTGGGCACCAATGAGCTTTTGATAAGGTGCTCAAAAACCAAAGCAGATTTTTTGATCAGGTGTCTTGCCACCAATGAGCTTTTGACAAGGTGCTCAAAAACCAGATTCAAACTTTTGAAGGGAGTTTGAAAAACCCTTTACAGAGTGGGGGTGAGAGAGTGATGGAAGTCTTCTCTTTCTCAAACAACTGAGAAGACTATGTGGATTAATGTCAAAGCTCCCCCTGAATCCTTGAAATCTTCAGGAAGAAAAGCTTTGCTTGAGGGTGATAGGCCTTCAAATATTGAACTCCAGCAATGGATGATTTCAGCAATAGCTGAAATGTTGAGTGTCTGGAGTCTTGAAATGATGTTGGCCTTGAACACTTTGAAAGCTGAAGAGATCTGAAGATTTGAAAATTAGATCTCCTTTGATGAGTGTTCTTCTGAATTCGTTTTGACAGAAGATTTTTGAGTATTTTTCTGTAATTTGTATTGTGTGTGCTCTGTCTTAGAGAGATTCAAAAATCCTGTCTTTTATTCTCTGGTACAGAATAGAATATCATTCTCTGTCAAGGATAGTCGTTGGTCTGCATTGATTGCATCCTTAATTGCATAATCTCTTTTGGAGGAAAGTCCACAGAATTATTCCTTGAAAAATCCCTTGAAACTTGGTCCAGAATTAAATGAAAACGGCTAGCAAATATCTGAATTAATTGCAGAATAACTCCTAACTGATTTGAATTTGAATTCTGGAAGTTATCTGAAATCGTCGAACTGAGCTCTGCTATCGTCGAGCTGAGCTCAGCGATCAGGAAATCTTAAGCAGCAAAAATATCGTCGATCTGAGCTCAAAGATCGTCGAACTGAGCTCAGAGATAAAATTCCAATGCAGAGTCAAAATCGTCGACCTGAGCTCACCGATCGTCGAGTGGAGTTCGACGATATTATGAAGTTGAGCTCAGCGATCGTCGAATGGAGTTCGACGATCTGTCGAAGTTGAGCTAGACGATCGTCGACCGGAGTTTGACGAATCGTCGTGCTGAGCTCGACGATCAGACTTAGTCTCCAGACAGAAAACCTTGGTCTTCAGGGCAGCTTCCAAACCTAGATTTCTAACCCTTAGACTCAATTCTAGTTGACCTATTAAGCTATACAGGAGGTCAAACAAAGGTTCCTAGAGACATAGTGATCCTGACCCAAATTAGTAATAGGGTGTTCCAACAAAGAGCTTCTTTCTTTGATCTTCTGTCATCTGATGCACCTAAAAAAGTTTGTTGTTTAGGCCTTGGTACCACAGCTTCAGGGTGCAGCTCCATATATCTTTCTGAATCAAAAAATTTGCTTGAGGCATATCTTTCAAGTTCCTTCTTTCTTTGTTTAGACAGTGTAGTAAAGCTTGAGGTGTCCTTGCCTTGCTCTTTGGCTTTCTTGATTTGATCCAGGGCAGCTAATTCTTTCATTCTGGCAGTCCAAGCATTAGGGTTATTCTCTGGATCTTCAAAGGGCACTGGAGGCTCATATCTGTTGGAAGGATTATCTTGAGGAGATCTGGATGAGACTACTTCTTTCAACTTGTAGGGAAAAGGACCTAAAGTTGTATCTGATGAAGCTTGTCCTTCCCTAGAGTATGGATGTTGCCTTGAATAGCCTTTTGAGTAGACTTGGAATTCCCTTTGGCTTCCTCTATAATTTTCTCTTCTTGATTGAGAACCTCTGGACTGGCTTCCCCTATATTGAGATCTTGCATGAGGCTGATAGGGGGTTTGGATTTTAGCAGAAGGTTAAGTAGCTGAGCTTCCACTTGCACCTACATCAGGAGGAGGTCGTGGAGGAGGATGAGGATGATGAAACTAAGAAGATCCTTTCTCATATTTCCTTTTCTTCTTCATGACTTTCAATTGGTTCTTGGAATACTGCATCCAATGTTCAGTAATGGGGCAGTCATGAAGAATGTAATAAGGAATATCGTTAGTGTCCTTTACTTTATAGCGGATGCTAGCTTGGCGGAGATTATCGACATGACGAAGAGATTGGAGGCGGACCACTTGAGTAGTGGCAAGTGCGAATTCTGGCTTAAAGAGGTTTCCTTATTGGGGAATGTGATCAGTGGAGCAGGGCTAGCGGTGGATCTGGTGAAGGTGCGTGCCATGAAGGAGTGGTCACCCTTGAAGTCAGCGGCTGATGTGCGTAGCTTCCTTGGACTTGTCGGGTACTACCGCAAGTTCGTGAAAGGATTCTCCAAGATCGCCCTCCCTCTTACTTTATTGATGAAGAAAGGTGTGCCATTTGAGTGGACACCCCAATGTGAAGCGGCATTCCAGGAGCTGAAGGATAGACTTACCTCTGCCCCCATCCTTGCACTTCCGTCTGGGAAGGAAGGATTTCAAGTTTACACTGACGCATCATATCAAGGGATGGGAGCGGTATTGATGCAGCACGGGCACGCGATTGCTTATTCTTCAAGACAACTGAAGAAGCATGATATTAATTAAACAGTTCACGATTTGGAGCTTGGAGCAGTGGTGTTCGCCTTGAAGGTTTGGAGGCATTATCTATATGGCATCCACTGCGAGATCTTTTCAGATCACAAAAACTTGAAGTACGTTCATACTCAGAAGGAGTTGAACTTGAGACAACGGCGGTGGTTAGAATTTCTATGCGACTATGAGTTCACCATGAACTACCACCCCGGAAAGGCGAACTCGGTGGCCGATGCATTGAGTAGAAAGGTACCAGGTTCTAACCCAGAGTCTCGGTTGATGAATATGGAGTTGGCTCGGATGATTGAGGAGATGGATATTACATTGATATTTAAGGCTCCTTCGGCAGAGTATACATAGTACTTGGCAAGCATGAGCATAGTTTGTGATATCCGGGACCGAATCAGAGTGGAGAAAGGAATGGATGCGGCTCTGGCCCTGACAATCAAGTCAATCGAATATGGGACTATGGATGAGTATACGCTAAAAGACGCCCTCATTTATTTTCGTGGCCGGCTCTACATTCCCAAGGGCAGTAAAATTTGGGAGGATATCTTGAGAGAGGATCATTGCTCACAATATTCAGTGCACCCGGATATTGCTAAGATGTACGCCGGTTTGCGGAAGACCATGTATTGGCCGAGAATGAAGAAAGATGTCAGATATTTTGTTACACACTACGAAGCTTGTCAAAGTGTGAAGGCGGAATGCAAGAGTCCCGGTGGTTTGCTACAATCGTTGCCCATCCCAGAGTCGAAGTTTGAGGAGGTTTCCATGGACTTCATCCATGGGTTACCTCGCTCACGCTCCGGGAATGATTCGGTGTGGCTGATAGTTGATCGCCTGACGAAAGTAGCCAGGTTTATCCCTATGAAGAAAGAAGCTCATGTGAATGTCTTAGTACGCCTCTTTGTGGAGCAGTTCGTATGGTATCATGGCGTGCCTAAGACGATCATTTCTGACCGTAATGGTCGCTTTACCTCCAAGGAGTGGAAAGCGGTTCAGGCGTATTTTGGGTTCGCGCCTTACCTTTAGCACCGCGTTTCATCCCCAGACGGAGGGGCAATCTGAAAGGACCATCCGGACATTGGAAGATTTGTTGAGATTATGTGTGTTGGATAGAGGAGAGTCGTGGGAAAGGCTCTTACCGTTGGTAGAATTCTCCTACAACAACAGCCACCAGGCTAGTATCGGTATGGCTCCTCATGAAGCTCTTTATGGAAGGAGGTGTAGAACCCCCTTGTCTTGGGTGCAAGATGAAGACCCGAAGGCTTTGGGTGTTGCATATATTGAGGATACCGATGTGGTGGTTAGACTGATACGGGATCGCATGTTGGAGGCTCAAAGTCGGCAGACGAAGTATTATAATGCAAGACACCAGATGGTGGAGTTTCAAGTGGGTGATAAGGTGTTCCTAAAAATCCGACCGATACATGGAGTGTCACGTATGCGTAGTGTGAAAAAGCTCATCCCAAGGTATGTTGGGCCTTATATTATATTGGAAAGGATTGGCTCGTTGGCCTATCGGTTTTAGTTACCGTCCGAGCTAGAGAACCTCCACGACATGTTCCAAGTGTCGTCGCTTTGGAAGGCGCTGTTGCAGCCCGATCAATACATCCCCACAAATGATGGTGCTGTGGCGTCTGATAGGTCTATGTGACTAGAGTCGGTGCGGATCGTAGATAACGAGACAAGAATGTTGCACCACAAAAGTGTTCCCTTGGTGAAGGTGCTATGGTCTAATCATGGGAAGGAGGAACATACATGGGAGCCAATGGATTTGATGTAAAAACGCTATCCGGAGTTGTTTGCTCAAGATAATTTTATTTAAAAGCATATTATATTTTCTGTTATGCTTTTATCCCGATAACCTAAGCCTGGTTTCGGGGACTAAATCTTTTATTTTGTTTATAGGATTTGTAACATCCCGAATCGCACTAGGCCCCTCGTGCGTGTTTTTGAGTCAGGAGTGCTGACTTGGGTTCAGGGGAGTGCTGACAACTGGGCAACACATGTGAAAATGAAGAGAAATCAGTCAAGTATAGGACACGGGTAGAGACACAGGTGTGTCCCTACCCGTGTGGGAGTGGCCAGCTCTCGAGTTGATGACTCGAGTATGTCCAGAGAAGGACACGGGTAGTGACACGGGCGTGTCACTACCCGTGTGAAGTGACACGGGTAGAGATACGGGCGTGTCCCTACCCTTGTGTGTGTGTGTCGAGTTGAACTCAACAGAGCGTGTCGAGATCGACGAAGTGTGTCGAGATCGACGAAATGTATGACATGGGTAGAGACACGGATGTATCCCTACCCGTGTGTCGTTGTGTCGAGTTGAACTCGACGAGGTGTGTCAAGATCGACGAAGTGTATGACACGGGTAGTGACACAGGCGTGTCCCAACCCGTGTTTGTGTCGAGTTGGACTCGACGAAGCGTGTCGAGATCGACAAAGTATGTCGAGACCGACGAAATGTATGATACGGGTAGAGACATAGGCGTGTCCCTACACGTGTGTCTGTGTGTCGAATTGAGTTCGTCGAGATGTATCCAGAGAAGGACACAGCCAAGGATACGGCCAGGGAACATGGTCGTGTCATTTGGACACGGGTCGGGATATGGGCGTGTCCCTACACGTGTCGAGTATTAAACCGACACTAAAATCATCATTGACGCTTCGCTCGAAGCAGGTCACGGGTAAGGACACGGGTGTAACAACCCCATCCGTTTACATCGTATATACAAGAAGGTCCAGTCGGGGCCCCACAACATGTACCACAAAACAGGCGATGACGTTACAGTATGATACCAAAGTAGTGCAGCGCACCCTAACACATTGCATTCTAGCGGAAGCCTATAACACTACACTTGGACTCCACACCTGAATGTCCAACATAGAAACTCCACAATTTCTACATCATAGGAATGTCTTACAACACATATAAACAGTTGGCCTTATGGCCTTACAGGGCTTTCAAATCAGTGGCCTCAAACATTGGCACACAAGCCGGCCATATCAAAAGAACCATAACATTTCCATTTCGTTTAGCCTTCAAGGGCTAGCAATGGCACCAGCAAAAACAGCAGGGACTACAACCCGTATGCGTCCCGCTCGGCTCTCCAGCACCTGCGCAGGGACATTCCACCCAACGGTGGAAAACAGAGGCAACGGTCAGCATTCAGCTGACCAAATTATAACGAAGCTACCCCTTTCTCGGGGCAGCGGTATTCTTCCGTGCATGCATAGCATATCACAAGCATGTATATATACATCACATATAATGTGCTTTCACGAACACATGCCATCACAATTGTCAGCCATCCGGCCCGACGATCCGTGCACTCAGGGCACCTTCTTGGTGTACCGGCGAACCAAGGTCCCACCACCATATCAGGGTCGCACCCCAATGGTAAATCACTTGAGCATTTACTCCATGGCGTGCAACCGGAGTTTCTAGTCTTATACACCGGGATTGGCCCGTAGCCCCCCATTGTATCATGGCGCGCAAGCCTAAGACTCTTGCTATGCGCTCCAACAGACCACACTTTCAGGTCTCACGTCGGACGGACATAACACAAGTCGGATCCTCCACCCCCATTGCTCAAATCGCCTTGCCATCACCGAGTACGGCGTACTCGCGACTACAAAAAGGACGGGTCGGTCTCACCAATCCTGTTCTGGCATTCAAGCCTGGGCATTTCTCTTACACCCATTTCATATCACAACATCAACGGGTCTTTCCAGGGCACACCAGTACCTCCTGCTACTCTCTTCACAGGTGGACACCGCAAAGATCACAAATGTCAGGGGTCTTTCCTAGCTACCACGCCAGTACTTCCTGTTACTCTCTTCACAGGTGGACTCCCTATGAACATTAAGCATTACAAAGGGTATTTCCTGGAATTTCAATCCAGCACTTCCTGCTACTTCCTTTCACGGGTAGAACCCAACAGCACATGCAGCACACACATAACACGGATATTTTCCTGGACTACCACTCCAGTACTTCCTACTACTTCCTTTCACAGGTCCAATCCGTCGACTCCTAAACTACGCATTTATCACGGAGTCTTCTCCGGTTCGTATACAACATCACCAGTCCAGACCAACATGTCCAGATGGGCTTCACACAGCATGCCTATTCCGTACTCACTTTATGGATCTATATGAAAGGGGATTCCATGAATCAACCCAAAAGACTCCCAAAATCAGTCACCCTTTGGTGGGGGAATCACGCATATGCCAAAAAGGAAGCCTTCACATGGCTAAGAAGAAAGATCGTTACCCTTGAAGACCGCTTCGGTGACATGAACTCCTAGCTCGCTAGAAAGTTCGCAATATATTTTCCTTCGCAAAGATGGCCTCAGATCTCAGCTTGACACTCTCAAACTCCACCAGAGATCAGCCCCTCTTCTTCTTCCTCCTTCTTCCTCTCTCTTTCTCTCTCTAAGCTTTTTATAAGATGAAGGCAAGAACATAATGAGACTTCTTTCTCAAATCTCAGCCTTAAGGAAGCAGGGAGGACTCTCAGCTGTTAGATCCCAGCTGAAGAAAAATGTACGGCCACAAAAAAGCCTAAAACTCGCTTTTCGGTTGTGACATGCCCTATGACACGCCCGTGTAATAGGCTGTGTCGTTAAGCGGTGCACAAAATGCCTTATCCCGAAATAGGTCACGGCAAGAGTACACGCCCATGACATCCAAGTCACGCCCGTGACACGGGGCGTGTACTTGCACTCGACGATCGTCGAGCAAATATCTTCGACCACAGGGGGACATGCCCTTTCGACACGCCCGTGTCGAATGGGACACACCTTTGTTGCCTGGCGTGTTCCCGCTGTCGACGAATGTCGAGTTCATTTCATCGACCGAAGAACTCATGTGTCGACAGGGGAGGTCACGCCCGTGACAAGTCACCGACACGCCCGTGACATGGGGCGTGTCCCTCCCGAACACTTCGTCTAATGCATTTTCATCGACGTCACGACTGCTACGCACCCGAGCAGGACACGCCCTGGTACACGCTCGTGTCCCAGGCCGTGTCGCCCAAAAATTTGCCATGTTAAAATTTGGGTCATTACAACGGGCATGTCCCTACCCGTGTCAATTTTCATATATAAGGGTTGTGAAAACCCTAGCCGTTTTCACTCCTCATTCCAGCCATTTTTCCAGAGAGAAAATTCTGTAGAGAGGGAAAACTGCTGGAGCAAGTCTTGGAGGAGAAGATCCGCCGCCACCGTGAAAGAGAAGATGTCGCCGAGAAGAGTCACAAGATCCATGGCCGGAAATAGTGGAAACGACGGTTATGAGGTGAGCTTCCTCCCCTCTCCCTTGGTGTTAGATCTATAGATATCCAGGTGAGATGTCGACTCAAAAGAGTCTAGACTAGTGAGATGGTGATTTCTCTAGGAAGAGGCCGTTCTAGGGCTTGTGCTCTAAGGCTAGTTGTGTCTTCAACCTCTCCAACCTTCTATGTGAAGATGGGGCATGGTTTCGTGAAGAATCATAGCCTAAAGAGGGTGAATAAGGGAGGAGAAATTTCTGGTGTGATTTTGGAAGACCAACTTGAGGAGGAAGATGAACCGACGCCGTTCATTCATCTTTAAGATGCGTGCAGAATCTGTGTTCTGCGCGCAGCGAGCTTCTTGGCCATTTTCAGGTGTGATGTGGCCAGATCTGGGCTATCAACTAAACACAAAAGTTGAAGCTATTGAAAATACCTTTCCAAAGAATAGTTGCATGACTTCAGGCGAAGTTTGTAGCCACAGGAAAGTCTGAACGAAATTGACATCCGGCAAACCTGCATGCAGAAATTGTGTTTTGTGCGCAGTGGATTTGAAGCTGATTTCAAATAGGTTACATTCAAATCTGGGTTATGGGCTGAATATGAAAGTTGTAACCCATGGAAAGGCCTTTCCATCGAGGGGCTACACGTCTTAACCGGATTCCTGTATCTTCGGGAATCTCAGATTGAAGTTGTTGTCCAGATTTATTCTCCACTTAAATTATGGGTTTTATATAATATGGATTTGGATTCGGTGGAATCGATGTTGCAATTTAACTGGAGATTTTGGTGAACTATTTTATGTTAACCACCGTAGTACTATGAATGATGAAGATTACTAATTAGATTTCATATAATTGAATTGTGAAGCAAGCTTACTTAAACGAAATGACTTGTTAGAAATTGGTAGACTATTACATATGCGCATTATGTTATATTATGTTGAAATCATTTGGAACGACATATAGAAGGATAAACTATGACCATGAGTATGTTTGATGGTTGGAATGAAATTTAGTAGTCCAGTACTTAGATCGTAGTCTACCTAGGGGTAGTATTGTGGAAGGATGTTAGTGCGGTGTTGACCATCACTAGTTGGGTTAGTCTTGAGATGAGGTATAGACGGACGGTTGGGCTTGGTCCTCGGTGTTCACGTCCCGAGGATCCTTCCGTATCGAGTGGATGGTTAGGCTGTGTCCTCATGCTTACTCCTGAGGCCCCTTCCATGTACGGTGATGTGGAATTTACATGCGGTGTGAGTCGACACGTGGTGTCGTAATCCTTGGTTAAGGATAGGGTGGCAGGTCTACGGGCTCGCCGATCGTCACACTGATGAGAGTTGACAGTTAGACTTTAGGCGGTTGGGCTGTGTCCTCGGTGTTCACGTCCCAGGGCCCCTTCCGTGCTAAGTGAAAGTTTGGGCTGTGTCCTCGTGCTTTCTTCCGAGGCCCCTTCCGGGTCACACAAGGTCAGTTCGGGGCTGAGTTCTCGGTGCACATCTACCTGAGACCCCCGCTGGGTCATAGTATGCATGGGCTCCGTTGTTGTGTTCTTAGCGTTGAGGCGTACGGAGGCCTAGGTGAAGTAGTGTGGATACCCACCTAGTAGTAGAGATGCCCGCTCTACTGTCACCGCCTGGCCACGACGGTTGATGCCTGAGAGGTTAGCTACCTACTCGAAAAGTGGGAACAATAGTCTATGTCGATATAGTAGTTGCATGTCTGTGAGCATGGGTGACTCATTGCATAGCATACATTTCACGACATTTCATTACACAACAAGATCCTCATCGTATAGGTTTGTATGGGCACTCCTATACGATAAGTTACTTTTATATAACCTGATCCTTAACTTATAAGCTTGTATGGGCATCCTTATAAGTTAAGTTACTTTCTTGCTGTAATTACTCATACATGATGCTTCGTTTCTACTATTGTAGAAATGCTAGTTTATTATACTGTTAATCATGTTGTACCATTACCACCTGCTTGTACCTGTTTATACTATTTACTATACTTTGTACCCTTGCTTTTTTCTCCGCCGGTGGCGAGGAGTCGCCGGGGGAGCGGATGTGAAGTCACTTAGTTTTTTCGACTAACAGTTGCTACGTCTTCCTTTTTAGGTCACCCCACAAGTAGATGATGAGTCCAAATTTTACACTGATTTTTGGACTCATCTGGGCCAGTTTTTTCGTCTTAACACTGTACTTGAGAGCTATAACTGCTTATATTTGTTTACGTGTCTATTTCATGATTAAGTGCACTTTAGGCCCGTTTCCGCGTGCTTTATTTGTTTCTGTGTTTTTGTTGTTCTTTAGCCATGTCTTGAGAATGTGGTGTGCACTTTTGGTGGCCTATCTGCCTATTCTGCTGGTGCAGGGTTCGTGTGCGTGCTCCGGAACCGCTCGGGAGAGCCCAACGATACAGGAACACTACGCACGACCACTGGATTTATTGCGCCAAACCACTGGTCGTGCGCCACCGATCGTGCGTATTATATTCTCCTTTTTCCTAATTCTGCCAGGGTAATCGCACGAGCACTGGCCGTAGTGCGCACGACCACTGCTCGTGCGCCACTGCTCGTGCGCGTTTACCCCTTGTTTTCTGCAAATCTTTTCTAGCCAATCGCACGATCAGTGGATTCAGTGCGCACAACCACTGGTCGTGCGCCACTGATCGTGCGCTTATCTGCTGATGTTTCTATCCAGGTTGCAGGTTTAATTGGAAATGGCGCATGATCATTGACATACAGTGCGCACGACCACAGGTCGTGCGCCACTGATCGTGCGCTCTGCTTTTGATGCCTCTGTATTTAAGGGCCTGCTCCGCGATTTAGGTCAAGGCTCGTCATTTTCTGTGATCGGGGAGTGCGCGGGAAGCGCCATTTTACTTCTCCAGCTGCTCCATCACCTCCACCTTCATCGGGAGTCCATAGTCGGCTATTCCGAAGGTTTCCAAACCCTCCGGCGAAGCTTCCGGCCATTGATGACCTCAACTCCAAGCTTTCCATCGGAGTTGGAGAAGAAGACAACCTAGAGAATGGACTCAAAGGCCTTCGAGGTGACAGCTCGTTGGTACTGGAAACCTCCTCGGACTGAGCCCAGAAGTGGATTGACAACTCGCTATTCCAGCCACGACCTGCGGTGGATCTTCACCCTCTATTGGTTTACTCCTCTTCCCCTTCCTCTGTTGTATGGAATGATATAACATTGTAATGAACTACATGTTCTATTCAATATCTAATGGAATGTTTGTAGTTTTCTTATGCTTGTAAGTTGTGTGTGTGAATGCGCCTTGCCCACTCCACATCTACTCCATACCCTTGTTTCACCCGATTGCACTCGCACAAGAACACTTCCACCCATTAGCTTTCCGGCCACTCGCCCAACTGAAGTTCGGCATCGCGGCCGATATAGTCACCTCACCTTGTGAAGCGGTGCCTTCGACCTGCATAGCTTTAATTAGTTTATTAGATCAAACAACCACAATCTCTCAAGTCCCCTTTTTACTCTTCTTCTAAGTATAACCCTCATAATAATATTTTCTGAACAATTGCCGCTCTATGCTAATTGAATTCCTCAAGAGACCGACACTCGGGGATTTATTCCCAAACTTTATTACTTGTGCGACCGGTGCGCTTGCCGATTTACACGCATCAAGTTTTTGGCGTCGTTGCCAGGGAATGCAACTGTAGAGCGACTTATGATGACTGAAAATATTATTATAAGAGTTAGTGTTTTTGACTGCTATTTCCTTGTGTAATGTTTGCCGCAGTGAATGCAGGGTCGAGGCACATGATATCTAGTAGCCTACTACCCCTTTTCATTCAAGCCACTTTCAATGACTACTATTCAGCAGTAGACTTATAAAGCAAGCCCTACCAACCTCACATACCGAGCAGAAACGGGAAATAACAGTTTCGAGATCTCGCCTGACCTCATCGAATACATCATCGAAACTGCCAATTCAGCGGAGATGGAAAAGTAGATGCATTATGCCACGTGCAGTGGTTCTTAGAAATTTACAACACTTGTACACCAAACGCTGCCAACAATGAGCAACAGAGGATCCGACTCTTCTCCTTCTCTCTGAAAGACGAAGCAAAGCGATGGTATCAAGATATTCGGAAGGGAATATCCTCATCCTGTAAACAACTCGAAAGGAAATTCTTAACCAAATTCCGCCAACCGATGCTAGCAATAGACAATTACAAGGAGCTCATCACCTTAACCCAAAGAAATGAAGAGACATTGTTCGATACATGGGAGCATTTCCAGTCCCTGCGAAGGGAATGCTGCAGAGTGGAAATGTCAGACATCCTCCTAATCCAAACTTTCTACTTCTGCATCTCAGATAGATTCCGACCATTACTTGATGTCGCAGCCGGTGGAACTCTGTTTAACAAATCCAGCGAGGATGCCTGGGAAGTTATAGACAACATTGCCCAAACTAGTAGGCATTGGAACTCTCCGCCTTCTCCCAACATTCCGGTAGAGATAAATTCAGTAGTCTTTGATGAATCCACCGACCACAATCCCTCGTCAAAGACAGAGCAATTTTTCGCTTATGCGTGCAAAATGATGGAGATGTTCAATGAACAAGCCACCACCATTCAATGTCCTACAAACTGCCATAGGGATTCTCACGGAAACGTTATTATGTTCAGTCAATCAGAAACAGGAAATGGTACATACTATGAGATTGAGAAGCGGAAAAAGCCTAGAGAGGGCCTCACCTTCTGATCCTCCTACACAATCACTCCGCGAGCCCATTGTTGATTTGATAAAGGAACCTCCTTCCTCACTGACCACGCAAGAACCCATGGCAGTACCACAACCTGTGAAGAATGTCGTGAAGCCGCCATTTCCCCACCGACTGCAAGACGAAAAGGCTGAAAAGCAATTCCATAAATTCCTCGAGATCATGAAAGGAGTCCAAATAAGTATACCTCTGACAGAAGCTATCACTCAGATCCCAGGATATTCCAAGTTCCTAAAGAATCTCATCTCACAGCGTAAATCTTTAGAAGGACTGAAAACGATCAATCTCACTGAAGAATGCTCAACTCTCCTTGCCAACTATTCCCCAACCAAACGCAGAGATCCGGGCAGTTTCACCATCCCCTTCAGAATCGGCCTCCACAGATTTCGGACGCACATTATATGATTTGGGAGCTTCAATAAATCTAATGCCGCTCTCCATCTTCCGCGAGCTAGGAGTTGGGATTCTACAGCCCACCCACCTGAGGTTGCAATTAGCTGACAGATCGATAAAACAACCGGCCGGGATAGTCGAAGACCTCACTGTCATGGTCAATAACCTCGCCTTCCCAGCAGATTTTTGTTGTTCTCGACATCATGGCCGATCTCAAAGTGCCTATAATCCTAGGACGACCCTTCCTTGCCACAGCCCGTGCCATTATCAACGTCGACGAAGGAGAGCTAACCCTAAGCCTGGTGGAAGAAATGATTTCTTTCAACGCCCACAAACCTCCCCAACATCTCAGAATCACCAACTGCGACGAAGCAGATTTGATAGACAAACCAGACATGCACAGCGAAATGATACTTGACCCAGCCGAGCCAGTGTCGGAAGAGGAAGATGCATCAGACACAACCGTCCACACTAATGTCCCGAGAACCCCACATCCAACCAAAGAACCTTTCATCACATCTACCGTCACAACCACTGCTACAACTCTGAAGCCCCTACCCGAATCCCTGAAATACGCTTTCCTAGAGGAAGGCACAGCATGCCTAGTCATCATCTCCGCATCCCTCTCTGTCGACAATGAACTCGCCCTGGTCGATGTCTTAAAGAAATACAAAAATGTTTTTGGACGTTCATTAGCCGACATAAAAGGGATCAGCCCGGCGTTTTGCATGCACAAGATTCTGCTTGAAGATCAATACAAACCGTTGGCACAACCTCAAAGGAGACTGAACCCCAAGATGCATGAAGTGGTACAGGCAAAAGTAATAAAATTGCTTGACGCGGGTATCATTTACCCAATCAGCGACAGCAAATGGGTCAGCCCAGTGCAAGTGGTGCCCAAAAAGGGCGGGATTACTGTGGTGGCCAATGAAAAGAATGTATTATTACCCACCCGCGTGGTCACCGGGTGGAGAGTCTGCATAGACTACCAGAAACTGAATGAGGCTACCCGCAAAGATCATTTCCTGCTACCCTTCATCGATCAGATGCTGGAAAAATTGGCCGGTCAGGAATACTATTGTTTCCTCGACGGGTATTCAGGATACAATCAAATCACAGTTGACCCCGACGACCAAGACAAAACGACGTTCACGTGCCCATCCGGCACCTTCGTGTTCAGGAGAATGCCATTCAGATTGTGCAACGGCCAAGCAACCTTCCAGCGATACGTGATTGCCATCTTCGGCGACATGATTGGAGACTTTCTCGAAGTCTTCATGGACAACTTTTCCCTTTTCGGGAACAGCTTCGATGCCTGCCTCGCGAATCTAGCCAAAGCTCTGAAGCGTTGTGAAGATACAAATCTCGTCTTGAATTGGGAAAAATTCCATTTCTTGGTTCGCGAGGGCATCGTCTTAGGCCACAAAGTGTCTCACAGGGGGTTCGAAGTCGACCAAGCGAAAGTTAGCATCATCAAAAATCTTCCTCCTCCATCTTCCGCCGAGGGCACCTGCAGCTTCTTGGGACACGCTGGTTTCTACAGAAGATTCATCAGTAATTTCTCATCAATATCCAAGCCCCTCATAAATCTGCTAGCCAAGGACATCCAGTTTGACTTCGACAAAAAATGTATGCAAGGCTTCGAGACTCTCAAAGACCGACTCATCTCCGCTGCAATCTTGGTGGCCCCAGATTGGACTTTTCCCTTTGAAGTCATGTGCGACGCAAGCGATGTTTCAGTCGGAGCGGTGCTCGGTCAAAGGAAAAACAAAATCTTTCATACTATCTCCTACACCAGCCGGACCCTCAACGATGCTCAACTGAATTATACCACTACAAAAAAGGAGCTATTGGCAGTAACCTTCGCTTTCAAAAAATTCCATTCGTACTTAGTGTTATCTAAGGTCATTGTCTACACTGACCATGATGTACTAAGGTATTTATTCAAAAAGAAAGACGCCAAGCCCCGACTAATCCGTTGGATTCTGCTACTACAAGAATATGACATCGAGATCCGAGACAAGAAAGGGGTCGAAAATATCATCGCCGATCACCTATCAAGATTGGAGAGCGACACCGAATGAGTTGTACACAGATGCGAACGTAACGAGATTGCCGACTGCTTCCCGGACGAAAGATTATTCGCCATCTGTTCCCTCACTCCGACAATCCCGTGGTACGCAGATATGGCCAACTACCTCGCTTGCAAATCTGTCTCCCCTCACCTGTCATCGCATCAAAAGCGAAAACTACTGTCCGACGCCAAATATTATTTCTGGGAAGACCCGTTACTATTCCGTACTTGCAACGATGGCATCATCAGGCGTTGCGTACCCGAGACCGAATTCCAATCCGTCTTAACACACTGCCACGATCGGGAGTCCGGCGGTCATTTCGACGCCACCATAACGACACGCAAGGTACTACAATGTGTCCTATTTTGGCCAACCCTTTTTAGAGACACCCAAGCATACATCGCAAAATGCAATGAATGCCAAAGGACTGGAAATATCTCCAAGAGGGATGAAATGCCTCTCAACAACATGCTCGTCTGCGAACCATTCGACGTTTGGGGGATCGACTTCATGGGACCCTTCCCAATGTCGCACGAAAAACTCTATATTATTGTCGCAGTCGACTATGTTTCCAAGTGGGTCGAAGCCGAAGCTGTCGCCGCAAATGATGCCCGCACCATATTGAATTTCATACACAAGAACATTTTCTCTAGATTCAGCGCCCCGCACACCATCATCAACGACGGCGGGAGCCATTTCTACAACAAGTCGTTCTTGCAACTCATGAAGAAGTTTGGAGTCCACCACAAAATCTCTCTTGACCTACCATCTCCAAACCTGTGGGAAAGTAGAGGTCTCAAACCGTGAGCTCGAAAGAATCATCGAAAAATCCGTCCATTCCAACATAAAAGAGTGGGCCAAGAATGGTCGATGATGCCTTATGGGCGTACATAACCGCCTTCAAAACCCCTATCGATATGACCCCTTTTCAACTAGTCTACAAAAAAGCTTGCCACTTGCCGATCGAGCTTGAAGACAAAGCGCTATGGGCAACCAAATTACTAAACATGGACATCGAAGCCACAACAGATAAGCGCCGCACTCAACTGAACGAATTCGAGGAGCTCCGACATTTCACATATGAAAATGCGCGGATATACAAAGAAAGAACAAAAAAATGGCATGACCGTCACATCATCCCAAAAGAATTCTAACCAGGAGACCAAGTCCTGATGTACAATTCCCGCCTTCGCTTATTTCCAGGAAAGCTCAAATCGCGGTGGAGCGGCCACTTCACAGTGATCAGGAGTCTCCCCCTTTGGCGCCATCGAAGTAGCCGGGAAAAGCGGAGACAATTTCAAAGTCAATGGGCACCGGCTAAAATTATATGATGGCGGCACAGCCACCGGCGTATCTCAAAGCCTGCAGCTCGCCGACCCCAAGCAAAGCGATAACGATACTCCTTGATCGACAATGGCAGCATAGACAAATGAGGACCACCACTCCACTCCGCAACTACCCCTGCACGTTGTTCACCAAATTTTGTATCTCAAGAACATAATTGATCTTTTATATTTATTTATTTTTCTTTCAGACTGCAAAGAACTCTGTATTATAACTGCTAATACAAGTATTTGGTCCACCTTAAGGACGGTAAACCAAAGTGGCTTTCGGGAGACAACCCAAGTTGGACCATTTGGTCCTGTGTTGTGTTTTGAGTTCTTTATATATATATATATATGTGTGTGTGTGTGTGTGTGTGTGTGTGTGTGTGTGTGTGTGTGTGTGTGTGTCCATATTTTGTTTTGCGTGCATATTTCAATCGCAGGTGCAGGAATTTTTGAGGCTCGGCACCTTGGCTGCACTTGGACATCTCTTCACACGACCGATATGCTCAATTTTGAGCATAGGTACTTCTTACACTAGCTCTCTTATTCACATTTGGAATGCTCATTTTTACTAGTTGTCGAATTTAAGTCTGGGGGGAGAATATTCTTGTGGTCACTACACAACACATTTTGTTGCATACCAGTCTCTTGTTTAGTTATTTCATGATCTCTGTCGCACACACTGAATCACCCACATGAGTGCGCTCTTATCCACGCGCACAACTCGAGTCAAATGTATTGTTTTTTGTGTAAACTTTAAAATAGTGGTGCTGGCTTCAGATTTCAGGATAGAGTAGTTCGAAACTCATGCAGTGCTCCTAATCGAGTACTCATGGTTTGTGTAGAAGTAATATAGATTTAATTTTTCTTTATGCTCGTAGATTTATATTTTTCTGCAGATGTAAATATTGTTTGTACTACTCAAAATTTGAATCTGGAGTAATCGAACGATAATGTAGGAATGTGTGTAGCTCCCACTAGACTCGTATTGCTCGAGTTGGGAGGAAGGATCATCTTTCTCGGTGGCCAAGAACTTGCACTAAGCTATTCTTGAAGCATTGGTGCCCGGTTAGTCAAGAGTGAGCATGACGTAGGCCATCATTTTGGCTAGTTTGAGCCTTGTTTCGCATTTCCTACCCGTTAACCGTTGCATGACAAATTTGTGCCTACCCATTCTTTGATTTAGCTCCACTCACATTCACCAAGGCTTGAAGCTAAACCCACCATCGCAATACAATGCTTGAGCTTGTTTAAATTTACTATTTTGATGATGTTGTGATATGTGGAAATCGTGTAATGTGGTGCTGAATTCGTAAACTTTTGATTGCTACGTTTGGGGATTGCAAACGCAGAAGAGAAAGAAGAAAAGCAAAAAAAAAAAAGAAAAATCTGAAAGAATTGCTTTGAGAATTCTATCCCCATCTTATTTATTGATTTTGGTCGGGTTAGGCGGTGTACATGCCCGGTTTTCAAGCTCAGTCTGGGGGTGTGTTACACGTGCATTTCTAAGTGGATGTATTAGTTAGGTTTTTGTTCGCTCGCTTTGGTTGCATGTAGCCTTCATGTTTATCATTGCCTACCAAACCTTAGCCTAAGCCCCATTCTCTCCTACAAGTCCCACTGATTCACGCTTGAGTCTAACACGCGATGTGGTGAGAGTATGAACGTGCAAGTGTATGGTCCCCGACATTGATGGATATCTTTGGAGGTGATCACGAGCTCCGATCTTTGGCAATGCTCACCTTAGTGGCCTGCCTACTTTCTTCCTACACATGATCGCAAGATTCTCCAGAATTGTAATTTTGAGCAAATACAATATTTATTTACGCCAGTCGAATAGTTTAAACTACGTAGTATAATTAAAACGTTTTTCTATTATATCTTCTATGCACATGATGTATTTGATTTCTCGTCTTACTTTTTTTTGAAATTTCTGAGCTAGTTAGCTATTTTCTAGTTCACGGAGTGATGATTTGCTCGGGACGTGCAAATGGTTAAGTCTGGGGGTGTGATGAGTCCAAATTTTACACTGATTTTTGGACTCATCTGGGCCAGTTTTTTCGTCTTAGCATTGCACTTGAGAGATATAACTGCTTATATTGTTTACGTGCCTATTTCATGATTAAGTGCACTTTAGGCCCGTTTTTGTGTGCTTTATTTGTTTCTGTGTTATTTTTGTTATTTAGCCGTGTCTTGAGAATGTGGTGTGCACTTTTGGTGGCCTATCTGCCTCTTATGCTTGGTGCAGGGTTCATGTGCGTGCTCCGGAACCGCTTGGGAGACCCCGACGATATAGGAACACTACGCACGACCACTGGACTTACTGCGCACGACCACCGGTCGTGCGCCACCGATCGTGCGCATTACATTCTCCTTTTTCCTAATTCTTGCATGGGTAATCGCACGAGCACTGGCCGTAGTGCGCACGACCACTGGTCGTGCGCCACTGCTCGTGCACGTTTACCCCTTGTTTTCTGCAAATCTGTCCTAACCAATCGCACGATCAGTGGATTCAGTGCGCACGACCACTGGTCGTGCGCTTACATGCTGATGTTTCTATCTAGGTTGTAGGTTTAATTGGAAATGGTGCACGATCATCAACCTACAGTGCGCACGAACCACTGGCCGTGCGCCACTGATCGTGTGCTCTGCTTTTGCTGCCTCCGTATTTAAGGGCCTGCTCCGCGATTTAGGTCAAGGCCCATCATTTTTAGCGAAATCGGGGAGTGCGCGGGAAGCGCCATTTTACTTCTCCAGCGGCTCCATCACCTCCACCTTCGTCGGGAGTCCATAGCCGGCTATTCTGAAGCTTTCCAAACCCTCCGGTGAAGCTCCCGGCCATTGACGACCTCAACTCCAAGCTTTCCACCGGAGTTGGAGAAGAAGACAACCTAGAGAACGGACTCAAGGGCCTTTGAGGTGACAGCTCGTTGGTACCGGAAGCCTCCTCGGACTGAGCCCGGAAGCGGATTGACAACTTGCTATTCCGGCCACGACCTGCGGTGGATCTTCATCCTCTGTTGGTTTACTCCTCTTCCGCTTCCTCTGTTGTATGGAATGATATAACATTGTAATGATCTACATGTTCTATTCTATATCTAATGGGATGTTTGTAGTTTTCTTATGCTTGTAAGTTGTGTGTGTGAATGCGCCTTGCCCACTCCACATCCACTCCATACCCTTGTTTCACTCGATTGCACTCGCACAAGAACACTTCCACCCATTAGCTTTCCGGCCACTCGCCCAACCGAAGTTCGGCATTGCGGCCGATACACTCGCCTCACCTTGCGAAGCGGTGCCTTCAACCCGCATAGCTTTAATTAGTTTATTAGATCAAACAACCACAATCTCTCAAGTCTCCTTTTTACTCTTTTTCTAAGTATAACCCTCATAACAATATTTTCAGAACTGTTGCCGCTCTATGCTAATTGCATTCCTCATGAGACCGACACTCGGGTATTTATTACCAAACTTTATTACTTATGCGGCCGGTGCGCTTGCCGATTTACACGCATCAGTAGAGCAACCGCAGACTTTGCAGCAGGACAGCCAAGCCAGGATGACAGGGCCTGAAGGGACGGTACCATCGCTACCGTCAGTTACTAATGTGTATGTTGAGTGACTCTGATGTAGCCCTTTTGGGCAGAAACTAGTTGTACTCTTATATATTGTAGAAGCATGTTTTAGCTTCTCTTATTTGATGTACTTTGGACTTATATACTTTGTGTGGATTTGACTTCTCTCTTTTTTATTTTGTTTGGGTTGACATGTATATATTGATATTGGTTGTAGCCGGCGGAACAGGCATCTTGTAGTACAGGTTAGCCCGTGCGCTAATGCTACCGCAAGGCGGCTGTTCTTGGTATAAGACCCCCTTTCGTGCCGTGTTTTGGGATCCGGGAGGGTGGTCTTACAGTGGTAACTTCACTACGTGATCGGATTACGACATTCGACCACGAATCTATACATTGCACACTAACCTCCCTCTGATATCAAAATGTAAGACCTTCCATGTAATGACCATATAATATGGGTCCAGCCGGGGCCCCACAACATACAGACTCCACAGCTCCAGCATTATAAGATGATATATAAACTACCAAATTACTCAAAAATCAGACATCAATAGCGGAAGTACACAATCAATAGTAGAAGTTATCCACCAAACCAAGAGTATCGAAATGGACTTAAGGCCTGACACATCATAAGTCGAAGGCTGAAACAAAATTAATCATTAGTAACGTGTATTCGCACTCCTAGGCTACCTCGACATGCAAGCCGGATTACATTTCATGGAGCATAACATTCAACCATAATATATGTAAATGCAAGAAAGTTCACTTCATCAGGCTTAGGCCTTTTTGGCCGGTGAGATTGCTTCCTGCTTGCGATCCTTGTCCATGTAAAAATTGGTGGTAACATGTGTCAGCAAAGGCTGACCTCAACTGTGTAACCAACACATCTCCTCACGGCCATCCCTAACGGACCCCGGGGTACACCATCACCCTGCAGGTCAGCACTTCGTATGCAATATACAATAACATGTAAATCTATAAAACAGGTTTGGATGTCTCAAACAACAAACATGTTTCTAAGTTGAGCAAGTTATATAAAGGGGCCTACAATGCAGCATGAATGCAATCCTTGGTTTCACCCAAGGTACCCTAAAGAGTATGCTTCTAACACATTGTCACATCAGGTACTTCCAATTTCCCCATCGGCGTTCAAGCCGCAAACACAAGGGTACTCTAATTTCCCCCAACGACATGCAAGCCGCCACACAGAACTATTGCCTCGGCCCCACCCGCTCATGAGTTTCAAACCCCGGGCTTGCTTGCAAACTCTGACTTCTCATGTCAGGGTTCCGCCATTCAAACAAACCGATACTAAGAACCCTTGATAGACCCCACCCATTCGAGATGACCCATGCCCGACTCCAATATCGGGACTAAGTCCACTGAAGGAGACCGAGCGGGACCAAGCTGGGATCGTCCGGGCTTTGTCCAAAGCTTTGCGTTCTCGTCAGTTACACAGAAGGGGACTTGTCTCACCGGGACACTCCACATATGACCTTGCAACGTCACGGGCGAGCCAGCCGACCACAGAGACAAACCACGCCTTGTCACATCACAATCCCATGACTTTCCCACCCTATTTCAACATTTATACAGTACCATCCCCGTACCCCCGCATGTACTCTAATTTCCACTCGGTCCGGTTCTAGCCACACGTACTCACACGAGAAAGGGGAAAAATACCATCACAGACGACATCTTGCTGCTAATGGATTTCTACAAAATACTTAAGGCTTGCAATACAACATCACCGAGTCGGACTAACAATCGTGACTACGGCTTCACTGACAATGCCTAATCCACTAACGAAGCAGATTTCTAATGCAATATCATGCCGGGGACAGACAAAATCGACCCTGTGGCTTCTCTTGAACCATGTAAATCCCCTCACTTGAAAGATCTGGTGTCTAGAATGTTTGAAAAAAAGTAAGAAAATAGTAGATGCCATGCATGCATCCTAAAAATCGAGAGGAGAAGTGTTGTTACCCTTCGACTACTCTATCTAGCCATGAAACCGTTGTCTTGCATGGATGAAAATGAGCGCATTTACGAACGGATCTGGCCTCAGAACGATGATCGGAGGTCAGAAGCTTCAACAATGACGGAAGAAAACTCTTTTTCTTCCCCTAACTCTCTCGCCCAAACCCTAAGTCAACTCCAGAATGAGGAGAAAATGAGGAGAAATCCCGCTTGTCCCTTCTTAAGCCCCTTGGGTGGAAAATCCAGGGCCCTAGATCAATTTTGATCAATCCGTCGACCTATCCGTTCGACGGTTTGTTGAAAGAATACGACACCACAAACCTCCCGAAATCTGTTCGGTGTTCGTCGAACCCGTTCGACGCTCGTCGAACTACTCCCGCGAACCGTGTTTGATGCATACACGGATAGTAGGAAAGAGGTTGCAACCCTAAAATTTTGGGTTGTAACATACATACTTACACTCCCAAGTTCTTCCCCGCATATCGCTTCCAGAGATTCAAAATCTGGAAAATCGGGTTGTTACACCAGCATTCAACGATCTGCTCCTATTCAGCAGAAGGTGGAAGACTCAGTCTTCAGTCCACCTTAGGGAGGTGGACTTGCTCCAGCTCTCCGTCAACCCGAACATCCAGCAGATGCTACTTCAGTCCGCTAGAAGGTGGCGAACACGCTCCACCGGCAGGGGCGACCTGCTCATTCAGTCCGCCAGGAGTCCATGTGGGAGACCAACCCTTCAGTACCCCGGCAGGTGGAGGACTAGGTCTCAGTCCGCCTGGGAAAGGACTTGATAGCAGGACCAACCCATCACCAGACCGCACAGCACAACGCGGACTCACCTCCAGCCCGCCAGATGGTGGCGAGCAGGTGACCTGCTCCTATTTTGTAGAAGGTGGCAGACGTCTCCATCCAGCAGTAGAGGCGGACTCCACCTGTCCGTCGCGAGCTGGGCAGACTCGTTCTGCAGTCCTCCAGGCATACTCCAGCTTTCCAGCACCGGCCACTTCCCAGCAGCAGGCGAACTACACCTCAGCACGCATAGCTTGGCACGAGCTTGATTAGTGCAACAGAGGCGGACTCGTCCTAGTCCGCCAATAGCAGATCAGTTCAAGAAGGCATCTGCATCAACATGGCGCAGACTCGGTGGATTCCCTTGTCTACTTGCACAGCTCACCGACATACCAGGGGTAACGTTACCAAGACTGTTACCTCCTCGGGCCTATAAATAGCCCCCCATACCTCTCATTTTGGGGGAGGGCAACATACGATAAGGTCAAGGCATCAAATCTCGTGGACTTAACTTCCCAGTCCGCGCGACCTCAGCTGTCTTCTAATTCTCGGCCTGATCGCGCAGTTCGCCCAGCTTACTCAAGTGAGCTGCGGGTTCAGCTGTCCGCGCGGTGTGCCGACCTCTCTGCTCAGTTTGCGCGGCCTCTGACAACTTCTTTCCTCAGCCGCTAGCTTCCCCTTGTATTTATATTCTCATGTAAAGGACAACTCAAACTGTAACACTGATAATAATTAAAGGAAAGCCCGTCGTAAGAGAGACATTTAAGCCGTGGCGGGCGAAGTCTGCTGTTGTCACCGCTGGCGCCCCCCTTGCTCTTCTCCCCTCCTCTCTCAGCATCAACCTGCAAACCTAATCATCAAAGTAACCGTCTGCTCGACAGTTCCTGATCAACCTTCACTGCTATTCCCCGCATCCCCAACAACCTCTGCTTTATCCCGGCAACCTTCTCCTTCATCACCTCGCTTGTGAGATCGAACACCCGTTAGTTGCTGGCGCCCGACCTTCATTTTCGTGCATCAACATACATACATATATATATATATATATATATATATATATATATATATATATATATATATATATATATATATATATATATATATATATATATATATATATATATATATATATATATATATATATATATATATATATACGAGTGACAGGCACAGGCCTCCGGCCCGATGGCCACGCGGAACAGTACCCAGCCGGCAACGGCGGGCTTCGCCCGCCCACAACACCTCCTGATTTTTAATTGTTAATTAATTTTTTAAATTATTATAATTCCAATTTAAAAAATTTAAAATAAAAGAATTTAAAATAAATTGTTTTTTTAAAAAATAAGCACCGGCCTCACGGCCATCTCCGCCGCCGGCGGGTTCGCCGGGAGCAGGCGAACCTGCCGGGGGTATTCCGGCGGCGCTCCGGCGGGGCCACCGGCGGCGCTCCGGCGGGGCCACCGCCGGCGGTGGCCCCGCCGGAGCGCCGCCGGAATACCCCCGGCAGGTTCGCCTGCTCCCGGCGAACCCGTCGGGGCCCTCCGGTCAGGCCGCCGGCGGCTCCGCCGCCGGCGGCGGAGATGGCCGTGAAAGACGCGAATAGTGCGATTTCCCGGATCGGGTTTTAGGAGAGAATAAGTGAGTTTTTTGGGTTTTTTTTTTATTTGCAGACGTACTACGCTATTTGCAGCCCCAGATCAGACGGCTCAGGAATAAAACAGACAAATCCGATGGCCTTTATAATTAGCCTATTTTCGAACTCATTTTTATTGGCAGACCATGATATATCTTTTTAGAATAGTAATATATATATATATATATATATATATATATATATATATATATATATATATATATATATATATATATATATATAAAAGATCAGAAATCATAAGATTCTACCTTTGGAAAAATAAATATTAAATCAAAATAACGGTTATAAATATTATAATGTCTTTCAGCCGTTCAGTAATTTTCTTCAGTAGCCTTTCTCTTTTGCCTTTGGAAATATTCCAGGGGATTATGAATATATCTTAGAGTAGATCCATTTGGATGATTCCTCTGGTGAATCCTTCTTCTTGCCTCCTACTTCTCATACTTATCCCACTCAACTGAGTTATAGTATCTTGAGGTGTTTATCCCTGGCTTCCCAAATTTTTTACCAAGTGTACGATGATATTTTTTGGACACTGGGCTCCATTCTTTTTAACCAGGCATGTTATGAATTTCAATCCTCCACCTTTGCCTTGAAAACAGATTCTCTTCTTGACTTTGGACAACCTTCCTTTTCTGAGATGAACATGCCTCTCCATAGTCAGCTAGAGGAGAGTAATCATAATCATCCCAAGTCTCTTTAAAATGAGATGGAGGAGGGTCATCATAATCAGCTGGGGTATATTCTGGATATACATGCTTTTGATTTGGAGAGTAGTTTACTAGTTCAGGATTCAATGTCTCCCTGGTGGCATTTGAAACCCATATAGCATGCTGAGCAGATTGATGTGTTATTGTCCTCTCCCCCATTTTGATTGCTTCAAATATATGTTTCCATATGACTTCTAGAGAATCAGATATCTTTTGGTCCAACATATTTACTCCTACAATCATGGTGTTCTTGGTTTGTAGCAGATGTCCATCTAGCAGTTAACTGTAGAAATCCATTCTATCCAACACATTCATCCTATTCTCGGCCATGATTTTGGTTTGTTGCTTGAAAAGTTATGAATATTTCCCCAGTGGAAACTTGATTATCCATTATTTCTTGTATGCCCCGTTGACTCTTATCATTTTCCTGGGCTTTGAAATTTACAGAAGCTACAATCTTCATGAATAAGTGTAGTGTTTGAGCATTCAAGTGGTGAATTTCTTCTTGCACTGATGTGATTTTCTCATTCATCTAATTCCTCAGCCCTTGCACTATTCTTTGCACAAAACCTTCTAATTGTTTCCTTTAATTGTCCATCATTACTTGCAGCTGAGGCATAAAGAACCAGAAGGTTCTTCTCTTATTAGTGGAGATGCAGCTTTAGGCTCTTTTGCAGTAGCACTTTTGGATAGGACTGTGTGAGGCTCATATTCCTCATATAGGCAGCCAGGAGTAGATGTCTGTGAAATGACCTTGTTAGTGTTTGGATTTTCCAACACACTTTTGCCTTTTTAAAGGACTATTTCCTTCCCGATAAGAATAAATTCATCTAATTCTTCCTGGACCGGGGTAGTGTAGGTGTCTACTCTATAAGATTTCAGATGACCTGGTCTACTCCTTCCTGGTCAAGACCACTCTGGCCAGAGTCTTGTAGATTTGACTACCCTTCAATCTCCTTAGCGATTGACCCTACATCCTCTTCCATCACCTCAGTCTCTTAAGAAGAGTGTTCCCGAACCAACCCCCTCAACTATTGCAGTGTCTACGATAGTAGTGTCCGGGTAATCTACTTCATCCATAACTTCTGTGTTGAAATTTCCGGATCTTGTAATGAGTAGTGGTTATCTCAACTAAAGTTAGTCACAAACAGGAACACATGCAGCAACATGAGTCTTTATTGATAACAACTATCTTTTTTACAAGGCGAGACATACATGACGAGACATGATTCACCAAAACCACCACAGGGAAAGCAGAGACAACTACAAACACAAGATAAGTCAAGCCGCGCGGACTGAACAAGTAGCCGCCGGTTCTACTGCTGCACTAAGGAGTCCACACAGTCCGCCTGGTCGCCAGACCGCAACCAAGTCGCGCGGACTGCCCCATATTACAATGCTAAGATCTAGCCGCCGATCTGCAAGCCGCCTAACCGCAAGGTCGCCTAGCTGCCAGACCGCACAAGTTGCGAAACCGAACTGAATAGGCCGCCTGAAGCAGGCGACTTATTGAACCCTGGAAATAAGTTGCTAAATAGAAAACCACCTGGTCGCTGTCCGCGACCTCCTGTTTACCGCCTGTTGCTTAACCACAGAGTCCGCACTGTCCCTGACCGCAACCAGAGCCAAGTTCTGGCTTTCCAGCACTATCCGCACTGTTGAACTTGTGAAGTGAAAGTGGGTGAATGGAAGGCTTGGGAAACCTATCCGCGCGGACTACGCGGACAGGGTTGGCGGACTGCTAGGTCGACAGGGATGTTGCAGGCAGTTTGCTCTGTGGCGGCCTGGGCGGTCTGTTCGCGCGGACTACGCGGACAGCAGCAGCGGTCTGACAGGCCAGTATATGCTCAGCAAGCGGTTGACTCCCAGGAAGTAACCGGGCGGATAGGAATGCTATCCGCGGAGTCCGGCATGAAGCGGACTGTTGAACTGGAGCTCGGCAGACCGGTTTGGCAGTTGTCTTGGTCTTGCTCCAGTGGAGCGGCAAGTAGAAGCCGCGGAGACCGCCGGTCAGCACGGACAGAAACTGGAGGTCGCCCGGTATGGCGGGCTAGATCCAGTGTCCGCCAGTAAGTGCGGACTGGCCCATGCGGCCAGTGGACTGGACTTGGTGATCTGAACCAAGTCCAGGATGGCTCAGTCCGGGGAGATCGCGCAGTGGAGCGCGGGCTGGTTTCTCAGTCCGCCAAGCGTAGTAGAAGTGCTGTTGCCTTGTTTGCTAGCTTGGGGATATGTGGACTGGAGGATTGCCTGTGCAAGAGCGTGCGGACTGAAGCTAGAGTCCGCTGAGTCCGGTATAGCCTTATGAGGTTGACTCAGGAATGCGGACTGGAGTCTGCTGTTAGCAGACTGGATTGGCGTGTCCGCTAAGTCCGGAGGTGCCTTGGAAGAGGCAATGGACTTGGGATATGCGGACGGAAGCAGGGTGTCCGCTGAGTCCGGCAGGTGCCTTGATGGCGAGACTGCGGGCTCGGGGTTTGCGGGCTGATGCCTTGTCCGCAGATTGGCGGACACAGCTGTTGTGGAGTCCGGCTGTGGTGGTCCTGGCTTGGCCTCTGGCGGCAAGGCGGACTGGATATCGGAGTCCGGCCTTGGAGAAGCTGGGGCGGACTGGCTATCTGCACAGGAGCGGCGAACTGGAATGTGTGTCCGCGGGCTGGCGGACACACTTGTTCTTGCTGCGGGATGTGGCGGTGATCCTATCGGCTAGGGCGGTGACCATACTCATCATCGAGCCTATAAATAGGACCCATGTCACATCAGGAATACATGGAACCTGAACCGAAGTAAGTGAACAGTAATTGAGCTCGCGTAAGTTGCTGCGGTCTGGACTTTGGTGTCCGCGCGGATTGAGAGTTGACCCGGTTGTGCTGTGCAGGTTGTGCGGATAGTGCTGGAAAGCCAGGACTTGGCTCTAATTGCGGTCAGGGACAGTGCGGACTCTGCGGTTAAGCAACAGGCGGTAAACAGCAGGTCGCGGATAGCGACTAGGCGGTCTCCTCTTTGGCAACTTGGTTCGGGGTTCGGGAAGTCGCCTGCTTCAGGCGGACTGTTCCATTCGGTGGCGCAGCTTGTGCGGTCAGGCGGCTAGGCGACCTCGCGGTCAGGCGGCCTGCAGATTGGCGGTGAAGAGCTAAGCATTGGAATAAGGGGTGAGTCCGCGCAGCTTGGGTTGCAGTCTGGCGACCTGGCAGACTGAGCGGACTCCACAGCAGTAGGTCGGCGGCTTGTTGATTGAGTCCGCGCGGCTTATTTTTTGTTCTTGTCTTTGTAACTGTCTCTGCTCTCCCGGTGTTGGGGTTTGGTGAAGCATGTCTCGCCATGTATGTCTCGTCTTGTAAAGAAGGTTGCTCTTGATCAATAAAGAAGCTTGTGCTGCATGTGTTGCTGGTTGTTACTGCTTTGTTGAGATAACCCCTGCTAACTCCACGATCCGGGAAAACTTTCAACATTATAAGTGGGCGTATCCTCCTTCGGTTTGTTGAGTTTCAACAGGGTATCCAAGGGGGCGTCTGCGGTTTGTTGAATTTTAACATGGTATCAGAGCCAGGTTGTTGGAGTGGTCAAGCAGTGCTCAACGGAAGTCGTTGCTCTTCTGTAGAGGAAACCAGTGGTAGAACCATGACAGTGGAGGATGCAAGTTGTCTTGGCATTGATCTTCTTACAGAGACGAACTTTGAAAGGTGGAAGTCCTGCATGAAGAGCTTTCTTCTTGGCGAGGACCTTTGGGAGGTTGTATGCGGAGCAGGAAGACAAGAGGATACTGCTGGCAATGCTGATGCGATGAGAGCTTGGAATGAGACAAATGCGAAAGCGGAGTCTATTCTCAAGCAGGTGATCTCATCGGAGCTCTTGGACCACATCCGTGGATGTCGGTCAGCTGCGGAGGTCTGGACATCCCTTGATGGGTTGTTCAGGAAGAAGGTGAAGGTTGTTGCTGAAGATGGTCCCTCTACTTCATATCAGGAAGAAAGGAGTGGTTCTCCTAGGCGTGATAGGAAGAGGACGGAAGGACCACGGTGCTATAAATGCAAGCAGCATGGTCATCTTCGGAAGGAGTGCAAGGTTGTCTTGCTCTCGGCGAACGTTGCTCAGGTAGGGAGGAAGGAGAAGAACGTAGTTGGGACATCAACTAGTTCTGGATCTGATCGGAGGATTGCCAGTGATAGTGCTGATATCTGGCATGAAAGACTGGGGCATGTAGGGATGGACAAGCTGAAAGCAATGGCGGAAAGAAGACTCGTAAGAGGCTTGCCTAGATTGTCATCCTATGGCGATGGTCGGGGGTGTGCGGGATGTCAGGAAAGTGGAGCCTATCGCTTCATGGTTGATAAAGCACAATCCAGATGTAAAGCACCATTGGCGGTTGTCCATTATGCTCTGGTGGGTCCGACTATCACGGCCAGTCTTGGAGGCAGCAGGTTCATGCTGATATTGGTTGATGACTATTCTAGGTATACTTGGGTATACTTTATGAAGAAGAAGTCCAACATGGTACGCTTGTTTGTGGAGTTCAAGAAGCTTGTGGAAGGCCAGCTTGGCCGGAGGATCAAGGTGTTGAGGACAAGTATCGGTGGTGAGTTTGTCTCAACCGAGTTCTCACACTTTTGCAGGAAGCAAGGGATCCGAAAGGAGCTTTCTTGTGGACATACTTCGCAACAAGGTAGTATTGCAGCTCGGATGATCCGTTGGTTAACGGAGACCTGCAAGTGTTGGCTTCAGAGTAAAGGCGTTCCGAAGGCTCTTTGGGCGGAAGGGATGGCCTGTGCTGCTCATGTCATCAACCAGATGCCTCTTAGTCCGATCATAGTGAAGACTCCTTATGAGCTAATGTTCGGAGTGAAGCCCTCAGTGAAGCACCTTCGGGTGTTTGGATCTACCTGCTATATACACTCTCTGGGTGCTCTCAAGACAAAGCTAGTCTTTGTTGGGTATGATGAGCAGAGAAGAAGATGGAGGTGTATGGATCCTGCGACGAAGAAACTCATAGTGTCGAGAGACATTGTCTTTGATGAGTTGACGCCGTTTTGGGGTCTCTCTCATGTGGAGCTAGAGATAAGCAGGTTAGATGGTGGGCTGAAGGAGGCTGCTGCTAAGGAAGTGGAGTTACCTGAGTCACCAGGTGCTCCAAGTTGTTCTAGCTCCGGGGCAAAGGCGTCAGAGTCGGGAAGAAGGGGGAGCGATGCTCCAGGATCTTCTGGCTCGAAGGCGGAGGCTTCCGGTTCAGGAGGCAAGGGGAGCGATGTTCCATGCAGTTCTTGTTCAAGAGGAGAGTCTTCTGGTTCAGGTAGCAGGGGGAGCGTTGCTCCAGGTGCTTTTGATTCCAGTAAGGAGTCGTCTTGTTCAGGAAGCACGGGGAGCATTGTTCCGGGTTTGCCCGGGAACGGAGCTGGTTCAGGAGCAGCGGAGGTGGTTAGCCATGATTAGGTTCTTCGAAGATCGAAGAGGATCAGTAAGCCACCAGCTCGATATAGTGAAGGGAACACGGCGGACTTGGTCCCGTGTTTCCTTGTTAGCCCTCAGGTCGAGCAAGGTTCTTCTGGCTATGATGACCCCACTAGAATCAAGGAGGTGGTAGACACCAAGGCTGAAGAGGTGACTTCTCTCAGAGGTAACAAGGCTTGGGCTTCTGTGTCCAAGGAAGTTGGTGATACTCCTGTGATGCATGAGTGGAGGTTGAAGCTGAAGAAGGCAGAGGGAAGCATGACTCCTTTTTGGAGATGCTGGAGGGCTCCCTCATGGTCCATGATATGTGGGGCGAGGACTATGTCTTGGACATCTCTTCGTAGATGCTATCGGAAGGACCAGGTGCAAGGTTACAGGAGCTGCTAGAGTTATTCACCACTTCTCACTTCAAGGGGGAGTGTTGAAACTTGTGAAGTGAAAGTGGGTGAATGGAAGGCTTGGGAAACCTATCCGCGCGGACTACGCAGACAGGGTTGGCGGACTGCTAGGTCGGCAGGGATGTTGCAGGCGGTTTGCTCTGTGGAGGCCTGGGCGGTCTGTTCGCGCGGACTACGCGGACAGCAGCAGCGGTCTGACAGGCCAGTATATGCTCAGCAAGCGGTTGACTCCCAGGAAGTAACCGGGCAGATAGGAATGCTATCCGCGGAGTCCGGCATGAAGCGGACTGTTGAACTGGAGCTCGGCAGACCGGTTTGGCAGTTGCCTTGGTCTTGCTCCAGTGGAGCGGCAAGTAGAAGCCGCGGAGACCGCCGGTCAGCGTGGACAGAAACTGGAGGTCGCCCGGTATGGCGGGCTAGATCCAGTGTCCGCCAGTAAGTGCGGACTGGCCCATGCGGCCAGTGGACTGGACTTGGTGATCTGAACCAAGTCCAGGATGGCTCAGTCCGGGGAGATCGCGCAGTGGAGTGCGGGCTGGTTTCTTAGTCCGCCAAGCGTAGTAGAAGTGTTGTTGCCTTGTTTGCTAGCTTGGGGATATGCGGACTGGAGGATTGCCTGTGCAAGAGCGTGCGGACTGAAGCTAGAGTCCGCTGAGTCCGGTATAGCCTTATGAGGTTGACTCAGGAATGTGGACTGGAGTCTGCTGTTAGCAGACTGGATTGGCGTATCCGCTAAGTCCGGAGGTGCCTAGGAAGAGGCAATGGACTTGGGATATGCGGACGGAAGCAGGGTGTCCGCTGAGTCCGGCAGGTGCCTTGATGGCGAGACTGCGGGCTCGGGGTTTTCGGGCTAATGCCTTGTTCGTAGATTGGCGGACACAGCTGTTGTGGAGTCCGGCCGTGGTGGTCCTGGCTTGGACTCTGGCGGCAAGGCGGACTGGATATCGAAGTCCGGCCTTGGAGAAGCTGGGGCGGACTGGCTATCTGCACAGGAGCGGCGAACTGGAATGTGTGTCCGCGGGCTGGCGGACACACTTGTTCTTGCTGCGGGATGTGGCGGTGATCCTATCGGCTAGGGCGGTGACCATACTCATCCTCGAGCCTATAAATAGGACCCATGTCACATCAGGAATATATGGAACCTGAATCGAAGTAAGTGAACAGTAATTGAGCTCGCGTAAGTTGCTGCGGTCTGGACTTTGGTGTCCGCGCGGATTGAGAGTTGACCCGGTTGTGCTGTGCAGGTTGTGCGGATAGTGCTGGAAAGGCAGGACTTGGCTCTGATTGCGGTCAGGGACAGTGCGGGCTCTGCGGTTAAGCAACAGGCGGTAAACAGCAGGTCGCGGATAGCGACTAGGTGGTCTCCTCTTTGGCAACTTGGTTCGGGGTTCGGGAAGTCGCCTGCTTCAGGCGGACTGTTCCATTCGGTGGCGCAGCTTGTGCGGTCTGGCGGCTAGGCGACCTCGCGGTCAGGCGGCCTGCAGATCGGCGGTGAAGAGCTTAGCATTGGAATAAGGGGTGAGTCCACGCGGCTTGGGTTGCGGTCTGGCGACCTGGCGGACTGAGCGGACTCCACAGCAGTAGGTCGGCGGCTTGTTGATTGAGTCCGCGCGGCTTGTTTTTTGTTCTTGTCTTTGTAACTATCTCTGCTCTCCCGGTGTTGGGGTTTGGTGAAGCATGTCTCACCATGTATGTCCCGCCTTGTAAAGAAGGTTGCTCTTGATCAATAAAGAAGCTTGTGCTGCATGTGTTGCTGGTTGTTACTGCTTTGTTGAGATAACCCCTGCTAACTCCACGATCCGGGAAAACTTTCAACATTATAAGTGGGCGTATCCTCCTTCGGTTTGTTGAGTTTCAACAGGGTATCCAAGGGGGCGTCTGCGGTTTGTTGAATTTTAACACGCACAACCTCCATAGCACAAACCGGTCAACTCTAACAAATCGCGCGGATACTAAAATCTAGTCCGCAGCAACTGTTGGCGGGCTCACTTACTGTTCATTTGCTCTCTTTCCTGATGTGACATGGGTCCTATCTATAGGCACGATGAGGAGTCTGGTCACCACCCTAGCCGATAGGAACACCGCCTCATCCCGCAGCAAGACAAGTCTCTGCAAAACTGTGGATACACTCCAGTCCGCCGCGACCTGTGCAAGATAGCCAGTTCGCCTCTGCTTCACCAAGGCCGGACACATAGCCAGTCCGCCTTGTCGCCAAAGGCCAAGCCAAGACCGCCACAGTCGGACTCTACAGCAACTGTCCACCTATCCGCGGACACAACTCTAGTTAGTTTATCTCGAGACCACAGCCTTGCCACCAAGGAAACTGCCGGTCTCAGAGGACACAGCTCCAGTTTGCACACACTGCAGACATCTCTAGTCCGCATATCCATGCAGACTTCAGTCCGCATATCCTTGCAGACAGTCTCCAGTTCGCATACACTGCAGACTTCTCCAGTCCGCATATCACAGCAGACTGCTCCAGTCCGCAAATCCTGAGTCCACAACCATGCCAGCAAGGCAACTGCCGGTCTCAGCAGACACTGCTCCAGTCCGTACGCCCTTGCAGACACAACTCCAGTCTGCATTCCCCAAGCTCGCAATCAAGGCACACGGAACTTCTGCCGAGCTCGGCAGACGGAGAAGCAGTCCGCGCTTCACAGGGCGATCTCCCCAGACTGATCCAAACCTGGACTTCATTCAGAACCAACCAAGTCCACACCACTGGCCATAAGAGCCAGTCCACACTTTCCGGCAGATAATGGAACAAGTCCACCTTCCCCGGAAAACTCCAGTACCTGTCCGCACTGACTGACAATCTCTGCAGTTTTCACTTGCCACTTCACCAGAGCAAGACCAAGGCTTCTGCCAAGCTGGTCTGCCGAGCTCCAGTCCGCTTCTGGTCGGACTCCGCGGATAGAGACACAATCCACCCGGTAACCTTCTAGGATCCAACTTATTGCAGAGCATAAGCCGGCCTGGCAAAACGCCGCTGCTATTCGGTTAGTCTGCGCGAACAGACCGCCCAAACCGCCACAGAACAATCTGTCTGCAATAGCCCTGCCAACCTGGCTGTTCACCAACCCTGTCCACATAGTCTGCGTTGATAGGTTGCCCATGTCCTCCAATCACCCACTTTCACTTCACAATTTTCAACACTCCCCCTTGAAGTGAGAAGTGGTGAACAACTCCAGCAGCTCTCGTAACCTTGCACCTGGTCCATATGATAGCGCCTTCGAGGAGATGTCCAAGACATAGTCCCCGCCCTGCATATCCTGGACCATGAGGGATCCCTCAAGCATCTCCAAAATGGAGCCATGATTCCCTCTACCTTCTTCTTCAACTTCGACCTCCACTTGTGCATCACATGAGTATCACCAATGACCTTGGGCACAACGGCCCAAGCCTCGTTACCTATGAGAGTAGTCATCTCCTCAGCTTTGGCGTCATCCACCTCCTTGACTCTAGTGGGGTTATCACAGCTAGAAGGTACTCGCTTGACCTAAGGGCTTGCAGGGAAACATGAGACCAAGCTCACCGCATTCCCTTCGCTATATCGAGCTAGTGGGTTACTGATCCTCTTCGACCTCTGAGGAACCTGATCACGGCTAACCACCTCCGCTGCTTCTCCTGAACCAGCTCCATTCCCGGGAAAAGTCGGAACAATGCTCCCCTTGCTTCCTGAATAAGAAGTCACCACACTGGAACGAGGAGTACCTGGAGCAACGCTCCCCCTGTTACATGAACCAGAAGCCTCTGCTCTTAAACAAGAACTACCTGGAACATCACTCCTCCTGCTTCTTAAACCGGAATCCTCCTTCTTCGAGCCAGAAACACCTGGAGCATTGCTCCCCCTGCTTCCCGACCCTGACATCTTTGTCCCGGAGCTAGAATAACCTGGACCTCCTGGTGACTCAGGCAGCTCCAACTAAACCTTAGCAGCAGCCTCCTTCAGCCCACCATCTGACCTGCTCACCTCTAGCTCCACACATGAGCTATCCCAGTACAATGTCAGCTCATCAAAGACAACGTCTCTTGACATGATGAACCTCTTCGTCGCAGGATCCATACACCTCCATCTTCTCTTCTGCTCATCATACCCAACAAAGACTAACTTCGTCTTGAGAGCATCCGGAGTGTGTACATAGTAGGTAGATCCAAACACCCATAGGTGCTTTACACTGGGCTTCACCTCGAACATCAGCTCAACCGGAGTCTTTACCATGATTAGACTAAGAGGCATCTGATTGATGACATGTGTCGCACAGGTCATCCCTTCCACCCAAAAGGCCTTAGGAATGCCTTTGCACTGAAGCCAACACTTGCAGGTCTCCGTCAACAGACAGATCATCCGAACTGCAACACCACCATACTGTGAAGTATGTCCACAAGAAAGCTCCCTTCGGATCCCATGCTTTCAGCAAAAGTTCTGGATCTCAGTTGAGCCGAATTCACCACCGGTTCTTGTCCTCAACTTCTTGATCAGCAAGCCAAGCTGGCCTTCTACAAGCTTCTTGAACTCCACAAACAAGCAGAACATGTTCGACTTCTCCTTCATGAAGTATACATAAGTATACCTCGAATAGTCATCAACCAAAATCACCATGTACCTGCTTCCTCCAAGACAGGCGGTGACGGTCGGTCCAACCAGATCATAGTGTACAACCTCCAAAGGAGCTTTACATCTGGACTGTGCCTTATCAACCGTAACGTGATAAGCTTCACCGTGCTGACATCCCGCACATCCCTGACCATCGCCATAGGATGACAATGTAGGCAAGCCTCTCACGACTCTCCTTACTGCCATTGCTTTCAGCTTGTCCATACCTACATGCCCCAGTCTTTCATGCCAGATAGCTGCACTATCACTATCCTTCATCCGATCAGCACCAGAACTTGTTGAAGGCTCAACCAAGTTCTGCTCATTAACTTCAACATGAGCTACGTTCACCGAGTGCAAGACAACCTTACACTCCTTCCTGAGATGACCCTGCTGCTTGCATCTATAGCACCTTGGTCCTTCCTTCCTCTTCCCATCATGCCTAGGAGAACCACTCCTCTCTTGTTGATATGAAGTAGAAGGACCATCCTCCGCAGCAACCTTCACCTCCTTATTAAACAACCCATCAAGGGAAGTCCAAACCTCCGCAGCTGACTAACATCCACAGATGTGGTCTAAGAGCTCCGATGAGATCACCTGCTTGAGAATAGACTCCGCTCTCACATTTGTCTCCTTCCAAGCTCTCATCTCTTCAGCATTGCCAGCAGTAACCTCTTGTCTTTCTGCTCCACACACCACCTCCCAAAGGTCCTCGCCAAGAAGAAAGCTCTCCATACAAGACTTCCACCTCTCAAAGTTCGTCTCTGTAAGGAGTTCAATCTGAAGAGTACTTGCATCTTCCACTGCCATGGTTCTACCACTGGTTCCTTCTTCACAAGAGCAACAAACACTTCAATTGATCACTGCTTATCCACTCCAACCTCCATCCTTTAATACCATGTTGAAAATTTCCGGATCCTGGAATGAGCAGGGGTTATCTTAACTAATGTTAGTCACAACTAGAAACAATACAGCAACAAGAGTATTTATTGATAACAACAGTCTTCTTTGCAAGGCGAGACATACATGGCGAGACATGATTTACCAAAACCACCATAGGGAAAGCAGAGACAACTACAACCACAAGACAAGTCAAGCCGCGGGGACTGAACAAGTAGCCGCCGGTTCTACTGCTGCATTAAGGAGTCTGCACAGTCCGCCAGGTCGCCAGACCGCAACAAAGCTGTGCGGACTACCCCTTATTCCAATGCTAAGCTCTAGCCGCCAATTTGCAAGCCGCATAACCACGAGGTCGCCTAGCTGGCTGACCGCACAAGCTGCGAAACTGAACTGAACAGGCCGCCTGAAGCAGACGACTTATTAAACTCCAGAAACAAGTTGCCAAAGAGAAAACCACCTGGTTGCTATCCGCGACCTACTGTTTACAGCCTGTTGCTTAACCGCAGAGTCTGCACTGTCCCTGACCGCAATCAGAGACAAGTCCTGGCTTTCCAGTGCTATCTGCATAACCTGCACAACACAAACCAGTCAACTCTAACAAACCGCACGGATACTAAAATCTAGTCCACAACAACTGTTGGCGGGCTCACTTATTATTCATTCGCTCTCTTTGCTGATGTGATATGGGTCCTATTTATAGGCACGATGAGGAGTGTGGTCACCGCCCTAGCCGATAGGAACACTGTCTCATCCCAGTGCAAGACAAGTCTCCGCAAAACCGCAGATACACTCCAGTCTGTCGCGACCTGTGCAGGATAGCCAGTCCTCCTCTGCTTCACCAAGGATGGACACATCGCTAGTCCGCCTTGTAGCCAAAGGCCAAGCCAAGATCGCCATAGCCAGAATCTACAACAACTGTCCGCCTTTCCGCGGACACAGCTCCAGTCTGCTTATCCCGAGCCCACAACCTTGCCACCAATGCAATTGCCGGTCTCAGCGGACATAGCTCCAGTCTGCACACACTGCAAACATCTCTAGTTTTCATCTCCCTACAGACATCAGTCTGCATATCCTTGCAGACAGTCTCCAGTCCGCATATACAGCAGACTGCTCTAGTTGGGATATCACTACTGACTACTCCAGTTCGTAAATCCTGAGTCCACAACTACACCAGCAAGGCAGCTGCCGGACTCAGCGGATACTGCTCCACTCCGCCCGCCCTTGTGGACGCAACTCCAGTCCGTATTCTCCAAGCTCGCAATCAAGGCACATGACACTTCTTCCGAGCTTGGCGGGAGGAGAAGCAGTCCGCGCTTCACTGGGTGATCTCCCTGGACTGAGCCAAACCTGGACTTGGTTCAGAACCAACCAAGTCCACACCACTGGACACAAGGGCCAGTCCTCACTTACTGGCGGACACTGGAACAAGTTCGCCTGCCCCGGCTAACTCTAGTGCCTGTCCGCGCTGACTGGTGATCTCCGCATCTTTCACTTGCCGCATCACCAGAGCAAGACCAAGGCTTCTGCCAAGCCGGTCTTCCGAGCTCCAGTCCTTCAGTCAGCTTCTTGCTGGACTCCATGGATAGAGACACAATCTGCCTGGTTACCTTTTGCGATCCAACTGCTTGTAGAGCATAAGCCGGCCTAGCAAACCTCCACTGCTATTCGCTTAGTCCGCGCGAACAGACCACCCAAGCCACTACAGAACAAGCCGTCTGCAATAGCCCTGCCAACCTAGATGCCCGCCAACCCTGTCCGCATAGTCTGCGCGGATAGGTTGCCCAAGTCCTCCAATCACCCACTTTCACTTCACAATTTTCAACACTTAGTATGCTAGGGAGCAAGTTCCATATGAACTTCTCCCTATGTCAGTACTTAAGTTCCTTTGGCAGCAATTTCTTGTTGAACTTCTTCCAATTCTATGTTTTTCTTTTCAGCCACACCCCTGGATACTTCTACGGGGGCTGTTCTTTCCAAGTCCTTAGGGACAACATTCCAGAAATTATAGGATTAGTTTCTCCAATATTCCCCCAGTAAGATTAGGGAAGTGAGTGGGGCTTGGAGCAATCTTTTCTTTCTTCCCAAGTCTTCCTTTTATTTTCTTCCTTTTGTCTCTGCAGGCTGGTAGCACTTTTCTTCTTCTTCTCAGCTTGAGGTTTCTTGGAACTTTCTCCAATTTTAGAAAATGACTTTTCCCACCTCCATGTGTCATATAATCTATTTTCTTCAGATGATGCAGATGTGCCTCAAGTGACTCATTCAGCTTATCACCTAAGCATTTGGATAGATAAAGTGAGATAATTTTCCCCATGTTGGGGCATTAAGGCATCCATTTAGCTTCCTGAATATGAGTTGACTCCACTCAGTCTTCTTAATGAGAATAATAGCAATCATTATGTTGAAAAACTCTTTTGAAATCATGTTATTTGAACCTAGTTTGTAAAGGATGGTCAGCCTACTATATCCGCCAAAAGTTTGCCTGACGAGTACATGCTACCCATTTCTAATGAGCCATACTCTTCTACTAAATAATCACACCACTGCATGGATGCATCATGATCTGCCCTCGATATCTCTCCTCTTCTTCACCTTCTTATAGGGCAGGAAGGTCAAGTACCTAACTTAGGCCCATGGCAGTGGTTCTCAAATTATTCTCCAATACTAAGGTTTTGATGTATTTTTCAGAAGTACTAATCTCTGTATTCTTAAAGAATTCTTCTACTATGTCTAGCACTATTCGTGTTGGTTCGAAAAGTATTACCTCAAGACCTGCATCGTTGAGAAGGAGTATAATATTCTGAAATTCTTAAGGGTAATTTTTGAAGCCACCTCGCACAATTCACTGCCTGTATTGATTTTGTAGAAAGATCTATACTTGGGAGCCATTGGAGATGCAAAAGGTTTGGTGAAGAGAAAGCTTCTAGGTCAAACAGAAGTGAGTGCGCGAAAGACTTGGTACCGACTTTTGAGTTGTATATTCAATTTAACCTAATGTCCTCATGATTTCTAATTTCTTTATATATAAAAAGGAAGTTCAAGAGGAAGGTACCTTATTAAGTAATAAATCTTAGAAACCTTTGAATATGATGTGCTAATATCCTTCCTTAAAGACGACAAGTTACTTCTATGTTTCCCCATCAAGCTGATACTTTTCCTTATTACACTTATCTTCTACAACTTTGTTAGGTACTTAATTTCTACTAGTAACAAAATATAAAATTTGCCAACTTTGCAAATACAGATAATTTAAAAGAGGTTAGGCATGAGGGTTACTCTGGACTTAACAAAATATATAATTTGTATAAATTTGAGAACTTTGCAAACACAGATAATTTAAAAGAGGTTAGGCATGAAGGTTACTCTAGATTTAACATGCCTAATTCAATTTTGATGAAATTGAACTTCTCTTCATCTAGAGGCTTAGTGAAGATGTCTGCCACTTATTTGTCAGTAGGCAAAAACTCAAGTCAAATATCTTCTTTCTCAACATGCACTCTGATGACGTGATACATAATCTCAATGTGCTTGGTCCTGCAGTTTGACATAAGATATTTAGCAATTGAGATTGCAATTGATGAATCACAAAAGAATAGGGATTTCTTAGCTGGATGTTGTAATCCTGTAGGTTATATTGTATCCAAAGCAATTGGGCACATCAACTTCCTGTAGAGATATATTTTGATTCTATTGCTAAGATAACTACACTAGTTTGCTTTTTTGCTTCCCCAGGAAATTAGCCTTCTTTCAAGGAAATGACATGTCCCTGAAGTGTTTTTCTTGTCTTTCTTGCATCCTAAAAACTCTATATCTGAAATCCTGTTAGCTCAAAATCATTACTAATAGGGTACCATAATCCAAGATTTGGTGTACCCTTTTGGTATCTTAAAATCCTCTTGATAGAGTAATAATGAGATTCCTTAGGTTTTACTTGATATCTAGCACAAACACATGCGGAGAACATAATGTCTATTTTACTGGCAATTAGATAGAGCATGGATCCAGTGGTGTATTTGTATATGGTCTCATTAAAAGGTTTCTCAGTTTCATCCTTGTCCAGTGACACATTGGAGCCCTCATTGAGGGTGCACTTTCCATTCTAATCTTATTAATGAGATCTTTTGTGAACTTTATCTAAGATATGAATATTTCATCCTATGATTGTTTCACTTGGAATCCTGAGAACTATTTCAGCTCTCCCATATTACTAATCTCAAATTTCCCTTGCATAAGATTAACAAACCTTTTAAAAAGGTTATCATATGTATACCCAAAGATTATGTCATCTACATAAATTTGGATCAACATGATTTTTCCTTTTACTTCCCTTACGAATATTGTCTTATCTATCTTTTTCCTTGGAAACATATTTTCAATAAGAAAGTTAGATAAGGTCTCATACCAATCTCTAGGTGCCTGTTTGAGACCATATAATTCTTTCTTCAAATAGTAAACATGGCTAGGATGAGAAGAATTGACAAAACCTGTAGTTTGTTCTACATATACTCCTCTTTCAAATCTCTATTGAGGAAGATAGACTTCACATCCATTTGATATACTTTAAACCCTTTGTGAGGTGCATATGCTAGAAACAAACTTATTGCCTCCAATTTGGCCACTGGTGCAAATATTTGATCAAAATCTATCCCTTCTTCCTGTCTATCTCTTTTGCAAGCAACCTTGCTTTATTCTTGATGATGACTCATTGTTCATCAGGTTTGTTCAAGCACACCCACTTTGTTCCAATGACATTATGGTTATTAGGCTTTCGGAACACCTTCCAAACTTTATATCTTTTGAACTGCTTCAAGTCCTCTAGCATAACCAAGATCTAAGATTGATCAAAGTTGGTTTCTTCGAATTTCTTTGGTTTTATATCAGAAAGAAAGCTCAGGTGAAGAAATTCATTCATTATTGAAAGAATTTATTTCAAGATGACCTAAACACCTAGAGGGGGGGTGAATATGTTTAATTTTTTTTCTTACTTAGGCAGATAGATCAATCCAATTAAGAAATCTATTCAGTAGTTATTTCAGCAAGCATTCACATATACACAGCATTCACAGATTGTACACCAGATTTATAGTGGTTCCCCAAATGATGGGTACATCCACTTTCCCCCCTTCGCCTATCTAGCTGTGTACTAGATTTGACCTAACTTCCTTCCTCTTCTTAGATCCGTAGATCTTACAGTTCAGAACCAAGAATGGTTCCTACAACTCAGAGTGAATCCACACTCCTACAACTTGGGCACAATCCCTACCTCAGCCTCTTTTACAGGCCTACAACTCAGAGTGAAACCCCACTCCTACAACTCAGGCACAAGCCCTACATCACCCTCCTTCATAGGCCTACAACTTAGGGAAAAGATTCCCCTACCTCAGGCACTCAGCCCTACCTCAGCCTTTATAATTTAGGCTTACAACTCAGAGAAATAAATCTCCTACACTCAGATCTATTACAAATCCTACAAAGGTTATTGATTAAAAGATGATAATATCTTCAACCAGATGGAGAGAGAATTGGTTGAAGGCTTCTTGATCAGTTCTTTATAGAATTGATTACTTAAGGATCAACCTGTCTTAGCTTCTTCAAAGCTTCTTGAATCTAAACAAAGTAAGGTTGATCTTCTTGGTGTTGGACTTGATCTTCAATCAGCTTCCTTCTTATTCAGAAATTAATCTGAATTCTTCTTCAGAGTTGATCTGAATTCTTCTGGCAGACTGTTCAGAATCTGCCTTTACTGGATGAGGACATCTCTCCTTCTTGTTTTTCTCTCTCTACAATCTGTTGACTGTTTCTTCTTTCTCCTCTTCTGGATTCTCAATCCTTCAAAGAATATTCTTCATTCACTGATCGTGTTCCCAATCTCTTCTTCACAATTGATTAGTTTGATCCTTCCAATTGTTGAGAGAGCATATCTATATATAGGTTTCATCCATGGTTACCGACTGTTTCGGTTCCAAAAAGTATTCTAACACCTCTGACAGATGTGACAGCAATGTCAGTAGTGACAGCTGTCAAGTCTCCAGTTGTATTACTTCAACCTACATTGGACTTTCACTCAGCAGCAGAGAATGTCAAGTGAATACTTCATATGTGTCGACACACATAGTCCATGTGTCGACACAAGTCTTGATGATGTCGACACAACTTCACTTTTACTTCTCAACACAGCTTCTGTGGAATGTGTCGACATAAGTCCTGTGTGTCGACACAATCACTCCTTGTCTTGACAAAGTTGGTGTCGACAGAATTCTGGTGAGTGACGACAAAAGTTCTGTGTGTCGACACAGTCATTGTCGACAGAATTCTGGAATGTGTTGACAGCTTCCCTGTGTGTCGACACAAATTCTAGGTGTCGACACAATCTGGACCTTGGTGTCGACACAGTGTTAGTCGATAGATTTTCTGTGTGTCGACACAAATTCTAGGTGTCGACACAATCTGGCCTTTGGTGTCGACACAACGTTGTGGACATATTTTCTGTATGTTGACACAAATTCTGGGTTTCGACACAATCTGGCCCTTGGTGTCGACACAGTCATTCCCAAGTGTCGACACTTGTACTTAGAAGATTTTTCTTCCATTTACTTAACCTGCACATGATTACTAAACATAACATCAAATACAACTTGATGCATATCATTGAGTTAGGTGAGGCTTCTCTAAATCTGGTACACATTTTCAAATGTACCCAACAATCTCTCCCTATTTGGAGAAGTCATAACCCTTAGTCAAAGATATACATCACTCATAATAAAACACATAAAAATAAATAGATGTACATACATTTCACTACAGGGTAACATATAAACATTGTAAACAAATGAAATGAATACTGAAACTGATTTCATTTAATCGGAGAGAATTTTTAAGTCTACACAGTTTTATTTAGAACAAAAGCCAAAAGATTACATTATTCTATACATAAGCCTAACAATCCTATAACTGACTAGGCTCCTTAATCACAATGTCTTTTCCTGATCTGATCTGATCCTGCATAGTAGGTTTAGCATCATTAGCAGGTTTCTTTCCTTTCAGATCCTTCTTTTTCTGTACTTCAGCCCTTATCCTTTTCCTTTCAAAATAATGAAAAGGCTTTGGGAAGTACTTGCTAGGCTCCAGAGCATTAGCATGTAACTTCTCAACTTTTGCTTTCCTTATGTATTGAAGAATGGCTTCCTGTCTGGCTTGATACTTGTTCCACTCTTACTCATTATACCCCTTTCATGGGTCTTGTCCTTCACAGCTTTCCAGGCAGTCAATATAATATTCCTGGAAGTAGGGCTGCATTGCTCAAAATCAGGCTTTAACTCAGCCTGTTATCTAAACCTTTTCTTGGATAGTTGAGCCTCTTGCTCTTTCTTCAAAGCAGCCTCAGACATATCCACCTTTTCAATTATAACATTCTTAGCATCCTCAGGAGGGTTATACATTTGGTGAACCAGTTGTTGAATTCCCTCAAAAGTAGAAGAGGGGTATATGATTTGAGCTACCTCCTACGGAGCCCCTTCAATTTCTCCAGCCTAAATGCCAGATTCAGCTGTATTATCATCATCACACAAAGGAGGATAGCCAAGAGTAGCTCTGATGGCATTTGTAATCCATTTGGCATGATCAGAGCCTGTAGTGACTAACAATCTCTCCCCCTTTATGACTTCTCTCTCAACATGATCACTGAGATCATCCTTCTGAAATCTGAGGTTATCAGCTAAGTAGTTTCTGCCTTCTGTATAAGAAGCTTTAAACTTCTGTAGCTGAGCAGATATGATCTTTTGAGAGGTTTGAATGGCAGTCTGGAATGTGGTTAAATCTTCTTGAAGTTTCAGATCAAATTCTGATTTCTCTTTAGCCCTTTCCTCAATTAATGCTGTGGCAGTAGTCTTTAATTCAGTAACTATCACATTATGTGATTTAGTTAGATTATCATTCATTCTTATCTGATTTTCTAGTACATAGCCTTGTTTTACCACTATATCATCAATCCGTGTCCTTGCCTCTTCTTGCTGCTTGGCCAGATAGACTACAACATTGCCTCCCTTATGGAAGCAATCTGTCATCTCCTTCTTATGCTGATTGACTTCAAATCTTATAGATTTGATGTCTTGAGCCAAAGTGAACTGGAGATCCTTGTGACTTTCATCCATGTATGTCTCCATGGCAGCCCTTTGTTCATCCAATTTAACCTGCAGAGCCACCAGCAGTGAGCTGTAGTCAACTGCTGATTCTTGTTGTGGTGTAGCAGTTTGCAAGGCCCTCTTATAACTTAAGCTTCTTTTCTTATAAATCATTAGTTTTCTCTTTCTTTTCTCTGAGTGCTTATCCATCATCAGATTCAGAAGAACTTTCAATGTTCACTGTGTCCTGTGGGCTAGAGGGCAGCTCCTTGTCAGTCCTTAGCAACTCCCCCTCAGTCCCTGGCTCCTCCCCCTCAATTCTTGGCTCCTCCCCCTCAGTTCCAGTCCTTACTTCTTGTAAGTCAGGAAATAATTCCTCAAGAGTGAATTCTTGTTGCACTTGAACTAGAGGAATATCTTGCTCCTGTGTAGTAGATGGAGGGACATCACATGTAGAGATGTCATCCATTATGACATCATGTGCTTGGACATAGACTTGAGTAGTATGTTCAACATCAGATAGCACAAATAATGTATCAGATTCAAAATTTATAGCTGCTTGATTAATTTCATGGATTACCCCAAGTATAATTTTGTTGCTACATCACTTTCTAAGGCAGCTGGCTCTTTCTCTTGAGGAGGCTCCCCCTGGAATTGATCCAGGAGAATGGCGCTTTCAGGTAGTTGCTCCCCCTGTACCTGATTATCATCTCTATTGTCTGGAGCTGGTGATTTCCTGACAGTCTCTTGGTGTTCTTCATCTGAACTGAAGGTTACTTGTTCTTCTGAATCACTAGATGATTCAGGTACCCTTGGGGTTTGTTTCTTCTTCTTCCTTGGAAGTTATTTCTGTGGGGTAGGAATGTCTTTGGTGAGTACTCTTTCCCACATAGAGAGGATTCGTAAATCCATCCTTCTCATGTGATTTATCTTGGATCCTGCTGACTGATTCATCACTTCAGCAATATTTTCAGCCAAATACAGGCTTAGGATTATTAAAAGGTTGGGTTTCTTGAAGCTTTCCTTTATCATCTCAAAAATCACTGTTGACCAGTTGGTATTAATCCTGAAGATTAGCCTGGTAATGAGGATGAACATGTAGGCAGAAATCCTATCATGTCCCCCTGGTTTGCAGATAATCACTTTGCCAATTATTTCAGAAAGAAATTTTCCTTGTGTTCATTCCCTTTCTGGTCATAGAAGCTCCAACTCTGGTGGTGGGATCCAGTCCACACCATTGGAGTGCTTCCTTGATCTTGGAATATGTAACCTCTTCTTCTTCTTGAACTCTGTGTAGTTGTAGAGTATTTCTTAAGCTTTTCATGGTGAGTTTCACTTTTGTTCCTTGAACGGAGGACTTAATCTTTAGTCCCGTGGAGTCCAATGAAGCTGCCCCACAGAATTCAATGATTTCCTTCTTCCATATCTTGGTCGGTTCTGACACCAGGTATTCTAATCCATTTTCTATGATTAGGGTAAACACAGTTTGGATTTCTTGTTCTGCACTATCAAAGGCATTACAGACAAGTTCGTAACCCTCATTAATGTTGTCGTCGTGTTTGGGCGCCATCGGTGACGAGAAATTTGAGGAGAAAAGAGATGAAGGATTGTCGACTCAAGGATTTGGTCTCAAAAATATTGAGAGCGTAGTCGACAAAGTTGTTTTGTGACCTATTTATATGTTTGTCAACACAGAAGGTCAAAAGGTAGGGTAAGAAATACTTAATGTGTCGACACTGTAGAGATTGTGTCAACACAGACTTCGAATGTCTCAACAGAGTCAGACAACACTATTTGTCGACAAAGTTTGCGATGTGTCGACACAGACTTCTTAACAGTCGACTCTAATATCTGTGTGTCGACACATACGACTGTATGTGTCGACACAACTATCTAAATGATAGAACTTCTATGTGTCGAAACGAAACTTTGAGTGTCAACACCACTATCTCACCACTATTTTGTTGTGTCGACACAGCTTTCCTTATGTGTCGACACCAACTACTATATGTCGACACAGATTTCTTTTTGTGTCGACATAAAATTACGTAGTCAGATTTACTGATTTATTCTAGGTTTAACATGCCTAATTCAATTTTAAAATAATTGAATTTAGTTTCATCAAGTGGTTTAGTAAACTTGTTAGCAATTTGATTATTTGTGGTGACAAATTCCAAACAAATATCTTCTTTTTCAACATGCTCTCTAATGAAGTGAAATCTAATTTCTATATACTTTGTTCTATTATGTAATACAAGATTTTTAGCAATAGAAATAGCACATGTAGAATCATAAAATAGTGGAGTTCTACTTATCTTGAGACCATAGTCTTCAAGTTGATGTTGAATCCATAAAAGCTGAGCACAGCAGCTGCCTGCAACAACATATTCAGACTCAGCAGTGGAAATTGCAACACTTGTATGCTTCTTACTGCTCCATAACACCAATCTACCACCTAGAAACTGACATGTGCCAGTGGTGCTCTTTCTATCTTCTTTGCAACCTTGCCACTGGGAAAATGTCTGATCAAAGTCAATGACCTCTTCCTGTCTATACCCTTTGGCAACCAGTCTTGCTTTGTTTTCACTATGATGTCATTTTCATCTTGTTTATTCCTGTAGATCCACTTAGTCTCAAGCACATTGTGATTATTTGGTTTTGGAACCAGCTCCCATACTTTACACCTTCTGAATTGATTCAGCTCCTCCTACATTGCATCAATCCAGTTGGAGTCTTGTATGGCTTCTTCAAATCTCTTTGGTTCCATCTGTGACAGGAAACTTGAGCAAAGTACTGTGTTCATGTGTTTGCTTCTAGTTTGCACACCATGTCTTGGATCACCAATAATTTGGTGTGCTGGATGATCCTTTAGATTCCTTATTGTTGGTGGCATTCTATCAGCAATTTGAACTTCTTCAATTTCTCCACCATGTTGAACTTCATTGTCTTCAATGTCAGCTTGTGGACCTTGTACTCCCCCTGGACAGCAACCATCACTTTCCTCGTCCTACCTTGCAGTTTGGTCTTCATTAATGGTCAGCATGTCCAAATTTCCTGTTAAACCTGTTGAGCTACAAGAATTGCTAGATAACTCAGAGTTAATTAGCTCAGATTCATCAAACACTACATGAACAGATTCTTCTACAACTTGTGTAGTCAAGTTGTAGACCCTATATGTCTTACTGTTATTGTTGTACCCAACAAATAACCCATCTTGGGATTTGACAAACTTAGTTAGGTGAGATTACTTGTTCTTCTGAATCACTAGATGATTCAGGTACCCTTGGGGTTTGTTTCTTCTTCTTCTTTGGAAGTTGTTTCTGTGGGGTAGGAATGTCTTTGGTGAGTACTCTTTCCCATCTGGACAGGATTCGTAAATCCATCATTCTCATGTGATTTATCTTGGATCCTGCTGACTGATTCATCACTTCAGGAATATTTTCAGCAAATACAGGCTTAGGATTCTTCCAAGGTTGGGTTTCTTGAAGCTTTCCTTTATCTTCTCAAAAATCACTACTGACCAGTTGGTATTAATCCTGAAGATTACCCTAGTCATGAGGCTGAACATGTAGGCAGAGATCCTATCATGTCCCCCTGGTTTGCAGAGAATCACTCTGCCAACTATTTCAGAAAGAAATTTTCCACGTGTGTTCATTCCTTTCTGGTCATAAAAGATCCAATTCTGGTGGTGGGATCCAGTCCACACCATTGGAGTCCTTCCTTGACCTTGGAAAATGCAACCTCTTCTTCTTCTTGAACTCTGTGTAGTTGTAGAGTCTTTCTTAAGCTTTTCATGGTGAGTTTCACTTTTGTTCCTTGAACGGAGGACTTCCTCTTCAGTCCTGTGGAGTCCAATGAAGCAGCCCCACGGAATTCAATGATTTCCTTCTTCCATATCTTGGTCGGTTCTGACACCAGGTATTCTAATCCATTTTCTGTGATTAGGGTAATCACCGTTTGGATTTCTTATTTCGCACTATCAAAGGCATTACGGACAAGTTTGTAACCCTCATTAATGTTGTCGTCGTGTTTGGGTGCCATCAGTGATGAGAAATTTGAGGAGAAAAGAGATTAAGGATTGTCGACTCAAGGATTTGGTCTCAAAATGTTGAGAGCGTAGTCGAAAAGTTGTTCTGTGACCTATTTATATGTTTGTCAACACAGAAGGTCAAAAGGCAAGGTAATAAATACTTAATGTGTCGACATTGTAGATATTGTGTCGACACAGTCTTCGAATGTCTCGACAGAGTCAGACAATACTATGTGTCGACACAGTTTGCGATGTGTCGACACAGACTTATTAACAATCGACTCTAATATTTGTGTGTCGACACAGAATATTGTATGTGTCGACACAACTAATATCTAAATGATAGAACTTCTATGTGTCGACACCAAACTTTGAGTGTCGACACCACTATCTCACCACTATTTTGTTATGTCGACACAGCTTTCCTTATGTGTCGACACCAACTACTATATGTCAACACAGATTTCCTTTTGTGTCGACATAAAATTACTTAGTCAGATTTACTGATTTACTCTAGGTTTAACATGCCTAATTCAATTTTAAAATAATTGAATTTATTTTCATCTAGTGGTTTAGTAAACATGTCAGCAATTTGATTATTTGTGGTGACAAATTCCAAACAAATATCTTCTTTTTCAACATGCTCTCTAATGAAGTGAAATCTAATTTCTATATGCTTTGTTCTGCTATGTGATACAGGATTTTTAGCAATAGAAATAGCACATGTAGAATCACAAAATAGTTGAGTTCTACTTACCTTGAAACCATAGTCTTCAAGTTGATGTTGAATCTATAAAAGCTGAGCACAACAGCTGCCTGCAGCAACATATTCAGACTAAGCAGTGGAAATTGCAATACTTGTCTGCTTCTTACTGCTCCATGACACCAATCTACCACCTAGAAACTGACATGTGCCAGTAGTGCTCTTTCTATCTTCTTTGCAACCTTGCCACTGGGCAAATGTCTGATCAAAGTCAATGCCCTCTTCTTGTCTATACCCTTTGGCAACCAGTCTTGCTTTGTTTTTCACTATGATGCCATTTTTATCTTGTTTATTCCTGTAGATCCACTTAGTCTCAATCACATTGTGATTCTTTGGTTTGGAACCAACTCCCATACTTTACACCTTCTGAATTGATTTAGCTCCTCCTGCATTGCATCAATCCAGTTGGAGTCTTGTATGGCTTCTTCAAATCTCTTTGGTTCCATCTGTGACAGGAAACTTGAGCAAAGCACTGTGTTCATGTGTTTGCTTCTAGTTTGCACACCATGTCTTGGATCACCAGTAATTTGGTGTGCTGGATGATCCTTTAGATTCCTTATTGTTGGTGGCATTCTATCAGCAATTTGAACTTCTTCAATTTCTCCACCATGCTGAACTTCATTGTCTTCAATGTCAGCTTGTGGACCTTGTACTCCCCCTGGACAGCAACCATCATTTTCCTCATCCTGCCTTACAGTTTGGTCTTCATTAATAGTCAGCATGTCCAACTTTCCTTTTAAACCTGTTGAGCTACAAGAATTGTTAGACAACTCACAGTTAATTAGCTCAGATTCATCAAACACTACATGAACACATTCTTCCACAACTGTGTGTAGTCAAGTTATAGACCCTATATGTCTTACTGTTATGTTGTACCCAACAAATATCCCATCTTGGGATTTGACAAACTTAGTTAGGTGAGACTTGCCAGTGTTAAGCACATAACACCTGCTACCAAAGATCCTAAAGTAGGATATGTTTGGTTTTCTGCCCATCATAATCTCATAGGGTGTCTTTTTGTGGCTCTTAGTTATGGATGCTCTATTGAGAACATGATAAGCAGTATTTACTTCCTCAGCCCAAAATTTTCTGGGAGAGAAGTGTCACTAAGTAGAGTTCTACCAGCCTTAATAAGAGTCCTATTCTTTCTTTCAGCAATTCCATTTTGCTGAGGTGTTCTAGGTGAGGAGAATTCTTGATGAATCCCTAGTTCTTCACAAAAACTTTGTCATACATTCAGACTGAAATTCAGTTCCATGGTATCTTCTGATTTTGACCACTGAATTGTTAAGTTCATTCTGAATTTGTTTAAACAAGTAATGAAAGACAGTAGGAGTTTCAGATTTCTGCCTCAAAACCCATGTAAATCTAGAATAGTCATCTACTACCACAAAAGTATAGACTTTCCTACCTAGACTATGAACTGGCATAGGACAAATAGATCCATATGCAAGAGGTACAAACACCTCACAGAGTCTTTGGTATCAAGACTACGAAAAGAGGATTTGGTCTGCTTGCCTTTTTGATAAGCTGAACATATACCCTCTTTTATGCACTTAAACTGAGGACCATTCCTCACTAACTCTAAACTATAGAGTTGGCCTATAGTCTTATAGTTTAGATGCGCTAGCCTCTTGTGCCATTGGACACACTGAGATGCTTTCTCATCTGCAACTAAACATATAGGAGAGTTCATGTTTTCATAATCAAAATTTAAACAATAAACATTCCCTTTCTATAACCAGACAAGATCACCTTCTGATCACTTATCCTTTTAATCTGACACCCATTCTTAATAAATGAAGTTTCATACCCAAGATCACTCAACTGACTTATGTTTATTAAGTTATGTTTTAAACCTTTTACATAAGCCACTTGAGTGATTATTATAGAACTAGTAGAAATGTTACAAAACCCTTTGATGACCCCTTTTTATGATCCACCAAAGATCACTTTGGGTCCATTCTCTATTAGAGAATAGTCCTTTAGTATTCTTCTTGTTCCAGTCATGTACCTGGAATATCTACTGTCCAAGTACCATATAGGGTTATGACAACTTGGACTCATCTGCAGCAAATAAAATTACCTTACCTTAGAACCTCAATGTTTATTGGGTTCTAGGTTCAAGTTAGATTGAAACTTATTATTCTTACCAGCAGCCTTCCTCACAGGTAAGCTGGCATTCTTCCTGACACTAGTGTTGTGCCAGCAATCTTTGGCATAATGCCCTATCTTGCCACAACACCAGCACTCATATCTATTATACCCTTTTAGGTACAGTTTTAACAATATTGTTGTCAGCTGTTCTTAACACTGTTGGTATAATGGTTCTTTGATTGAGTGCTGGAGCTACACCATTGTCATTCAGAATATCAGGCTTACCATGACCATGTATGATATCATGATCATATCTATTGGTAGGCTGTTGCACTTTCCTGAAGGCAATGGGGGGTTTAAAGGCATGTGGCTTAACTGGGGCTTTGCTTTTTTCCTTTGGAATTAGCTGCCCTAGTATTTCCCTTAAAACCTAATCCCGTCTTACCCTTTTGAGGAATGAACTCATCAATTAAAGGTAAGAATGACTTTGGTTTAGAGAATTTTTCCACAAGTTCCTTATCTCTAAGCAGTCTGTCTTCCAGACCCTTGATCTGATTATTTTTGAATGTTATTATACCAATCTGAATAACAGTTATGTTTTTCAGCTTAGCAACTTCATTCATCTTCTGATCCAGCAATTTTTCTGAATCAGATGCAGGCAGCTTAAGAGCACCAATTTCCTTAGCCTATTCTTTGTTAAGGATTCTATTTTTCTTAAGTGCTTGCAGCAGATTACCATATTCATCAATAAGTTGATGAACATCCCCTTCAGATTCAGATTCATCCACATCTCTTGATGCAGATGCTTCTGATTCTGATCCAAAATAGTAATCAGAAACTATTGAAGAATTGTTTACCTTACTAGGACCAGGCTGATCCTGGTACTGATCTTCTTCTGTCAAGGCCATCAGCCCTTTACAACAATGTTCTTTAATTCAATTTTTTGAGTCCAGCAAATTCAAGAACTCAGCCTCTTCTGCATCCTCTTTAGTTGCAAACAGTCCTATGTATGCTTCAGCTTCAGCCTCAGAATCTGATGATGAAAAATCTGACCAGCCTTTTTGCTTCTTTGCAACAAAGGATTTTTCCTTCTTGTCCTTGTTTTTCAGTTTCTTCTTGTCATTAGATTCTTTCCTTTTGTCAGGACAATCAACTACCACATGTCTAGGCCTGTTACAACAATAACAAACAATCTTAGTTGAAGATAATTACTAGGTTTAGAGCCATACTTGTCCTTCCTAGAGGATTTTTTTTCTGATAGTAATCATATTTCGATTGTGAGGAGGATGACTTGGATCTCCACTGTTTCTTCTTAAAGAACCTTTGAAATTGTCTTGAGAAAGCAGCCAAGTCTTCATCTGAATTTGGACTATCTGATATGTGACTGTCAGAACTTTCTGAAGATACTTCTTCAGCTTTCCTAGGAGGAGATGGAGACATCCTCCTGTCCTTTCTTATGGCTTCAGTATTGAAAGCCACTGACTTATCTCTATAATTAACTTTATTACTTTTCTCCTCCTCCTTTCTGACCATCAGCTGCATCTCATATGAAAGCAGTTTGCCAAATAAAGTAGGAGGTGAGATTTCTGCTAGTCTGGCCACTTCCCTAATGACACATATCTTTGTGTCCCAGTCTTTAGTTAATGATCTCAGAAACTTATCATTTAACTCATATGTGCTGAATACTCTTCCATATGACATCAATTCATTAGCTAATCTGAAGAACTTCTTATAACATTCAGTTATGCTGTCAGTTTTAGATTGTCTAAAATTTCATACTCCTGATTCAGCATAGACTTTCTGTCTTCTCTCACTTCTTCAGATCTCTCCATGTAGACAATCAGGGTGTCCCACATTTCTTTAGAGGACTTGTAGTGAATCAAATTTTGGAATGTTGAGTCATCTATAACATAGAATATTATGTTTTGTGCTCTCTTATCCATAATAGCCAAGATGATCTCATCCTTTGTCATTTCAGAATACTCCTTTGGTGTCCTGAGATTTGCATCAAGAACTGAGACTTTCATTGGGATGAACGTCCCTTCTGTAACTGTCATGTAGATTCTTGGATCTGAAGCTTTCATAAACAGTCTAACACTTTCTTTACATATGCCAAAATTTCTTTCCTTCATATAGGTAACTTCATGGATCCAAACTCCGTATGATTCTTAGTGGAACCCATTTTGCCTAATAGATTTCTGCCTTGAAGATCTACTTAGACTGTTAAGTCTATTCTTTGAGTAACCTCCCTCTAATACCACTTGAAAGAATTGGTTTCGAGATGACCTAAACACATAGGGGGGGGGGGGGGAATAGGTTTAATTCTTTTTCTTACTTAGACAAATAGATCAATTTAATTAAGCAATCTAATCAGCAGTTATTACAGCAAGCATTCCCATATACACAACATTCATATATTGTACACTAGATTTATAGTGGTTCCCCAAATGATGGGTACATCCACTTTCCGCCCTTAGCCTATCTAGCAGTGCACTAGATTCGGCCTAACTTCCTTCCTCTTCTCAGATCCGCAGATCTTACAGCTCAGAACCAAGAATGGTTCCTACAACTCAGAGTGAATCCATACTCCTACAACTCGGGCACAAGCCCTACCCCAGCCTCTTACATAGGCCTATAAATCAGAGTGAAACCCCACTCCTACAACTCAGACACAAGCCCTACCTCAGCCTCCTTCATAGGCCTACAACTTAGGGAAAAGATTCCCCTACCTCAGGCACTCAACCCTACCTCAGCCTTTATAATTTAGGCTTACAACTCAGAGAAATAAATCTCCTACACTCAGATCTATTACAGATCCTACAAAAGTTATTGATTAAAAGATGATAATATCTTCAAGCAGATGGAGAGAGAATTGGTTGAAGGCTTCTTGATCAGTTCTTGATAGAACTGATTACTTAAGGATCAACCTGTCTTAGCTTCTTCAAAACTTCTTGAATCTGAACAAAGTAAGGTTGATCTTCTTGGTATTGGAGTTGATCTTCAATCAGCTTCCTTCTTATTCAGAAATTAATCTGAATTCTTCTTCAGAATTAATTTGAATTCTTCTGGCAGACTGTTCAGAATCTGCCTTCACTGGATGAGGACTTCTCTCCTTCTTGTTTTTCTCTCTCTACAATCTGTTGACTGTTTCTTCTTTCTCCTCTTTTGAATTCTCAATCCTTCAGAGATTATTCTTCATTCACTGATCGTGTTCACGATCTCTTATTCACAATTGATTAGCTTGATCCTTCCAATTGTTGAGAGAGCATATCTATATATAGGCGTCATCCATGGTTACTGGCTGTTCCAATTCCAAATGGTCTTCTGACACCTCTGACAGATGTGACAGCAATGTCAGTAGTGACAGCTGTCAAGTCTCCAGTTATATTACTTCAATGTTCATTGGACTTTGACTCAACAGCAGAGAATGTCGAGTGAATACTTCACATGTGTCGACATACATAGTCCATGTGTCGACACAAGTATTGATGATGTCGACACAGCTTCACTTTTAATTCATAACACAGCTTCTGTGGAATGTGTCGACATAAGTCCTGTATGTCGACACAATCACTCCTTGTCTTGACAATGTTGGTGTCGACAGAATTCTGGTGTGTGTCGACACAAGTTCTGTGTGTCGACACAGTCGTTGTCGACAGAATTCTGGAATGTGTAGACAGCTTCCCTGTGTGTCGACACAAATTCTGGGTGTCGACACAATCTGGCCCTTGGTGTCGACACAACGTTGTCGACAGATTTTCTGTGTGTCGACACAAATTCTAGGTGTTGACACAATCTGGCCCTTGGTGTCGACACAGCGTTGTCGACAGATTTTCTGTGTGTCAACACAAATTCTGGTTGTCGACACAATCTGGCCCTTGGTGTCGACACAGTCATTCCCAAGTGTCGACACTTGTACTTAGAAGATTTTTATTCCATTTACTTAACCTACACATGATAACTCAACACAACATCAAATACAACTTGATGCATATCATTGAGTTAGGTGAGGCTTCTCCAATTCTGGTACATATTTTCTAATGTACCCAACAATCTCCCCCTATTTGGAGAAGCCATAACCCTTAGTCAAAGATATACATCACTCATAATAAAACACATAAAAAGAAATAGATGTACATACATTTTACTGCAGGGTAACATATAAACATTGTAAACAAATGAAATGAATACTGAAACTGATTTCATTTAATCAGAGAGATATTTTAAGTTTACACAGTTTTCTTTAAAATAAAAGCCAAAAGATTACATTGTTCTATACATAAGCCTAACTCTCCTATAACTTACTAGGCTCCTTAATCACAATGCCTTTTCCTGATCTGATCTGAGCCTGCATAGTAGGTTCAGCATCATTAGCCGGTTTCTTTCCTTTCAGATCCTTCTTTTTTTGTTCTTCATCCCTTATCCTTTGCCTTTCAAAATAATTAAAAGGCTTTGGGAAGTACTTGCTAGGCTTCAGAGCATTAGCAGGTAACTTCCCAGCTTTTGCTTTCCTTCTGTATTGAAGAATGGCTTCCTGCCTGGCTTGATACTTGTTCCACTCTTGCTCATTATACCATTTACCCCTTTCATGAGTCTTGTCCTTCACAGCTTTCCAGGCAGTCAATATAATGTTCCTGGAAGTAGGGCTCCATTGCTCAAAATCAGGCTTTAACTCAACCTGTTCTCTAAACCTTTTCTTGGATAGTTGAGCCTCTTGCTCTTTCTTCAAAGCAGCCTCAGACATATCCACCTTTTCAATTATAACATTCTTAGCATCCTCAGGAGGGCTATACATTTGGTGAACCAGTTGTTGAATTCCCTCAAAAGTAGAATGGGGATATATGATTTGAGCTACCTCCTGCGGAGCCCCTTCAATTTTTGTAGCCTGAATGCCAGATTTAGCTGTATTATCATCATCATACAAAGGAGGATAGCCAAGAGTAGCTCTGATTGCATTTGTAATCCATTTAGCATGATCAGAGCCTGTTGTGACTAACAACCTCTCCCCCTTTATGACTTCTCTCTCAACATGATCCCTGAGATCATACTTCTGAAATATGACTTGATCAGCTAAGTAGTTTGTGCCTTCTATATAATAAGCTTTAAACTTCTATAGATGAGCAGATATGATCTTTTGAGAGGTTTGAATGACAGTCTGGAATTTGGCTAAATCTTCTTGAAGTTTCAGATCAAATTCTAATTTCTCTTTAGCCCTTTTCTCAGTTAATGCTGTGGCAGTAGTCTTTAATTCAGTAACTATCACATTATGTGATTTAGTTAGATTATCATTCATTCTTATTTGATTTTCTAGTACATAGCCTTGTTTTACCACTATGTCATCAATCTGTGTCCTTGTCTCTTCTTGCTACTTGGCCAGATAGACTACAACATTGCCTCCCTTATGGAAGCAATCTGTCATCTCCTTCTTATGCTGATTGACTTCCAATCTTATAGATTTAATGTCTTGAGCTAAAGTGAACTGGAGATCCTTGTGACTTTCATCCATGTATGTCTCCATGGCAGCCCTTTGTTCATTCAGTTTAACCTGCAGAGCCACCAGCAGTGAGCTATAGTCAACTGCTGATTCTTGTTGTGGAGTAGCAGTTTGCAAGGCCCTTTTATAACTTAAGCTTCTTTTCTTATAAACCATTAGTTTTCTCTTCTTTTCTCTGAGTGCTTCTCCATCATCAAATTCAGAAGAACTTTCAATGTTCACTGTGTCTGTTGGGCTAGAGGGCAGCTTCTTGTCAGTCCTTGGCAACTCCCCCTAAGTCCCTGGCTCCTCCACCTCAGTTCTTGGCTCCTCCCCCTCAGTTCCAGTCCTTACTTCTTGTAAGTCAGGAAACAATTTCTTAAGAGTGAATTCTTGTTGCACTTGAACTGGAGGAATATCTTGCTCCTGTGCAGTAGATGGAGGGACATCACATGTAGAGATGTCATCCATTGCGACATCCTGTGCTTGGACATAGACTTGAGTAGTCTGTTCAACATCAGATAGCACAAATAGTGTATCAGATTCAATATTTATAGTTGCTTGATTAATTTCATGGAGTACCTCAAGTATAATTTCTGTTGCTGCTTCACTTTCTAAGGCAGCTGGCTCTTTATCTTGAGGAGGCTCCCCCTGGAATTGATCCAGGAGATTGGTGCTTTCAGGTAGTTGCTCCCCCTGCACCTGATTATCAGCTCTATTGTCTGGTGTTGGTGATTTCCTGACAGTCTCTTGGTGTTCTTCATCTGAACTGAAGGTTACTTGTTCTTCTGAATCACTAGATGATTCAGGTACCCTTGGGGTTTGTTTCTTCTTCTTCTTTGGAAGTTGTTTCTGTGGGGTAGGAATGTCTTTGGTGAGTACTCTTCCCATCTGGACAGGATTCGTAAATCCATCCTTCTCATGTGATTTATCTTGGATCCTGCTGACTGATTCATCACTTCAGGAATATTTTCAGCCAAATACAGGCTTAAGATTCTTCCAAGGTTGGGTTTCTTGAAGCTTCCCTTTATCTTCTCAAAAATCACTGCTGACCAGTTGGTATTAATCCTGAAGATTACCCTGGTCATGAGGCTGAACATGTAGGCAGAGATCCTATCATGTCCCCCTGGTTTGCAGAGAATCACTTTGCCAACTATTTCAGAAAGAAATTTTCCTTGTGTGTTCATTCCCTTTCTGGTCATAAAAGATCCAATTCTGGTGGTGGGATCCAGTCCACACCATTGGAGTCCTTCCTTGATCTTGGAAGATGCAACCTCTTCTTCTTCTTGAACTCTGTGTAGTTGTAAAGTCTTTCTTAAGCTTTTCATGGCGAGTTTCACTTTTGTTCCTTGAACGGAGGACTTAATCTTCAGTTCTGTGGAGTCCAATGAAGCAGCCCCACAGAATTCAATGATTTCCTTATTCCATATCTGGTCGGTTCTGACACCAGGTTTTCTAGTCCATTTTCTGTGATTAGGGTAATCACAGTTTGGATTTCTTGATCCGCACTATCAAAGGCATTACGGACAAGTTTGTAACCCTCATTAATGTTGTCGTCGTGTTTGGGCATCATCAGTGACGAGAAATTTGAGGAGAAAAGAGATGAAGGGTTGTCGACTCAAGGATTTGGTCTCAAAAATGTTGAGAGCGTAGTTGACAAAGTTGTTCTGTGACCTATTTATATGTTTGTCAACACAGAAGGTCAAAAGGCAGGGTAATAAATACTTAATGTGTCGACACTGTAGAGATTGTGTCGACACAGACTTTGAATGTCTCGACAGAGTCAGACAATACTATGTGTCGACACAGTTTGTGATGTGTCGACACAGACTTCTTAACAATCAACTCTAATATTTGTGTGTCGACATAGAAGACTGTATGTGTCGACACAACTAATATCTAAATGATAGAACTTCTATGTGTCGACACCAAACTTTGAGTGTCGACACCACTACCTCACCACTATTTTGTTGTGTCGACACAGCTTTCCTTATGTGTTGACAGCAACTACTATATGTCGACACAGATTTCCTTTTGTGTCGACATAAAATTACTTAGTCAGATTTACTCTAGGTTTAACATACCTAATTCAATTTTAAAATAATTGAATTTAGTTTCATCTAGTAGTTTAGTAAACATGTCAGCAATTTGATTATTTGTGGTGACAAATTCCAAACAAATATCTTCTTTTTCAACATGCTCTCTAATGAAGTGAAATCTAATTTCTATATGCTTTGTTCTGCTATGTGATACATGATTTTTAGCAATAGAAATAGCACATGTAGAATCACAAAATAGTGGAGTTATACGTACCTTAAGACCATAATCTTCAAGTTGATGTTGAATTCATAAAAGCTGAGCACAGCAGCTGCCTGCAGCAACATATTCAGACTAAGAAGTGGAAATTGCAACACTTGTCTGCTTCTTACTGCTCCATGACACCAATCTACCACCTAGAAACTAACATGTGCCAGTGGTGCTCTTTCTATCTTCTTTGTCACCTTCTGATCACTTGTACTTTTAATCAGACACCCATTCTTAATAAATGAAGTGTCATACCCAAGATCACTCAGCTGACTTATGCTTATCAAGTTATGTTTCAAACCTTTTATATAAGCCACTTGATTGATTGTTATAGAACTAGTAGAAATGTTACCAAACTCTTTGATGACCCATTTTTCTGATCCACCAAAGATCACTTTGGGTCCACTCTATATGGGAGTAAAGTCCTTTAACATTCTTCTTGTTCCAGTCATGTGCCTGGAACATCCACTGTCCAAGTACCATATAGGGTTAGGGCAACTTGGACTCACCTGCAGCAAATAAAATTACCTTACCTTATAATCCCAATGTTTATTGGGTTATAGGTTCAAGTTAGATTGAAACTTGTTATTCTTACCAGCAGCCTTCCTCACAGGTAAGCTGGCATTCTTCCTGATACTGGTGTTGTGCCAACAATCTTTGGCATAATGCCCTATCTTGCCACAACACCAACACTCATATATATTATACCTCTTTTTAGGTACAGTTTTAACAGCATTGCTGTCAGCTGTTCTTAACACTGTTGGTACAGTGGTTATTTGATTGAGTGTTGGAGATATACCCTTGTCATTCAGAATATCAGGCTTACCATGACCATGTATGATATCATGATCATATCTATTGGTAGGCTGTTGCACTTTCCTGAAGGCAATGGGGGGTTTGAAGGAAAGTGGCTTAACTAGGGCTTTGCTTTTTTCCTTTGGAATTAGCTGCCCTAGTATTTCCCTTAAAACCTAATCCTGTCTTATCCTTTTGAGGAATGAACTCATCAATTAAAGGTAAGACTGTCTTCCAGACCCCTGATCTGATTATTTTTGAATGTTATTATACCAATCTGAATAACAGTTATGTTTTTCAGCTTAGCAACTTCATTCATCTTCTGATCCAGTAATTTTTCTGAATCAGATGCAACCAGCTTAAGAGCAACAATTTCCTTAGCCTGTTCTTTGTTAAGGATTCTGCTTTTCTTAAGTGTTTGCAGCAGATCACCATATTCATCAATAAGTTGATGAACATCCCCTTCAGATTCAGATTCATCCACATCTCTTGATGTAGATGCTTCTGATTCTGATCCAATATAGTAATCAGAAACTATTGAAGAATTGTTTACCTTACCAGAACTAGGCTGATCCTGGCACTGATCTTCTTCTGTCAAGGCCATCAGCCCTTTACAATAATGTTCTTCAATTCCATTTACTGAGTCCAGCAAATTCAAGAACTCAGCCACTTCTGCATCCTCTTCAGTTGCAAACAGTCCTATGTATGCTTCAGCTTCAGCTTCAGCCCTAGAATCTGATGATGAAGAATCTGACCAGACTTTTTGCTTCTTTGTAACAAAGGATTTCTCCTTCTTGTCCTTGTTTTTTAGTTTCTTCTGGTCATTAGATTCTTTTCTTTTGTCAGGAAAATCAGCTACCGCATGTCCAAGCCTATTGCAACAATAACAAACAATCTTAGTTGAAGATAATTTACTAGATTTAGAGCCATATCTATCCTTCCTAGAGGATTTCGTTTTTTGATAGTAATCATCCTTGGATTGTGAGGAGGATGGATTGGATCTCCACTCTTTCTTCTTCAAGAACCTTTGAAATTTTCTTGAGAAAGCAGCCAAGTCTTCATCAGAATTTGGACTATCTGATGTGTGACTGTCAGAACTTTCTGAAGATACTTCTTCAGCTTTCCTAGGAGGAGATGGAGACATCCTCCTATCCTTTATTATGGCTTTAGTCTTGAAAGCCACTGACTTATCTCTATAATCAACTTTATTATTTTTCTCCTCCTCCTTTCTGACCATCAGCTGCATCTCATATGAAAGCAGTTTGCCAAATAAAGTAGGAGGTGAGATTTCTGCTTGTCTGGCCACTTCCCTAATGACACATATCTTTGTGTCCCAGTCTTTAGTTAATGATCTCAAAAACTTATCATTTAACTCATATGTGCTGAATACTCTTGCATATAACATCAATTCATTAACTATTCTGAAGAACTTCTTGTAACATTCAGTTATGCTGTCAGTTTTAGATTGTCTAAAATTTTCATACTCCTGATTCAGCATAAACTTTCTGTCTTCTCTCACTTCTTCAGATCCCTCCATGTAGACAATCAGGGTGTCCCACATTTCTTTAGAGGACTTGCAGTGAATCAAATTTTGGAATGTTGAGTCATCTATAACACTGACTATTATGTTTTGTGCTCTCTTATCCATAATAGACAAGATGATCTCATCCTTTGTCATTTCAGAATACTCCTTTGGTGTCCTGAGATTTGTATCAAGAACTGAGACTTTCATTGGGATGAATGACCCTTTTGTAACTGTCATGTAGATTCTTGTATCTGAAGCTTCCATAAACAGTCTAACTCTTTCTTTCCATATGAGAAAAATTTCTTTCCTGCATACAGGTAACTTCATGGATCCAAACTCCTTGTGATTCTCAATGGAACCCATTTTGCCTAATCGATTTCTGCCTTGAACATCTACTCCGACTGTTAAGTCTATTTTTTGAGTAACCTTCCTCTGATACCACTTGAAAGAATTGGTTTCGAGATGACCTAAATACCTAGAGAGGGGGGGGTGAATAGGTTTAATTATTTTTCTTACTTAGGCAGTTAGATCAATTTAATTAAGCAATCTATTCAGCAGTTATTTCAGCAAGCATTCACATATACACAATATTCACAGATTGTACACCAGATTTATAGTGGTTCCCCAAATGATGGGTACATCCACTTTCCCCCTTCGCCTATCTAGCAGTGTACTAGATTCGGCCTAACTTCCTTCCTCTTCTCAGATCCGCAGATCTTATAGCTCAGAACCAAGAATGGTTCTTACAACTCAGAGTGACTCCACACTCCTACAACTCGGGCATAAGCCCTACCTCAGCCTCTTTCACAGGCCTACAACTCAGACTGAAACCCCACTCCTACAACTCAGGCACAAACCCTACCTCAGCCTCCTTCATAGGCCTACAACTCAGGGAAAAGATTCCCCTACCTCAGGCACTCAGCCCTACCTCAGCCTTTATAATTTAGGCTTACAACTCAGAGAAATAAATCTCCTACACTAAGATCTATTACATATCCTACAAAAGTTATTGATTAAAAGATGATAATATCTTCAACCAGATGGAGAGAGAATTGGTTGAAGGCTTCTTGATCAGTTCTTGATAGAACTGATTACTTAAGGATCAACTTATCTTAGCTTCTTCAAAGCTTCCTGAATCTGAACAAATCAAGGTTGATCTTCTTGGTGTTGGAGTTGATCTTCAATTAGCTTCCTCCTTATTCAGAAATTAATCTGAATTCTTCTTCAGAATTGATTTGAATTCTTCTAGCAGACTGTTCAGAATCTGCCTTCATTGGATGAGGTCTTCTCTCCTTATTTTTCTCTCTCTACAATCTGTTGACTGTTTCTTCTTTCTCCTCTTCTGGATTCTCAATCCTTCAGAGATTATTCTTCATTCACTGATCGTGTTCACGATCTCTTCTTCACAATTGATTATCTTGATCCTTCCAATTGTTGAGAGAGCATATCTATATATAGGCTTCATCCATGGTTACTGTCCGTTCCGGTTCCAAACGGTCTTCTAACACCTCTGACAGATGTGACAGCAATGTCAGTAGTGATAGCTGTCAAGTCTCCAGTTGTATTACTTCAACCTTCATTGGACTTTGACTCAACAGCAGAGAATGTCGAGTGAATACTTCACATGTGTCAACACACATAGTCCGTGTGTCGACACAAGTCTTGATGATGTCGACACAGCTTCACTTTTACTTCTCAACACAGCTTCTGTGGAATGTGTCGACACAAGTCGTGTGTGTCGACACAATCACTCCTTGTCTTGACAAAGTTGGTGTCGATAGAATTCTGGTGTGTGTCGACACAAGTTCTGTGTGTCGACACAGTCGTTGTCGACAGAATTCTGTAATGTGTTGACAGCTTCCCTGTGTGTCGACACAAATTCTGGGTGTCGACACAATCTGGCCCTTGGTGTCAACACAACGTTAGTCGACAGATTTTTTGTGTGTCGACACAAATTCTGGGTGTCGACACAATCTGGCCCTTGGTGTTGACACAGCGTTATCGACAGATTTTCTGTGTGTCAACACAAATTCTGGGTGTCGACACAATCTGGGCCTTGGTGTAGACACAGCCATTCCCAAGTGTCGACACTTGTACTTAGAAGATTTTTCTTCCATTTACTTAACCTACACATGATTACTCAACACAACATCAAATACAACTTGATGCATATCATTGAGTTAGGTGAGGCTTCTCCAAATCTGGTACACATTTCCAATGTACCCAATAATTATGCCCCTCCTTATTTGAACTCCTTGACTTATCTCACGAATAATCTGATTATACGGGTGATCTCTTTAGTGTTTTATTACTGTTGACAATATTCCTGCATTCTTTTGTGCTTCAGGATCAGCTTGAGTCACACCCTGTAGTGTCCTTGTAGCAGCATCCTATACATCTTATATTGGAAAGCATTTTTCTCCGATCAGTACATATGGTGAGATCATTTCACTTCCTTTTTGCTTGTCATTGATGGACAGCTTTTCCAAAATTTGCTCACTATTTGCAACACTAAAAGAACTAGACTATTCTGTTGGATTTGGCGGCCAACCTTAAAGGGGGGGGGGGGGGTGAAAAAGGTTTTCAATCTAATTTAGAATTAAAAAATTAACCAGGAAAGCCTAGTTTGGAAGCTACCACGAGCGACAAGGATACGTGTGGCTGTAGGTCACAAAGTTACTTTTTCTTGTGAAAAATTTATCTTATGATTTTATACACAACTCTCAATACCCTAGCAACATGCAATCACAATTTCGAGATGAAATTACAAAAAAAAAAATTTATTAAAAGCTAAACATAAGGGTTACAATAATACAACTTGATCTCCATGATACCAAAGATCAGAGGCGATGAAACAAATAATTCTTTTTGGTTTATATATTGACCCTCAACCAGGACCGATTGTCTCTTTCTCTTCTTTGCAAGAAGATTGACGAGACGACTCTTCACCTTCCTCCCCCGAAAGGGTCTTAGAGCCCACTAGATCTCCTAGATCTAGACATCCTCCCACTACGATTTCCCACAGAACCCTTCCCAAATTCCGACAATCTCCCCGATCGATTTTCCATAAACTGAGAACGATTAGAAAAGTGAAAATACAAATGAAAATAAAAGACTGTGAAATTATTGCTCACTCAAATAAGAATTCCTCCGTAGAATGGTGTGCAGTCGAGGCTTTTGAATGTTGTTCTTCTTGCACTCGATCAACCGCTGATGGTCAATGGAGACTTTGCGTTTTGGAGTTCTTCGATCACGAACGGGAGGGAGAAATTTCGCTTTTCCTTGCGTGGAAATGGTAGTTTGCAATAACATTGGTGGTGGCCAAACCCTAGATGTGCAATTATCCTCCTTATCCCCTCAGAAAAAGAAATGTGTGCTTTTATATTCTTCTTTTAAATAAAGTACCACTAGCGGTAGCTCTAGCGTCTGGTAGTATGACTTTCCATGCGGTGTTGCCAGGTGTACAACAAATTAAGAAAAATATCCAAAAAATATTTTCGCCACTTTTAGATACCGCGGTGCGGTAAGGAGAGCACCTGACAACAAGGGTTTCTTCTCGATATAGTCGAATTGAAGGTCACCAAAATGGCTAGCACCTGACGTTAGGGCAAGCGCTCGACAATAGTTGTTTCTCCTTGATGTAGTCAAATTGGCTAGCGCCCATCTGTAGGGCTAGCACCTAATGGTATGTCATAGATGTTGGGTACATTGGTCATAATGTACTTGATTTGAAGAAGTACTTTCAGCTCAATGATATACACATAGTTGTATTTGATGAATGTTAAGTTCTTATGTGCAGGCAAATTAAGCTAAGTACAAAAGTGTCGAGACACTAGACAAGTGTCGACAACTTTGTCAAAGTTGTGCTGAGATAAAGAGAAAGCTGTGTCGACACTCAGGACTCGTGTCGACACACTTAAACAAGAAGTGCTGAGACAAGGAGAAAGTTGTGTCGACACCCAGGAGTTGGGTCGACACTATGATACAATAAAGCAACTGTGTCGACACTCAGGACTAATGTCAACACACACTACACAAGTTGTGTCGACACTCAAGACAAGTGTCAATACACACTGAACAAGTTGTGTCGAGACAAAGAGAAGCTATGTCGACACTAAGGACAAGTGTCTACACACTCTATACAAGCAATGACGAGACTGAAGACAACTGTGTCGACACTCAGGACTAGTGCCAACACACTTCACAAGCTGAGTCAAGACTAGAAGCAAGTAGTGTCGACACTCAGGACTAGTGTCAACATATTCTACATCAGCTGCGTTGAGACAAGGTGAAGGCTGTGTCGACACATTCAGAGATATGTGGACACCACTAAAAGAGTAGTGTCGACACCCAGGATTGGTGTCGACATATCCAACAGACAAGTTTCAACACTTCAAGCAGATTGTTTCCTAAGTACAGAAATCAAGCCAGAGGTTCTAACAACTGTCAGAACTGTCAGAACATTCAGATGTCAGTTATTAATCAGACCAGTTGGTTGCCTTTGACAAAGCCTATATAATAGGATAAACACTTTAGAAAAATAGAGAGAAAAAATTTGGCAAGACCAGATCTAAGAACCAATCACCTAGAAGGTGGAGAGAAGCAGGATTAAGAATCATCTTCAACATTCTCCAGCCTAGATCTACCCTAATTTCAACTTCAAGAAGCTTTGGAAAGCTAAGAAGGGTTAGATCAAATCTATCACTACAAGATCAAGGGAAGCAAACACATTAGGATTAGATCGAGAAGCAGTCACCCACTTCTCTCTTCCTGGGTGACTAATTCTGAATCAATTTATTTTACCTTTATTAATTTTGTAAGATCTACCTGTAGATCTGAGTGTAGGGGAATCATTTTTTCTAAGTTGTAAGCCTGTGTTATAAAGGATGAGGTAGGGCAGGGATTGCTTGAGGTAGAAGAAGTGGGTATTTCTCTGAGTTGTAGGGCAAGATTTGCCTGAGGAGTATGAGTGTGGGTACATTCTGAGGTAGATTTCTTACGAAGAACTTGGGGTGTAGGATCTTGGTGATATAAGTGGTAAGACTTGTAAAGTCTGAGTTGTAGGGGCCAGCTGGGATCTGAGCTATAAGATTTAAGGATCTGAGTAAAGGAAGAAAGAGTTTGGCCGAATCTTGTTCATTGCTAGATATGCGATGGAGAAAAGTGGATGTACCCATAAATTAGGGAACCACTATAAAACTATATGTACTATTCTGTGATTGTTGTGTTGTGATAGTTTTATATTGCTGTTAAGATTATCTTGTTTTATCCGACTGTGATAATTAACATAAAGAAAGTATATCTTAGATTTTAAACAAATAGCCAAAGCTTAAATTGGATCTATTCACACCCCCTCTAGGTCATTCTCAATCCTAAGATAAACATTTATAATTGGTATCAGAGAGAGGTTCACTGAAAAAGGCATAACAGCCTAGTGAGAATCCAAATGATTGCAGAGAAAGATATATCATAGCTCAGAGGGAAATTATTTCCATCAAGCTCCCTATCTACTCCAAAGAAAACTTTTGAATATGGAAGGAGAGAGTCAGATTATTCATGTAGGCAATAGATCCAAGAATATACATCGCAGTGATTGAAGGACTTTTCATTCCCATGAGATTGTCAGTTCTTGATGCAAACTTTAAGACACCTGAGTCTTACATGGAGATTGATAAGGATGAAATCATTCTGGCCTCTATAGACAAGAGGGATCATAATATTATAGTCAATGCAATAGATGATTCCACTTTTCAAAATCTGATTCATTGTAAAGCATCAAAAGAAATGTGGGAGTCATTGATTGTCTATATGGAAGGAACTGAAGAGGTCAGAGATGATAGAAAATCTCTATTAAACCAACAGTATGAAGCCTTCAAATAGGATAAGAAAGACACCGTGGATGAATGTTTTGAAAAGTTCTTCAAAATTGTAAACAACCTGAGGACTTATGGCAGGAGCTTTGCTAACTATGAACTTAATGACAAATTCTTGAGGTCACTGAACAAGGAATGGGACATCAAGGTCTATGCAATAAGAGAAATGAGAAATTTAGCCAATATAGACCCCCAGGCTCTATTTGGCAAGCTACTGTCCCATGAGTTACAACAAATCTCAGGAAGTCTGAAGAAAAAATAGCTAGCGCACACAACAGAGAAAAATCCTTGGCCCTAAAGGCTGATATTACCAGGAAGGTTAGAGAAAAGTCAACACTCTTAGAAAGACAAGACACAATCTCTGAGTGTACAGAATCATCCTCATAAGGAGGAGACCTAACTGAGGAGGAACTGACTCTCTTTTCTAGACAGTTCAAGAAGATGTTGAGGAGAAGAAGGAAGGGGAGATGGAAGGGTCCAGCTGGATACTCTTCTCTCAAGAAGACCAATCATCCAGAGAAACCCAGGAATAAGAAATCTAGGGACTAGTATGTTTCTTCATAGAACAAATATATTAAGACTAATATTGTGTGTTATTGATGCAATAGGCAAGGGCATGCCATAGCTGATTGCCCAACAAAAAGAAAGGAGAAAAAGTCAGAGAACTTGAAGACTGGACATTACCAAAAGGCTGACAAAAGCCTTTTGGCAAAAGAAACAGTCTACAGTATCTGATAATGAGTCTGATTCATTAGAATCAAAAGAGGAGGAGGCTCTCTTGGGCTTAATGGCAATTGAGGAGATCCAATCAGGAGAAGGAGATCAAGACTGTTCAAGTCCTGCTAAGGTAAAACCAATCTCTACTAATTTTGCCTCAGATTCTTTTTCTACATCAAAAAATGATTCATGTTCATACTCCTCTAATAATAGACAACATGATTCAGATACTGAAGCTAATTTCAACACCCTTATCAATAGATATGGGAAGTTATTAAAAGCCTTGATTACAAGCAAAGATCTTACTAAGGATCAGGATAGAGAATTAGAATCTTTGAGGGGAGTATCTTTTCAGTTGGAAAGGGCCAACATAAAATTGGACCTATAAAAACTGAAGCTTATAGAACTAACTAACAAGATAGATAGCCAGGCAGAAGTAATAGTAGAATAGGTCAAGACTGTTAAGGACCTGGAAGCAAAGCTCACCCAGGAAAGACAGCTCCTGACTCAGTTCTTAAAACCCAAGTCAGTTCTACCTATCATAGATACATTTTCTGCACCATTTAGAAGTGGTGTAGGTTATGAAAAAAATAAAAAGTTTATTAAGAAGTCTGAACCTAAGGGTAAAGCCCCAATGGGTCCAGTTAAGTTACCTCTCAAGCATCTAACTTTTAACTGATGTAATGATATATGTGTTCCTGGACACATGAGTTCTGAGTGCACTACCATCAAAGTCAATAAAGATCCTTGCTGGGAGGGAGATACATCTAAAGGAAATAAAAGCTAAAAATCACCACAAAGGGTGATCAATCCAAGTAGCCAAGGAATTCTTGGAGCTGGTCCCAGTGCAACACATCAAAACCTAAAAGGTAAGGGTGTAAACTTTGCACCACTACCTTGGAAGTTGGATGTCAAATCCAAGTTGCACAAAAGAACAACTTCAAATGTGCAACCAAAGAAAAGATACAACTGATTTGAGTGTTGGTGTTGTGGGAAGGTTGGTCATTTTGCCCTAGATTGTTGGTATAATCTAACAACACCTTCATATAAGAATCAACTAGGTTTGTTTAAAAAACCTGTCCTGTTTCACACAGCAAAGCCTAACAGGAACCAAGGCCCCAAAACTATTTGGGTGCGTAAGGTAAATTAGGGTGCGTAAGGTAAATTAATTCTGTGTTTGTAGGTGGATCCAAGTACCATAGGAAGGCTAATATGGTACTTGGATAGTGGCTGTTCCAGGCACATGATTGGAATATGGAGTTTGCTAAGGGATTATACTCCAGTTAGGAATGAACCAAAAGTCATCTTTGGAGGGTCAGATAAAGGACTCACCAAGGGATATGGTAACATTTATAATGACCTAGTTACCATCACAAAAGTGGCTTATGTGGAAGGATTGAACAATAATCTAATAACCATAAGTCAACTTTGTGATATAGGTTATGAAATTGTTTTCCACAATGACAAGTGCCTGATAAGGAATATAATTGATCAAGAGATCATCTTGTCAGGCACTAGGAGTGGGAACATTTATTTTCAAAATTTCTTAAGTGTAAATGAGAAACCACATGTATGTCTAGTAGCTAGTGATAAAGACTCTTTATGTGTGCAATGGCACAAGAGGCTGGCTCATTTAAACTATAAAGCAATTGGCAAACTATTCTCTATGGACTTAGTTAGAAATAGTCCACAGCTCAAGTTCTCCAAAGAAGGCTTATGTCCTGTATGTCAAAAATGCAAACAAACAAAAGTTTCCTTTAAGAGCATTCAGTTCAAAGGCACTGAGAGGTGTCTCTACTTACTTCAAATGGATCTATTTGGTCCTATGCAAGTTCTTAGTTCGCATAGGAAGTCATCTACCTATGTGATTGTGGATGATCACTCTAGGTTTGCTTGGGTATTCTTCCTAAGGAGAAAGTCTGAAATTATAGACATACTTGCTGATTTTGTCAGACAAGTTCAGAATGAGATGGGATGTTCTGTGGTCAAATTAAGAAGTGACCATGGTACAAAATTTCAATCTCAAAAGATGATAAATTTCTGAAAGGAACTAGGGATCTTTCAGGAGTTCTCCTCTCCAAGAACACCATAGTAAAATGGAGTAGATGAGAGGAAGAATATAAATCTCATTAAGGCAGCTAGAATAATGCTGATTGATACATCCCTCCCAGAATATTTCGGGGCTGAGGCTGTAAACAAAACATGCTATGTTCAAAATAGAAGATTGATCAACAAGAATCACAACAAGACTCCCTATGAACTAATGAAAGGCAGAAAAACAAATCTATCCTACTTCAATTTTTTGGTAGTAAGTGCTATATATTGGACAATGAGAAAACTTAGCTAAATAAGTTCTCTGAGAAATCCTATGAAGGAATCTTTGTAGGGTATAGTGTACATAACAAAGCATACAGGATATACAACTTGAAACATCAAGTTGTAGAAGAATCAATTAATGTAGTTTTTGATGAAACTTCTGTTTTATATAATGAGATTTCTAACAACTCTAGTCTAGGTGATATAGACTCTAGGATGGAAAAGTTAAATATAGGTGATTCACCTGATCTAGAGTTACACACTAGAGATAATATAAAAATTCCTATAGAAGATACAGTAATTGCCTGGGGGGAGGAGGAGAATCATACTAATCCTCCTACAGAACTAGGTGATGGTAGGCACCTGCCAGTAGCAGTTAGACATCTTAAAGATCATCCTATTGATCAAATAATAGGTGATGTCAGGCTAAGAGTGACTACTAGGAGTAGACATCATAATGAAGTTCTATACTCAAGCTTTCTCTCTTAGGTAGAACTTAACAAGTTCTAAGAAGCTAACTCAGGCCCCAACTAGATTATTGTTATGCAAGAAGAGCTCATTAGTTTTAGAGATACAATGTCTGGAGTCTAGTTCCTAGACCTAGTGATCAAAATATCATAGACACTAAGCGGATTTATAGGAATAAACTAGATGAGCATGGGGTTATAGTTAAGAATAAAGCTAGATTAGTGGCTAATGGATATAAACAAGAGAAAGGGATAGACTTTAACCAAACCTTTGCACATGTAGCTAGGCTAGAAGCCATAAGGTTATTTTTAGCTCATGCATCATACAAAGGACACAAGGTCTACCCTATGGATGTAAAGTCAGCATTCCTCAATTTTACATTGAAGGAGGAAGTCTATGTAGAGCAGTGAATAGGTTTTGTTAACCCTAAACACAACACCTATGTTTTCAGATTGCACAAGGCTTTGTATGGGTTAAAACAGGCACCTAGAGCCTGGTATGACACCTTATATACCTTTCTTATCGAGAATAAGTACTCGAGAGGAAAGATAGACAAGACACTATTCCTTAGAGACATCAAAGGTTCAAGCATTCTAGTCCAGATTTATGTAGATGACATAATTGTTGGGTCAACTAATGTGAGGCTGTGTAGAAAATTTTCCAGGCTTATGTAAGGCAAGTTTGAAATGAGCAGTACGAGTGAGCTAAAGTTCTTCTTAGGATTCCAAGTTAGACAATCAGAGGATGGAATATCCATCTCTCAGTCTAAGTTCACTAATAAGTTGATTAAGAGATATGATATGGAGAATTCTTCTACCATGAGAACTCCAATGGGTTCTTCTGTGTCACTACATATGGATGAATCTGGGAAACTAGTTGATGAAACCTTGTATAGAGGCATCATTGGATCACTCCTGTATTTGACAGCTAGTAGGCCAGATATTATGTTCTCAACTTGTGTCTGTGCTAGGTACCAAGCATGCCCCCAAAGAGTCTCATTATACTGCTGTAAAGAGAATACTGAGATATTTTAAGGGCACACCCAATCTTGGGCTTTGGTATCATAGGGATAGTGATTTTGAACTCACATGGTACACAGATGCAGATTTTGTAGGGTGTAAAGAAGATTAAAAAAAGTACTTCTACAACTTGCCAGTTTCTAGGGAAAAGACTCATAAGTTGGAGTAGCAAGATGCAAACAAGTGTTGCAATTTGCACAGTAGAATCTGAGTACATAACTGCTGGAAGCTGCTGTGCACAGTTTCTGTGGATTCAGCATCAACTACTGGACTACAATGTACAGCTAAGTAAATTTGTTATATTTTGTTATTCTACTAGTGCATTTTCTATTGCTAATAATCATGTTTCACACAGCATAACTAAACATATAGAAATTAGATATTATTTTCTCAGAGAAAATATTGAAAAAGAAAATATAAGCTTAAAGTATACTCCAATAGAAAGACAAGTTACTGACATTTTTATAAAACCCCTACATGAAAGCAAGTTCAATTACTTTAAATTTGAACTAGCCATGTTGAACATTGAATAAATATTTTCAACTAATAGCAACAAAAGTTTGTACAACATATAAAAGATGACTAATCAGGTCAACAAAGAATTACAACCAAGAAAGACTTGACATAAGTCAAGAAATTATATTCAGAACACAAATTTTGTCTCAGTCAAAGAATTATGTTGAGACACCAAAGTGTGTGTCGACACTATAGGCAGTATTGTGTCGAGACATCAAAATGTGTGTCGACACAATAAGTAGTCTTGTGTCGAGACACTATAATTTAGTGTCGAGACATAATGTTGTCGAGACCTTGAGGTCTGTGTCAAGAGACATGAACCTTGTGTCGACTTAAGTCGACACAACTCGACAGAATAGGTTTTCCATGTCGACACTATATATTTCCCAATATTGAGAAAATTACTAAATGCAGCGCGCCTTTTCACCTTTAATAGACAGTTACTATAAATAGGAGGTGTAAGGAATTATCGACTTTGCTTACCAGAAATCTTGAGAGACTGATCGCTATGTGTCGAGACCTAGAAATCCTTAGTTGACACATCTCAAACTCAAGCTCTTTCCACTAGAATGGCACCCAAGATGGACGAAAACATCAACGAGGGTTACAAACTGGTGCGAAGCGCCTTCGTCTCCACACTAGAATACATAAAGAATGTGATTGACCTTATCAATGAGGCAGGGCTTGAATATCTGTTTTCAGAACTTAATAAGATATGAAAAAGAGAAGTATCAGAATTCTATTCCAATGCCTCACTAAACCCTAAGTCAGGCAAGATCAAATACAATGTTAATGGAGCAAGAGTGAAGGTCACAACCAAAAGACTGGGAAAAGTCTTTCAGATTCTATGAAGTGTACAAGAAGATGAACTGGATTCAAGCAAGACTACATAGGCCTTAGAGTGGTATGGACTATCTCCAACCACTATCTTTGGTAGTTCCTTAAATAGGAAGGGAATGAATTCTCAGGGAAATTTTATATCTTAAGTAATTGGAAAGGTGCTCCTCTGCAAGACTAGAGCACATGATAGGATATCAACATTTATGTTCATCCTGATGATAAGGATCATTTTAAGGATCCCGACTAATTGGAACAGGGTTGTGTTTGTTGAAAATCATGAAGTGAAAGTGGGTGATGGGGGCAGACCATGCGGTCTGTGCGATCTGAGCGGTCTGAGTAGACTGAGTTCACGGCCTGGGCGGACTAATGTTGCGGCCTGGCTTGACTGGACAGGTTGGTCTTGGTGGCTTGGTTGTTCTAGTGGAGCGGCCTGCGCGGCCTGTCTCTGCTGGTCTGGTGGCAGTGCTCAGCTCGGCCTGCAGTTCTGCAGATAGGCCGGTAATCGAGTAGCCGCGCGGATTGGTGGATAAGTTTGCGGAGTATGGCAGACTTAGTTAGAGTCCGCAGAGTTAGCTATTGTGGACTGTCTTTGGAGATCGGCTTTGGTCCTTACCAAGTTCTCCGATGTTGCGGGGAGTGTTAGCCGCATTCATATGGTGGACTGAGCATGACGTTGGTGATCTATCTTGGAGCTGGCGGACTGGTGCCTTATCCGCCGAGCTCGCGCCAGACTCTTGGTGGTTTGCTGGACTTGGTAACACTATGGCAAATCCAGGATATCCGCAGTGTCCGTGGAGTCCGCTTTGGATTGGGCGGTTTGCCTGTTGGTCGCGGACTCATGTGGCGGGCTGTGGCGTTGCTCTCAAGTATTGCGTACTATCGCCATGTTCACATATGGTGTGTGGACTGATGCATTATAGGTTGTGGCTATGTCCGCGTGCTGTGTAGTAAGGCGAACTGGTCGGGTGCCTGCGGGATATGATGGTTGTTGCCTTGTCCGCATAGTGTGAGTGGTCGGCGTCGGAGTCTGCCTGGTGGTGGACACCTTGCCTTGATTCCTGGCGGGTTGTTTGAAGTTCGGCTAAGTCCTTGAGGACTTGACGGACTGGCTTTGTAAGCTGCGAGTTGGGGTGATGACCCAATTCTTTAGGGCGGTGACCACACTCCTCACCCCGCCTATAAATAGACCCCCCGGCATGTCTACAGTAATTGAGGGAACAGTAAGTTGAGACTTGGTTAAGTGCGGCAGCCTCGGTTTTCTTGTCCGCGCAGTTTGATCAGAGTTAACTGGTTGTTGTTTGCAGGTTGCGCGGCTAGCACTGTGGAGCCAGGAGTTTGGCTTTGACTTCGGTCGGAATCAGTAAAGTTTGTGATTACAATCGGCGGTCTCAGCAGGTCTCTTCTGTGGCTTGTCAGTTTTCTCTGCTTTAGCTTTTCCAAGTTCAACAACCTGTCTGCCGGACTCGGGCAGTTAGGCAGTCTGTTCTCCAATTCGGCAGTAGTCAGCAAATAATGGCGTGTCCGCGCGACCATGCGGTGTCGGAGGACTCCGTGTTCTATTCGTCTTCTAGCAGCAGCATTTTGGGCAGCTTTGGCGACTTTGGTGGACTGGGCGGTCTCGGCGGTCTCCAGTTCTGTACACCCGGATTGATTTGTTTCTTTCTATTTTTCCTTGTACTCGCGAAATCATGTCTCTCCACGTATACCTTACCATGTAAAGAAGTTAATAAATATATGATCTGCTTGTTCCTTCGACTAACAATTAGTGTTTGAGCTTGCTTTCCTAGTTCCGCTTGATCAAGGTATGATCTTGATAGCTCTGAGAATATTAATTTGCCGTCAGGCTATCTTGCTGATCATTTTGAGAAATTTCAACATGGTATCAGAGGGAAGTTAAGTTGCTTGAGCGGTGATCAACCTGGGTTGTGCTTTGTGCTTCTGAAAGCTTAACCAAGGTTGTTGCAATGGATATGAGTTATGCAAGAGGTCTAGGTATTGAACTCTTAACGCCGACTAACTTCAAAAAGTGGACGTCGTGCACGAAGAGTTATCTTCTTGGCGATGAGCTATGGGAGGTCGTCGGTGGTGTCGATAGGCAGGAAGTTACAGCTGGGTTTGGGACTGCTGAGCAGGTGAGGGTCTGGAGGAAAACAAATTCAAAGGCAGAGTTTATCCTCAAGAGGGCTATTTCACCGGAGTTGATTGATCACATCATTGGATGTATGTCAGCTAGTAATATTTTGACAACCATTAATGAGTTGTTCAGCAGGAAGAATGTGGCCAGACTACATTTCCTGTAAAATGAGTTGGCTAGGACAATTCAAGGAGACCTGATCATCTCTAAGTTTTTTCTAAAGATGAAGAGTCTGTGTGCTGAGTTATCAGCGCTTGATCCTGATGAGCCGATCTCGGAGGCTAAGTTGAAAAGACACATAATCCGCATCTTGCAGAAGGAGTATTTGGCCTTTATAACCTCTGTTCAAGGCTGGTCAACGCAGCCATCTCTGTTGGAACTTGAGAACCTGCTTGCTTCGTAGGAAAGCTTGGCCAGACAGATGGTTAGAGTAACTATCTCTGAGGAAGGTAGTGAAGCGCTCTTCACAGGCAAGAAGAAGAAGAGATGGGAAGGGAAGAAGAAGAAGACCGCGATTGAAAATGAGCCTTCAACCTCTTATCAGTCAGAGAGGAGCGCTGCTCCTAAGAAGGATTGCAAAAAGAATTTGAAGTGTTATAGGTGTCATCAGCCGAGTCACTTCAAGCATGACTACAAGGTCAAGCTGCAGCCTAGACATGCTGCAGGCAAGGAGGAAGCTTGCTCTAGTACTGAGGAAGCTGGCTGGGGTGGAGCTTTCATGACGGGCACTTGTGTCCGTGCCTTATCAGCCATCGACTTTGAAGACGATTGGATTGTGGACTCCGGGTGTGGTCATCACCTCACCGGAGACAAATCGACGTTCTCCTCGCTGCAGACTTACTCAGGTAACGAAGTAATTATTACTGATGATAATACTGTTTCTGTAGTAGAAAAGGATGGGGTTGTGTCCTTAGGTAGTGATAAAGGGCCACTCACGTTAAGGAGTGTGTATCATGTACCGGGCATGAAGAAGTACCTCTTCTCTGTGACCAATGCGATATACGCAGGTTATCACATTCTATTTGGGCAAACATAAGTGAAGTTTCTTCGCAACGTATCAGCGGTAAAGGCTGATGTTGCTCACGTTGGGAGGAGAGTAAATAACTTGTTTGTTCTTGCAACCAACTCCTGTGTTGATCGGATGAGGGCAAACGATAGCGCTGTTATTTGACATGACAGGCTGGGGTATGTAGGGATGGATAAGCTGAAAGATATGGCAAACAAGAGCCTTCTGAAAGGCTTTCCTAAGCTTTTATCCTTTGGCGATGGTCACATTTGCGCAGGATGTCAATATGGTAAGGCTCATCGCCTTCCGTTTGATAAGTCACAAACAAGGAGCAAGAGACCATTGGAGTGTATCCATGGTGACTTGATGGGGTCAACTGCCATTGCTAGTCTTGGAGGAAGCAGATACATGCTTGTTTTGATTGATGATTACTCAAGATACACTTGGGTGTATTTCATGAAGGAGAAGTCGGCAACTTTCCAGCTATTTGTGGAGTTCAACGAGCTGGTGGAGGCCCAGCTTGGCCCGCGAATCAAGAAGTTCAGATCAGACAACGGTGGTGAGTTTGTCTCTTCCGAATTCTCTAACTACTACAGGAAGAATGAGATCTAGGGAGAGCTTACTTGTGCTCATACTCCACAACAAAACGAAGTAGCGGAGCGGAATATCTGTCATTTGACGGAAACATGCAAGTGCTGGCTTCATGCAAAAGACATTCCCAGGTCCCTTTGGGTGGAAGGAATGTCTTGCACAACCTATGTAATCAATCAGATGCCTCTAAGTCCGATCAATATGAAGTATCCTTTCGAGATGTTATTGAAGGAGAATCCAAGCATGGAACACCTTTGGGTATTTGGATCAACTTGCTATGTGCATGTCTCAGATGCTTCAAAGGTCAAAGCTTGATGCAAAGGCAAGGAAGCTTGTCTTTGTAGGATATGATGAGCAAAAGAAGGGATGGAAATATATGGATCCTGTGATGAAGAAGATTGTTGTATCAAGAGACGTGGTCTTTGATGAACTGACGTCGTATTGAGGAGGCTCGGTTGAGCTATCAGAGAGCATGGTTGATGAAGAATAGAAGGTGGCTACTGATGTTCTTGAAGAGGAGCTTGTTGTATTACCAACAGCTCCTATTGCTTCTATATCTGAGGCAGAGGCCTCTGGTTCAGGAGGCAAGGGGAGCATTGCTCAAAATTTGCCCGGAAATGGAGATGAGCCTGAAGAAGCAACGGAGGTGGTGAGCAAGGAGCAGACCCTTCGGAGATCAAAGAGAACTATCAATCCACCAGCTCGATACTGTGATGGGAATGTAGTGAGCTTTGTCTCCTGTTTTTTTGCAGGTCCTCTGGATGAACAAGAACCTGCAAAATTCAATGAGGCCACTGGAGTCAAGGAGTGAGAAGATGACATGAAGGAGGAGATTTCTGCTCTCAAGAAGAATGAAACCTGGGAGCTTGTGTCCAGGGTTGATGACATTACTCCAGTGACTTGCAAGTGGGTGTACAAGTTGAAGAAGAAGGCTGATGGGAGCATCGAAAGATACAATTCTCGTCTTGTTGTTCGAGGATTCTCACAACAGTATGGAGAGGACTATGAGGAGACATTTAGTCCAGTTGCAAAGATGACTTTGGTTCGGGTGGTGATCTCCTTGGCTGCTTGCCAAGGATGGATGTTGTGGCAACTTGACGTAAAGAATGGCTTTCTTTACAGAGAGATTGATAAGGACATCTTCATGGATCAGCTGCTTGGTTTTGTTTCTGAAGTTCATCTAGAGTATGTCTGTAAGCTCAGGAAGGCTATTTACGGGTTGAAGCAGACTCCAAGAGCTTGGTATGGGAAGATCGCAGAATACCTCCAATTCTGTGGATATCTTGCTTCCAACTCAGATTCAAGCTTGTTCATCAAGAAAAAGGGGGTGCTTCAAGTCTTGGTCCTGCTGTATGTTGATGATATGATCATCATAGGGAATTCAGAGGAGGAGGTAGCTAGGCTCAGGGCTGACCTAGCTATTCGCTTCGAGATGAAAGACTTGGGAGAGCTTCATCACTTTCTTGGTCTCGAAGTGGAGAGGAAGGAGAGCGGGTTACTTATTTTCCAGAAAGGATATGCGGATCACATTGTGAATCAATTCAGCATGAAGGAAGGGAAGAGTTGCTCTACTCCTCTAGATCATGGGCTGAAGCTTCAACGAGATGAAGGAAGGATTCTTCCTGATCCCTTGGTGTTCAGAGCTCTAGTGGGGAGCTTGATCTACCTAACGATTACAAGGCCAGACATTGCTTACGCTGTTGGCCGAGTAAGTCGGTTTATGACAGAGCCAAGGAAGTCTCATCTGGTAGCGACAAAGAATATCTTGAAGTATATCAAGTCTACTTCTGATATGGGGCTCCTTTATAGGAGGGACACAGACTTTTCTTTGCTAGGATACATGGATGCTGATTATGGTGGCGACTCAGATGATCGACGATCAACTTCGGGTTATGTTTTCACTTGCGAATCATCCATCATCTCCTGGTATAGCAAGAAGCAGGACTCGGTGTCTTTCTCAACTACGAAAGCAGGGTACAAGGCTTTAGCTTTGGCTGCTCGAGAAGCCATTTGGCTAAGGAGGTTAGTTGAGGACATCCATGTGGAAGTGCAAGGTCCAAATCTTCTCTGAGGTGACAATGAAAGTTCTCTCAAACTGGTGAACAATCCAGTTTGTCATGCAAGAATGAAGCATATAGAGATCGAGCACCACTTCATAAGAGAGAAGGTGTTGGAGGGATATCTTATGGTCGGGCATGTTCGGAGTGAAGATAACCTTGCTGATATCTTCACAAAGCCATTGTCGAAGGTGACATTTCAGCGGCTACGAGGTTTGCTGGGCTTGATCACTACTTCTCACTTCAAGGGGGAGTGTTGAAAACCATGAAGTGAAAGTGGGTGACGGGGGCAGACCGTGCGGTCCATGCGGTCTTAGCGGACTGAATCCGTGGCCTAGGCGGACTGATGTTGCAGCCTGGGTGGACTGGCCAGGTTGGTCTTAGTGGATTGGCTGTTCTAATGGAGCGGCCTGCGTGGCCTATCTCTGGCACTCTAGTGGTGGTGCTCAGCTCAGCCTGTGGTTCTGCAGATAGGCAGGTAATGGAGTAACCTTACGGATTGGAGGATAAGTCCGTGGAGTTTGGCGGACTTGGTTAGAGTCCGCGAAGTTTGCTATTGCGGACTGTCTTTGGAGATCGGCTTTGGTCCTTGCCAAGTTCTCCGGTGTTACAGGGAGTGTTAGCAGCATTCATGTGGCGGATAGAGCATGGCATTGGTGATCTATCTTGGGAGCTGGCGGACTGGGGCCTTGTCCGCCGAGCTCGTGCCAGACTCTTGGTGGTTTGCTGGACTTGGTCACACAATGGCAAGTCCAGGGTATCCGCAGTGTCCGTGGAGTCCGCTGTGGATCGGGCGGTCTGCCTGTTGTTCGTGGACTCATGTGGGGGGCTGTGGCGTTGCTCTCGAGTTTTGTGGACTATCTCCATGTCCATATATGGTGTGTGGACTGATGAAGTATAGGCTATGGCTGTGTCCGTGTGCTGTGTAGTGAGGAAAACTAGTTGGGTGCCTGCGGGCTATGCGGGCTATTGCCTTGTCCGCATAGTGTGAGCGGTCTGCGTCGGAGTCTGCCTGGTGGTGGACACCTTGCCTTGATTCCTGGTGGGTTGTTTGAAGTCCGGCTAAGTCCTTGAGGACTTGACGGACTGGTGTTTCTAGCTGCGAGCTGGGTTGGTGACTCTATTCTTTAGGGAGGTGACCACACTCCTCACCCTGCCTTTAAATAGACCCCCCTCGACACATCTACAGTAACTAAGGGAACAGTAAGTTGAGACTTGGTTAAGTGCGGTGACCTAGGTTTTCTTGTCCACGCGGTTTGGTCAGAGTTAACTGGTTGCTGTTTGCAAGTTGCATGGCTAGCACTGTGGAGCCAGGAGTTTGGCTTTGAATTCGGTCAGAATCAGTGAAGTTTGCGATTACAATCGACGGTCTTACCAGGTCGCTTTTGTGACTTGTCAGTTTTCTCTGCTTCATCTTTTTCCAAGTTCAATAACCTGTCCGCCAGACTCGGGCAGTTAGGCGGTCTGTTCTCCAGTTCGGCAGTAGTCAGCGAATAACGGCGTGTTCGTGCGACCTCGCGGTCTCGACGGACTCCATGTTCTATTCAACTTCTAGAAGTAGTAGTTCGGGTAGCTTCGACGACTTTGGCAGACTGGGCGGTCTCAGCGGTCTCCAGTTCTGTCTGTCGGATTGATTTGTTTATTTCTGGTTTTCCTTATACTGGCGAAATCATGTCTCGCCACGTATACCTTGCCCTGTAAAGAAGTTAATAAATATATGATCTGCTTGTTCCTTCTACTTGCAATTTGTGTTTGAGCTTGCTTTCCTAGTTCCACTTGATCAAGGTGTGATCTTGATAGCTCTGAGAATATTAATTTGGCGTCAGACTATCTTGCTGATCATCTTGAGAAATTTCAACAGTGTTTGATAAAATAGCATAAGGGATTCAGAAGCCCAATATGGACAGAATTGTTAGTCTATATCTAGTAAAGGCAATTCCAGATAGTATTAATAAGAAAATTGGGTCTAAGATAAATCATATGAGGAGAATGAACATGAGAATTCTGTCAAGATGAGACAGAGTTTTGTCTAAGGAAACTCTAGAACCCAAGAAGATAAAGGAGGTAAAAGGGAAGAAAATAATGGTATAGGAAGTTGAGTCCTCATGTGATTCAGAGGAGCAAGTAGAGCTTAGCTCAGATAAGGATTCTGAGGAAGAAATAAGAAGATCTCCAAGACTCCCACCTTGAACAAGTGATCAGGTGCATGGGAATGTATGGAACAAGTGATCAGGTGCAGGGGGAGAACATTCTAGAAAAAGAACAAACTGAGGGGGTGGGGAACCTCAATAAATTGCCAATGGATACAACTACTACTATAATTATGAATGTTTTATAGGAACTGGAACAATCAAAGGTACCTGAAAAAGAAATATCTGAGAAAGAGAAGGAGGAAGAAATTTCAAAAAAGACTGAAGAAGAAATTCTTCTCTTTAAAGAAACAAATATGCAGGGGAGATAACCGAAATTCCCCAGATTTAAGTTCCTGATGCTGAAATTCAGCATGAAGATATTACCTTGGAAATTATCAATATTAATGAGGAAAGTACAAGAGTTGAGGGGGAGTTGGCCCCAGACACTGACAAAACCAAAGAGACGCCTCCAGTTGAAGAGGTAAGTTCTTATGAATCTGAAGAAGCAGAAGAATCTCAGCAAAAGAAAAGAAAGTTATCTGAAATTAAGAAGAGGAGCATGAGCTACAAACAATATTTACAATCTGAGACACCAGCTGCCCCTACAGAGGATACTAGCTCTCTGCTAGTACAAATTCAGATAATGCTAGATAAGCAAAGGAAGGATCTAGAAAAGTATGTAGATGAAAACAATAAAGAGCTCCAGTTTCAACTGGCTTAGGATATTAAGTCAATAAGATTTTAAGTCAATCTTTTAAAATTGAAATGACACTTTCTTTGAGAAAAGAGCTAATGTTGTAGTCTATATTGCTAAACAACATCAAGAAGCACAAACAACTGCAGATGAGATGGTTGTCAAATAAGGCCATGTCCTTGAAAATTAAAGAATTTTGGATGAAAACATGACATCCCTACATACAGAAACAATGGTTAAACTGACTGATCAGTCTACTGAGTTAGACAACAAAATAGCTGCTGCTACAAAGGCCATGGAAACTCACCTGGCAAACCATTCAGCCTCCTTGCTTAAAGATATAAAGGCTTCTGACAAGAGTTTGGACAATAATTTACTGAAAGTAAAGAATATTGTCACTTTAGGTATCAATTAGTTAAATTGACGGATCAGATATCACAAGAATGATCTGAGAGATCGTGTTGAAAGAGAAGTCATAAAGAGGGAGACGGTAATGATAAGAGCCAATTTTGAACATGCTTCCTAGATATCAAATAATTTCAATACACTTTAGGCTATCCTCCCCTATGGTATGATGGAGATTATACTGCTGAGTCTGGTTGTCAACCAGCTCAATTTGAAGCACTTCATGCCACCGAAACTCATGTTGCTGAGCAAACTATGTATAATCCTGCAACACAAGTTGCATTTGAGACCATCCAAGCAGCTGTCCAACATATGTACAATCCTCCACCATTAGTTCAAAATGTTATATGTGAAAAGGTGGAGATGTCTGGATCTGTTATGATCAAAGAAAAAGAGGCACAACTTTCAAAGAAAAGGTTTAGAGAACAAGCTGATGCTAGACCAGATTTTGAGCAGTGAAGCCCAACCTCTAGATCAATGATTCTCACTGCATGGAAGACAGTGAATGCAAATGTGACTGACAGGGGTAAATGGTATTCAGAGCAGGAATGGACAAAACATTTAAAGCAGCAAAAAGTTATCCAAAAGTTCAGAGATGATCTAAATAAAGGAAATCTACATGCTAAGACTGTTGAGCCCAGTAAATATTTCCCAAAGCCATACCATTATTTTGAAAGACAAAGATTGAAAGAAAAAGCAATTAAAAAAGATAAAGCTAAGGATGACAAAATAAAGAAGGTTGTTGATGACAAGGTGCCTGAGGTGAAAGCAAAGATACAATCTGGAAAAGGAATAGTCATCAATGAACCAGAGCTACCATAGAATGTTCTTAGTTTTAAATTTCATAAAAAACTTGTTCTGTAACTATTGAAGACCCAAATCTTGTAGCAGTAAACCTTGTGATAAACAATTAATGAAAATTTTGGTTTACTCAACATTTCATGTGGTAGTAATTAGGATTGCAATTATTTGCCTTACTTTTTGTTCAGCACTATTGTTGTTAAATATGTGTTTTTATCTGTGTTATTTCACATACTTTATTGCATTGTACTCTTAATGTCTTTATCATAATATATTTTTGGTATAATGTTGTATATCATTGAATTGGTGTTATGACTTCTCCAAATAGTGGGAGATTGTTTGGTATATTAGTCATAATGTACTTGATTTGAAGGAGTCCTTTCTGCTCATTGATATAAACATTGTTGTATTTGATGAATGTTACGTTCTTGTGTGCAGGAAAATTAAGCTAAGTACAAAAGTGTCGAGACACTAGGAAAGTGTTGACATCTTTGTTAAAGTTGTGCTGAGATAAAGAGAAAGCTGTGTCGACACGCAGGACTAGTGTTGAGAAACTTAAAGAAGAAGTGCCGACAAGGAGAAAGTTTTGTCGACACCCAAGACTTGGCTCGACACTATGATACAAGAAAGCAACTGTGTCGACATTCAGGACTAGTGTCGACACACACTGCACATGTTGTGTTGACACTCAGGACAAGTGTCAACACACACTGAACAAGTTGTGTCGAGACAAAGAGAAACTGTGTCGACACTAAGGACAAGTGTCGACACACACTATACAAGCAATGTCAAGACTGAAGACAACTGTGTCGACACTCAGGACTAGTGTCGACAAACTTCCTAAGTTGAGTCAAGACTGAAAGTAAGCAGTGTCGACACTCAGGACTAGTTTCGACACATTCTACATCAGCTGTGTCGAGATAAGGTGAAGGTTGTGTTGAAATATTCAAAAGTATGTCGACACCACTATAAGAGTAGTGTCGAAACCCAGGACTGGTTTCGACACATCCAACAGTCAAGTTTCAACACTTCAAGCAGATTTGTTTCCTAAGTACAGAAATCAAGCCAGAGGTTCTAACAACTGTCAGAACTGTCAGATGTCTGTTATTAACTGTATCAGCCAGTTACCTTTGATAGAGTCTATATAAAGGGATCAACTCTTTAGAAAAAATAGAGAGGAAAAATTTGGCAAGACCAGATCTAAGAAGCGATCACCTAGAAGGTGGAGAGAAGCCGGATCAAGAATCATCTTTAACATTCTCCAGCCTATATCTACCCTAATTCCAACTTCAAGAAGCTTTGAAAAGCTTAGAAGGGTTGGATCAAATCTATCACTACAAGATCAAGGGAAGAGAACACATCAAAATCAGATCAAGAAGCAGTCACCCATTTCTCTCTTACTGGATGACTAATTATGAATCAATTTCTTTTGCCTTCATTAATTTTATAAGATCTACCTGTAGATCTGAGTGTAGGGTAATCATTTTCTCTGAGTTGTAAGCCTGTGTTATAAAGGCTAAGGTAGGGCATAGATTGACTGAGGTAGGAGAAGTTGGTATTTCTTTGAGTTGTAGGGCAGAATTTGCCTGAGGAGTAGGTGTGCGGATACATTCTGAGGTAGAGTTCTTGGGAAGAACTTGAGGTGTAGGATCTTGGTGATCTGAGTAGTAAAACTTGTAAAGTCTAAGTTGTAGGGGCCAGTTGGGCTCTGAGCTATAAAATTTGAGGATCTGAGTAAAGTAAAAAGGAGTTTGGCTGAATCTAGTTCATTGCTAGATAGGCAAAAGAGGAAGTGGATATACCCATAAATTGGGGAACCACTATAAACCAATGTGTACTGTGCTGTGATTGTTGTGCTGTGATAGTTTTATATTACTGTTAAGATTATCTTGTTTTATCTGACTATAATAATTAACATAAAGAAAGTGTATCTCATATTTAAAAAAATAGTCAAGGCTTAAATTGGACATATTCGCCCCTCTCTAGGTCATTCTCAATCCTAAGACAAACATTTATAATAGAGAGAAGTCATTGCTCGCTTAACTTTAATCCTACATCGCTAATGCCAGTTGTAGAGCTAACGCCCGCCGGTAGGTCATAGAGATTGAAAATCTCGTTCTTTATACCTGAAAACCTGCAGACTATACCCAACACAAGTATGATCAAATATAACTTGGGATTTGATTTTGTCAAACTAAAGAGATGCGGCCAATGGGTTCCAACAAACTCCTCCTTTTGATAATTTCAAATTCCGTTCATGAGATATAAATTATTGGTAACATGGTATAGTGTAATCCAACAATAAGCATGAGATATAAACAGAAGTACGAAGTACAACTCACCCAACATATGTGCTCCTCCTACATGTGTGCTCCCCTATATTTGTGCTCCCCTTATAATCTTACCCTAGGTGACTAGTATGGGACTTACTCATGAACAAACAAATCTCCCCCTTTTGATATTATCGAAAGGACAGTGAAATAATATAAGTGGCTTATGATTAAGCAGAGAGATGAAGTTTTGTCAAAGCAAACACACAAACATGGGAGAAAAATAATAGCGAGGCATAGTGATTACAAACCTAGCCAACATAAGAAAAACTTTAGATTTAAATAATGGCAGAGCATAAGAAATATTTGGAAAAATATGTGAATCTAATTACACAAGATTTAGCGAACAATATCAGGTGATTTATAGAGTTAATATATTGTAACATTGTAAGTGTCATGAATAATAATCGTGTATTAGTACACTTGTGCGATTGATAGTCAATGCAAAAACATCGTGTCAGATAGAATAATGGCAGGTGTATGTGCAACCTAAATAGAAAAAACATCAGGTAGAAAAAAATCAATAATACATGTTTTATCTCAATAAATCAATATACTAACACAAGAGTGATGAAGTGAAAAATCGTGTCACATTTCTATCTACTTTATACCAAGACTAGAACAAAGGGGCCTAATTAACTTAATAGTCTTTGCACAAGATCGAAATGATTCCATAGACCAAGTTGCTCATTCTCATAATTCCCATAGAGGCTTATCAGGAGAAATGAGTAGTGTTTGGAGGGTATCCTTGACACATGACATGATAACATAGAATTAATGTACACATTTTTCATTTCATTTTGTCACTATCAGTTTTATTCCTTTTTTTGAGTTCATGATCCCTAAATCAATCAAAATCTACCTACATAGATAGATACACTTTAACTTGTATACAAAAAACCTTTCAAATGTAATTTTGGCCCAATGCTCTAAGCTCTATATATGAAACATGAATAATGTGACAACGATTTTTCAAGTCATTCCTAGCATGTTAGACAAAAAATCATGATTTATAACATGTAAGCTTTGAAATTTCTACACGTGTATTTTCTAGGGATGTGTGATCTGTGAAAAAGTCATTACGCTACCTAAATCCTCACACATACCTAGAGGCATATTAAACATACACTATCCTATTTAGTCGCACTCAGTAGATAAGTACCAATAGATTAGACGCATCATGACACAATCATATAATGTTAAATAGAGCCTAGCAATCTGAAATCAAACATTACACGTAATCTTTATGCTTTAAGATCTAGTCATGCATGTTCCAATAATAATAATACCATTTTTTTCATATTTTTTAATTTTGAAAATAAACAAATGAGAATTAAAAAAAATATTATATATATATTTTTTAATTTTGGGCTTTTATAATTTTTTGTTTTTAATAATTAAAGATCAAATAGACGCAACTAACACCATTCACAAAGGAAAAACACATCAAAGAGTTTGTTTTTGTGTTTTTGTAAATTTTCAAGTTTTTATTTAATTTTTGTTTATATAACAAACTAAAAGAGAAATTCACAACTGACAGAAGTATAGGACAACTAAAGACAAAAAGAACTGAAGAACAAACATGTGATAAACAAAACAGAAAACTAACTTACTGTCAGCGCTAGTGATACCGCACGGCTGTAACTTACAGAGGTGCAAGTTAATGAAAAGTGGCCCAAATTTCGACAACATTTGCTTCTAATGACGATTTATATGAATCTGCAAAGTACTATCACTTTAATGTAGCAAAAACTATAATAAAATTACTCAATAGTTTCTGAAGTTAAGAGATTATGTAGTGAGATCCAAAACACCCAATTCTAATTGAAGCTGAGAAAAAAAAAACATCAGAGAGGGGTTTTGTGAAGATATCCACAAGTTAATCGCCTGTGCCAATGAAGCTCACTCTCATGTTATCTTTTGTAATGCGATCACAAATAAAGTGATGACGAACGTCTATGTGTTTAGAATTAGAGTTGTGCACCAGATTACTCGTTAAGTCTATGACACTCTTGTTGTCACACCTAAGTTCAACATTCTTGAAGGAGAAACCAAAGTCCTCTAACATTTGTGACATCCAAAGTGCTTGTGCACAATAAATTACTAGGGCAATATATTTGTCCTCGACCGTGGAGAGGGAAACAAAATTCTATTTCCTACTCAACCAAGAAACTAGTGTGGGCCCTAAGAAGTGATACGTGCCACTTGTGCTTTTGAGATCAAGTGAACATCCGACATAATCTAAATTGGAATATCCATGGAGCGTGAAGTTGGTGGTGTGTGGATACTAAAGAATATTATTCTGAGACCCTATGAGATACCTAAAGATACGTTTGACGGATTTATGTTCAGATTCTTTAGGATTACCTTAATATATAGCACAAAGGCATACTGCAAACATAATGCCGGGTCTAGATGCACTTAGATATAATAATGATCTGATCATGTATCTAAATAACGTTTGGTCCACCGAAATGCCACTTTTATCCTTCCCTTATTTTAGTGATGCACTCATATGAGTTTTTGCTTGTTTCACTTCTCAAAACCGAATTTCTTAATCATATCTTTTATGTATTTTTACTGACAAATAACAATACCATCGTCTCATTAAGAAATTTGAAAACCTAAGAAGTATGTCAATTTTCCTACTAAACTCATTTCACATTCACTTTGCATCACTTTTATGATTTCTTCACATAATTTTTTGTTAGTGGCACCAAAGATTATATCATCGACATATATTTGTATGATCATTAAATTTGAATCACTATATTTTACAAACAATGTAGTATTTGCACTCCCCATCCTAAAACCATGCTTGACAAGAAAAATTGTTAACCTATCATGCCAAGCATGAGGTGCTTGCTTTAATCCGTACAAGACTTTTATGAGTTTATAGACATGATTTGGATGATTACTAGTTTAAAACCGGGTGGTTGATCTACATACACTTCTTATTTAATATAACCATTTAAAAACACACTCTTAACATCCATTTGATACAATTTAATCCCTTTAAAACTAACAAAAGCTAAGAAAATCCTAATGGACTCAAGGCGAGCTACATGTGCAAAAGACTCCTCAAAATCCAACCCTTCGATCTAAGAGTATCTCTGCGCAACCAACCAAGCTTTATTTCTTGTTATCCTATACTCACCATCAAGTTTATTTTTGAGGATCCACTTAACAACTATAACCAGATGGTTTCTGGGGCGCTCCACTAATGTCCATACTCTATTTCTTTCAAATTGATTAAGTTCCTCATTCATGGCCAAAAACCAAGACTCATCATTTAGTGCTTCAGAAATGTTCTTAGGTTCAATTTTAGATACAAAACATATGTTCAAAACCGATTCATACACGGTTGAACGAGTTCTAATCCCATGAGAAGGCTCTCCAATTACTAGTTCTCTCCGATGATTTTTGAAAAATTTAGTGCATTTGGAGGCTTATATCCTTCTGTATTAGCTAAGTTGTCACCTAATACTACTACATCTCCCGCCACACTCTCCTCTTCTTAAGATATTACATCATCATCAACTACATTTAATTTAGGGTCTTCTTTTAGAGTAATACCATTAAACTGAACTTGAATTGATTCTTCTACAATCAAGATTCTTTTATTATAGACCCTATAGGCGCAACTCGTAGAGGAATATCCTAAAAAGATGCCTAGGTTAGATTTTTCATCAAATTTTCCTAAATTATCCTTTGTGTTTAGAATGAAACATAGGCAACCAAAGATTCTAAAATAGGATACAGATGACTTTTGATCACAGAATAGCTCATATAGGGCACGCTTTAGAATAGGGGGAAACATGGTCTGGTTCATCACATAACATGCAGTGTTGACCGCTTCATCCCCAAAATACAGAGGCAAGCCGACCTCGGTCAACATTATTCGAGCTAATCCTTGGAGTGGTCGGTTCTTCCTTTCTACTACTCCACTTTGCTGTGAAGTGCAAGGGGATGAAAACTCGTGCCAAATTCCTAATTTGTTACAAAAATTTGTAAAATTTTCATTCTCAAATTCTCATCCGTGATCTGACCTTATGCATTTTTTAGTTTCATTTCGTTTTACAATCTAGTACACAGATTAGAGAATTCAAAGAATGTGTTAGATTTATTAGCAAGAAAAATGGTCCAAAAAATGTGAGTAATCATATATAATCACAAAAGTATAGTGTTTCCCACCGAGACTACATGTGCTAAGAGGATCAAACAGATCCATATGAATTAATTGCAGTGGTCTAGATGAGGAAATATCATTTTTGCTTTTAAAGGATGATTTTATGAATTTTCCCTTTTAGCATGGATTGCATAAAGAAGTCAAACTACCGCTTAGTTTTGGAAGTCCACATATTAGTTTTTTTTTTGATATTTTGACTATTAGTTTACTCCTAGAATGACTGAGTCTCCCATGCCAAAGTTCGAATTCTTCATTTTTAGCAACTAAGCACTTAAATTAAATGAAAATATGTCCTTAAACTTAATGGTACAAATATTGTGGTTTTTATGGGCAGTGAGCAAAATGGTGTTCTATTTAGCATTTATAATATTGCATGTATTCCTAGAGGTTTCAAAAAACACATTCAAACCCTTATCGCAAAGTTGACTAATAGATATTAAATTGTGATTTAATCCTTCTACAAGTAGTATATTTGAAATAGAAAATGCTTTGTTACCTATAGTGCCAATACCAAGAATTCATCCTTTGTTGTTATCTCCAATAGTCACCATGCATCCTCTCTTCTTCTCCAGGCTAATAAACTTATCTTCATAATAAGTCATATGCTTAGAACACCAGGAGTCCAAGTTCCACACGTTCTCCCTGTCCTTAGCCTTCCAACACACCTAAAAAGAGGATGAGGGTAAAGATCTGTTTACCTAAATTATTCCACACATAATAAAGGTAGTCGACTTTGACATCCAGATTTGAGCAATTTTTGTTAACGCTTTCTTCAAGCAAGAGCCAGAAGTATAACCAAACTTATTACATTTGGCACACTTGACATAGGCGGTAGATATCACCTTTTGCATTTTGTGTGAGCTCATGCTGGAAGATAGGAATAGGCTTCTAACTTTACCATGATTCACTTTATGTTTTTGAAGCTTATTGTTCGAATTTGCTGGAGAAGAGCAATCGCCGGTAGTAGTGATATCACCGTGTGGTAGCTTCGCATTTTTGTATCCCAGCCTAAACTTTCCATATCCCTGACACTAATACCCCATCAATATATTAAGATATTTTAGTCCTATTCCAAACTTTTGGAAGACATGGTTCAAGTCATGGATCTTCATTTTTAACTCAGTGTTTTCCTTGACAAACATCACACACCGATTTGTGAATTGCTTCTTTTATTCTCAATGTGGCTAAGAGAAGTTTGTAGCTTCCTTTCCAAGTCCTTTCTTTCTTTCGTAAGAGATTCATATTTTGAGGAAGTCTTGGCGAGGCTCTCTTCCAATTTTCATATTGTGCTCAAAGAGTGAGAACATTCTTGACACTCAACCTTATCTTTTCTACATTTGATCAGTTCATTATTGAGACATTTTTAACTCATTTTCATTTACTTATTTTCAGATTTTAAAGAGTTATTTTTATCACCCAAATCATCTAATTTATCATATAATTTTTGCATATAAATCATAAATTTCTTCGTAAGTGGGAGGAGTTACCTCAGTGTCGCTCTGGATACTGGATTTGCTGTCAGACTTGTCTTGGCATTTTCCCATGAGACACAGATTTGCGTGTTATTTACTGCTCGAGCTTGACATGTCAGAACTCGTCTGCTGATGCATCATCCTAGGTTGATGCCTTTAGTATCTTTTCTTACCCTTGCCATGAGTATTTCTTTACTTTCCTCCTTCAAAAGCTTAGGACAGTCAAGTTTTAAATGTCTATATTTGTGGCAGTGGAAGCACTCAGGGGAGGATTCTTCGTCATCACTCTTCTGCTACTTTCGATGGTTTGCTCCCCGCCTTTTTATCTTCTATGCCATTCTTCATGAATCTGTGAACTTCTCTCACCTCTTTGGGTTCCTCATGAACTTCTTAAATCCATGGGCGTACAGACTCTCCTCATAATCAGTCTCCTCAGTCATCTTTTTTCCTCACCCGCATTCAGTACCAGATACTTTTTCTTCTATTCTATGGGATACTCCTCGGGTTGTATTTTCAGTTCGAGCTCATGGGTCTTCAGGTTCCCAATAACTCTCTCTATATATAGGGCACTGATGTCATGAAATTAAGCAATGACAATCACCTTAGGATTGAACTACGGAGGCAAAGAACGCAGGAACTTCCTTACCAAGTCTCCATTTGATAAAGTATTTCTGAGAGATCTAGAGGCATTAATGAACTTTATGAAGTGAGTGTACATGCTATCAAACTCCTCATCAATTTCCATTCGAAACTATTCATATTCAGACTCCAATCAAAATCGCTTCGACACCTTTACCTGCGAGGTAGCTTCATGAGTCAGTTCAAGTAAACGCTAAATATCATAAGTAGTTTCATAATTATAAATTCTATTAAACTAAGTCTCATCTAAGGCACAAAATAAAAAGTTCATGGCCTTGACAGTATTGGCACACCTTAGCTTATTAGTGTTATCCCATTTATCACGAGGTTTTCCACAATCTGATCAGATACAGTAGTAGTGGGTGCAGTGTATTTCGTTTTGAACATAGACCACATGTCCATGCTTTGTGTCAACAAGAATATTTTCATGCGTGTTCTCTTATGGCTATAATCATTCCCCATAAATAAAGGAGGCTTGTTGAATCCTTGTCCCTCAAGAAAGGCGTGATTATCGTTGGTCATCTACTTCAGGATATTAATCCCTTTTCAAAGTAACCTTGCTCTGATACCACTTGTTGGATCTTGTACCCAACCATAGAGGGCGGGGGGGGGGGGGGGGGGGGGGGAGGGTGTGAATAAGGTTTTCAATTAAATTTAGAATTAAAAATAAATTTCATTAGGATAATCTAGTTTATAAGCTACCTCGAGCGGTATGGATATTGCGTGGCGATAGGTCACAGAGATGCTTTTCCTTATGAAAATTTGGCTTCTGATTTTCCACACAACTCTCAATGGCCTAACAACATGCAACCACAATTTCAGGATGAATTAAAAGAAATATAATTTTTTTTCAAAACTAAACACAAGGGTTGCAATAATATAACTTTATCTCCGTGATGCCAGAGATCGGAGGCGATGAAACAAACAATTCTTTTTAGTTTCTATACTGACCCTCAACCCAGTCTGGTTGGCTCTCTCTCTTCTTTACATGTATATTGACAAGCTGAATCTTCACCTTCCTCCTCGGAAGGGTCTTAGAGTCTACTAGATCTCCCAGATCTAGACATCTTCTCAGGAAGATTTCCCACGGAACCCTTCTTGGATTCTGACGACCTCCTCAGTCGATTTTCCACAAACTCAAAATGATTAGAAAAGAGAAAATACAAATGAAAATAAAGGAGTTTGAAATTATTGCTCCCTCAAATAAAAATTCATCCATAGAATGGTGCGTGATTGAGGTCTCTGAATGTCATTCTACTTACACTCGATCAACCACTGATGGTTGTTGGAGACTTTGCTCTTCGAAGTTCTTCGATCACCAACGTGAGGCAAAAATTTCGCTTTCTCTTGCATGGATACGGTGGTTCGCAACAATAGAGGCTGTGACTGAAATATAGACGTGCAATTCTCCTCCTCGCTTTTATACTCTTCTTTAAAATAATCTACCTCCAGCGGTAGTGCTAGCGCCCGACAGTATGTCTTTTCATGTGGTGTCACTAGCTGTCCATCAAATTAGGAAAAATATCCAAAAAATATTTTTGCCACTTTTGGATACCTCGGCGCGGTAAGTCTAGCGCCCGGTGGTAGGGGTTTCTCCTCGATTCAGTCAAATTGAAGGTAGCCGAAATGGCTAGTGCCCGATAATAATGGTTTCTCCTTGATGCAGTCGAATTATCTAGCTCCCGATAGTATGGCTAGCCCTCGGCGGTAGGTCATAGAGAGAAGTTATTGTATGCTTAACTTTAGTACCGCATCACTAATGAAAACAGTAGAGCTAACACCCGGCGATAGGTCGCAGAGATTCAAAATCTTGTTCTTCATACTTGAAAAACTGCACATTATACACAATGCAAGTATGATCAAATACAGCTTGGGATTTGATATTGTCAAACTAAAGAGATGCAGACCATGGGTTCCAACATAGCCATTATAGATCAGGTTGGTCTCATCAAATACAACATGGACGGATTCTTGTACTACTTTAGTCCTTTTCTTGAATGTACCGTATTCTCTACAATGGGAGCTATATCCAACAAAAATACCCTCAAAATCCTTTTCAGCAAACTTGGTTAAATAGTGCTTCCTATAGTTTAACACATATCACTTACTTCCAAAGATCTTAAAGTATGCTGAGTTTGGTTTTATACATTTCTAAAGCTCATAGAGAGTCTTATTGTGATTCTTGTTGATTAAGACCCTATTTTGCCCATGACAAGCTGTGTTGAGAGCCTCAACCCAGAAATATTTTAAAAGTGAGGAGTAACTCAACATAGTTCTACTAGCTTCAATAAGGGTTATATTCTTTCTATCTGTAACTCCATTTTGTTGAGTAGTTTTAGGAGAGGAAAACTCCTGAAAGATATCGAGACATTCACACAACTTGGTCATGTCTCATGATTGAAATTCAGTTCCTTAGTCACATCTATTTTCGGTAATAGAACTGCTCATTTCATTCTAGATTTGCCTGACAAAGGTTGTGAATATTTCTAAGGAATCCAATTTTTGTTTAATAAAGAACACTCATGTGAACTTAAAGAAATCATAAACAATCACAAAAGTATAGACTTTTCCTCCTAAGATATGAATTGACATAAGACAAAAAATATCCATGTGCAGCAAGTGTAGACATCTAGTGGAGTGCTAAACCTCAATTGGTTTAAATGAGGGCTTTGTTTGCCGCCCATTTGGCATGCATGACAAGGGCTCTCCAGGAAACACTTCCACTTTGGGCCATCTCTAACCAATTTTCTGATAAGAGCTTATTTATAGTCTTATAGTTAATATGAGCCAGTCTTTTATGTCATTGCATGCATAGAGATGCTCTATTCTCAACCATAAGACAAAAAGAAGAATCTAAATTTGCACTTTAGAAGTTAAGATAATAATATTTCCACTCCTAGTGTCAGTTAGTATGATCACTTCAGATTATTAATCAAGCACTCATCTTTGTGGAAAGTAATCACGGTATCTAAGATCACACAGTTGACTTATGTTGATCAGATTTTGTTATAATCCTTCTACATAAGCTATCCTTTTGATGGTGACTATACTCTTAGAGATCTTGTCATAACCTTTAGTATTTCCTCTATTAGATCCTCCAAAATTACTTTTGGACCTTCTTCCACTGAGGAATACTCAGTCAATAGACTTCTTGTTCTAGTCATGTGCCTTGTGTTGGGTTTCTCTATGAGGATGGCACAACACTTGTGCACACAGCGAAAGAACAAAACATCAAGAAAACCCAAAAGAGATGGGATCGGGCCATGGTAGTTGAATCAAGAAGTTAACACACAACTATGCAAAAATTACCTCGGTGGCGTTGAGTCACAACTCAACGGAGATGCTCCAAGTTTTGTATTCCTGCTGGTGGCGAGTTCTTCGTGGAATAATGTCCACGTCTCTGCAGAAATCCACACGAGCGGGAGAACGCCGATCTTTCCGTCGCACGGAAAATCGGGAAGGAGAAAGACCGCACCTTGCTATTCCACGGACTGCTAGGTCCGCGCCAGGAAAAGCAACACCAGCGACGATCGCCGGAGAAGAGGAGGTCAACGGAGAGAGCACGGCGACGGCGGAACACTTCCGTTGGCGGCGGGATTCGGGATCAGCGGAACGAACAGAACGGCGGAACACTTCCGTCGATTTCGATTCTATCAGAAAGAAGATCACTTTTCCCGAAAACCACTAAGTGTCCTTTTATACCAAAGGCATAAATAGACCTAGGAATATCGCTATCCACAGACCACCCAGAATTTAGGGTTCCAGAATCCGTGAGTATCAATCAGCGAGAATCGGCGACGATCGGCGAGAATCACTTAGCATGTTCGGCGAGAATTAGTCGGTGAGTATCACCTAGGATCGGCGAGAATCAGAGTACAATACTCGACGATTCTCGCCGAATGCAGGGTGGACCATACTCGTCGACCGTCGACCTGCGGTCAATGCTTCTCGTCGATCGTCGAGAATCAGAGTACCAATTCTCGACGATTCTCGTCGATCGGCGAGAATCAGAGTACCATACTCGACGATTCTTGTCGATCGGCGAGAATCAGAGTACCATACTCGACGATTCTCGTCGACCTTCGGTCGACTATTCATACCTGTCCTTCAAGGCAACATTTGCCAAACCCGACGATTCTTTAAGGCAACACTTTGCCCATAACCTCATTCAGGTCGGTGATTGGTAACCTTTACCAACACAGTCAATCATCCAACTTCTCCACATCTCTTATGTGCAACCCTGCAGGCTCATATCGCGTTGGCAGTGAGATTACATGTTTGAGCACTTCTAGATCACAATGGTAACTCCAACAGACTCCCACTTGATCTTGAAAGTATCAAATCAAAAAACCTCACAAACAATGAGCGGCATCTAGCAATGCATCATTGCTCCCCAAGCAATAAGAGTTTATAACTCATAAGCCTTTATGACCAATGTATCAGCGTTGTCTTTGTCCCTTTGTCCCTTACATCCGGAAAGAACTAGAGGCATGGATCGTGTCACCCTCGTAATAGCTCAATCCAAGTTTCTTGATCCAGGACGGACTTCCAGAGAATGGTGAGTCCAATATCACATATTGACTCAACCAAGCATGGCCATGCATTTCTCAGTCCAGTTCCATCAAGGGGCCCATGGATGCAACTCATGTCATACAGGAGGACAAATCCCATATCTGCTCACACACAAACACCCAAATGATTCGTAACATGCCCAAAAACCACCCTTAACATCAACCTTTCTCAAGGAAGACTTTAGATGGCATCAAAGCACGCTCTTCCTCACTCAATGAATGCTATTACTTCAGGTCAAAGGACCACAACACCATTGTCAATTGAGACCTACTCGTGACACGATTGGATGACAATCCACAGAGTAGTCTCAGGTTGGGTCTGTGCAGTACAACTTGTTCACTAACAAGTACCCACGTGATGACTTGATATCACAATATCATGACCTGTGAGAATCGGTCATCAGTCAACGCACGTGCTAGCCTTCATGTACCATCATCACCCTTAGTTTCTATGATGATACTTGACCAGGGACCTTTTAAGAATGAAGCTTCAAATAAATCATAGGCTCTCACATTCAAGTTACGTACTTGATGTCCCACGGAAGCGAACATTCTAAGGGTATCTATTATGTTAACATTTAACTATCATATAGAAAAACTCATAATAAAAGAACTTGCCATTAATTATAAGAGAAAAACTAGGTACACTTTTCATCATATGAACAAATGGCCAACAAGATACATGTTTACATGCAATCCACAAGATTCTCACTAGAGTTGATCATTTAAGTATCGTATACCCATCGATCTAGTATGACCATCATGCTTTCTCTACGCGAGAGGCTTTGTCAGTGGATCCGCAATATTCTCCTCAGTCGGCACTCTGCAAATGTTCACATCTCCTCGTTCGACAATCTCACGAATAAGATGAAACCGCCGAAGTATGTGCTTGGAGCGCTGATGAGATCTAGGTTCCTTAGATTGTGCAATTGCACCATTGTTGTCACAGTAGAGAACTACGGGACCAACAATGCTAGGAACTACATCAAGCTCGCCGATGAATTTCCTAATCCGTACAGCCTCCTTCGCCGCATTAGCTGCGACGATATACTCGGCCTCTGTTGTAGAATCAACAACTGTCTCTTGCTTGGAACTCTTCCAGCTCACAGCTCCTCCATTCAGGCAAAACACAAAACCTGACTGAGACTTGGAGTCATCGCTATCAGTTTGGAAGCTAGCATCCGTGTAACCACTTACAACGAGCTCTTCCTCTCCACCATACACCAAGAACATATCCTTAGTCCTTCTCAAGTACTTCAGGACATTCTTGACTGCAATCCAGTGACACTCACCGGGGTCTGACTGATACCTGCTAGTCATGCTCAAAGCAAAAGAGACGTCGGGTCGAGTACATAACATCGCGTACATGATTGATCCAATTGCCGAAGCATATGGAATCAACTTCATGCGGTCCTTATCTTCACAAGACTTCGGACACTGGTCCTTAGAGAGATTTACACCATGAGACATGGGAAAAATTCCTTTCTTGGACTCAAGCATGTTGAACTGCTTCAACACCTTTTCGATGTACGTACTCTGGGTCAAACCCAGCAACTTCTTCGATCTATCTCTATAGATCTTAATATCGAGTATGTAAGTCGCTTCACCCAAATCCTTCATTGAAAAGCAGTTCCCTAGGTTGTTCTTAACAACTTTCAGGGTAGGAATGTCATTCCCAATCAATAGTATGTCATCTACATACAATATCAGGAAGACAACAATGCTCCCACTGATTCGCTTGTAAACACAAGGCTCATCTTCATTCTTGATGAAACCAAACTCTTTGATTTTCTCATCAAAATGAAGATTCCAACTTCGAGAGGTCTATTTCAGTCCATAGATGGACTTATTCAGCTTGTATATTTTAGTGGCTTCATCTGGGGATACAAAACCCTCGGGTTGTGTCATATACACTTCCTCAAGGAGGTTTCCATTAAGGAAAGCCATTTTGACATCCATCTGCCAGATCTCGTAGTCATAATATGCAGCAACAGCAAGCAATATCCTTACGGACTTTACCATGACAACAGGGGAAAAGGTCTCATCATAGTCAATACCATGAATTTGCTTGAAACCCTTAGCCACCAGTCGCCCTTTGAATGTCTGTGCATTCCCATCCATGTCGGTCTTCTTCTTGAAGACTCATTTGCACCCCATGGGTCGTACCCCTTCAGGTGGTTCCACCAAGTTCCAAACTTGGTTTGCATACATGGAGTCCATTTCGGATTTCATAGCCTCAAGCCATTTGTCGGAGTCCGGTCCATTCATAGCCTCTTGGTAGGTTACTGGCTCATCATCATGATCCATAAGCAACACATTACCTATTTGAGACACGATAAATCCATATCTCTCCGGCTTAAACCTCGGTCTACCAGATCTACGTAGGACTTATGTTCCTTGAGCAGGTTCTCTAGATACAACATCTTGTAGTCCTGTCTCAGAATCCAATTCCGGTTCATTCACTACATGTGATTCTTGAACTTCTTCAAGCTCTACCTTTTCAGTCTTTCTTAATAAGAACTCTTTCTCCAAGAAGACACCAGTTCTTGCGACAAACACTTTGCCGTCAGACGGTAGGTAAAAGTAATACCCTTTCGTTTCCTTAGGATATCCCACCAGATAACATTTATCCGATTTGGGTTCCAGCTTGTCAGGCATTTGACGTCTCACGTATGCCTCACAGCCCCAAATTTTAATGAATGACATACTAGGACGCTTCCCAGTCCATATCTCATATGGTGTCTTCAGAACTGTTTTCGTTGGAGCGCGATTCAATGTCATTGCAGCAGTCTCTAAAGCAAAACCCCAAAAAGAAACAGGCAAGTCTGCATGACTCATCATCGAACGTACCATGTCTAACAGAGTACGATTTCTCCTCTCAGACACACCATTATGTTGTGGTGTTCTAGGTGGAGTGAGCTGTGATACAATACCACACTCTTTCAGATGATCACGGAACTCATGAATCAGGTATTCGCCACCTCGATCAGATCGGAGTGCTTTAACCCTTTTACCCAACTGGTTTTCTACTTCATTCTTGAACTCTTTGAACTTTTCAAAGGTCTCGGATTTGCACTTCATAAGATACACATATCCGTATCTACTGAAATCATCAGTAAATGTAACAAAGTAGAAATACCCACCTCTAGCCATGGAACTCATGGGTCCGCATACATCACTATGTACAACACCCAAGTGATCCTCAGCCCTCTCAGTATAACCAGTGAAAGGAGCTTTAGTCATTTTACCTAACAGACAAGATTCGCATCGCTCAAATGATTCATAATCAAATGAGTCCAAAAGTCCATCTCTATGGAGTTTGGATATGCGCTTCTCGTTGATATAGCCCAAACGATAATGCTAGAGAAATGTAGGGTTCGAGTCATTTGTTCTTAGTCTTTTATTATTTTCTACATTACAGATCAGATGGTCCAAGTTCAAAACATAAAGACCATTAAACAATTGGGCTACAGCATAACAAACATCATTCTTAAATATAGAACAACATTTGTTCTTAATTATAAAAGAAAATCCAATCATGTCCAAACATGAAATAGATATAATGTTTCTAGTTATGTCCGGAACAAAATAACAATTATCTAGTTATATTACAAGCCCACTGGGCAAAGAAAGACGGTAAACCCCTACGGCTACAGCAGTAACTCTTGCTCCATTGCCGACGCGGAGGTCCACCTCCCCTTTACTCAGCAATCTTCTCCTTCCCAGTTCCTGCACATTTGTACAAATGTGAGAACCACATCCGGTATCCAATACCCAAGATGAAGGAGCAGAAATGTTTATCTCTATAACGTAAACATTTGAAGCGGAAGTCATACCTCCCTTCAATTTCTGCAGACCTTCAATGTACGAAGGACAGTTCCTCCTCCAATGACCAGCCTTGCCACAATGGTGGCATTTCCCTTCCTTCACCGTGCTTTTCTTTTTCATCAGTGCTGAAGACTTGGGCTCAAGGTATGACTTAGGTCCCACCTTCGTCTTCTTAGAGCCCTTGGCCTTGCCCTTGCCCTTATGCACCATTAGTGTGGGGCTGGCAGGCTTGGCCTTCTTCATATTGATTTCGGCAGTTCTCAACATGCCTAGGAGTTCGGGCAGTGTCTTGTCTATTTCATTCATGTTGTAGTTCAAGATGAACTGCTCATAACTGTCCGGCAACGATTGCAGGATCAGATCTGTGGCCAACTCTTGACCAAGAGGAAAACCCAGCCTTTCAAGGTTCTCTATATACCCAATCATCTTGAGTACGTGAGTCCCTACTGAGTCTCGAACTCCCATCTTGCACTGAAACAACGCTTTTGTGACGTCGAACCTCTCTTGACGAGCTTGCCCTTGAAACATTTTCTTGAGATGCTCGTCAATCTCCTTGCACCCCATGCTCTCATGTTGCTTCTGAAGCTCAAAGTTCATAGTGGCAAGCATAAGGCATTCGACATCTAAAGCATCATCAATATACTTCTTATAAGTATCCTTCTCAGCACGGGAAGAGTTCCCGGTCAGCACCTCGGGGGCTTCTTCTTCCAAGACATAGAGCTTTCGCTCTTGCCTGAGAACAATTCTCAGGTTCCTATACCAGTCCATGTAATTTGTCCCACTGAGCTTATCCTTCTCAAGGATGGCTCTCAGAGACAAAGTGGAGTGTGAAACACTTGCCATGGAATTCTACAAGAATTTATGCAGAATAATGTCAATACCAAAATTTCAAATACAATTTATTTTAATTTGGACTTCAATTAAAACACTCCCACTATTTTATTCGAAATGATAGCCCTCACTAACAATTCGGAGAGTTCATGCGAGCTACTCTCTTAGTGGACAAGATCCGTATTTCACCAACATAATGAGTCAGCTTTGGCTTTCCTCTCACGATGCGGTTATTTAGGTAGGCAACGCTTGCCAATTGCATCCTCATGTAATTCTTGTATGGTTGGTGAATAACTCCTTACTCGCATCCATCATATGCATGCCAACCCTATGCCTCTAGGCACTCAACCTTTGAGGTCACCTAGTTAAGTTGGACCCGATGTCGACAGTGGGATATCACAATTATCCGCTCGCACCCTTACCAAGATAGATTAATGCACCTTGCTTTGGCAAGCCCACACTTCATCGATCGAGGCAGGAAGAGTGTCATCCATCGCAAGGCATCCGAACACTTAATATTTGATGAAGGGATTTTAATTATAGGTTAACAGTTAACCATGATCAACATTCGATCAATGTGCACATCCAAAGAAAAACAATTTTTTTAAAACCACATGCATCCCTCATGTGCACAACCTGACACCATCAACATTTGATAGAAGGAAGGGCTAAATCTGAACATCCGGAAACTTCCAAATCCTCAGATTTACATGCATTGGACAAAGGCAAAGACAACTCAACTTAAAGCAGTAGACAAGCTCATCTCTCTATGTTGGATTCAAAATCCAAAACAAACTTGAGGGATGGTTACTGCTAAGGAGACTACAATTTCTAACAATTAGAAATTTCCACGAAATTCCAGAAGTCCTTGGCGGGGTACCAAGGCTAAATCCAGACATTTAGAACACTTCTAAATCCCTAGATTTACACGCACTGGAATAACAAAACTTCCAATACAACAATCATGGCCGCAACCTCGCTCTGATACCACTGTTGGGTTTCTCTATGAGGATGGCACAACACTTGTGCACGCAGCGGAAGAACAAAACATCAAGAAAACCCAAAAGAGATGGGATCGGGCCATGGTAGTTGAATCAAGAAGTTAACACACAACAATGCAAAAATTACCTCGGTGGCGTTGAGTCACAACTCAACGGAGATGCTCCAAGTTTTGTATTCCTGCTGGTGGCGAGTTCTTCGTGGAATAATGTCCACGTCTCTGCAGAAATCCACACGAGCGGGAGAACGCCGATCTTTCCGTCGCACGGAAAATCGGGAAGGAGAAAGACCGCACCTTGCTATTCCACGGACTGCTAGGTCCGCGCCAGGAAAAGCAACACCAGTGACGATCGCCGGAGAATAGGAGGTCAACGGAGCGAGCACGGCGACGGCGGAACACTTCCGTCGGCGGCGGGATTCGGGATCGGCGGAACAAACAGAACGGCGGAACACTTCCGTCGATTTCGATTCGATCAGAAAGAAGATCTCTTTTCCCGAAAACCCCTAAGTGTCCTTTTATACCAAAGGCATAAATAGACCTAGGAATATCGCTATCCGCAGACCACCCAGAATTTAGGGTTCCAGAATCGGTGAGTATCAATCAGCGAGAATCAGCGACGATCGGCGAGAATCACTTAGCAGGTTCGGCGAGAATCAGTCGGCGAGTATCACCTAGGATCGGCGAGAATCAGAGTACAATACTCGACGATTCTCGCCGAATGCAGGGTGGACCATACTCGTCGACCATCGACCTGCGGTCGACGATTCTCGTCGATCGTCGAGAATCAGAGTACCAATTCTCGACGATTCTCATCGATCAGCGAGAATCAGAGTACCATACTCGACGATTCTCGTCGATCGGCGAGAATCAGAGTACCATACTCGACGATTCTCGTCGACCTTCGGTCGACTATTCATACCTGTCCTTCAAGGCAACATTTGCCCAACCCGACGATTCTTTAAGGCAACACTTTGCCCATAACCCCATTCAGGTCGGTGATTGGTAACCTTTACCAACACAGTCAATCATCTAACTTCTCCACATCTCTTATGTGCGACCCTGCAGGCTCATATCGCGTTGCAGTGAGATTACATGTTTGACCACTTCTAGATCACAATGGTAACTCCAACACCTTGAACATGCACTATCAAGTACTAGATAGGAGAGTGGTTGGTCTTTGGACACACCTATAAAAGTAAATTATTTCTTCTTAGGCATCCAAATCTTGTTAGATCCTAGATTCTTGTTAGCCTTAAAAATTTGCTTTAGCTTCTGACCATCTTGGGCTGCATTATGGACAATCCCAGGTTTGTATGTGGGCTTGCCATTAGTTTCCCTTAGAACTGTTGGGTTGAACTGATAGTCAATGACAACTTTTCTATAGTACTAGCATTCAAACTTGCTATACCTTCTTTTAGGGATCACAATAGTAATTGAGTAATTTATCCTGTGATCAAAAGGGTATCTGTAAGGTACTGCATGTGAATCTTTACATGATATGTGGTGGTGTGCTAGTTGCGACTTCGGTTGCACAACCACTGTCTTGCCCTTCCTTGTTAGTCTTCTTTCTAATACTTTTTCTTTACCTTTGGTGTTGTTGTTAGAACCAAACACAAAATTCCCATGATCCTTCATTTCAATTTACTCATAAGCTCCTTTAAAGGCACTCTTTCCATTATGCACTTCCTTTGTTCCAGTAGTGGAACACCCATTTTTCCAGTGTCAATAGACACTTTCTTGGTCATAGTTATTTGTGACTAGTAGGGCATCTTGAAATATGGTTGGTTGAATTGGTTCCTTCTCCTTAACATCTATATTATTCCACTTTTCTCTCAAACCCTACACCACTTCTACATGGTATAAAAAAGCTGCCAATAATTGGAAAAACTGCATGTTGCTTAGATAATGTTTCCACTAGCTTCCTCTCATTAAGGTGCTTCCTTTCCAATTTCTGGATTGTCCTTTATTTTTGAACCAACATATCAACTTGAACATTAGTGATTTTATGGAACTCAATTATCTTAGAGTTAATCTGATAGATCTTTTCCATCTTCTCATCAAGTTGAGCTTTCAAGGGTTTAAGAAGTTCAAGCTCTTCAGCCTGCTTCTCAGCCAGCTTTTTGCTCTTATTTAATGCCTCAAATAGAGCATCATACTTCTCAACCATCTCATTGAATTTGTTCTCAGATTCTGAGTCATCCTCATCATTGGATAGCTTTCCTCTGACTCAACACCAGTCTCATAATTAGATATTGAAAGAGAAGTTTTAATTTATACCTCATCAGGATGGGAGTCATCCCGATCTTCCCCTTCATTCATATCCATGAGCCCATAACTATCCCCTTCTTCTTCAGAGCCATTGTCAGGTAGTGATAATGGAGCTCTGATGCCTATCTTGGCAACAACTTGTTCCACTTATTTTATTAGTGCTATTAGCCCAACATAGGTTTCTTCTTCTTCAAATTCAGAAGATTTTGAGTCACTATCCCTAAAGATCTTTTCCTTTTTTTCTAAGAGGCTCTTCTCAGACCTCTTGCCTGGGTTATACCTTTTTTCTTCAGACTTGGTGTTGCTATTCCTCTTTGATGAGCAGTCAACAATCATATTTCCCGCCTTTCAACATCCAAAGCAAATAGTGTCATCAGAAATATATTTACTTTGTTTAGTTTCATACCTGTCCCTCTTAGGGTCTCTTCTTGATCTTTCCAAACTATTGTGATGCTTTTTGGAGCTGGAAAAAATCAAAGACTCATTCTTCCATTGATTCCTCATTCTCATCATCTTCTTCAACTACGTTGTGAATAAGGCCATGTCTTCATCTGACAGCTCATCTCTAGATGTGTTGGGTTCAGATTCCTCTAACTCAGCTGGTCCTCTAGGAGGTCATGAGGTCTTCTCTTTGCCTCTTCTGTATCTCTCAACCTGTAGAACCACTAATTTTTCCTTGTTGTACACTTCCTCACTTTTTCGGGTATTCAAATGTAGTATATGGGACATCAGCTTCCCATATAGGTTTTGAGGTCGAATATTTCCTAGATTTTCCATTTCTCTTATAATGCATATCTTAATGTCCCATTCCTTGTTGAGTGATCTTAAGAATTTGTCATTTAGTTAATAGTTAGCTAAAGACCTTATATAGTTCTTTACTACATTCACTATCTTGAAAAATTTCTCATAGCAGTCTATTCTAATGTCCTTCTCTTTCTCAATGGCTTCATACTCTTGATTCAATAAGGACTTCATATCATCCCTCATCCTTCCTTTGTGCCTTCAAAATATACTATCAAAGTATCCATATTTTCTTAGCTATTTGTAGTGAATAAGATTTTGTAATGTGGAGTCATTAGTGGCACTAACGATAATATTTTTATCCCTATTGTCCATAGTGCCCAAGATGACTACATCCTTTGTTATATCTGAGTGTTTCTTTGGAACCCTCATATTTTCATCAATAGATGAGTCCTTCATAAGGATATAAGGTCTCTCTTCAATGGTGGTGAAGATCCTATGGTTAGAGACCTCCATAAAGAGCTTTTCCTTTCTATAAATAGGAAGTTTCATGGAACTCAGTACTTTATAGCTTTCCCTAGTAGTTAGAATGCTTTAGACTTTGCAACCCTTGAGGATCTTGTTCGGTTATAAAGCCTTTTTGAATAACCTAGCTTTGATACCACTTAAAAATTATGGGTTGATTAATCACCTAAAGGGGGGTGAAAATGTGTTTTATTGATTTTATACTTTCTTAGTATTTTTTAGTTAAGCACATCAGAGTAATAAATAAGCACAAACAAAGCACAATCACAACATATGACACAAAGATATATAATCGTCCCCCAATTTTGGGTACATCCACTTTCCACCCATCATCTATCTAGTAGAGTACTAGCTTAGGTCAACATCTCCAAATATTCTCAGATCAAAAGATCTTACAACATAGGAATAATGGTCCCATACCTCAGACCTTCAACACAAGGTCCTATAACTCAGATCTATTTTTAAAAGATCCTACACTCTGGCCAAACACAACCCTACCTCAATCTCTACAACTAGAGATCTACACTTAGATCTTTTTCACAGATCATACCTCAGATTACAATGATCTAACAACTGAGATTCTCACTAGAATCATACAACAAGCTCAGATTCCACAAGGATCGTACAAATGCATAGTTATTACAAAGAGTTTGACTCAAACGATAAAACTAGAGTCTGCAATATAAGCATTATGTATGCTTCTTATTCCTTGATTCATTTTTTGAAGATGTCTTCTGGAAATGATTTGGTTGAATCAAAAGAAATTTTCCTAGAGAGAAAGGTCTTTAGAAATGATATTGATCTGTTGAGCCTTTGAAGAAAATCTCTTTGAAGTTTCAGCGGATGAAGACTTAAAGGAATTAGAGAGATTGAGCACTGCAAAAACTTGCACATAAAACTTTGTAGGTGTACGCATGCGTAGATCTGTATCTGTTCAATTTTCAAGTTCCTTTATATAGAAGACTAGATTGGCAGAGGTCTTGATGTTTGAAAAGGAAAGCTTTAATGGCTAGAATTCTTGCCTAAGGAAAGTTCTCCAAATGGAACGATTTTGAAATCAATGGGAATAATTCTTTTTCTCTAAAAGTTCATTGATAATCGCAGCAGAAAGCGGGATTCAAATAAATTTGAATAGATGTAAAATTTGCGGATTGATCTCTACAGAAAGCCGTTATAACACTCTTTAAGTAAATAAATCTTCTAAGTAAAACTTCAGCCTATGCAATCGATAAAGTTCTTTAGCTCGTATAGATGTGATGTAGTCGATATGTGGCATTTTAAGGACTCAATTTTAAACATCCAACACTTAAGCACTTAACTTACCGGAAATCCTTCTATCACAGTATAGTCGATGTAGTCGATAAAATATGTAGTCTTCCAGCCGATGTAGTTGATAACTATCTTAGTTGTCCAGCTAATGTAGTCAACAAATAACTTATCTTTACAGTCAATGCAGTCAATAAATGAATTAGCTTCTAGTCGATGCAGTCGACTTTTTCCTTAGTCATCCAGTCGATTCAATCATCAAAATACTTAGCTTCTAGCCTATATAGTTGATATTGTCTAGAGGGTGTAGTCGACATTTGACTTTGACTAGATTTAGCTTCTTTATTTAATTTCTTTTAACTTTACTGTTACTCCACATGATAATGACATGTCTAATATAGGAGTAGATCATGTGTTTATATGATTTTTGCACCTCGAGGGATTACAATGGCAAAACCCAATTTGGGTGACCATAAGCCAAATACTGTATTAACCAAGAATTTTTGTTATACTTGTCACATCAACACTGACATCAAATACAAGATGTTCAATATCATCTTGATCCTTCTTCAAATTAGGAATTTTGTAGACAATATTCCCAACAGTTCTTCCCCACCTCCGTCAGATTGACCATGAGTTCTCCTCAAGTATTGATAAATAAAGGTTCTTTGCCACCTCCAATGTGCGGATCCCGAGTCCTCCTAAGACACAAATGAACCAAGGTTCTTCACCAGCTCCACCAGATAGACCACGAGTCCTCCTAAGTTACGGATAAATAATGGTTCATCACCACCTCCATTGGATGGAACCAAAGTCCTCATAATACATGAATAAACAAAGTTTCTTCCCAAACTCCACCAGACGGACACCGAGACCTCCTAATGCACAAATGAACAATGTTTTTTCGCTATCTCCACTGAACGATAATGAGTTCTTCTAAGGTGTGAATGAACAAAGGTTCTTCGTCACTTCCACTGGATATACCCACAGTCCTCCTAAAGTACGGACAGACAATAGTACTTTGATATCTTCAGTGGACGGACCCCTAGTCCTCCTAAGGAATGAAGGAATAATGGTTCTTAACTACCTCCACCGGCAGGACACCAAGTTATCCTAGGGCACAAATATACAATGGATCAGTATGGGACAGAGACTGGTGCTTAGACTGCTGAAACTGCTACTTTTGGAGATGATGTTGAGATTGTTGAGGAGTTATCACAACTAGCTCTTAAGAGAATAGGGTATGCATAAGGCATCTCTTCACACAAGTCTGAACCAAATAGAGAACTTATTAGGGTATGGAGCCCAATCTCCAATCATCCTAGACACATTAAGTTTGGTAGATCTGACCAATGAAGACAGATGGTTGCACTACAGTAGAGAAGAATGGCAGAAGCATGAGGTGGTAATGCGAAGAGGAGGATACACTTTAGGAAGTATACGAGAGATGATCCAGATGGTCCACCTCCTCCTCCTCCAAAGTATTTTCCAAAGCCAAATGTTTATTTTGACTGGCAAAATGAGAAGAGCAAAGAGAAAATTGTTTAATATTCATACTATAATTATGAATATGTGTGAATTCTGGATTTCTACTTAGAACTATTTATATAAAATTATTGTTTTGATGATTTTGAGATATCTGATTTTGTCATTACATTTCCTTATATGTTTTGTTTAAGATTATTTTATGTGCAATTCACCTTAGTATATTTGGTTCTAACTTCTTTAAATAGGGGAAGATCGTTGGGTATCATTTCCACAATAACCCTGATTTGAAGAAGTCCCCCTTGAACTAAGTTGAATTGAGTTGTATTTGACGATGCTTTCAAGTTATGTGCTTGCAGGAATTAATTACCAAGTACACACCAATGTCAGATTACAATGAGTCATGTGGCATAGGACTATACAATATAATCCCTCATTATATAGGACATGGTGTTGACTCATGTGTAATCTCTGTATTGGGGTGTACTTCATTTTCAAGTTTTTAGTAATCAAGGAATAGAAGGTTGCTGAGTTCAGAAAGAATTAGAAAATTTCGTAAGTAAAATTCATCAAGTATAGAAGAGAAGTCTCATGTTATTCGTCGAGAAATCACGTGAATACTCGTGGAATTCATCGAGTTTACTCGGGAAATTTCTGGATTTTTCTTAAATCTGCTTCAGAAATGGCTAAGTTAAATTCATTGAATATACACGTGAAGTCTCGTGTCATTCATCGAGACATCACGTAAATACTCATGGAATTTGTCGAATGCTCTCGAGTGGTCCAGTGAGTTAACAGAAAATTTTCTTCTGGTCCCATTTTTGAGTGAGTAAAATTTGTCGAATGATCTCGTGTAATTTGTCAAATGATCTAGTATAATTAGTCGAATGCTATCATCAAATTTGTCGTGTGGTTAACCAATTCATTGAGTTTTCTAAGTATGACACGAGTCATTTCAACGAAGGGATTTAACGATTTTTTTGGTTCAATTTTCTGACGGGTTCTGTTTCAAAATGACGTCCATGTATAGTGCACGTGGAAGCTCATTTTGGAAGGTTATTTCTAGCCATTGCAGATGGAATCTTGTATAAATACCAAAGATTACATTTCAAATTTACGGATCGCTAATTATTACAAGAATCATAGTTTCTCTTGACCTAATTTTCAAGATTGTGAAATGCCTAACTTCTCTTCCGATCTACTGTTCTCGGAAATAATCTTCCTGATGACCTAGAGTTCACGATCGATGATTCTTCTCAAAGATAGATTCGACAAGATCATTGCTTTCATTTTCTTCAAAGGTGTTCTTGATCTAGTCGGTTTCCAAGGTTTTCAGATCAAGATTTTCAAGTTCTTCAAGACTTCTCCTTCAACTTTATTTCAAGATCCATTCTCTAAGAAGGAAGAAGATTGAATCCATTCAGTTCTGAAGAAGAAGATTGTTCTCAATCTAGAACGGTGTACTAAATCAATTTTATTTTTGTAGAAAGTTTCTACTTCCAATTTTGTAGATACTTGTTTATTGGATCAAATTGTAGGAGAGGTTGTTTTTCGAGTTGTAGGAGAGGTTGTTCTCCGATTTGTATGAGAGTTATCTCCGAGTTGTAGGATTTGACGCTCCGAGGTGTAATATTGTGATAATCTGAGTTTTGGTGAAGTAGCCGAGTCTATTCCCAAAGTGAAAGATAGGCAAGGCGGGACAGTGGACGTACCCATCATGGAGAACTACTATAAATCCTTGTGTTTGTGCTGTACTTCTATGTGTTGGTTATTATCAATTTTTTATTCCGCAAAAAGATGTAAAACTCATATATCCACCCCCTCTAGGTGACTTAGGTAGACAACAAGATAATTTCAATTGGTATCATAATGAGGTTGTTCGTTAAAAGGTTAACACCTTGAACAAGATCTCAATCTAGTTATCAAGTCAAGCACAAGATTTTCTGATATGAACAGAAGCAAGGATGTCCCCCATGAAGGTGCCTATGTGTTCTAAGGAAAACTTTTCCATGTGGAAGGAAATAGTCAGGTTCTTCATGGAAGTTGTCGATCCTAGAAGTTTTCAGATTGTTGAAGAAGGTCCTCATGTTCCTATGACTTCTTCAACCATAAATCTAAGTCTGATGGTTCCTAAGAAGATGTTGGATCTGAACAAAAATGAGATTCCTCTTGTCTCTCTAGACAAGAAAGCGAAGAACATCATTGCAAGTGTTGTGGATGACTCCATGTTGCAGAACTTAATCCACTGTAAGTCTGCCAAAGAAATATGGAATTCTCTGATTGTCCTCGTGGAAGGAACAGAGAAGGTTAGGAACGATTGGAAATCCCTCCTCAACCAGTAATATGAGGCATTCAAATAAGGAAAAAGTAACTCGATAGTTGACTGCTACGAGAGATTCTTCATTATCATTAACAGACTGAGGAACTATGGTCAGTCATTCACAAACGGTGAACTTAATGACAAATTCTTGAGTTCCCTGATGAAACAATGGGATAACAAGGTTTGTGCGATAAGGGAGTTTGGTAAACTCACCGACACTGACCCTCCGAATCTGCGTGAAGCTACTTTCATATGAACTTCAGATCAACGCGAGGAAAGTTGAAGAAGAGGGAAGCAGATCATCAACCATAGAAAAGCCTGTATCACTGAAGGCTGAAGGGCCAAGGAAGGCTAGATCTATGTCTCCTGCCAGAATACAAACCTCATGCGATCAAGAAGACTCAGAGCCAAGCACCTCATGCTCTAAAATATTAAGATGAAGAATTCTATTTACTCCCCAAACAATTCAAAAGGATGCTTAATAAGAGGAGGCAAATGAGAAATCATCCCTCTTCATCTAATCACTGAAGATTACGTCGTGATGGTGATCTCTATAAGAAGAGCTACAATAATAATGACAGGTATAAGTCGAAACTGAACAAACATATTATATCTGATGTTGTGTGCTACTGTTGCAATAATCCAGGGCACATGATCGTTGAATGTCCTTACAAGAAGGAAAAGAGGATACCTTTCAAGTGTAAGAAGAAAGAAGAAAAGAGCTTCATAGCAAAGAAGCCAAAGACCCAGAGCAACAACAACTCAAATAAGTAAAGATTAGATGAAGAAGCCTATTTTGGGCTAATGGCTCAGTCAAATGAGAATGAAGTCAACTCATTGTACAATGGGAAGGTAAATTCTCACACACCTCTCTCCGAGTCTGAAATAGCCACACAAGGCCACAAATACTATTCTTTTGAGGAGGAGTCATATTTTTTGGCTCAGTATAAGGTTCTGTTGGCGGGTTTTGACAAATGTTGTAAGTTGGTCAAAACTCAGGCAAAGGAGATTAACTCTCTCAAGGCAGTAGAATCTGATCTGAGAGAATAAATAATAAAATTGACTCCTCTCAGAGATGAAGTCCAATCCTTGAAGGAGGAACTCTTGACATCTAATGAACTAATAAGGGTGAAAGAGAAAGTCATCGATGAACTCAATGAAAAGCTGTTAGCCGAGAAGAATCTTGTAGCAAGCTTCTCGAAGCCAAACACTATCCTTTCTCTCATAGATAAATTTTCTACTCCAAAGAAGGGTAGCAAAGTTGGACATAAATAAATTAAAGGTAAAGGGAAGGCTGCTCAAAGTCACACTACATTCAAAAAAGTCATCTTCCCTACAAACAAGTATGACTTTAAGGCATCTTATAGTCACTTTGCTAGATCAACATATGTTGATCCTAACAAAAACTACTAAGGATGGTGCCGCCTTAGAAATTTTGGAATGAGTGCTCTAAAATCACCACATAAAGGAATCATCCTTAAGGATTATGGTCCATTCGTTCATGGACTGAGTGCCTAGAAAGCACCAAAGGTAAAGCCTATTATTTTCAAGCCACTAGAGGCAAAGAAGTATTGTGTGTGCTATAATCATGAGGCTTCTACCTCAAAGTCAGTTGTTCCTGCAAGACCACTCGTTAAAAAGGTAAAATAGGAGAATAAGAGAAGATTCAACAGGTTTTACTGTTGGTGTTGCGGCAAGGTTGGTCACTTTGCAATCGATTGTTGGTATAATCCTATGAATCTTAGAACCCCATGAGTTAACACTATTAGAATGACCACTCGTATTGTTGACACTCTTAGTGGTGTTCAGCTAACCAGGAACCAAGGAACCAAACCTATTTAGTTTCCTAAGGGAATTTAGTTTATAAATGCAGGTATGTCCAAAGGCCAACAAAACGCCAATTTGGTATTTGAATAGTGGATGCTCTCGGCATATGACCGGTATAAGAAGCCTACTTTAGAACTATACCTCAGGTGAGGATTGTACAAAAGTTATTTTTGGCAGTTTAGACAGGGAAATTATAAAAGGCTATGGTATGATTACTAACGATATAGTCTCCTTCTCAGATGTAGCTTATATTAAGGGATTATGACATAATCTTGTTAGCATAAGTCAATTATGTGACAAAAGCTATATGGTAGATTTCTATAAGGATAAGTGCCTAATAAAGTCGCCTAATAGCTCATAAACTATTTTAACAGACACTCGGAGTAGAAGTATTTTTTGTTTGAACTTTCTTTGTTTAGACTCTTCTACACCAGTGTGCTTTTTATCAAACGATAGTGCATCTCTCTGTGACCAATGACATAAGAGATTAGCACATATTATTTTCAAAACTATTAATATGTTATTTACTCACAACTTAGTACGTGGTGCTCTTACTATTAAGTGCGTTAAAGAGAGATCTTGTCACTCATGTAAATGGGCAAGCAGACAAGGGCTATCTTTAAGAGCATTGTTGGCAAAGATTCTACCAAATGTTTATATCTGCTTTATATGGAATTATTTGGTACCTTGCAAGTTCGTAGTTTAGGAGGTAAAGCTTACACGTTGGTTATCATTGATGATTACTCATGGTTTGCATGACTGTTCTTTCTAAAACACAAGTCAGATACATATGAATCCTTCACCAATTTTGTTAGGCAAATTCAGAATGAATTGAACTGCTCTGTGGTCAAAATCAGAAGTGACCATGAAACAAAATTTCAATCTGGTGCTATGATAAAATTCTGTGAAAGTCTAGGTATCTTTCATGTGTTTTCCTCTCCTCGCACTCCACAACAAAATGGAGTCACTGAGAGAAAGAATAAAACTCTCATAGAGGCATGCAGAACTATGTTAAATGATTCTTATTTACCAGAGTATTTTTCGGCAGAGGACATCAACACTGCTTGCCACATTCAAAACAGAGCACTCATAAACAAGAACCATTGTAAGACACATTTTGAACTGTTAAAGGGCAAGAAACCAACTGTGTCTTATTTTAGAATTTTTGGTAGCAAATGCTTTGTACTTAATAATGGGAAATATTACAAAACTAAGTTTAGTGAAAAAATTTTGAAGGTATTTTTATAGGCTATATTAGCCACAGTAAAGCTTATAGAATTTTCAATAAGAAACATTTAATGTTATATTTGTTGAAGATGCAAGCACAAAGTTAAAAGAGCTAAGCTTGAAAGAAAATGTAAAGAAAGATACTCCAAACATATTCAAAGTCAACAATCCAAGCCTGGTGGAAGATGAACTTCAAGATGAAGAGCTCCAACAAACTAAGGAAGATGCACCAGAACTTGCAAAACCTCCTAGTGTCATAGAAGATGCAAGGAGTCTAGTGATTAGACACTCAAGAGATCATACAACTGATCAGATCATTAGAGATCCTCGTGATGGAGTAAGAATAAGATGATAACTCAATCAATTCAAAAGGTGCAAAGTTTGGGAGCTAGTGCCAAGACCCAAAGGACACAATGTGATTGGAATGAAATGAGTCTTCAGAAACAAGCTGGATGAAGATGGCGTAATTATAAAGAATAAAGCCAGACTTGTAGCCCTAGGGTAAAAATAAGAAGAAGTGATCGATTTCGATCAAACTTTTGCTCTACTGGCCAGAATCAAACTGATCAGGTTGTTCCTTGCATACGCTGCTCACAAAGAGTTCAAGGTTTATCAAATGGATGTGAAGTCAGCCTTTCTTAATGGTAATTTAAAGGAAGAAGTATACATAGAACAACCCCCAGGTTTTGTAGATTCATCATTCCCTAGTTATGTTTATTTTCTTCGCAAAGCTTTATATGGTCTTAAACAAGCTCCTTAAGCTTAGTATGAGATGTTATCTTGCTTTCTCCTTAAGAACAAGTTTACAAGGGGAAAGGTAGATAAGTCATTATTTCTTAGGGAAGTTAAAGGCAAGATTTTGCTGAAGCAAATCTATGTCGACGACATTATCCTTGGATCTACAAACGATAACCTTTGCAAAATGTTTTTTAACTTGATGCAAGAGAAGTTTTAAATAAGAAGCATAAGAGAGCTGAAGTATTTCTTAGGACTTTAGGTGAAACGATCTGAAGATGAAATTTTCATCTCTCAGTTGAAGTTCACCAAGGATTTAATTAAGAAATTCGGAATGTAGAATGCAACCTCTATGAGGACTCCAATGGGTTCAACTATGACTCTAAACAAGTATGAGAAATGGAAACCTTTTTGATAAAACCAAGTACAGAAGTATAATTGGCTCCTTGCTCTACCTTACTGCTAGTAGACCGAACAAAATATTTTCAACATATGTATGTGCTAGATTCCAGGTGAACTCGAAGGAATCTCATTATGCCGCTGCAAAGAGGATTTTAAGATACCTTAAAAGTACATCAAATCTTGGCTTATGGTACCCAAAAAGTAATGATTGTGAAGTAATTGGTTTTTCAGATGCTTACTTTACAGGAAGCAGAGATGAAAGGAAAAGCACTTTTGGGACGTGTCAGTTCCTAGGAAGAAGGCTTATCTCATAGAGTAGTACGAAGCAAAATTGTGTTGCAATCTCAACCACCGAGTCAGAATATATCTCTGCCCACAGTTGTTGCGCACAGCTTCTATGGATAAGGAATCAACTTAAAGACTACAACCTGAAGTTGATGGAGATTCTGATGTTTTGCGACTCATCCAGTGCTATTGTAATTACTCGCATTCCAGTCTCTCACAGCCGGATAAAGCACATCGAGATAAGGTATCATTTCATCCGCGAGCATGTGGAGAATATGAACATCAATCTCAGTTATGTCCCGAAGGAGAAGTAAGTTGCAAAAATATTCACGAAGCTGCTGAACGAGACTAAGTTCTCCTTCTTCAAAATGGAACTTGATATGCTCAATAAGGAGTCTTGACAGTCGAGAAATCAACCAAAGCATAGAAATTCTTCATCTCAATAAATCTATGGAAAATTCGTCGAGTATACTCGTGTAATTTCTATGAATTCATCGAGACTTCTCGTGAAATTAGAACTTCTTCACGAGTCATTTCGACGAATAACCCTAGAATTCATGAGTCATTTCGACGAATTTATCATGCTTTCTCCAGTCATTTTGATGAATCGGTGAAGATCTGAATTTTTGTTTCTAAGTCACACTTATTGGATCCAAAGAGTCTTTTCCAACCAGGTACACGCCTCTCTCTCTCTCTTCAAAGCTCTGAAAATATATAAATAGGACTTTGGGGCATTCAGATTTCACATACATTCATAAAGATTACTCGAGACTCCTCGCCTATTCATCTCCCGATAGAGAAAACTTCACCACCGACTCACCTTCATCAGAGGAGAAGAACAACATCGTCAATTTCATCTCCGACAGTACTCGTCGATCTCGTCTTCAGGACATCGTTGTCATCCACCTCTGACAATTTCCTGTTCATCTTCTATCCTTCAGTTCTTGTTCAATTCTCAGACATGGCACCAAGAGCCAGTGGAAATCTTCAGGTCAGTGGTGAACTGGTGCGTACAAGTTTTGCAGCAGCCTCAAATTAATTCAGGAATGTGATTTGTTGCTCGAGACAGTAGGGTTGACATTTATTTTAGAACACCCTTGCTGAGTTCATAATAGAGATATCCAAGAACTCTATCAAAATGCTAAGCTAAGGCGGGAAGGAACTGTAGTCAAGAGCAAAGTTATGAACTCTTCTATGAAGGTGAAGACAAGTTTTCTGAACCAATGCTTGAGGTTGCCGTTAGTTGTTGAGGAAGATTTACTTGAGGAGACAGACTTGTGAGCTCCTCTTCAATGGCTTACCAAGGGGAACTACCTTGATCCGACGAAAAGGGATGAATGAGGAAGGAAAGCTACTGACATATATCATGAGAAAGGTTCTACTGTGCAAAGTAGGGTCCCACGATTATGTTTCGGGTGAGATTTTCAAGATACTCGTAGCTATAATTTACAGGAAAAGGATTTATTGGGGAAGTTTTATTTTTGAGAAGATCAAGGAATGTCTAAATGTGCCTAATTTTGGAAGGATTCTCACACTTTACCTCAATCAAATGGACATGAACTGTTTTTTATGTCTTTAGGTATACATATTCATCACTTGAAGAAGATTGATTCATCCATCTTCAGCAGATGGGAGCGAAGAATTCCCAAGGAAGGTGGGATAAATGTTGTAGTAGAGGAAGAGGAATTCTTTGAGGGTGAGAGAATTCCAACTCTTATCCCCAATGAAACACCTGAGAGTTCTGGTGTAGCTGCTGAGGGGGAGACACTTCCTTCTATGCCTGAGGAAATTATACCCATCCCTTCTAAGCAAGTTCAAGTCATTACAGAGATTCTAGTGGTTACATAAACAATGGTTACAGAGATAATGATTACAAACATAGTTGTTCTTGATGACGATGTTGCTGAGGATGATGTTGATGTTGGTGTTGATGGATATGCTGACGGTGGCAATGATGATGATGATGCTAATCTTGATGGTAATGATGAGGAGAATGATGATGTTGATGATGGTGAAATTGCTGCTGCTGACTTGGCAGTTAGTTTCCTGAAAGATCTTCCAGCTATGGCTGAGAGGGAGCTAAACCAGCTATTTAATCTTCTCCAAGACCAACTTGATAAGTTTATACTTGACCTTGAGGAAAGGATTGACAACATCCATGGTTGCCCTCTCGACAATACCCAGAAGGATTTGGAAGCTCTAGAAAGGTCTGTTGCTCTAGTTGAGGGGGATAACTTTCTTAAGATTTTTAATGAGGAAGGAGAATAAGAGGTACTTCCACTGGTCCTAGAACTATAGATCCCATTCTTCTGCTTAAGGCTCGTGTCATTCTAGTAACACATCCTTCACCTCTAAGACCTCAAGATGAGGATATTCCTAGTTCCATTTCTAATAATAGTCTGCAGAAATCTATTGAAGCAATGCTTGCTAAGTAGAGAGCTCACTTTGATTTATCCTTGAAGCAAGTACTTGATAAAGTAGAAGAGGTGGAGAAAGACATGAACAATGGACTCGCTGAATTCATAATCAACACTGAGAAGCTGGAATCCAACCTGGACAATTGGCCAATTTAAGGTGGTAAAGCAATTCTGCATACCATGAAAGGACTTAGTAGCAACCTTGATGAGACATGACATGTACATGAAATAGTAAAGAATATTATTGATGCACAACATTGCGGAATGCACCATTTTGATGATCAAATGGTCTACTTCAGAGATACAATTGTAAATGCCCTCACTTTAGAAGTCAGAAAGGGGGATGATCAACTTCAGAGCAAGGTGAATGCAATAGAAGATGCAATGCATCAAGAGATCCGTGGTGTCAACATTTACTATTTTGATAATTTTAAGTAGCTACATGGAGAGTTCTTTAGAGCACGGGTAAATACTGAAGCTAGAATACATGAAGTCAGAATGCTAGAATCAAGATATGATGTTGTTCAGCCTGCACAATACAACTACCAATACTGGATAATTACTAAGGACTATTCTCAGGATTATTATTAGTATGGGATAGAGACTACTGCTCAGACTGCTGAAACTGCTGCTGCTGGAGCTTATGGTTAGATTGTTGAGGAGATATCCCAACCAGCTCTTAAGAGAAGAAAGTATGAGGAAGTCCCCTCTGCTCACAGTCCTAACCCAAACAGGGAACTTATTGAAGTATGTAGCCAAATCTCCAAAGTAATCATCCTAGACACATTCACATTAGTAGATCTAACTAATAAAGACAAATGGTTGCACTACAACAGTGAAGAATGGCAAAAGCACAAAGTGGTTAATGCGAAGTGGAGGATATATTTTAGGAAGTATAAGAGAGATGATCTAGATGTTCTTCCTCCTCCTCCAAAGTATTTCCCAAAGCTAAAGGCTTATTTTGACAGGAAAAATGAGAAGAGCAAAGGGAAAAATGTTTAGTATTCATACTTTTATTATGAATATGTGTGAATTCTGGAATGCCATTTAGAACTGTTTATATAACATTATTGTTTTGATGATTTGGAGATCTCTAATTATGTCATTACATTTCCTTATATGTTTTTGTTTAAGATTATTTTATGTGCAATTCACCTTGGTATATAGGATTCTGACTTCTTCAAATAGGGGGAGATTGTTGGGTATCATTTCCCCAATAACCCTGATTTGAAAAAATCCCCCTTGAACCAAGATGAATTGAGTTTTATTTGATGATGCTTTTAAGTTATGTACTTGCAGGACTTAATTGCCAAATGCACACCAATGTCAGATTACAATGAGTCATGTAACATAGGACTATACAATGTAATACCTTATTGCGTAGTACATGGTGTTGACTCGTATGTAATCTCTCTATTGGGGTGTACTTCATTTTCAGGTTCTTAGGAATGAAGGAATAGAAGGTTGCTGAGTTTGGGAAGAATCAGAAAATTTCCTAAGTAAAATTCATCGCGTATACACATGAAGTCTCGTGTCATTCGTCCAGACATCACGTGAAAACTCGTGGAATTCATTGAGTTTACTCGAAAAATTTTTGATGGTTTATTAAATCATCTTCAGAAATGGCTAAGTTAAATCCGTCAAGTATACATGTGAAGTCTCGTATCTTTCGTCGAGACATCACGTGAATACTCGTGGAATTCGTCGAATGTTCTCGAGTGGTCTAGTGAGTTAAAAGAAAATTTTCTTCTGGTCCCATTTTCGACTAAGTAAAATTCATCGAATGATCTCCTGTAATTTGTCAAATGATCTCGTATAATTCGTCGAATGCTCTCGTCGAATTTGTCGAGTGGTTAACCAATTCGTCGAGTGTTCTAAGTATGACATGAGTCATTTCGACAAATGGACTAAACTATTTTTCTGGTTCAATTTTTCCGACAGATTCATTTTCAAAATGACGGCCATGTACAGTGCACGTGGAAGCTCGTTTTAGATGGTTATTCTAGTTGTTGTAGATGGAATCCTATATAAATACCAAGGATTACATTTCAGATTTACGAAATACTAATTATTACAAGAATCACAAATTCTCTTGACCTAATTTTCAAGATCGTGAATGGTCGAACTTCTCTTCCGATCTAATGTTCTCGAAAAAGCACTTCCAAACAACCTAGAGTTCACGGTCGGCGATTTTCTCAAAGATAGATTCAACAAGATCATTGCTTTCAGATTCTTTAAAGATGTTCTTGATCTAGTTGGATTCCAAGGTTTTTAGATCAAGATTTTTCAAGTTCTTCAAGTCTTCTGATTCAACTTTATTTAAAAATCTATTCTCCAAGAAGGAAGAAGATTGAATCCATTTAGATCTGAAGAAGAAGATTGTTCTCAATCTAGAAAGGTGTACTAAATCGATTTTATTATTGTAGTAAGTTTCTACTTCCGAGTTTGTAGATCCTTATTTATTGGATCGAGTTATAGGATAGGTTCTTCTCCGAGTTATAGGAGAGGTTATTCTCTGAGTTGTAGGAGAGTTGTAGGAGTTAAGGATCCGACATGTAAGATTATGATAATTTGAGATTTGGTAAAGTAGCCGAGTCTAGCCCGAAGTGCTAGATAACCGAGGCGGGATAGCGGACGTACCCATCTTGGGGAACCACTATAAATCCTTGTGTCTGTGTTGTGCTTCTGTGTGTTTATTATTACCAATTTTTTATTTCATAAAAAGATACAGAACTCACCTACTCACCCCCATCTAGGTGACTTTGGTAGACAACAAGATACTTTCAGGTTCTTTGCCACCTCCATCAGATGGACCCCGAGTCCTCTTGAGGCATGAAAGAACAAAGGTTCTTCTCCACATCGATTGGACAAACCCAAAGTTCTCCTAAGGCACGAACAAACAGAGGTTATTCACTACCTCCACCTGATTTACCTCGAGTCCTCCAAATGCATGAATGAACAAAGGTTATTCGCCATCTTCACCAAATATAACCTAAGTCCTAATAAAGCGTGGACGAACAAAGGTTATTCGCCACCTTTATTGGACGGAGCCTGATTAGCGAATATCATATAGTATTATAGGCTCTATTTTAGAATTGTTTTCATATCTTATCGCTCATCATATTTTCATTTTCATATTGAAATCATTTAGAATTGAATTGTGAATCCCATTAGGCGTAGTTTTGCTAATTTAAGCCTTTTGGTGCATTTCATGTCATGGGAGGCTTTCCTCCCCTATTTTTCATGTTTATTATGATTTGTTGGACTGTGTGGATTTTTTCCTAGGGGTACTGAGCATTATGATGTAGGTGTTAATGGTTGTGGTATTTTTCACATGCATTTCAACCCTATTTCTAAGAGGAGGCCAGTCCACATGTGTTTTTGTTCTCGCCTTATCAATGGCCCCCTCTTCACATTACCATTGGTCTTGTTCAGTCAATTGTTCATCATGAAAAAGGCGGAATGAGGCCATACCTTGTGTGAATTTCTTCGCGCATGATTACTAGCCCCCTTCTTAGCGCATGACCATAGATCACGCATGACTATTTGTAATGATTTTCCTGAGAAATGCACGAGTGTATGCACAAGAATAATATCACGACCACTGGTCGTGTGAGGTAAAACCACCACCCCCAAATCTCAATTTTTACTGCCAGTTCAAGGTTCCTATTCGCACGGGTATATGCATGTCCTTCTCACACGACCGCTGGTCGTGCACCTACTCGTATGATCGACTAAAATCTGTTGCACCTGTAAATAGCATGTTTTGTCTTCTTTCTCATGGAGTACATGTTCTTCTTGTTCCAATCCACTGTTTCGCTATTTTTTGGATTCAAAGGGCAAGGGATCATCCCCTAGGCTCTCCACACCATCCAGAAGCTCAAGGAAGGATATAAAGAGACCCTCCACTCACCGCAAGCTAGGGATTTGAAGAGGAGGACATGGACAATGCAAACCCCTCGAGAAGACTAGTGTATTGGGAGCATGTGATAGAGGTACTTCTACCCTGGATGATAGTCGATTAGCGAGGCATTCACTTAGTTGCTATCCAGAGTCAACCTCTCTTCTAAGGAAGAGTACCAAGCATTATTTGTATCTCTTTATTTCTTTTCTCCCGCATATCAGGATGCATTGATAGTTATGTTTCTTCTATGTTATTGATGGTGGTGGATTGAACTTGTGAAGACTCTCATTTTCTATGTATTAAAGCATGTCATAAATTGTTCTTTTCTTTGGAGTCGCTTAAGAGGCCTAGTTCCTTCTTTGTTGTGATTTTTCTGTGATATGTGTGATTGATGTGTTGTGATTGAGTTATATGGCTCCGTTGTCTTGATTGACAGAAGAATTGTGTGAGGCAGAGGGCAGCGACCAACAAAAAAGTGAAGTAGAGGTATGCGACCCGTGGTGGTGCAAGGAGGTGCTAGCGACCCGCATAGTAAAACAGTTTTTTATTTCTAAAAGTAGTTGTTAACTGAAATCGAACCCCCCCCCTGAAAATATTGATTTTAGAGACTTCAATCTCAAGTCTATCGTAAAAGTAAAATCCACCTAGCCGTGCTCCGCATGAGATCTATACTCGGGGAACACTCCTCGTTTTATTATTACTTGACGATAATAGTGGGTGCACTTGCCCTTCCTTTGATCGAACATATCAAGTTTTAGCGCCAATGTTGGGGAGTAAAAACATGTGATTTTTCTCCTAAGAGAGATGAGAGAAAGAAAATCTCTCCTTTGTAAATTGCATCATTTATTTTCTTCATTCACTAATTCTGTAATGGAGAAAGGGTGTGTTAGTCCTGCTTGACCTTGAGATTGAGTGACCTCTGCGTGCTCAAAGATGAGAGAAAGCTTGGGTCATGGACAACCACAACCCTAACCCTAACTGGAAAGACCCTGGGAATGTGAACCCGAACCCAAATATTCATGTGGAAGAGGAAGTGTTTCAGCCGCGAGCTCGCACAATATTTGAGTGCGCAACCCCTACTTTGGGGAGTGTATATACACCATTGTGCCTGACCATCACCAACCTACTATTTGATATAAAACCCTCCACTCTAAAGGTGCATAAAATTATGTTTGGTGGTCTTCCTCTCGAGGACCAGCATCAGCATATTTTTAGCTTCCTTGGGATTTGTGATACCTTTAGGATTAATGGGGTGAAGGACGATATGATGTTGATGATTCATTTTCCCTTCATGTTGAGGGATAAAGCCAAAGCAAGGATCATTTCCATCTCTCCTGAAAGTATCACTGACTTGAACGAGTTAGTTAAAGCTTGTTTGACCATGTTTTTCCGCGACGCCAAGATTTTGGTGGTGCGAACTGAAATTGACACTTTCAAGCAGCGAGATCAAGAATCCTTTGCTGAATCGTGGGAGAGATTCAAGAAGCTTCAGAGGTGATGCCCTCAGCATGAGGTGAGCCTCTGTGCGCTCTTTGATATTTTCTACGGAGCTTTTGATTCCATCATTCGATCGAATGTTGATTCCGTTGTAGGAGGTTCAATGATGGGGAAAACCTAGATGAAATGTGGTCTATTACGGAGAACCTGGCCCAACAGAATTCCCAGTGGGGTGATGGAAGAGGAACCCCTTGAAAGATGTGGAAGGATTATATTAGGTAGATCCTTACACCACCATATCAACCCAACTGGGGGCACTGTCTAAAAAAGTGAAGAATTAAGTTTGATGGGGAAGGGCACACTTGCTGCCACCCCCATGTTTGTCATGACCTACCCAAATTGTGGATCTATTGGGCAAGACTCATTTGAGTGCAAAATATGGTGCTCCCCTACTGATTCATTCATTGCCAACACCTTTGAGGAGGTGAATTATTTAGGCAATCAACAGAGAAACCCCCCTTTCTCCAGTTTATACAATCTCGGGTGGAGAAATCACCCGAACGTTAGCTAGAGAAATGACCCACAACAAACATATGGAGGGCAAGCGAGTGGAAGCTAACCCCAATAGTCATTCGGACCACCCCCGTATAAATAGGGCATTTTTGAGGAGAGGGTGCCGTGGGAGGACCAAGATTTCCCAACTTGCCAAGATTATAACTGAGAGAATGCCCGGTACTCTCCCAAGTAAATCAAAAATAACCTACGTGAGAAAGGACGAGGTTCCTCAGATCTTGCTTTGAATTTTGGCAAAGGTATCGTTGTTTTGTGTAAGTTGAATTATATACCTGCTAAGGTGCTAGTTGACACGAGATCCTCCTGAAATATTATTGTGTTAAGGTATGTTGAAAAGTTCAACATCCATACTAACGAAGAGGAAGTTGTGCCACTAGTGTTTGCCAATGGGGAGAGTGTTGTTACTATTGTGGCTGATCGAGATGTTGAAGTGGTAGTAGATGAAAATACTATAACTACTGAATTCTAAGTGATAGAACCACCCAAAAATGATTCACTGCCCATTTTTAGCCTCCAATTGCTCACGACTCTTGGCATGACTCTGCATTTTATAAAAGATACATCTCCTTTCTTTCTAACCCTAATTCCCTTAGTGATATTATTGATTTGATGAATGACACTACACTTTGGCGTAGTGAAGTTTTTGATCAGTTTTTTTGTCTTGGTACACGTAAGGTTATGGGTGAAAAGAGAAGTAAAGAGGTGATTACATCTGATGTAGAGGAAGTACAAATAGAGAATGATGATAAAGAGATGTTCATTGCAGAGTTTAAGAGATAGTTGCCATAGATGATGTTGAAAGTGGAGAGAACATAGTTTTCGTTGTTGAGACGTCCAGAGCATCTCATGGCGATAAGACAAAAGCTATAAAGAAAGTGTGTTGAGCAGACCTTGCCTCTAATAATCCGCTGGAGCAAGGTATAGCCCCTGCTGCTGCAAGAATTGGTCCTTCGATTTTGGAGGAGGTTGTAACAAACCCATCCGTCACATAGTATATAACAGAAGGTTTGGTCGGGGCCCGACACTATATATAATGAACAGTCAATGGAGTTACTAATTGAAACCATAATCCAATTTCACGCATCCTAACACAGAGCGCATTTTAGCGGAAGTAATTTAAAGCTTTCAAGGAACCCAGCCAATTGAATGCCCACTAACACAAAAGTAGGAATGATAAACCAAATACACAAATAGTATTGGCCTTAAGGCCTTACAATCTTCAACTCAAATTCAATTGTGTTACATACATCGATACGCAGGCCGGCTACACCTGAACGATAAAGTAAACATGTAATTCGCTTTGTCCTTCAAGGGCCAGCTTAGCATCCTGGGCTCCAGCCTGCTATTTCCTGCTTCACTTGGCTGAACCTGCATGAAAGATTACACAGTAAAGGTAGCATATAATAGCAACGGTCAGCATTAGCTGAACAAATTATAATAACCACCACCCCTCGCTTGGGGTGGCGGTGCTCCTTCCCTGCAGGCATTAGCATAATCAAAAATTGGCAACAGAAACGTGCGGATTAGGCATAATTCGGCACAGACATTGGCACTAATGAGCAATGTCTCGTGAACTCAGGGCACATTATCGGTGTATTAGAATTTCGCAGGGTCCCACTTCCATTCTCAGCAACGATTAACATAACTTGAGCATTCTCTAGTCTTTTCGGGCCGAAGCCAAAGAATCGCCCCTATGGTTATGATAATGTCATGGTGATCCCCCAGATACATTCTTTGACTTAGTCCAAGTCGAATGACATAGGGCTGGGTACAGGTCAGCTCTTTTCCGATGCTCAAATCACCGGGCGCAACAAGCCACGATATGGGTCAGCCTCCCCTTTCCAATTCACAACCATACATAACTCTGTTATGTTCCAAGTCTGGCACTCACGGCAGCCTAAGCTGGGCCACACAGGCTCTCAACTCTCACACTTGGCCCCCATGTCTTCAAGAGACAGGGTTCAACAAACATCCCTCGGGTCTCCAGACACAGGCCTCAACAAATGGCCCCCAGGTCTCCAAGAGATAGGCCTCACAAGTAATACAGTGCTCCCTGGGAGCTATCACCGGTAGTAGTGCTACCGCCATGCTGTAGTGGATATACTTTTGACTCTTCCCCCTTTTTGCGTGTGTTCCTGGAGTCTTAATCTAGTACTCTAAATGCGGTCATCTGCACACCCCGTGACTCTGAAATCTACGTGATTACCACAAAGTCTTCTCCGACATACAAAACATACAAACATCACCAATCCATACCACCCTATCCGGATGGGCTTCACACAGCATGCCTATTCCGTACTTCGATTCCGGATCTAAATGCTACACTAACGGAGATACACAGATCTACTTGTAGGGAGAACCACTTCCACGTGTTCATGGAGCGTCTGCCCTCAAATGCCAAAATGAAGGACTTCACATGTCCTAGGAAGAGGATCATTACCCTAGAAATCTATTTTGGTGCCATGGAAGAGATTCTAGTAGGATGGAAACCACTGTTACAACTTTTCCTCCTTAGATTCGAACTCGTCCCGTGAATCAGAGCTCCGAAACTCCAACGACGACGAGATCCTCTTCGACTTAACTTCCCTCTTCTTTCTACAACTGCTTAGCCAAAAGTATCCAAAGAAATGAAGAGAAATTGGCACTTCCAAGGCTTTATATCGATCTATCACCACACGGTACTACTAACCAATGCCTCGGTTCATGGTACAACGTTGAGTACATTGGTCTCAATGTACTTGTTTTGAAGAAGTCTTCTCAGCTCAATGATATAGACAGTGTTGTATTTGATGGATGTTAAGTTCATGTGTGCAGGTAAATAAAGCTAAGTACAAAGTGTCAAGACAAAGAGAAGCTGTGTCGACACTAAGGACAACTGTGTCGACACACTTTGTCGAGACAAAGAGAAGCTGTGTCGACACAAAGAACGTCTGTGTCGACACACTATGTCGAGACTAAAGACAACTGTGTCGACACTCAAGACTAGTGTCGACACACTCTATTAAAGCTGTGTCGAGAAAAAAGACAACTATGTCGACACTCAGGACTAGTGCCGACACACTCTATTCAAGTTGTGTCGAGACTGAGGACAACTGTGTCGACACTCAGGACTAGTGTCGACACACCCTATTCAAGCTGTGTCGAGACTACAGACAACTGTGTCGCCACTCAGGACTAGTGTCGACACACTCTATTGAAGCTGTGTCGAGACTGAAGACAATTGTGTTGACACACAGGACTAGTGTCGACACACTCTATTCACTCTGTATCGAGACTGAAGATAACTGTGTCGACACACAGGACTTGTGTCGACACATTCCACATAAGTTGTGTCGAGACAAGTTGAAGAGCTATGTCGACACATTTAGAAGTTTGTCGACACCACTACAAGAGCAGTGTCGACACCCTAGACTTATGTTGACACATTTAATAGCCAAGGTTCAACAGTTCAGCAGACATGTTTCCTAAATACAGAAATCAAGACGGAGGTACTCACAACTGTCAGAACTGTCAGATGTAAGTTATTACCGGATCAACCAGTTACTCCTATCAGAGCCTATTTAAAGGAATCCAGTCTTCAAAAAAAAAGAACAACAACGAGAAAAAATGAGAAAGAAGAGGAAGAAGCAGCACAATTTTGTGAAAACAAAAGTATAAAGCATCAGCTACAATTTAGAAGGTGGAGAGAGGTCTGATCAAAAATCATCTTCAACATCTCTCCAGCCTAGATCAACCCTAATTTCTACTTCAAGAAGCTTTGAAAAGCTAAGAAGGGTTGATCAGATCTATCTTGACAAAGATCAAAGGAAGCACATTCATCAAGATTAGATCAATAAGCTATTACTCAGATCTCTCTTGCTGGGTGACGCTTTAATAATTCAATTTTTCTTTTACCTACTCTTATTCTGTAAGATATACCTACAGATCTGAGTGGAGGAGAACTATTCTCATTTTGTTTTAAGCCTGTGTTATAAAGGCTGAGGTAGGGCTGAGATTTCCTAAGGTAGGAGAAGTTGAAAATTCTCTAAGGTGTAGGGTAGGTGTTGTCTGAGAAGTACGAGTGTGGATTCATTCTGAGGTAGAGTTCTTGGGAAGAACTTGAGGTGTAGGATCTTGGTGATCTGAGTGGTAAGACTTGTAACGTCTAAGTTGTAGGAGCCGAGTGGGCTCTGAGTTGTAAGATCTAAGGATCTAAGTAAAGGAAAGAGAAGGAGTTTGGCCGAATCTAGTTCATTGCTAGATAGGCGAAGGGGGAAAGTGGATGTACCCATAAATTGGGGAACCGCTATAAATCTGTGTGCATTGTGTTGTATGTACTGAATTGTTGTACTGTGTTTATTTTCATAATTTTTGTTTAGTATATCTTGATTAGTACTCTAATTATTAAAAAGGGGTGTCATAATTTAAATTGGACCTAATCACCCCCCTCTAGGTCATTAACAATCCTAAAGTAAATATTTACAATTGGTATCAGAGGAAGGTTCACTGAAAAAGGCATAACAGCCTAGTGAGAATCCAAAGGATTAAAGAGAAAGATATATCATGACCAAGAGGGAAAACAATTCCATTAAGCTCCCTGTCTGCTCCAAAGAAAACTTTTGAATATGGAAAGAAAGAGTCAGATTATTCATGGAGGTAGCAGAACCAAAAATATACTTCACAGTGATTGAAGGACCTTTCATTCCCATGAAAGTGTTAGTTCTTGATGCAAACATCAAGACACCCAAGACTTACATGGAAATGCATAAGGATGAAATCATTCTGGCCTCTATGGACAAGAGGGCACAAAATATTATAGTAAGTGCAATAAATAATTCCACTTTTCAGAATCTGATTCATTGCAAGACAACCAAAGAAATATGGGAGTCTTTGATAGTTTACATGGAAGGAACTGTAGATGTCAGAGATGATAAAAAATCTCTGCTAAATCAACTGTATGAAGCCTTCAGAGAAGATAAGAAAGATTTAATGGCTGACTATTTTGAAAAGTTCTTCAAAATTGTAAACAACTTGAGGACTTATGGAAGAAGTTTTACTAACTATGAACTTAAAAACAAGTTATTGAGGTCCCTGAATAAGGAATGAGACATTAAGATTTGTGTCATAAGAGAAATGAGAAACTTAGCCAACATAGACCCCCAGGCCCTATTTGGAAAGCTGTTATCTCATGAGTTACAGCTCAATCTCAGAAAGTTTGAAGAAGAATCAGCCAGAGCATAAAATAGAGAAAAGACTTTGGCTCTAAAGGCTAAGTCATCTAGAAAAGTAAGAGAGAAGCCAACTCTCTTAGAAAAACTGGAAACTGATTCTGATTGTTCAGAGTCATCCTCAACAAAAGAGGAGGAGGCTCTCATGGGCCTGATGGCTATTGAGGAAACTCAACCAGGAGAAGAAGATCAGGATTGTTCAGATCCTACTAAGGTAAAATCAATCTCTCATAGTTTAGCCTCTGATTCATTTTCTGCATCAGAAAATGAATCATGTTCATAGTCTTCTAATAGTAAAGAACATGATTTTGACATTGAAGAAGAGTTTAACTCCCTTATCAATAGATATGGGAAGTTATTAAAGGCTTTGATTGCAAGCTAACATCTTTCTAAGGATCAGGCTAGAGAATTAGAATTTTTGAGAGGAGTATCTTCTCAGTTGATAAGTGCCAACACTAAGTTGGACCAACAAAAACTGAAACTTGTAGAATTAACTAACAAGATAGATAGCCAGGCAGAGGTGATAATATAACAGGTCAAGACTGTCAAAGACCTGGAAGCAAAGCTTGCTTAGGAAAGACAGCTCCTAACTCAATTCTCAAAACCTATGTCGGTGTTACCTATCATAGATACCTTTTCTGCACCATTTAGAAGTGGTGTAGGGTATGGTAAGAATAAGAAGTTTAATAAGAAGTTTGTACCCAAGGGTAAACTCTAAGTGGTCCATATAGGCAACCCTTCAAGTATCCGCCTTCTAACAGATGCTTGAGATCATGTGTTCCTGGGCACATGATGTTTGTGTTCTCTACTAGTAAGGTCAACAAAGAGCCTTGCTGGAAGGATCAGATATCAAAAGGCAATATAGGACAAGAACCACCACAAAGGATGAGCAATCTAAGAAGCCAAGGAATTCTTGGAGCTGATCCCAGTGTATCTCACTTAAATTTAAAAGCTAAGGGTGTGAATTTTGCACCTCTACCTTGGAAATTGGATGACAGTTCTGTGTTGCACAATATAACCACTTCAAATGTGCAATCAAAGAAACGATACAACAAATTTGAGTGTTTATGTAGTGGGAAGATTGAGCATTTTGCCCTAGATTGTTGGTATAATCCAACACCTCATTCATGTAAGTTTCAACTAGCTTTATTTAGAAAGACTGTTGTGTTTCACACAGCAAAGCATAACAGGAACCAAGGCCCCAAAACCTGTTGGGTGCCTAAGGTGAACTAAATTTTTGTTTGCAGGTGGAGCCAAGTACCACTAATTGGCTAGTATGGTACTTGGATAGTGGGTGTTCCAGGCATATGACTAGATCAAGGAGTTTACTAAGGGATTACACTCCATTTAAGAATGGACCAACAGTTATCTTTGGAGGGTCAGATAAAGGACACACCAAGGGATATGGTAACATTTCTAATGGCCTAGTTACCATCGCTAAAGTGGTTTATGTGAAAGGATTGAACCACAATCTGATAAGCATGAGTCAACTTTGTGATATAGGGTATGAAATTATTTTCCCCAATGACAAGTGATTGATAAGGAATTCAAGTTATCAAGAGATCATCTTGTCAGGCACTAGGAGTGGGAACATTTATTTTCTAAATTTCCTTAGTATTAATGAACAATCACATGTATGTCTTGTAGCTAGTGAGAAAGACACTTTGTGTGTACAATGACACAAGAGGCTGTCTCACTTAAACTACAAAGCTATGAGTAAACTATTCTCTATGGATTTAGTTAGAAATAGTCCACAACTAAAATGCTCCAAAGAAGGATTATATCCTGCATGTCAAAAATACAAGCAAATAAAAGTCTCCTTTAAAAGAAATCAGTCCAAAGACACTAAGAGGTGTCTGTACTTACTTCATATGGATCTATTTGGTCCTTTGCAAGTTCTTAGTTTGGGTAGAAAGTCTATACCTATGTGACTGTGGATGATCACTCCAGGTTTGCTTGGGTATTCTTCTTAAGGAGAAATTCTGAAACACTAGACATCCTTGCCACTTTATCAAACAAATTCAGAATAAAATAGGATGTTCTTTGATCAATCTTAGAAGTGACCATGGTACAAAATTTCAATCTGAAAGGATGACAAATTTCTATAAGGAATTAGGAATATTTCAGGAGTTCTCCTCTCCAAGAATACCACAGCAAAATGGAGTTGTTGAGAGGAAAAATAGAACTCTTATTGAGGCAGCCAGAACAATACTGAGTGATTCATCTCTCCCAGAATATTTTTGGGCTGAGGCTATAAACATAACATGTTATGCTCAAAATAGATCATTGATCAACAAGTATCACAACAAGACTCCCTATGAACTAATGAAAGGTAGAAAAACAAACATGTCCTACTTTAAAATTTTTTGTAGTAAGTGCTATTTTCTAGACAATGGGAAAATTTATCTAATCAAGTTCTCAGAGAAATCCTATGAAGGAATCTTTGTAGGGTATAGTCTTCATAGCAAAGCATATAAGATCTACAACTTGAAGCATTAGGTCGTAGAAGAATCTATTAATGTAGTATTTGATGAATCATCTGTTTTATATAATAATATCTCTAACAACTCTAGTATAGGTGTTATAAAATCTAGAATGGAAAAGCTAAAAATAAGTGACTCACCTAACATAGAGTTAGATATTAGAGACAATATAGAAATTCCTATAGAAGATACTGCAATTGCTCAGGGGGTGGAAGATAATCACCCTAATCCTCCTGCAGTACTAGGTGATGATAGACACCTTCCAGTAGCAGTTAGACACCTTATAGATCATCCTATAGATCAAACAATAGGTGATGTCAGATTAGGAGTGACTACTAGAAGTATACATCACAATGAGGTTCTATACTCTAGTTTTCTCTCTCAGGTAGAACCTAAAAGGTTTAAAGAAGCCAAATCAGATTCTAACTGGATTATGGCTATGCAAGAAGACCTAAATCAATTCAAGAGATATAGAGTCTTGAGTCTAGTTCCTAGACCTAGTGATCACAAAATCATAGACACTAAGTGGATTTATAGAAATAAATTAGATGAAGATGGGGTTATAGTTAAGGACAAAGCGAGATTAGTGGCTAGAGGATATAGACAAAAGGAAGGATTAGATTATGACCAAATCTTTGCACCTTTAGCTAGGATAGAAGCCATAAAATTGTTTTTAGCCCATACAACATTGAAAGGATACAAGGTCTACTAGATGAATGTAAAATCAGCATTCCTAAATGGTACACTAAAGGAGGAAGTCTATGTAGAGCAGCCACCAGGTTTTGTTGACCCTAAACACAAAAACTATGTTTTCAAATTGCACAAGGCTTTGTATGGGTTAAAACAGGCACCTAGAGCCTGGTATAAGACCCTGTCTACCTTTCTTATAGAGAACATATTTTCTAAAAGAACGATAGACAAGACACTATTCCTTAGGAACATCAAAGTATCAAGCATCTTTGTCCAGATTTATGTAGATGACATAATTTTTGGGTCTACTAATGAGATGATGTGTAGCAAATTTGCAAGGCTTATGCAAGGCAAGTTTGAAATGAGCAGCATGTGTGAGCTAAAGTTCTTCTTGGGATTCCAAGTTAGACAATCTGAGGATGGAGTATACATCTCTCAATCTAAGTTCACTAAGGAGTTGATTAAGAGATATGGTATGGAGAATTTGTCTACCATGAGAACTCCAATGGGTTCTACAGTTCACTACACAAGGATGAATCTGGAATACTAGTTGATGAAACCTTATATAGAGGCATCATTGGATCACTCATGTATTTAACTGTTAGTAGGCCAAATATTATGTTCTCAACATGTGTCTGTGGTAGGTACCAAGCATGATCTAAAGAGTATCATTATATTGTTGTTAAGAGAATACTGAGATATCTTAAGGGCACACCCAATCTTGGGATTTGGTATCCTAGGGATAGTGACTTTGAACTTACTGGGTACACAGATGCAGATTTTGCAGGGTGTAAAGAAGACAGAAAAAACACTTCTGGAACTTACCTGTTTCTAGGGAAAAGACTTATCAGTTGGTGTAGCAAGAAGCAAACAGGTGTTGTTATCTCTACAGCAAAATCAGAGTACATATCTGCTGGGTGTTGATGTGCACAGTTGTTATATATTAAACATCAACTACTGGACTACAGTATATAGCTAAGTAAATCTATTATGTTTTGTGATTCTACTAGTGCAATTTCTATTGCTAATAATTTGTTTCTCACAGTAGAACTATACATATAGAAATTAGGTATCACTTTCTCAGAGAGAATGTTGAAAAAGAAAATATAAGCTTATAGTATACTCCTACAGAAAGACAAGTTGCTGACATTTTTACAAAACCTCTAGATGAAAGTAAGTTCAATCATTTTAAATTTGAACTAGGCATGTTGAATATTGAATAAATACTTCCAATTAACTGTAACAAAAGTTTGTAAAATTCTTAAAAAGATGAATAATTAGGTATACAAATATTTAAAAAAATAAAAAAAACAATAAGAAAAACTTTAATTAGTCAAGAAATATTATTCAGAACACAAAATTTGACTAAGTCAAAGAATTGTGTCGAGACAATAGAGTGTGTGTCGACACTATTAGTACAGGTGTGTCGAGACACCACAATGTGTGTCGAAACTATTAGAAAAGGTGCGTCGAGACACGAGATAGTGTGTCGACACAGATTAGCGGATATGTGTCGAGACATTAAAATTTAGTGTCGAGACCTTAAGGTCTGTGTCGAGAAACATAAACCTTGTGTCAACTTAAGTCGACACATCATGACAGATTAGGTCTTCTTTATCGATACCAGATATTTACAAATAATGAGAAAATTACTAAATGCAGCGTGCCTTTTCACATTCAAAAGAGTGACACTATAAATATGAGGTATTAGGTTTTGTCGACTTCATTCGCCAGAAATCTTGAGAGACTGATCACTGTGTGTCGAGACCTAGAAATCCATAGTCGACACCTCCCAGACTCAAGTTCTTTCAACAAGAATGGCACCAAAGATGGATGACAACATCAACAAGGGATACGAGCTGGTTCGCAACGCATTCAACTCTGCTTATGATATAAAGAAGGTAATTGACCTAGTAAATGAGGCTGGTCTGGAGTATCTTCTTTTAGAACAGACAAAAATTTGGAAGAAAGAGGTATCAGAATTTTATTCTAATGAATCCTTAAACCCTAAGTCAGAGAAGATAAAATCATGTGTTAATGGAGTAAGGATAAAGGTAACAACCAACAGACTAGCTAAAGTCTTTAAAATTCTAAGAACAACACAAGATGATGAACTGGATTCAAGAAAGACAGCTGAGGCCCTAGATTGGTGTGGACTAGCTCCAACCACTAGTTTTGGCAATTCTTTAAACGGGAAGGGAATGAATTTCGAAGGAAAATTCTTATCTGAAATAGTCGGAAAGGTGCTCCTTTGCAAGACTGGAGAACATGATAGGATTTCTAAAGGAATGTTTAACCTGATGATAAGAATTATCTTCAAGATCACAACTGACTGGAATAGGGCAGTGTTTGATAAGATAGTAGAAGGAATTTAGAAGCCCAATATAGGCAGAATAATTAGTTTATATCTGGGAAAGGTCATCCCAGATAATATCAATCAGAAAAATGGAACTAAGATAAATCACATGAGGAGAATGGACTTGAGAATCCTGTCTAGATGGGACAGAGTCTTGACTAAAGAGACATCATAACCTCAAAGGACAAAAGAGGTAGAAGGAAAGAAATCTGTGGTTGAGGAAGTTGTATCCTCTAGTGATTCTGAAGAAGAGGTACACTTTAGTTATGATGATAATGCAGTGGAAGAACAAGGCAGATCTCCTGGGCTTTCCCCTGAGACCAGTGTACAGGTGCGTCAGGAGAACATTCCAGATACAGCAACTACAATGATAATGGATGTTGTTCATGACCTAGAGAAATCCAAAGATCCTGAACATCAAATCTCTGAACAAGAGAATGAAGAAGAAGTTCTTATGTCAAAAGAATCAAACAACTAGGAGGAGAGAATTGAAGATTATCAGATTGAGATACCTGATGCTGAAGTTCAGTATGTAGATATTACAATGGATAATATAAATATTGATAAGGAAGGTACAAGAGTTAGGGGTAGTTGGCCCCTAATACTGAGAAAACTAAAGAGACACCTCAAATTGAAGAGGTTAGTTCTTCTGAATCTGAGGATGTTGAAGCTTCTCAACTGAAGAAAAGGAAATTTTCTGAAATTAAGAAGAGGAGCAAGAGCTATAAGCAATATCTTCAATCTGGACCACCATCAGTTCCTATAATGGATCATAGCTCTTTGCTAGTTCAACTACAGATCATGCTTGATAAGAAAAGACAAGATCTTGAGAAGTATGTAGATGAAAGCAACAAGGAGTTATAATTTTAGCTGGCTCAAGACATCAAGTCCATAAGATTTGAAGTAAATCTCTTGAAAACTGAAATGACTACATTATTTGAGAAAGGAGCACATGCAGTAGTCTATCTAGCCAAGCAACAATAGGAGGCCAAGCAACTACAAGATGATGTGTCCGTCAAGTAAGGCTGTGTCCTTGAAAATTAAAACATACTGAAAGAAAATCTGATAGTGATGCATGAAACAACATTGGTAGAAATTAAGAACCATACCACTGTTTTGGAAACCAAACATGATTCTACTATCACATATATCAATAACAAACTGTGAAGTCATTCAGAATCTCTCATTAACGACATCAAAGACTCTTACAAAAACTTGGACAACAATTTACTAAGAGTAAAAAATACTGTGACTTCAGGTATCAATTACCTAGATGGGCAGGTAAGATTTCATAAGAATGATCCAGAGATCATATCAAAAGAGAAGTCATAAAGGGGGAGAGAGTAATGATTAAGGCCAGTACTGAACAAGCTACCTGGATAGCAAATAATATTAGAGACACCTTAGTCTTTCCTCCTTTATGGTATGAGGGTGATCAAACTGCTATCTGGTTGTCAACCACCAGAACTTGAAGCACCTCCTGCTGAATTCTTTCATCCTGAAGCACCAGCCAATTTTGAATCCATTCAAGCAACTGTCCAACACATATACAGTCCTCCTCAAGGCTTAGATAATAATGTAATATATTATAAAGTGGACAAGTCTTCACCTGCTCCAGAGATAGAAGCTCAGTTATCAAATAAATGGTTTAGAGAACTAGCTGAGACTAAACTTGATTTTGAGCAATGGAGTCCAACCTCCAGATCCATAATTCTTACTGTATGAAAGGCTGTAAATTCTAATATCACATAGAGAGGGAAATGGTATTCAGAACAGGAATGGGCCAAACACTTGAAGCAGCAAGAAGTTATACAAAAATTCAGACAAGATATGAAGAGAGGAAAGCTTCCTGCTAAGTCTATAGAGTCCAATAAATATTTTCCAAAGCCATATCATTACTTTGATAGGCAAAGGCTGAAAGAAGAAGCTATTGTAAAAGCTAAAGTTAAGAATGACAAAGGAAAGGCAGTTGCTAAGGACAAAAAGCCTGAGGTTAAAGCTAAAATACATTCTGGGAAAGACATAGTTATCAAGGAACCTGAGCTGCCTTAGGATATTCTTAGTTTTCTATTTTCTTATGCACAACTTAATCTATAAAAAACTTGTATCAGAAAACTTTATGAAAAACATTTAATTGAAATCCTGACTTATTCAACATTTTATGTGTTGTTAATTAGGACTGAAATTGTTTGCCTTATCTTTTGCTCAGTAATTATTGTTAAATATGTGTGATTGTCTGTATTATTTCATAGATTGAACTGCACTGAATGTTTAAATGTCTATATCATTATTATTTTTGGTATCATGTTGTATATCATTGAATTAGGATTATGACTTCTCCAAATAGGGAGATATTATTGAGTACATTGGTCTCAATGTACTTGTTTTGAAGAAGTCTTCTCAGCTCAATGATATACAAATTGTTGTATTTGATGGATGTTAAGTTCATGTGTGCAGGTAAATAAAGCTAAGTACAAAGTGTCATGGCGAAGAGAAGCTGTGTCGACACTAAGGACAACTGTGTCGACACTCAGGACTAGTGTCGACACACTCTATTCAAGCTGTGTAGAGTGTTAACCCCGAAATCGGCGATCCTTCCCAAGGCAGCCAGCTCGTCAGTAGCGGCCCGCTCCAGGTTCCTCCTGGAGGTCGCGTATTTGGTTGGGCGGACAGATTTTTTCCCTGTCCGCTCAAGCCACACGGCTTGGGCAGTCTCAGCGGTCTGACCGCCAAGGGAGCGCGTTGTCTCTCTAGACGGCAGGGGTCGTGGACTGCTTCCGCGGTCTGCCTCTACAGGCCGCGCCCATTTTCAGCTTAACCGCAAGCTTGTCTCCGCAGGTCTCCCTTTGCTAGACTCGGTTGACTATCCGTCCAGGTCGGCAACAGGCCTCATCCTTTGCAGGAATTGGCTTCGTTCAGCCCGCTCGTGCAGTTCGCTCTTCATGAAGACCAGACCGCTCAAACCGCCAAATAAGAGTGGAGACCTGCGCCCAGGCCGCCAGCCAGCTACCTCAGCTTCCAACTCGCCAACACGCGTGGCCTGCCTTGTCAGTTTGGCATGTCGCTCAGCCATGTTACCCAGTAGTATGGGCAGCCAACACCTTCAGTCCACTTGCAGAGCGCGGACACTCGCTCTCCAGCTACCCGCGAAGATCAGCAGCAATACCCAGTTCCTCGCGAACTCGGTGGACTCGTAGTGCGATCAAGACTTCCAGTCCACCTTCATTGGCGAACCCCAACAGCTTCAACAGTCAGGCTCTCCATTCCAACAAAAGCGGACTCAGCATAGCAGCAGTCGTGGACTCTGCGGACTCATCAGACTCGCTATACAGCCTGTCATTCCTCTCCTCCAGCACCCGCTTCTCTCCAGCAGCAAGGTCAACTTCTCCTCAACCGGCAGGCTTGGTGCGGGCTCAATCAGTAGAGGCAGACTACGCGGATTCTCCCCGCAGTCTGCTAGGCAGCAGATCCTCTAGAAGGCAGTCCCAGACCGCGCATCCTCTTATGGACTCTGCGGACTCAGCGAACATGCTCAGCTCACCTTTAGCGCATGCTCGCCTAGTTCAGCAACGGCGGACTCCGCGGATTCCCCTCACAGTGCGCCACTTAGCCTCCAGCATCTGCCTCCCCAACAGTAGGCGGACAATCGGTCCAGCAGCGGCGGACTCCGCGGATTCCCCTCATAGTCCGCCACTAAGTCTCCTAGTTCGCCATCAGTAGCACCAGCTCCAGAAGCAAGCCCCCAATCTGCGTGGCTTGTGGCGGACTCCTCCCTCTTCTTGCTCAATTTACCGTCTCACCGGGGGTAACGTTATCGCAAGTCGTTACCTCCTCGGGCATATAAATAGACCCCCATACCTCTCATGGAGGTCAGGTTCAGACACCTAGAGGTCGGATCATCGCCAAGGTGCGCACGCTTGAAGTCATCCCACAGCAAACTCAACCCCTGCGGACTCCTTTTCCCATTCCGCCGCTTCTCTTCTCCTAGTTGTGCGTGGCCTGACGGCCTCAGTTCCCAGTCCGCGTCGTCTCCTTTTTTCCCTTAACCGCGCGGCCTGCCGACCTGGCTCTTCAGTTCACGCGGCCTCTGATGTAGGGTTATCCGGAAACGGAGATATCCGCGAAGCTAACGCTCTCCCTACGCACAACACGTCGTAGATCTACCGCACCTACACAGCACCTATCGCCCACAATATTTCCTCGTCACTAAACGCAGCACAAACAACAAAGGAGGAATGGTCGACTCGAAAACAACGATCGGAAATTTGAGTCGGATTATTCCCCAAGAAAACACAAAGGTTGCCACTCCTTTTTGAGAGCAAGACCAAGGCTATAGGCCAAGATCCGCTCAAGCAAATAGGATCCACCCGATCCGGAAATAAAAGCCTTGCAACGGCGATTTCGATTCAAAACTTACAACGATTAAATTAAAGATCCGGAGAAAACGATGAGCGAAATCCACCACAACTAAAGAGAAGAAATCACACAAGGGAGGGTAAAGAGATTACCCAACCGGAAAACGTTCACACGAGATAATTGTGGGAGAATCACTCTCTCCACGGATCCACCAGCGTCGTACCGAATGGTTTGCAACCTTCTTCCAAGGAGTCGCACCGAAGGAAGCCACGCCGGAGTCGCACCGAACGGGGATGGAGGAGGCAAGGCTTGGCTTCACACCAAAGGGGAGGGGGCGGCTATGGACTTCTCCATGGTGGCCGAAATTTCCACAAGGGGGTTTTTTTAGGTTTCTTTTCCAATTGCTTTAACTCTTCATGATAGCCTCCTTTAAATAGTTGTTACAAATAAGCCTTAGCCCTTCATGATGGAGATTTAATCTCATCCATCCGAATGGCTAATAGGAGTTACAAATAAACCTTAGCCCTTCATGATGGAGATTTAATCTCATCCATCCGAATGGCTAATTGTACACCAAAACTAAAATAGTTCAAATTGAAAATACAACAACACATGCAATGAATATAAAATTATCACATAAGCATAGGATAATTTTATATTCCAATTATAAAATAAAGTGCACGAAAAGGAAATAAATAAAACTAAGGCGTTGCCGTGGCGGTAGCACGGCGTGGGCGGAGGTTGTAGCGTAGCCGTCCGTTAGCGTCATCGTGCCGCCTCACGTCCTTGAGTGGTATGGCCTTAGCAACCGGATCATCAACAGCATCATCAGCATCGTCTTCAACCGGTGGAGGAGGGGCCGCGCCATCAATCCTCCCCTGCTCAAATGCACGCATCTCCATTGCGTGGTCCAAGCGATAGCGGTGAAGGAGAGTGGCATCCAAACTCTGCAGCTCCGTCTCGAGTACCCAAGAGTAATCCGAAGGGGGCCGATCATGCCAACGGATGAGAAAGCGGTGGCTGTCTCCATCAGCAGTGGCAACAGGCTCAGCATCAAGTATCATCTCTGGAGTGGAGAACGTCCGTGGAAACCTGGGGAACATATTACCAGTAGGCAGGAAAGAAGGCAACTTACCATTCGATGATATACCTGTGGGGACCGAAAGAGAGAGATCATCTGTACTACCACTCCCCAACCCATGAGAATTTTTAGTGGGAGAAGAAGACGACAAAGAAATCAACTCTTGTGGTGGTGACACAAACATCGTTAAATCCGAAACATTAAAAATGGGGGAGATACCCCAATCAGCAGGCAAGTCCAAAACGAAAGCATTGTCACCTAGCTTTTTAATAATCCGAAAAGGGCCGGCGCGCTTTGGTGCTAACTTTTTAACGGTGCCAGTTGGCAAGCGTTCGGGAACCAAACGGACTAAAACTAGATCACCAATTTTTAAGTCTGATACTCTCCTATGTAAATTAGCGTGCGCTTGGTAAGAGTCGTATTGCATAGTCAAGGTGTCCCGTATACGTGCGTGTAAATCATGGATGTGCTGGGCGAAGGATTGTGCAAACTGACTTGCCTTGTACGTTGGGGGCAACGACACCAAGTCAAGCGGCACAGGAGCCTTATACCCGTGGACAATCTCATTTGGAGATAGACCCGTAGTCCGATTCTTGGAATTATTGTAGGCTAATTGGGCATGGGGAAGGAGAAGATCCCAAGTGCTCTTGTGATCACTCACGAGGCATCGTAATAAATTTCCTAAGCTCCGATTAACCACTTCCGTCTGCCCATCAGTTTGGGGATGATAGGCAGAGGAAAACAATAATTTCGTTCCCATTAATATCCAAAGAGTCTTCCAAAAATAACTAGTGAATTTTACATCCCTATCCGACACTATGGTCTTGGGCACTCCACGGTGACTAACGACTTCTTTAAAATAAAGCTTAGCAACGTGAGACGCATCATTTGTCCTACTGCACGGGATGAAATAAGACATCTTTGAAAACCTATCCACAACTACAAAAATTGAGTCATGACGGCGTAGGGTAACGGGGAGGCCTAATACAAAATCCATACTAACGTCGACCCAAGGCATGGAAGGAATAGGCAAGGGTGTATATAATCCTACGTTGGTTTTACTACCCTTAGATACCTGGCATGTGCGGCAGCTACTCACTGCCTGTCCCACCATAACCTTCAGTTTTGGCCAATAGAATTTGTCTTCGACTAACGTAATGGTCTTATCTCTACCGAAGTGCCCACTCAACCCTCCTCTATGCAACTCCCATATAATATGTAGTCGTAACGATGACTGCGGAATACATAGCTTCCCGTTCCTAAACAGGTAACCATCCTTGATGACGTATGCAGATATCGTCGTGGGGGAGCTATCCTGGGCAGATAAATAGAAGTCCTGGAAGTCAGGACACGTGGCGTACTCATCCTTAATCCGCTCAAAGCCTATAACATGTACTTCCATAGAGGTGAGTAAAAGCGTAAGATGACTAAGGGCGTCCGCGACTCGGTTATCGGCTCCCTTAAGGTGCTTGAGATTAAACGTGTAGCCTTGTAAGAAAGATACCCACTTAGTGTGTCGTGGGCTGATCTTATGCTGGCCGTTGATGAAACGTAGAGCCTCATGATAGGAGAGGATCACAAACTCCTTGGAGAGGAGATAGTGCCTCCAATGGTGTAGACATCGGACTACAGCATAAAATTCCCTATCGTAATTGGAATAGTTCAGTTTAGGGCTGGACAACTTCTCGCTAAAATAACTAACGGGATGGCCCTCCTGGCTCAAGACACCTCCAATCCCGACCCCAGACGCATCGCATGTGAGCTCAAAGACTTTAGCAAAGTCAGGTAGACGTAAGACAGGTGCCTCCGTCATAAGCTGTTTGATTCATTCAAAAGCATGGGTGGCGGACTTCGTCCACGTAAACTCTCCCTTCTTCATACAGTCCGTGATAGGCGCCATAATACTACTGAAGTCTCGTATGAAACGACGATAAAATGTGGCTAACCCATGGAAACTACGCAGCTCACGTAGGGTGGTTGGCACGGGCCAGTCCTTAATGACCTGAACCTTGCCCGGATCAACTCGAATACCCTCAGAGCCGACTATATAGCCTAGGAACTCTACCTCCGAGACATATAAAGTGCATTTCTTAAGGTTAAGAAATAACGTCTCCTTCCGCAGGGTGGAAAGGATCACTCTCATGTGGGAGATGTGCTCGGTAGTAGAGGTGCTATAAATCAGAATATCGTCAAAGTAGACGACAACGAACTTTCCCATAAATGGCTGAAAGACGTGTGTCATCATCCGGGAGATGGTACTAGGGGCATTGGACAACCCAAAGGGCATCACAAGCCATTCGTACAGACCATCCTTCGACTTAAACGCTGTCTTCCACTCATCGCCCTCTCGTATCCTAATCTGGTGATAACCACTCCGAAGATCTAATTTGGAGAATACGGTGGCTCCAGACAAGACATCCAACAAATCATCTAGGCGGGGAATGGGGAACCTATACTTGATGGTGATTTTGTTGATAGCCCGGCTATCAACGCAAATCCTCCATGTACCATCCTTCTTGGGGGCAAGTAGGGCTGGTACAGCACATGGACTCATACTAGTCCTAATAAAACCTTTCGCTAGCAAGCCCTCGATCTGAGACTGCAACTATAGGTGAGCCGCGGGGTGGAGTCGATAATGGGGCTGGTTTGGCAAGGAAGACCCCGGGATGAGATCTATCGCATGCTGGATATTCCTAAGCGGGGGTAACGTGGGCGGCAACTCATCCGGGTACACGTCCCTATACTCTTCCAACAGTACCCGTAACTCACTAGGTAGCTCATCCAAAATGCTAGAATTGGGCTTCGCACTTAAGAGGACTAGCGCATACATAATTCCATCAAAGAACGGATCTCTCTCAAACTCTTTCCTACCAACGAGATTCAACGTTTTTCGTTCTACCGGGATAGTGGTGTCCTTAGCCAAGACTACGGGCTCCTTTGGGATGGTCGGCTTCAAAGTGATGGTTTTGCCATTGAATTTGAACTCATAAGTGTTGGCTCTACCAAAATGTGTAACATCACGGTCGTATAGCCAAGGGTGGCCTAACAACACATGGCAAGCGTCCATCGGAAGGACATCACACCACACCTCATCAATGTAGGATTTGAATGAGAGTGGGACCAGGCATCGCTTGGTAACGGGTACAGAGAGCTTGTTGATCCAAGCGACCTGGTATGGGGTCGGGTGTGGTTCCGTGACCAAGGACATACGTGCTACGGCGTTCTCAGATATGACGTTCACGCAGCTACCACTATCAATAATCAGCTTGCAAAGCTTCTCGCCACTCTTAAAAATCAGAGAAAATATGCTCGTCCTCTTCCAATCATCTAATGGACGAGGAGTGGTCAAAATACAATGCATCACCATAAGGGGGTGATCGTCCTCTAAGTCACTAGGGACTCCTTCGGGGTCACTCTCTTCTGCGGCCTCGTATACATAATCGTCAGGGTCGGTAGTTGGCTCTAACAAGGCTAGAGTTTTTGTCTTTGTTGGGCATTCGTAGGCATAGTGGCCTTGAATGCCGCAAGAGTAACAAGTGGTGTTAGCCTTGCTAACCTTCCCGATAGGGACACGCTCACTCGCAGGGTTCTTGGAGTTCCTAGCGGTGATCACGATTGACTTTGACTCGGTAGATTTAAACTTTCCCTTATCAGGATATGTGGAAGAAGATGCCCCAGTGGTGGACTTGTTCTTCACATGAGCGTAACGGGAGTGAGCCTTAGAGGCTAGGTGTTTTTCAATGTCCAAGGCGACATTGAAAGTCGTGTTCAAGTCCATATGCCCATATCGCAAGAGCTTCCTTTGGATATCGGGGTTAAGGCCCTTTCGAAATCAAGATAAAGTGACTTCGGGGATCTCCCTAAGGTCACATCGCACCATTCGGTCCTTAAGTTCACCCATATATTCAGCTACCGAGCTTAAGCCCTGCCGCAGAGTGGCAAGCTCATCGAACATCTGTGTCCGATGGTACGCAGGAACGTACTGATCGGTCAACAAGTTCTTCATTACTGGCCAACCTATAAGGGGGGCTCCGTGTCCGGTTCCTAATCTTCGCTCCTCATTCAGCCAGAACGTCTTTGCGCGACCTGTTAACTTCATCCGGGCAACTTGGACCTTTTGGGGATCCGTCAGGTTGTGCCACTCGAAGTAACACTCCATATCCACAGTCCAGTTAAGGAAGATTTGGGGGTCTCCCATGCCATTATACGTGGGGGAATTTATCTTAATGGTCCTAGTAATGTCAAAGTCTCGCTCGGGGCGGTGTCCCCTAGGGGGCACCCGTGGGGAGTCCCCATCAGAATCCGAATCAGAGTTATGTTGGTGCCGGTTGGGCCGGTCAACATTAACGGGTGGCGGGGGTGGCCTAGCTTGGTTTTGTAGGATCTGGGCTAAGACGTTCCTATGCTCAGCCATTTCGGCACGAAGACCCTCTATAGCCGCGGTGTTGGGATCACCATGCTCGTTCGCAGCCATACTAGACGTAGACGGGGTTGCGTACTCCGTTCCTAGTCTAGTGCGCATTCAGGTTTGGGAGGCCCCGGGCAAGATGAATTTTCCTAGGGCTGTAGCTATATTGAAAATAAGATATTTTTATATATTCCCAAAGTGAATAACACATAGATCGTTAAAAAAAAAGTTTTTGAAATTTTGCTGAAAAATAAAGATTTCAGCCCGCTATTGGCAGACCACAGAAATAATTTTTTTGATTTTTTTTAGATCCGATCGACCAACAAGGAATGCAGAGAGGATGTTTTCAACGTGGGAGTTGAAACGACCGCCTCTGATACCAAATTGATGTAGGGTTATCCGGAAACGGAGATCTCCGCGAAGCTAACGCTCTCCCTACGCACAACACGTCGTAGATCTACCGCACCTACACAACACCTATCGCCCACAATATTTCCTCGTCACTAAACGCAGCACAAACAACAAAGGAGGAATGGTCGACTCGAAAACAACGATCGGAAATTTGAGTCGGATTATTCCCCAAGAAAACACAAAGGTTGTCACTCCTTTTTGAGAGCAAGACCAAGGCTATAGGCCAAGATCCGCTCAAGCAAATAGGATCCACCCGATCCGGAAATAAAAGCCTTGCAACGGCGATTTCGATTCAAAACTTGCAGCGATTAAATTAAAGATCAGGAGAAAACGATGAGCGAAATCCACCACAACTAAAGAGAAGAAATCACACAAGGGAGGGGAAAGAGATTACCCAACCGGAAAACGTTCACACGAGATAACTGTGGGAGAATCACTGTCTCCACGGATCCACCGGCGTCGCACCGAATGGTTTGCAACCTTCTTCCAAGGAGTCGCACAGAAGGAAGCCACGCCGGAGTCGCACCGAACGGGGATGGAGGAGGCAAGGCTTGGCTTCACACCAAAGGGGAGGGGCGGCTATGGACTTCTCCATGGTGGCCGAAATTTCCACAAGGGGGTTTTTTTAGGTTTCTTTTCCAATTGCTTTAACTCTTCATGATAGCCTCCTTTAAATAGGAGTTACAAATAAGCCTTAGCCCTTCATGATGGAGATTTAATCTCATCCATCCGAATGGCTAATAGGAGTTACAAATAAGCCTTAGCCCTTCATGATGGAGATTTAATCTCATCCATCCGAATGGCTAATTGCACACCAAAACTAAAATAGTTCAAATAGAAAATACAACAACACATGCAATGAATATAAAATTATCACATAAGCATAGGATAATTTTATATTCCAATTATAAAATAAAGTGCACGAAAAGGAAATAAATAAAACTAAGGCGTTGTCGTGGCGGTAGCACGGCGCGGGCGGAGGTTGTAGCGTAGCCGTCCGTTAGCGTCATCGTGCCGCCTCACGTCCTTGAGTCGTATGGCCTTAGCAACCGGATCATCAACAGCATCATCAGCATCGTCTTCAACCGGTGGAGGAGGGGCCACGCCATCAGCCTCTTCTGGCACTCCTTCCTTAGCCGCCAGCTTCCTCTTTGTACCCCTTTATTGCTTTCTGTAAAAGGTATTAGCAAGCTATAACTCTCAATATTAATCAAAGGAAAGCCCGTCGCAAGAGTGACATTTAAGCCATGCGGGCAAAGCCTGTGTTGCCGCTGCTAGCGGCCCCTCTCTCTCTTCTTCTTAGCTCAACTCAGCTCCCTTGGCATCTAACCTGCAAGCATAATCGTCCAAGTACCCGTCTGCTCGACAGCTCCTGATCAAGCTCCTCACTTGCTCATCAGCCTTCCCGGCTGCTCTCAGCAACCCTCTCCTATATCCCCATAACCCCTTTGACAAGTGCTTTCTCCACTCTCGAGCACTCAGAAGCTTCCTCTTTCCCCGCAACCTTCCTCCTCTTCCTCTCCTAGCTTGTGAGATCGAACACTCTCCTCCGTGTTAACTAGATGGTGTCGTTTTCGCGCATCAACAGTTAACATGCGGCCTTCAGATCCGAACAGATGGTGAAAACTGACAGTTAGCCATGTCAGACCATCAACCAGCCAAGAACTTTGCTCCAAGTCCTAGAGATGATCCTCTCTGGGAGGCCTTCGAGCAATCACACCGTGAGAATGCTCAACAGTTCCAAGCAATCAACAAAATGCTCATTATGATCATGCAGCGATTAGATACTCAACCTGCAGCAGCTCCCGCTGCCCGAGCTGCTCCTATCATTCCAGCGTCAATATTGGAGCATCAACAAGCTTGTCCTCCTGCTTGTCCGCCAGTTTATACTCCTTATACAACAACCTTCCTGCAAGGGCCTGCACTACCTCTGCGACCTCAAGATGAAGAGTTTGCTGCTTGCCAAAACTTCTTTCGGGAAGTAGCCCGGGGAAGTCCTGCTAGATTTCTCGAGCCTTTGCTTCTCCTGCAACAACTTTTCCCTTTTATCCTCCTCCTTTTGTAGCTGCAGCTTATGCTCCTTTTCATCATTATGCTATAGGAGAGCAAGAAGTGACTTCCCCATTTGCAGAGAATGTTCGTCATGAACCTACTCCAGCTAACTTTAGAGAACCCTGATTACCAATATACACCGAAGAGACCGATCCAGTGAAGCATCTGCAAGCCTTCGAATCAGTTTTTGCTCTTAAAACACTTTCAGATGCAACTAAGTGCAAGCTCCTTGTCATAACCTTTGACGGACAAGTGAGGGACTGGTTCTATAGTCTTTGCCCTCACTACATCACTTCATTTGCGGACCTGCGAAGGGAGTTCTTGCTCAGATTCTCTACCTCTACCAAGAGATAGGGCGGTCCAGAAGCCCTCTTTGAGATCAAGCAGCATGGCAATTAAACTTGGTCTCAGTTCGTTGATCGATTCCAAAGAGAAATCTTGGACATCGAGATTGTTAGCCAAGAAATATACCGAGTGGCTCTTATCCACGGTCTTCGTGAAGGGCCGCTCAAGCTTGAAGCCAATGTCCGAGCACTGAGGACCTACCAAGAGTTGCCCTAGCCAACTCCTACATCCGAGGCGAAAAGAGCAACCCAGGCTTCGTCTCCAAGCTCATATCAGAGAAAGATCCTTCTCACAAGCAGCCTCCGAGGTCTCCTCACAATGATTTCCCTACCCACTCGAGGAAGGGAAGAAGGTTTCAGTGCCATCGATACCCTTTCCCGAGCCGTGATCGCGCTCAAGATCCATTGCTACCACTAGCTCCATCTTCTCAAACAGCTGCAGTTTATCAACAATAAGACAATGATTTGCATGAGTCCGAGCTCGACGAGGCCATGCAAGAAGTAAGACAAATCATGAGAGATAGGGCTAACAACAAGAAGCCTTATCGGCTAGCAGATTAAAGATCAAAAGACTCCGAACCATATTGAGAGTTCCACAAAGAGTCAGGCCACCCGACTGAGAACTTCCGAGCACTCCGCCAACTGGTGCAAAGGATGATCCAGCAGGGTAAGATGCGTGACTTGTTTCCCAAGGAAGATCGCCCTGATCCAGCAACCTCGAGAGGTAAAGAAGTTGCAGACATTCCTTGTAGCTCAAGAGGGGTAAGCCTAGTCGAAGAACCCCCTCTCCTCGTTGTTAAAAAAACTGTCGAATGCTTCAATGCCGATGAAGAGGGCATGCTTGGAAGGCTATTCTAAGCCAACAAAGGACTTCATAGTCCTTTAATTTTTTAACAACCCTTATTAGTTACTCTTACTCTTGCTCTTTCAAACATTTTTCTTTGCTAAGCACTTCTAAGTGTTCATTCTTGCTTTTAAATAAAGTTTACCTCAGCGATCTCATACTAACACTGTACAACCCCATATTCGCTGAGTCAGACTAGGAGGCACCAACAGTCAGGGTTAGGCTAGACAGAGGAGTTCCCGCCCTAAAGAAGTTCTCGCCCATAAGTGGGGAGGGAACGTTCGCGCTTGCGCCAGGCTCCTGTCTCGAAGGAGCTCTCGCCTGTAAGCAGGCGAGACCGCTTACGCCATGCTCTGGGCGGAGGGCTCTCGGCTCAGAGTTCTCGCCGGGTGGGGCCCGGTGCCCTAGGTGAAGTGACCTAATTACCCTCAGGATAAACAGTGGGATTTGGCTATTGGCAGATCAACTAAGGGTATTTCAGTAATCTCAGGTCAGCAAAAGGCTATAAATAGACCCAGAAGGGCTCCTTAGAAGGCAAGCTTTCATAATATTCCAATTTCCAGTGCTTTCTGAGGAGCTCCTAGCCCAACTTTTGGCATTGGAGGGGAAGCTCTCAGAGATCTTTCGGGTGTGAGGTGGGACCTCTCTGTCGAGGCTTTGGGTCAGTCTTAGTTCCTTTGAATCTAGTTGGGGGTTGAGGCTTGAGAGAAGTAGGTGTTGGTTGCACCCCTATTTTGAACTCTCGTTGAGGTCATTTTTGGCTTCAATAGTTTTGGTGTGGTGAGCGTGGAAGGCAACTGATACAAGAAAGCCTTGAGTTTTGTCCCATGGCTGGAGGTGAATGCGAAGGGTCTGGTTCGGTAGGCTCCCCCACCCAGGGAGAGGAGGCGATGAGGAAGATGTTGGAGGACTTCACGCGAGAAGTCCTACATACCATCAGCTTGGCCTTCTCGGCCCAAAGCGAGTGGGCCACCCCTCAGGTTCCGATAGAGGAGGTCCCTCTCCTGGGCGAGAACTCCGCTGGACAGCGCCTGGGGAAGGAAGTCCCGGCGGAGGCTGGCGAGAGAGACGTGGCGGCGCGGGAGCTCTTCCCAGGCCAGCGCCCCGGCAAGGAGGCTTTGACTAATTTAGGCGAGAGGGAGGCAGTAGTGTTAGAGCTCTTCCCTGGTCACGGTCTCGCGGATCGGGCCAGCATGCCGAGGCCGCGGGACATGCCCTCTCGCTAGGCAGGAGGTGAGAGCCCATTCAGCGAGCTCATCATCTCAGCTCCAGTACCGGAGGGGTTTCGGGAGCCTGACATGTCCTACTACTCAGGAGAGGATGACCATGTACAGCACGTGCAGTGGTTTGAAGATGTCTTTTCGATAAGGCAGATGACGGATGCCTTTAAGTGTCGGCTATTTGCCATCACGTTGAAGGAGAAGGATCGGGAATGGTTCCACCAGTTGCCAGCAAGGTCGATCTACTGTTTTGAAGATATGTGAAGAAGCTTCCTGTTGAGGTTCTCAACATCGAAGAAGCGGATGAAGGAGGCGGAGTGCCTGTTTGCGGTGAGGCAGAAGCCGGATGAGACATTGGGTCACTATGTCGACCGGTTTCAGGAAGAGATCCTCTTGGTCCAGGAGGTCCCAGGGTACGCGCTGATGCTCGCCTTTACCCTGGGGCTGAGGCCGGATTCTTCAGCATGGAGTTGAAGAGAGTCCCCCCCCCATCCTTTAAGGAGCTCATGGAGAGGGCGGCAAAAGAGATAAGACTTCGAGAGAGCAAACCCAGCGTTTGCCAGGAAGTTGGCCAGGCTGGCGGAGGATGATGTGAAGGAACCTGCAGCAGGAAGGCAGAAGGAGCTGAGGGAGCAGAGGGAGCAGAGAGAAGAAAGGAGGAGTGAAGAGCCCCAAAGGCAGGAGCAGCCGCAGGGATGGGGGCCCGGGAGCCGAACAACCGTTTGGGTTGGAGGCCCCAAGAGGGTCGCCCCCAGGGCCAAGGAGGAGGCTATCAGGGAAGAGATAATCTACGGGAACCCAGGAGGTTCGACCTGAAAGAAATTGTACCTAATCACCTAGAGGGGGGTGAATAGGTGACCTTATCTTTTTAAACTTTTAGGCAGATTATATCACAGAATTATAAATATTTTTCACAGCAATTTAGCACAGCAATCACAGAATCACACACACAGAGTACACACAGTTTTATAGTGGTTCCCCAAGGTCTGGGTACATCCACTTTCCCCCCTTCGCCTATCTAGTAGTGTACTAGATTCGGCCAAACTCCTCCACTATTCCTCAGATCCTCAGATCTTACACTCAGAACCCCAAATAGGTTCCTACAGCTCAGGCTCAAAGCCCTACCACTCAGTCTTCACCAAGACCTACACTCAGCCTTCAACAAGGCCTACACTCAGCCCTCAACAAGGCCTACACTCAGAGAAATGGATCTCCTACACTCAGGAACACAGGCCCTACCACTCAGCCTTTATAATTTCAGGCTTACAACTCAGATCCCTAAGGATCCTACAAGAAATTAAAATCACAATGTATATAACCTCAACTCAGAATAAGAGAGAAGAGTTGACAGGTTTCTTGATGAGTTCTTGGATGAACTTTACTGAGATCAACCTCCCTTGGCTTCCTTCAAAGCTTCTTGAATTTAGAACACAGTAGGGTTGATTCTCTATGCAGCTGATCTTCAATCACTGCAACTTAAGATTCAGATCTCAATCTGAAATTTTCTTCACAGCCTGGTTCAATAGCTGTCTTCTTGAAAGGAGCTCTCTCTCTCTAACTTCTTAGATCTTCACTTAAAGGTCTTCTTCTAGTTGTGTTGTACTTCAATGATTCATTGATCATTCTAGTTCTGTTGACAGAATAAGCCTTTATATAGGCCTTCTTCATGGTGACTGGCTGATCCGGTTTCTAACAGCTTTCTGACATCTCTGACAGTTGCAGTAGACCGGCTGGAATGGCAACTGTCAAGTCATCCAGTCACTTCTTGAATTTTTTGTAACTGTCTGAAAGTGTCGAGACAGTCAGTCTTTAAGTGTCGACACTTATAGACTAAGTGTCGACACAAGTTGACTAAGTGTCGACACTAGCCTTCATGGTGTCGACACAACTCCTTGTGTTGTAGAATTTGCTTCTCGACACTGCTTCTCCAACATGTGTCGACACTGATATTGTGTGTCGACACAACTCCTTGTTCTTTAGTACTTTAGTTGAATTCTTGTAAGTGTCGACACAACTCCTTTGTGTCGACACATCTTCTTGTGTTGATACTCGCTGAGTGTCGACACATTTTCTTAGTGTCGACACTTGCCTTCTGTGTTGATACTTGCTGAGTGTCGACACATTTTCTTAGTATCGACATTTGTACTTAGACTTCATTGAAATTTGCTGAGTATCGACACAGCCTCCTAGTGTCGATACTTTCTTCATGTGTTGAGACTTTTGCTGTGTGTCGACATTGATCCTTTGTGTCAACACATTCTTCATGTGTTGAGACTTTGGCTGAGTGTCGACACATCTCCTTTGTGTTGACACTTGTACTTAGAATTTGTTGAACTTTTGCTGAGTGTCGACATAGCCTCCAAGTGTCGACACTTGTACTTGAACTTTGTTGAAGTTTTGCTGAGTGTCGACACAGCCTCCAAGTGTCGACACTTTTTGATGTCAACAAAGTTCCTCTGGGTGTCGACACTGCTTCTAAGTGTCGACACTACTTCTCGGGACATTTCTTCATTGAGTGTCGACACAGCCTGTATGTGTCGACCCTTTCCTTCTGGTTTCGACTCTGCATCCCTGGTGTCGACACAATTACTCCAAGTGTCGACACTGCTTCTTTGGGTGTCGACACAAGTCTTCTCAAGTGTCGACACTTCTCTTCTAGGTGTTGACACATGGACTTAGAAACTTTTCAGCTTTCCCTACAAATACTTAACCTGCATAACTAAACTCAAAACACATCAAATACATTTTGATGTATATCATTGAGTAGGGTGAGGCTTCTTCAAATCAGGTACATTTATTCCAATGTACCCAACAATCTCCCCCTATTTGGAGAAGTCATATCCCTTAGTCAAAGATATACACCATACATAACAAAATCACAGTATGATGTAAAACAGGATTATATAATAGGGTAAGTACATAAACATGTATAAACAAACATGTATTCACAAATATCTCAGAATAATAATGTAATAAATTTAACACATATCACATAGTTCTAAGAACTTCAACATTTTCATTATTCAAAAGTTTACAGAAAGGTTTAATACAAGTGATTACACATAGTAAACTTAAGAAAAATTTCTATCCTATTGCTACTCAGGCTCCTTGATCACAATGCCCTTCCCTGATTGTATCTTTGCTTGGACTGGGGCTTCAGTGTCTTCAGCAGCAGCAGGCTTCTTTCCTTTAAGATCCTTCTTTTTCAAATCTTCAGCTTTGATCTTTTGCCTTTCAAAGTAATGATAAGGCTTTGGAAAGTACTTGCTAGGCTCCTGGGCAGTAGGAGGTAGCTTTACCATCTTAGCCTTTCTTCTATATTGCACAATGGCCTCTTGCCTGGTCTCATGCTTCCTCCACTCCAGTTCAGAATACCACTTGTTTCTATCCTGGATATTGTCCTTGGCAGTTTTCCAAGCAGTCAAAATGATATTCCTAGAGGTGGGGCTCCACTGTTCAAAATCAGGCCTCAATTCAGCTTGCTCCCTGAATCTCTTCTTAGACAATTGGGATTCTTGTTCTTTCTGCAAAGCCTCTTGTTCTTTCAGTATAGCCTCTGGCACTGGCTGAACCACTTTCTCTATGATGACCTTCTGAATTCCCTCAGGAGGGCTACACATTGATTGTATGTCTTGATGTACCATATCAAAGTCTGGTGGAGGGTATATTACTTGAGCCACTTCAGCTTGCTCCCCTCCAAGATATGCAGGATTAATTCCAGACTCTGCAACATTGTCATCATCACATAATGGAGGATATCCAAGGGTCAGGATCACTATGTCTCTAGGAATCAATGCTTGACCTCCTGTATAGCTCAATAGGTCAATTAGAATTGAGTCTAAGGGTTAGAAGTCTAGGTTTGGAAGCTGCCCTGAAGACCAAGATTTTCTGTTTGGAGACCAAGTCATATCGTCGAGCTCAGCACGACGATTCGTTGAACTCCGATCGACGATCGTCTAGCTCAACTTCGACAGATCGTCGAACTCCATTCGACGATCGCTGAGCTCAACTTCATTATATCACCGAACTCCATTCGACGTTCGGTGAGCTCAGTTCGACGATCTTGACTCAGCTTTGGATTTCTATCTCTGAGCTCAGTTCGACGATCTTTGAGCTCAGATCGACGATATTGTTGCTGCTATATATTTCCAGATCGCTGAGCTCAGTTCGATGATAGCAGAGCTCAGTTCGACGTTTTCAGATAACTTCAAGGATGGTTATAGATTCAAATTCAAATCAGTTAAGGAGTTATTCTGCAATTAATTCTGAGGATTTCCTAGCCGTTTTCATTCATTTCTGTACCAAGTTTCAAGGGATTTTCAAGTAATATTTCTATTGACTTTCCTCCAGAAGAGATTTTGCAATTAAGGATGCAATTAATGCAGGCCAACGGCTATTCATCTCAGAGAATGTTTTGTTCAGTATCAGAGAATAAAAGACAGGAATTTTTGAATCTCCAAGATAGATTACACAGATACACAGACACACAGTCAGACATCATAATCTTCAACTAAATATTTCTGTCTAAAAGAATTCTCAAGAACACCCATCCAAGGAGATCAAATCTTCAGATCTCTCTAGTTTTCAAGTGTTCAAGGCCAACATACTTCAAGACTCCAGACATTCAACATTTCAGCTATTGCTGAAATCATCTATTGCTGGAGTTCAATCTTTGAAGGCCTATCACCCTCAGCAAAGCTTTTCTTCCTGAAGATCTCAAGGATTCAGGGGGAGCTTTGACATCAACAATCCACATAGTCTTCTCAGTTGTTTGAGAAAGAGAAGACTTCCATCACTCTCTCACCCCCTCTCTGTAAAGGGTTTCTCAAACTCCCTTCAAAAGTTTGAACTTGGTTTTTGAGCACCTTGTCAAAAGCTCATTGGTGGCAAGACACCTGATCAAAAAAATCTAATTTGGTTTTTGAGCACCTTATCAAAAGCTCATTGGTGCCCAGGACACCTGATCAACTCATCCTGCAGTGGATTCATACCTAGGGTGGTAGAAGAGTGGATGTACCCAAGTTTAGGGGAACCACTATATTTCCTTGTGTCTTCTGGTTTTGCTTGTTTTTATTTTTGTTTCTGGCCTTGATTATTCTGTGATTAGTTTTTGTTTAACTTAGTTCTGTGATTAGATTTTTAATTACTTCCCTGCTCACTCTTATTACAACAATTGTTGTAAAAAGTTTCAAAGCACCATATACTCTATTCACCCCCCTCTAGAGTATATCAGATCTTGCTGCACTTTCAATTAGTATCAAAGCGAGGTTGGTTAAACATACTATACCTGATTGGTTGTACAAGCTAACACCTGAACCCAAAGATCCCAAGTTAGATCTGTTTTTTTTTTGTAGTTTATTATTAGATTTTGTTTTCACAAATCATGGCCCAAAACAAAGATTATGCTAGTACCAGACCTCCAGTGTGCAATCTATCCAAGTTTGCACTTTGGAAAGCAAGGATCAGACTGTACATGAATTCTATTGACGAAGATATTTTTAACTCTATTTTGACAGTGTGTCCAAGACCCCCAGAGAACACAAGTACAAATGTTGTTCCACCTCCATCAGGAACAGATGCTGATATCAAGAGATGGAAGGTAGCTGATGCCAAGGCTATGAACATCTTGGCCCAGACAATGTCTGATGACGTATTTAAAAAGGTGGCTGAATGCAATTCAGCAAAGGAAATTTGGGACAAACTCTCAGAAATAGTCTCAGGCTCAGCTGATGAGAGAAAGGATAGGAGATCCCACCTCATATCACAGTATGAGAATTTCAAGAAAGGAGAAACTGAGTCAGTGGGAGATATGTACAACAGGCTCAGTCTAATTGTTAGTGAACTCAGAACATTGGATAAAGTGATCTCACTAACTTAACTCAATGACAAGATCCTAATGTGCTTCCCTAGCACTTGGGATTCAAGAATCTGGCCAATTAAGGATGCCAGAAGTCTGAATGAGATCACTACTGAAGCTCTATTGGGTAAGCTCAAATCTTATGAGCTACTCATCAAAAATAGAGAAGAAGAACTGAAGGCTGCCTCACCAGCCACAAGAAAAGAGAAGACCATAGCCTTCAAGGCAACTGAAGATCAGCCTGAAGACAAAGTCACAGGCAATGAAGAACTGCTCAGTCTGTTGGCCAAAAGATTTTATAAGATGGCCAAAAAGGACTTCAGAAGGAGATCATACAAGGAACATGATAAGCCAAGGTATGACAAGTCCATCAATAATAATAATAAAGACATTATTTGCTTTGGTTGTAGGAAACCAGGGCATATAGTTCCTGACTGTCCAGAAAACAAAAACAAGGACAGAAGGGACAGGAAAGAAAGAAGAAAAGAGAAAGACTCCAAGAGGAATGGCAATGACAAACCCTCATCAAGCAAAAACAAACATACAAGAAAGGGGTTTGTTGCTGAATCCTGGAGTGAGACTGAAGAAGAGTTAGAAGCATCATCCAGCTCCAGTGACGATGAAGATGATGCAGAAGAGAAAGCGTTCTGCATGATGGCAATCAATGCCTCACAGCACAATTCAGAAGAAGAGGAGTCAGAGTCAGACTCAGAGACTCAACCTGAAGAAGATATGGTAATTGGTTCTTTTGATTTTAGTTCAGAGGACTTTAAATCTGAATTTAAAGCACTGTGTTTAGACCTGCTAAAGTCTGAGAAAGAAATTATCTCTCTCAGAAATCAATTATCTGAACACAATACTTTAAAGTCAGAAAACCTCAAACTCTCTCAGGAGTTGGAGTGCTGTAGGGAGCAGATAACTTCTCTGAAAAGTGAGCTCTCTGAGGCCAAGAAGCTTGAAGAATCCCTTAATGGGAGAAGCATCAAGCTGATGGACATCACAAGCACAGTGAACTCCAGATTTAACAGTACACTGGGCTTGGGTGCTTCATCCAGCCAACCCATAGTTCTAACAACTCCAATCAAATTCATTTCTGACAAAGGAAAGGGAGTTGTAGAGGTTGCTAGGAAAAATTCTGATCTGCCCAAGAAAACCAAGTCCCAGCAGAAATCGTCGAACGGAGATCGACGATCGCCGAATGAAGATCGACGATCGTCGAACGCAGCTCGACGATCTCAGCCAAAGTCGTCGAACGCAGGTCGACGATCTCAAATACCTGAGCTCATCCATAGTCGACCGTTGAACGGAGCTCGACGATCTGACCCAAGATCGTCGAACGCAGCTCCAAGATCGTCGAACAGAGGTCAGAGCTCTGGAAAATTTTTCAAAGGCAAATCAAAATTCAATCCTAAGGGTCCTTCATCCCAAATCTTTAACCCTTATACTGAATGGATTATACCTCCAAGGAGATATCATCCTGAAGGTTATAAGAGTCAACCTGGGATGTCTTTCATTTCAAAATTTAAATGTTATCAACCTAGGCCCAAGGTAAACTGGGTCAAAAACAAATGAATTGTCTTATGTGCAGGTGAAGACCAATCCAACATCTAACCAGCAATGGTACTTAGATAGTGGGCGCTCTAAGCACATGACAGGGAATAAGGACAACCTCACTTCCTTTAGAGCCAAGCTTGGACCCAAAGTTATCTTTGGTGATTCAAACTTTGGACAGACTAAAGGATATGGTGCAGTCCAGATTGGATCAGTAACTTTCAAGAAGGTAGCTTATGTGGAAGGACTGAAGCACAACCTAATTAGCATCAGTCAGATGTGTGATGAAGGCTACACGGTGACCTTCAGCAAAGCCTTATGCAAAATCAAGTCAGAGGACAACACAACTGTGTTGACAGGTAAAAGGAAAGGTAACATCTATCTAGTAGATTTTCTTTCAACTTATGTAGATATTTGCTTGTTTAATTCTGTCTGTAGACCAAATATCTTATGGCATAAGAGATTAGGACACCTAAACCTTAGAACTATTGCTAGGCTATCCAAGGATAACCTTGTTAGAGGACTACCTTCTGGCCCCTACAAGAAGGAAGGACTCTACAGGGCTTGTCAATTAGGCAAGCAAACTAAAAACAGCTTTAAGTCACTTAATAAGAGTGATTCACCTAGGATATTGTATTTGTTACACATGGATCTTTTTGGACCCATCACAGTACAAAGCCTAGAAGAGAAATCTTACACTTTAGTAGTTGTAGATGACTTCTCTAGATTCACTTGGGTGTTCTTTCTAAGGAAGAAGTCTGATAACTTTAAGTGTCTGACAGAGTTTCTCAAATGTATACAGATTGAGTTCAATACTCACATTGCCCTGATCAGAAGTGATCATGGGACAGAGTTTGATTCTCTTCTTATGCAAGAGTTCTGTCAGAGTGAAGGGATCAGGCATACTTTCTCAGCTCCTAGAACTCCTCAACAAAATGGGGTAGCTGAAAGGAAAAATAGAACCTTTATTGAATCTGCCACTACATTGTTGTCAGATGCTCACCTTCCTCTATCCTTTTGGGCAGAGGTAGTGAACACCTCCAACTATGTGCTGAATAGAAGTTTGATACATAAACTAAAGGGAAAGACTCCATATGAATTACTCAAAGGGAAGAAACCTAAAGTTGATTATTTTAGAGTCTTTGGTTGTACTTGCTACATTCATAATAATGACAAGAAATATTTAACAAAATTTCAAGCTAAAGCTGATGAAGGAGTGTTTCTGGGATACTCCATTATCAGCAAGGCTTATAGGGTCTATAATAAATCATCCTTAAAAATTGATTAATCTGTTCATATATCATTTGATGAATCTAACATGTCTTTCAAGGAGAAGATCTCTTCTACCATAGAACCTTTGCAGGAACATTCTCTAGTTGAAGACTTAAACAAGTTACAGGTTACTCAAGGGGATGAAAGCAGTGAAGATGAAGAAAATGCTCAACATATTGAAGAACAACTTGAAGAGGCAGTTGTTGTATCACAAGAGGAAACAACAACACAGGTTGGTGAACAATCAACACCCCCTGTTGATTTAGTAACATCAAGAGACCATCTAATTTCCCAAATAATTGGAGACATATCAGCTGGTGTGCAAACCAGAAATCAGGTCAACCAAAACCTGTTGCACACCTGCTTCCTATCCCAAATTGAACCTCAGTCCATTCAAGATGCAGAGCAAGATCCACACTGGATCATTGCAATGCAAGAGGAGTTGCATTAATTTGAGAGAAACAAAGTATGGGAACTAGTGCCAAAGCCTAAGGATCACTCCATTATTGGAACAAAATGGGTATTCAGAAACAAACTGGATGATCAAGGAGTAATTATAAGGAACAAGGCAAGGCTAGTTGCTCAAGGATACTCTCAAGAAGAAGGAATAGACTACGACCAGACTTTTGCACCTGTTGCAAGATTAGAAGCCATCAGAATATTTTTAGCCTATGCAGCACATAAAGGCTTCAAGGTATATCAGATGGATGTCAAAAGTGCATTTTTAAATGGACACATCAAAGAGGAAGTATATGTCAGACAACCTCCAGGTTTTATCTCTCCAACTTTTTCTGATTATGTTTTTAGATTGAATAAAGCATTATATGGTCTCAAGCAAGCTCCTAGAGCATGGTATGAGACCCTAGCATGTTTTCTTTTGGAAAATGGTTTTATAAGGGGTAGAGTAGAGCAAACTCTTTTCATTAGAACCCATAAGTCCCATACCCTACTAGTACAGATTTATGTAGACGATATTATTTTTGGTTCTACTAACTCCAAATTGTGCAGAAGGTTTTCTAACCTAATGCACTCGAAATTTGAGATGAGTAGCATGGGTGAGCTATCCTTCTTCCTAGGATTGCAAGTCAAGCAACATGCTGAAGGCATCTTCATTTCTCAAACCAAGTATGCAAATGAATTGGTTAAGAAATTTGGTATGTCTGAAGCATCTTGTATGAAAACACCCATGCCTACTAATGTTGTATTGTATGCTGATGAACATGGGAAACCTGTTGATCAGACAACATATAGAGCAATGATTGGCTCTTTACTGTATCTTACAGCTAGTAGACCAGATATAATGTTTGCTACATGTATATGTGCTAGGTTCCAAGTAAGCCCTAGAGAGTCACACCTAACACTAGTAAAGAGGATTCTCAGGTATGTTAAAAGTTGTCCAAATCTAGGTCTCTGGAATCCAAAAGATTCTTCATTTGATTTAACTGGATTCTCTGATGTTGACTATGCTGGATGTAGAATTGACAGGAAAAGCACCAGTAGAACTTGTCAGTTCCTTGGTGACAGACTTGTCTCTTGGTTTTGTAAGAAACAAACATCTGTGTCAACTTCAACTGCTGAAGCTGAATATATGGCTGCAGGCAGTTGTTGTTCACAAATCTTGTGGATTCAAAACCAACTCCTAGACTATGGCTACAACTTAGAGAAGTCTAAAATCTTTTGTGATAACACCAGTGCTATTTCCATAGCTCAAAATCCAGTCCTCCATAGTAGGACAAAATACATAGAGATTAGGCATCACTTCTTAAGGGATAATGTTGAAAAGAATAAAATTGAACTACAATATATCCCAACTGATTTACAAATGGGAGATATTTTCACCAAGCCATTGGATGAAAAGAAACACACCTTCTTCCTAAATCAGTTAGGAATGTTAGATGAAGGAAGTCTTAAATAAAATCCAAGATTTTGAAAGCTTAAAAATTGACCAAGACTAGGCAAACATCCTGATTTTTCTTAGTGTCTAGAATTTTTCTGATCTCTGAACTGCGCTCGACGATTTGCCCCAAGATCGTCGAACGGAGATCGACGATTTCCGAAATCGTCGAACTGAGTTCAGCGTTTCTCAGATAGTATGAACTATCTCTTCCGGTCAATGATCGTCGGACGGCGCTCGACGATTTTGTTCCCTGAACTATCGTCGAACGAAGCTCGACGCTCTCCAATATCGTCGAACGGAGATCGACGATGTTGAAGTCTCTTCAGATTCCTTTAGAAGCCTCGATCGTCGAACTGAGTTCAACGATCTTTCCAATTCTACGTCAAACCCTAATATAAAATTCATTTTTCGCCGTCGTTCTCCTTTGCGCTTTCGATTTCTCTGCAAGAATTTTCTTTCCCTCCAAACAGTTCTGCACTTGGTCGTTTTGTTTGTTGAACTTTTGCAGGTACCCATGGCTGTGTCTGTTGCTGTTCTAGCTGCCATGAAGTTTGATGCTGGTTTCGATATTGACATGGAATCCTTCAGCACAACCGACCAGATTTTTCAAGATATTTTGGGATTATTCAAAGACCAGAACCTGACTGCCATTATGACCACAAGGATCAAGCTGGCATCTGATGAGATAAAGGAATGGGTCTATACTGCCCACAATCAAGATAACAACACCATTGTTAGGTCTATATCTGGCACTCTGGTACCTCTAACCCCAGCAATTTTATCAGAGGTTTTTGAGTTAAGAAATGGTGAAGATACTGCGGACTTGTCTGGAGAAGAGTATATTGAACTGCTTGGCAAAATGGGCCATTCAGAGGCCAACCCTAGCATGCTCTTCAAAAGGAACCTTTCTGTGGAATACAGATTCATGACAGATGTTATTGGGAAAGTGTTACTGGCTAAGCACTCTGCTCATAATACAATTTCAAGGTATCAGCTTTGCCTCATGGGAGCTCTTGTAGACAGGAAAAATCTGAATTGGGGAGAAGTCTTCTTTGACCTTATCAAGAAGAAAATCAACAAAAGTTTTGTCAACTTTGGAAGGATCATTGGGGTGTTTCTGCAGCACAGGTGCCCTGCTTTGCTGGTCTCCTCTGGAATCCATATCAATACTTCCAAGAGACTGTCTTGTGCCCTCTTTGGAAATTGGGACAAACAAATCAGTAAGCCCAGCAGGCCCTCCTCCAGCACTCCTTCAAGCACAAGGACTCTAAGAGTCACTTCCTCACAGGTCTCTGCCGCTGCAGATGACCTGCCTGCTGTTGTTGCCTCTCCTCCTCCTCCTCCTCCAATTCCCTCTCTTCACATACCATCTACCATTCAAACTCCATCCACCATCATCATCTCCAGTCCTTCTCCAACATCCACACCATCTCCAGTACCTATTCTTCCAACAACAGAAGACCACTTCCATCCATTATTCTCCTACCCTCTACCAGATGTCACTTCATCACCCTCCCATCCATCCCTCACCCTCATAGATGATTCCTTTATGGATGATTCACCATCCTCTCCTCCTGAGCTACCCTCATCCTCCACTTCCTATCAAGACCTTCTACAACAAATCATTGACCAACCAACATTCACCCCATCTATCTCCATCCCACTGTCCTCCATATCCACCTTACGAACACCTCAGCCATCCCTTCCACCATTCACCAACTCTCCACTACCCTCACCATCAGCTGCTCCTCTATCTTCTACCTCTGCTCCAGTCACCCTTGAGCAAGTAGACCTTCCAGCCCTTGCTGACAGGTTGTATGAGTTGCTTGCCCCCAGGCTCTCTCTTATGTTGGAGACCTCCTTGGCTCCACTACACCTGTCAGTGGCAGCTCTCTCTTCCAGGCTCTCTTCTCTATTCTCTCAGGCAGCCCCTACAGCAGTGTGCCTTGATCCAGACTTGTCTGAATCTAGGCAGGGGGAGATGCCCTATGAAGTCAGTCTTCCTGCTGTTGTTGTTGCTGCTGTTTCTGTGAGCCTGTCTGTTGCTGCTGTTGTTGATGACTCAGTGAGCCTGCCTACTGCTGCTTCCTCAGCTCTTGTTGTTGTTGCTGCTGTGTCTCAAGATCAAGTTCCTCCTGCTGCAATCTTTGCATTAGACCTCAGGTCTTTGCTTTCAAATTTTGATTCTGCATATTTCAGCTGTCTGCCAGAGATAACTGTTGTCCAGCCCCCAGAGGATCTATCCAAGGCACTTGTGTCATTTTCTTGCTGTGACTCAAGCATTATCACCTCTTTTGTCAACTCAGTGTATGTTGCTGCTGAAAATGTTGAAAATGGTGATGCTGCTGCTTCTTCTGATGAAAGCATCATTGTTGCTTCTGATATTGTTGCCTCTACTGCTGCTGAAATTTCTATTATTGCTATTGAGCCAATTTCCAAGGAAATTCTTATGTCAGAGGCACCTGAATTTGAGCTTTCTGTAGTTTCTGATGATATTCCTACTGTTGATGCTAGTGAGACTGTTGTTCTGCTAACGAAGCGGATCTCTAATGCAATATCATGCTGGGGACGGACACAATCGACCCGGTGGTTACTCTTGAACCATGGTGACCCAAACCCCTCTCATTTGAGAGATTTGGTGCACAAAAGCTTGAAAATCAAGAAAGAAAAGATGTTATGCATGCATCTTTGACCCCGAGAGGGGAAATGTCGTTACCTTACGACCCCTCTTCCTAGCGATGGAATCCTTGCTTTGAACGGATTGACACGAGCGCCTCAACGCCCTCTCCACGAATCTGGTCTCGGAACAACGATCAGAACTCTGAAGCTCCGTCAATGGTGGGAGAAAGCTCCCTCCTCCTCCTCCCTTATCTTCCTCTCCACCCTAACTCACTCTAAAAGATGAGAAAATGAGGGAAAAGACCCTCTCAGCCCTAATAAATCCTTTGGGCGGAAGATCCTGGGCCCTTGGATTGAGTTTAAGGAAGCATCGGACGGCCACGAAAGAAAATGACGGAACTGCACCCGTCCGCACGATCAGTGGCGCACGACCAGTGGTCGTGCGCACTGAATCCCATGATCGTGCGATTAACAATGGAAGAACTCTAGAACAAATGGGATAAACGCGTATGAGCAGCGGCGCACGACCAGTGGTTGTGCGCACTAAGTCCAATGGTCGTGCGGTTGCCTTAGACAGAACTTGGAAAAATGGAGAATAGTGCGCACGACCAGAGGTCGTGCGCACTGGATCCCATGATCATGCGCATTGGATCTAATGTCGAGCTCATCGACCTACCGCCAGTGGTATCTCTACCACCGGGCGTTAGCTTCCAGCGACTCCAGGTCTGAAAACTGGGGTGTTACAACTCCACCCCCCTTATAAGAATTTCGTCCACAAAATTAATCTTCATACAGGAAGACAACAAGAAAATTATTGCAGCAAATAAAAACATTGTTACGACAACTTTACACAAATAACTCGGGATAGTCCTCGCGCATTGCTTGCTCACGCTCCCAAGAGAATTCGTCACGCCCGCAGTTATCCCAACGCACCTTCACGAGCTTAACTTCTTTGTTCCGCAACTGCCGAACTTCTGTATCCTCTATATTAACTGGACGAACTCGCGTCCTCAAGTCCTCTTCTATCGGCATCGATGTCGATTCAATCACCACACTAGCCTCCACTAAGGCTTTCCTCAAGACGGAGACATGGAAAACTTAGTGTAATCCACTCAGCTCTGTGGACAACGCCAACTGGTACATAAACCCAGTCGTCGAAAGGTCCCAAAAACCTCGAAAGGTTTTTAACCTCGGACTCAATTAATCACTGCTTCTCCCACCCGTTCTATAACCTCGAAAGGTCCCAAAAACCTCGGACTCAACTTCTTGAGTCGTCGAATCCGCGAAACGCCTTTGAACGACTTGATCTTTACATAGACCCAGTTGCCTATCGTGAACTCCACCTTCCTGTGGCGAGCATTAAAATATTTTGCTTGCCGATCTCGAGCAACCTTCATGCGCTCTTGAATGGTTCGCACCAACTCGCATGCATCAACTACTACTTCTTTTCCCAAAGGTTTGGTGTCTCCCGCCTCTGTCCAAGACATCGGTGTTCGACACCACCTCCCATACAAAACTTCGTACAGCGCCATCTTTATACTTGCTTGGTAACTGTTGTTATAAGCGAACTCTACCATGAAGAGATGATCTTCCCACTTCTTACCGAAGTCAAGAATACACATCCTCTGCATATCCTCCATAGTACGGTTCGTTCTTTCGATTTGCCCGCCAGTTTGAAGATGAAAAGACGTACTGAACTTGAGCTTCGTGCCCAGATTCTTTTGAACCAACCTCTAGTCCTTGGACGTGAACCATCCATCGCGATCACTAACTATACTCTTAGAAATTCCATATAGTCGCACGATGTTGCGAACATACAACTCTACCAGCTTCTCCACGTTGTCCTCTTTCCGATTTGGGATGAAGTTAGCCACTTTGGTCAAACGATCAACAATCACCCAAATCGTGTCGTTCCCTTGCTGCGATCTAGGTAACCCATGTACAAAGTCCATGGAGATGTCCTCAAATTTTCACTCGGGAATAAGAAGAGGCTTCAGGAACTCGCCCGGCTTCTGACACTCGGCCTTCACTAAGGCACAAGTTTGACACCGACTCGCATACAAAGCTACGTCCTGCTTCAAACCAGGCCACCAAAAGGATTTCTTCATATCCAAGTACATCTTTGTACTGCCCGGGTGAATGAAGTACTTTGTGAAGTGAGCCTCAAACATCAACTCCTCATGGAGCTTGTCGAATTGCGGTACACAAATCCTTCCGTCCTTCCTCAGAATCCCATCAATCAACTCCCATGCGCTACTCTCGCCCTTTTGAGCTTCCACCACGTATGACTGGAACTCCACATCCAAACGGGTCGCTTCCCGAATACGATCGGACAAGTCGTTCTACATTTCAATCCAGTTCAACCGAGCCACGCTAGACTCGCCTCTTGCTACACACTTCATGCCAAGGGACTCCCAGTCCCGCATCAACCGCTCATCATGAGCTTCTATCCAACTCCCTTGACCAGAATATTTCCTACTCAAGGCATCCGACACCACGTTGGCTTTGCCTGACGTATACTGAATTGTCACTTCATAGTATCTAAGAAACTCGACCCATCTGCGCTGCCGCATATTCAAGTCCTTCTGATCTAGAAGATATTTCGGGCTCTTGTGATCCGTGAAGATCTTCACTCTCGCACCATACACATAGTGCCGCTATAATTTCAAAGCAAAAATTACCGCCGCCAACTCCAAATCATGGACCGGGTAATTTCTCTCGTGAGGCTTTAACTGCCTAGACCCAAAAGCTATCACGCTGCCGTGTTGCACCAACACGCAACCCAAACCGCATCCAGATGCGTCACTAAAAATCTGAAATGCTTCAGTCCCTTTAGGAAGGCTTATGATTGGAGCTACCATTAGCCTCCCCTTTACAGTGCCAAATGCCTGACTGCACTCCGAAGTCCAAATAAACTTCTGGTATTTACGAGTTAGAGAGGTGAGTGGTAGGGAGATCCGCGAAAAGTTTTCCACAAACCTTCTATAGTCCCCGGTTAGTCCAAGAAAATTTCGGACTTTTGCCACGGTTCTCAAAATTTGCCAATCTCTGATGACTTCAACTTTTGCCGGATCCACCGCCACCCCATCACCACTATTCACATGGCCCAAAAAAGCCACCTTCTCCTATCAGAACTTGCACTTCGAGAACTTTGCATAAAGCTGGTTCTCTCTCAACACTTGCAAGACTACTCTCAAGTGAGTCTCATACTCGGCCTCCGATTTGGAGTACACCGAGATATCGTCAATGAAGAGCACTACAAAAGAATCCAAGTACTCCCGAAATACTCGATTCATCAAGTCCATGAATACGGATGGCGCGTTCGTCAACCCGAACGACATCACCGAGAGTTCGAAGTGACCATACCTCGTACCAAAAGTTGTCTTGGGTATATCCTCGTCTCGAATTCGCAACTGATAGTACCCTGATTTCAGATCCAACTTGGAATACACCACCGACCCCACCAACTGGTCGAACAGGTCGTCTATCCGAGGAATCAGATACTTATTCTTGACAGTCAATTTATTCAACTCTCGGTAGTCTATGCACAACCGCATACTACCATCCTTCTTCTTCACGAATAGTACTGGTGCGCTCCATGGTGAAGAACTGGGTCTAATATACGCTTGCTCAAATAGTTCATGCAACTGTACTTTGAGTTCGGCTAACTCTTTTGGTGTCATCCTAAAAAGAGGACGTGACACCGGCCGAGCCTCCGACACTAACTCGATCAAAAAATCAATCTCCCGTCGAGGAGGTGCTCCAGGAAGCTCCTCAGGGAACACATCCTCGTACTCCGCCACTACTGACACTTCCCCAAGTGATAACTTGGAAATGCGAACATCCAACAATGCTACAAGAGCTACTCTCCCCTGGTTAACTGCATGCACCAACTGCATGACCGAAATCAGGGAAAAGACCGCTCCACTGATGCCCTCAAACTTAACTTCTAACCGCCCTTCACCCCTCAGGGTCACCACCTTAAACAGGCAGTCAATACTGACACGTTGCTCTGCAATCCAGTCCATTCCCAAAATGACATCGAACTCCACCAACGGTAAAACCGCTGCTATCACCGTGAAGTCAACCCCACCTAGATTCCAACAAATGCGCCCTTTTTCCCCGGTGGTCATGGATGACCCATTGGGCATGCGCACCTTCAGCTCTGCATCCGCCGAGAAAGACTCAACTCCAATTCTCCGGATAAATCTTTTCACAAAAAAAGAGTGCGACGCTCCCGTATCAAACAATACTCTAGCGGGGTATCCAGAAACCGACGCAAAGCCTAAACACAGACAACAAACATAAATGGTCTTGAAAGTATGAAGTACAAGGTTAAATTTAAACTTTCTCATACCTGTCACCACATCGGGTTGACGGATCGCTTCCTACTGCCCAAGGTTATAATCCCTTGGCTGCACAGGTTGGAACCGAGAAGCGCCAGACTCTGCCATCTTTCCTTTCTCTGCGACACTGGGGCCGGAGCGCACAGACTGCTCTTATATTAGCTCCTGCTCAGCACCTCCTTGAGTACAAAAACGAGCTATGTGGCCCACCTTGCCACAATTAAATCACGTTGGTGGTCCCTTAAAGCGAGACTCTCCGGACGTCAAGTTGCTTTTCTCATGGGACTTGAAAGGATGAGACTTTTTCTTCCATCTATTCCCTTCAGACTTCCCTTGGGATTGAGAAGGCTTCCCTTCCCCTTGCTTGGCTGCAAAACCCTTACGATGTTGGCTTCACTCCAAATCACTCTCCAGCGTTCTGGCCGCCTCAACCAGCTCATTGAAACCAGCATTCTTCATGGAGATGAGGGGTTGTCTCAGATTCTCCTTTAGCCCATGGTAGAAGAGGTTATCCCTCTCCTCATCGTCTGCCATTGTCGTTCTCGCATAACGACCTAGCCGAGTAAACTCTTGAACGTACTCGTCCACCGTCTTATCCCGCTGCAACAAGTGCAGAAATTGCCTTTGGAGGGCCAACCTCATCGAAGCAGGAATGTACTTTTTTAGGAAAGCATTCTCAAACTCTTCCATGGACGGGGTGCATCCAGGAAACTGGCGACCTCTATGGCTCACCCACCACAACTTCACGTCTCCTTCCAATATAAAGGTCGCAAAATTAGATTTCTTTTCCTCTAGTATCTCTGCCGCCCTCAGAAGTTCTTGCATCCGTGCCCACCAATCCTCCGCATCAGTCGGCGTGCCGACTCCCTTAAACGTTGGAGGATGGAAGCTCAGAAAATATTTCATCTGCCGGTCCCCATGCCCGACAACCACCCTTTCGGCCAACGAATCTACTTGCCTGGCTTCTCCGCCCGGCACGGCCGTCGCCGTATCCGGGGTAGCAGTAGTTGCTACCTGAGCAACAGGGTTTGCAACTTGTGCTGCCGCTGCAGCTTGGGTTGCCACCATTGCTTCTGCAAGCATGCGACAAAAATCGGCCGGGTTTACACCCATGCCCAAAGGACCCTGAGCAGTAGCGCTGCTTGCCGAAAGCTCTTCTCTTGGCCTCGACGTCCCCTCCTCTTTGCTTGCACTCTTAACAAAAGCAAGGTAACAAGAAATCAGTCTCTAATCACAAGACTCAAACATAAGGACACTCACAGTCCCGCGATACTCCTATGTAGATAACTTCTATATGCGATCCGATTACGTTAAATCGACTGCTAAACCTGACCTTGGACATCAACCTGGCTCTGATACCAAATTGTAACGCCTCCCCTGTAATGATCATATAATATGAGTCCGGCTAGGGTCCCACAACATACAGACGCCACAGCTTTAGCATTAAAAGATGGTATTAAGTACACAACTCAAAAATCAGAATAAAGCAACAGCGGAAACGTACCAACAAAACTAAAAGTTATCCACTACCAATCAGAAGTATCAAAATGGCCTTAAGGCCTTACACAACATAAGTCTAAAATTGAATGACAACAAGGTCAAACATCAATGTGCAAAGCACTCCTATGCTATCTCGGCATGGAAGCCGAAAATACCAATAACATGGAGCATCACCGGCAAGAAGAAAACAAGCTAGTAAGCATGGTAATCACTTTATGAGGCTTAGGCCTTTTCGGCTAGCGCACTTGCTCCCGCTTGCGATCCTTGCCATGTAAAAATTTGTGTTAACACGGGTCAACAAAGTCTGACCTCTACTGTGTAACCAATACATCTCCTCCCGGTCGCCCCTAACGGACCCCAGGGTACACCTCCAACCTGCAAGTCGGCACTTTGTATGCCATATACATAAACATGTAAAGTTTTAAAAATAGGTTTGGGACTATGCAAGCACCAGACCACCAGTTTGCAACTTGAACAAGTTTGCTATCTGGAAGGCAAGAATTTAATTATATATGAACTCTATTGATGAAGATATTTTTTTAATTCTATCTTGATAGGTCCACCAGCTTCAATGGCTACATCTACTACAACTTACAACACTCATGTTGTTCCACCACCTGAGTGGACAGATGCACAGAAGAAGGCCAAGATAGCTAATGCCAAGGCCATGAACATTCTGGCTCAGACAATGTCAGATGATTTTTTCCAGAAAGTGGCAGAGTGCACCTCAGCTAAATCCACATGGGATTCCCTAAACCAGATAGTTGCTGGATCTGTAGATGAGAGAAAAGACAGAAGATCAAATCTCATCTCCCAATATGAGAATTTCAATAAAGAAGAGTCGGAGTCAGTGAGTGATATGTACAATAGACTCGGCTCAATCATCAATGAGCTGAAAACTCTAGATAAGGACATAACCTCAATGAGGTCAATGATAACATTCTCATGTGCTTTCCCAGCTCATGAGATTCCAAAATCTGACCAATCAAAGAGGTCAGAAGTCTGAATGAGATTTCCACTGAATCTCTACTTGGAAAGCTGAAATCTTATGAGTAGTTAATAAAGACTAGAGAAGCTGCTGAGAAGAAGACTCCCACATCAGCTAGAAAGGAGAAAAATAAAGCATTCAAATCATCTGAAGAAACATAAGCTCCATCAGCTAGTGAAGAATTTTTGAGTCTCCCAGTTAAGAGATTCTACAAAATAGGCAAGAAGGATTTCAGAAGGAAGTCATCTAGACAAGATGACAAGCTAAGCTATGATAAAATCCCAACTAAAGAAATTGTCTGTTTTGGTTGCAGAAAGCCTAGACACTTCATATCAGAGTGTCCAGAGAATCAAAAGAAGGAGAGAAGAAGAGAAAAGGAGCCCAAGAAGCAGCACTATAGCAAGCCCTCCTCCAACAAGCATAAGAGGAAGGAGAAAGGCTTTGTTGCTGAAACCTAGAGTGAAACTGAAGATGAATCTTCATCTTCCAGCTCCAGTGAAGATGAAGAAGAGACTAAAGCAACGGATATTTGCTTGATGGCTATTGATGCATCAGGCAGCCTCTCAGTAGTTGAGAAGTCAAATAGTGAAAAACCTCAATATGAAGAAGATCAAGTACTGTCCTCTTTTGATTTCAATTCAGATGGTTTTAGAACTGAATTTAAATCACGATGTATTGATTTGATAAGCTCTAAGAATAAAATCAAACTCCTTAGAGATAAACTAACTGAACAAGATAATTTCATTTTTGAAAACATCAAATTGAAAGATGAATTAACTTTAGCTAATGAACTAATCATCTCTCTAAAAACTAAATTAGCTGAGGCAAGGCGACATGAAGAATCCCTAAATGGGAGAAGCATCAAGTTTATGAACATCACAAGCACAGTAAATGCCAGACTTAATGGTAAGCTGGGCTTAGGTGCTTCATCAAGCCAACCCCCATTATTTCAGAAAAATATACTCTCAACTCCAATCAAATTTATTTCTGAAAAAGCCAAAGAAAAGGTAGATGATCATAGTACTAACCAAATAGAGTTAAAACAGAAAAATAAGAAAAAGAAAAAGAACAAGAAAAATTCTAACTATAACAATATTCGACAGATTTCGTCGAACTCAGATCGACGAAATATGTACAGTTCCTCGAACTCAGGTGGACGAACTCCGAACGCAGATTTTTATTATAATTATTCTTTGAACTATGATCGACGAAACCAGTATGGTTCTTCGAGCTGAGATCGACGATATTGGGGCATAGAGAATGAATATTTTCATTCTATGAGCAGAGTTCGACGAACTCATTCCCATTCATCGACCTCAGATCGACGAACTCACCAGAATTCGTCGAACCCAGTTTAAGATAATAGAAATCTTAATCCTTTCAGAACCTTTAATCAACCTAGGGAATATTTCAATCCATTCACCCAGTGGATAATACCACCAAGAAGATATCACCACCTAGGGTATAAAAACCAACCTGAATATTCTTATATTTCCAGTTTTAACTGTGAAAAGAATCAAGGATCCAAGATAACCTGGGTCAAGAACATCTAATCTATTTAAATGCAGGTGAAAGACTATCATACCACAGAGGATCAGTGGTACTTGGATAATGGTTGCTCAAGGCACATGACTAGCAGCAAGGAAAATCTAACCAATTATAAGTCCAAGCTAGGTCCAAAAGTTATCTTTGGTGACTCCAACTATGGCCAAACTAAAGGCTTTGTGAAAGTAAATATTGGAGCTGTCACTTTCAAAAAGGTGATTTATGTAAATGGACTGAAGCACAACCTAATCTTCATAAGTCAATTATGTGATGAAGGATTTCAGGTATCATTTAATAACTCTTCCTGCTTTATCACTTCTGCAGAAAATAAAGTAGTTTTAACTAGAACTAGAATAGAAAATATTTACATGGTAAATTTTAAGACTGCTAGGTCTGAGATATGCCTACTCAACTAGGTTAATAATAATAATGAATTGTGGCATAAGAGATTAGGACATGTTAACTTAAAGAACATTGCTAAATTATCTAGGGACAACCTTGTAAGAGGATTGCCTTCTTACCCCCTATAAGAAGGAAAGCCTGTGCAGGGCTTGTCAATTAGGCAAGCAAACAAAAAACAGTTTTAAAGCCATTAATAAGAGTGATTCACCTAGGATTCTGTATTTGCTCCACATGTATCTTTTTGGACTCATTGCTGTACAGAGCCTCGGAGGAAAATCTTACACCTTAGTGATTGTAGATGACCTCTCAAGGTTCACTTGGGTGTTATTCTTAAGGAACAAGTTTGATAACTTTAAAGTTCTTACAGACTTTATTAAGAGCATAAGGATTGAGTATTCTACTCCAGTTGCATTGATCAGAAGTGATAATGGTACTGAGTTTGAGTCTATTCCCAAGCAAGAATTCTGTGAGATGGAAGGTATCAGGCAGTGTTTCTCTGCTTCTAGAACTCCTCAACAAAATAGGGTAGCTGAAAGGAAAAATAGGACCCTGATTGAAGCTGCAGGCACATTACTTGCAGATGCTTACTTGCCACTATCCTTTTGGGCAGAGGCTATAAGCACAACAAATTATATACTAAATAGGAATCTGATACATAAGCTTAAGGGCATGACTCCCTATGAATTACTTAAAGGGAAGCAACCTAAAGTAGATTACTTTAGAATTTTTGGTTGTTTATGCTACATTCATAGCAATGACAAAAAATATCTTAGAAAGTTTAAAGCCAAGGCTGCAAAGAGAATTTTTCTAGGATATTCCCAAGTCAGTAAGGCATACAGGGTATATAATAAATCTATTATGAAAATGGAAGAGATTGTACATATATCATTTGATGAAACTAACATGTCTTACAAGGAGAAGAATACTTATACCAGTAAAACTTTGCAGGTACCACACTTGTGTGAGAAGTTGGATGAGTTGACCCTCACAAATGATACTATTGCATATCCCTCTCCACATAAATGAAGACAGTGAAGATGAATCCACTAAAGTGGATGCTGAACCAACAACAGCTCCCATAATTCAACAAGAGGAATTAATTCCCCAAGCTGTTGCTGAACCAACTCCACCTACTGAGTTTGTCACACTTAGAGGTCATCATGTATCTCAGTTGATTGGAGATACGTCAGTAGTTGTGCAGACTAGGCATCAACTCAACCAAGACTTGATGCATGCCTGCTTCATATCTCAAACTGAGCCCCAATCCATAAAAGATGCTGAGCAAGATCCACACTAGATTATTACAATGCAAGAGGAGCTAAACCAATTTGAGAGATGTAGAGTTTGGGATTTAGTTACAAGACCCAAAGACTACCCACTCATTGAAACTAAATGGTTATTCAGAAATAAACTATATGCCCAAGGTATTATCATCAGGAACAAGGCAAGGCTAGTTGCTCAAGGCTATAGATAAGAGGAAGGCATTGACTATGACCAGACATTTGCACCTATTGTAAGGCTGGAAGCAATCAGAATCTTCCTTACTTATGCTGCCTACAAGAAGTTCAAAGTATATCAAATGGATGTCAAGAGTGCATTCTTAAATGGTGAACTTAAAGAAGAGATTTATGTAGAGCAACCACCAGGTTTTATCTCTCATACTCATCCCTCTTATGTTTTTAAATTGCATAAGGCTCTCTATGGTATAAAGCAAGCTCCAAGAGCTTGGTATGAAACCTTAGCCAACTTTCTTATAGAGCATAAATTCTCTATGGGCATAGTATATAGGACATTGTTCACTAGACATCATAAAGATCAAATCTTATTAGTACAAATTCATGTAAATGACATTATTTTTGGCTTTACTAATTCCAAACTATACAAGAGGTTCTCTGACCTAATGCATTACAAGTTTGAAATTAGTAGCATGATTGAGCTCTCTTACTTCCTTGGCCTCCAAGTGAAGCAACTACCTGATGGCATCTTCATTTCCCAGTCCAAGTATGTTAAGGAGCTAATCAAAAATTTTGGGATGTCAGATGCCTTAGCAAAGAAAACACCCATGGTTTCTAATGTTGTGATTGACTCTGATGAACGTGGCAAGTCTGTTGATTAGAAACTATATAGGGACATTATTGGGTCCATGTTATATCTCACAACAAATAGGCTAGACATAATGTTTGCTACATGCCTTTGTGCTTGGTTCCAGGTGAACCCTAGAGAATCCCACCTTACTTTTTGAAAAAGGATTTTAAGATATATAAAGGGTTGTCCTAGTTTAGGACTCTAGTATCCAACTGAGTCAGAGTTTGAGTTGACTGGATACTCAGATGCTGACTTTGTTGGATATAGAGTGGATAGAAAAAGCACCTCAGGGACATGCCAATTCTTTGGTGCTAGACTAGTGTCTTAGTTTTGCAAAAAGTAGACATCTGTGTCTACTTCAATTGCAGGAGCAGAATACATAGTAGCTGGCAGTTGTTGTTCCCAGATACTATGGATTAAGAACCAAATCCTAGATTATGGTTTCAACTTAAATAATTCAACCTTACAATGTGAAAATACAAGTGCAATTTCCATTAGACAAAATCAAGTGCATCATAGTAGAACTAAGCATATAGAAATAAAGCATCATTTCATTAGAGATTGTGTGAACAAAAATAAAATTAAGCTTGTCTACATCTACACTGATTTGCAAAGAGTTGCAAAGAGCAGATACCTTCACCAAACCCTTGGATGAGAGGAACCATCTGTTATTTATGAATCAGCTAGGTATGATAAATGGAGAGGCTTTAATTTAATTTATATCTGTTGTCGAAGAATTCATCAAAGTTCATTGAACGGAGATCGACTAGCTGAGAAATCTTCTTAAGATTTTTCGTCGATCAGAGATCGACGATATCTCAGTGTGAAGTCATTTTTGTCGACCTGAGATCGATGAACTTGCTTCCGAAATTATTTCGTCAACTTAAGATCGATGAACTATTTTCCCTCCTCTTCAAACTGAGATCGACGAACTTTCAGCATTCGTCGACCTGAGATCGAAGATTTTTTATTTTTGCAGGACGGAGCTCGCCGCTTCATATTTTGAAAACCTTATAATAAGTTTTTTCTTCGAGCTAAATCCTGCGCCTTCAGAACTCTCTTGCACTTGATCTTTCTTATTTTTGTAGGAAACAATGGCGATTCCAGCAAACTCTCTCACAAGCATTAAATTCGACACTGGATTTGACATTGATTTTGAATCCTTCCAATATTCTTATCAAATATTCATGAATATACTACAGTTATTCGAAAAACATCAGTTAAAGAAGTTCATGACTACAAGGATGAAGTTGTCGGCGGATTAAATAAAGGAATGGGTATATACTTTAACCACACCTGATGCTGAGACAATGATAGGAACAGTAGCAGGACAACAGGTTATTCGTACTCCTGCCATTCTATCTGAAATTTTCGGTTTTAATAATGGAGAAGAAGATATAGAAATAGATAGTTCTGAGTATGATGATATGCTGCTAAAAATGGGTCACTCTGAGGGAAACCCTAACAGATTATTAAAGAAAAATATATCTGCTGAGTATAAGTTTTTGGCTGATATTGTGGGAAAAGTCTTACTGGGTAAGCATACTGTCCATGATTACATTACCAGGCACCAGTTTTTGGTGATGTGTGCTGTGGTGAACAAGAAGGCATTACACTAGGGAAAGATATTATTTGATTTAATAAAAAAGAAGAATACTAAGAAGGAAGTCTGTTTTGGGAGGATTCTAGGGATTTTCCTCCAGGAGAAGGCATCTGAATCACTAGTCTCTCAGACCATATTCATCAATGCATCCAAGAGGATGACTTATGCCTTTTTTGGTAGATGGGAGAGGTCCATCACTAAGCCATCCAGGCTTCATCCTCTTCCAGAATTTCTGAGGACACAAGGGCAGTAATATCCACTCCTCCCCCTCTAGAAGAAATTCCCTCCATCAGGATTCCATCACCTCCCTCCCAACAATAATCTCCACCTCATCTTGATGACACACAGGTTTCACTTCCTTCATCAACTCCCCTCCAACAACCATCCACTGCCTCAACATGACAACTTCAATCTCCAACACCACCTTCCTCACCAGTGTATTAACCAACACCCCTTGCATCTCCAGAACACATCACACCACCTTCATCTCCATTACCACCTCACCTTGATGACATACCACTTCACAACCTTTTGTCACTTCCATCATTGGACTTACTAACATCATCTCCTCACCATATTTCATCATCTCTAGAAGAAATCATGACTGATACTCCACCTTTCATTTCATCCTCCATCATCCATCCATATGTATCTACTCAGACACCTCCTGAGTTTATGCAATTGGATTCTCCATCCATCTCCAATATCTTGGAGCTCATCACTCCAATCCTCAGCAATATCATAGTAGAGGCAATAGCACCTCCTACTGATTCCATCTCCTCCCTCTCTGCCCTCTTTGTTGCTGCCCCCTCTATCCCTTCTTCTTATGGGGGCCTGACTTCAGGACCCTCTAAAACCAGGAAGGGGGAGATGTCCTATGAAGAAGTTCCAGTTCTTTCTCCTCTAGCAGCAGTAATAGCAGATGAACATATGGATATAGTAGTTACAGAAAGTGTAAATATAAATACAGAGCTATTAGAGTTTCTTGAGGCAGATACTTTAGAATTTAATATTGAGCTCACTGATGTTGAGATTGCAGAACCTTTGACAGTTGCACCATTCTTTTACCAAGTCCCTTCTATGGAGTTAGCTGATTTATTAAGAGATTTTGATACTCTTTAACATTCTCTTCCTCTTCCTGAGCAAGTTTTCTCCAAAGCCATTGTGTGCTATTCTGCTCCAGTAAGTCCAAAAGTTATGGACCAAATAAGGGCAAGTTTGGCAGCCCCTGTGATCTCAAAAATACTAGTTGCTGAAGAGGTGTGCAGTCCTCCTCCTCACATGTGGGATGAGTCCCCAATGCCAAACTTGGATGACATTATGTTTGCAGATATGGAAAAAGAAGATGAAAATCAAATTGTTGCTGAAAGTGTTGCTGAGTTAGAAGTTCCAGAATGTTAAGTGCTACCTAAGGCTGAGAGGCAAATCTCCAAGGAAGCATTGAAAGAGATTGATGACTTATATGATAATCCTCCTGGTTCTTCTGATGACAATAATGATGATGATGATGGCTCTGAAGACTCTGATGAACCAAAATCTAAGAAAAAGATACCCAAGAAGAGAAAAGTTATTCCTAAGGCTGTTCCTAAGCCTAATCCAGCTGCAGACACACCATATTACAAATTGAACAAGATTACTCCTTATCCTGGAATGCCTTAGTGGATGTGGCTATCTAAGAATGACCAAAAGAAAAGGAAGAATAGGAGAAGATACAGGTCCCCTCCTAAGAAATTCAGAAAGGATCCTCCTCCTCCATCTGCAGGGGCCTCTGGAAGTGTCTCTCATAGATTAACTCCGATCACTAAAACATATCAAAGACATTCCAAGCCAAATTCTCAGAGCAGCAAGCATCAGCACCAGCAGCAGTATACAAGAGTCAATCCACCTTCAACTACAGCGCTAAAGAGTCCTTCAAAATATCATGGTGAATCAAAGAAGGACAGCAGTCCTAAAAGGCTTGAATCTCCACCAATTCCCTTTGTTGATCTTGAACAGGAGAACACTACTAAAATAGCCAGATTTCAAGAGCTAATTGGACTATCTTTGATTAACAAAACTAAAGCAGAAGACAAGGGTCCCTCTCAATATTTTCCAATGTCTTCCTACAGGAAAGAAGAGCAAAAAAGGTATGATAAAGAAAATCAATTTTTCAATGTAGATGCTTACATGTGTCTTCACCCAGAAGCAGTTGTTCCAAGAGCAACTTCTTACAACATTATTGGAGCAGCTGATATGACAATGTCTAAGAAAGAAGCTGCCAATCCCAACAGAGAAATCATCTTCAGACAACCTTCTGAGAAAGCTGAGAAAGAAAATTCCAAGAAAACTAAATAACTTTTTGATTAATTTATTTTTTGAACTATTTATGTTAATTTGTCACAAAACACTTGTTGTATATATCTGCTAGATTTTTTTTTATTTTCTGTTAGATATTTGTTGTCTTAATTTGTGATTATTTTTTATATTCTGTTTATTAGTGACCTCGCCCAAATAAGGGGAGATTGTTGGATCCATAGTTTGGATTTGGGCTAAGGTTCACTATTAGGATATTTTGACCCACCTTGTATAGCTAGGGTCAAATTTGTTAATCTAACTACGTGACGAACTTGGAGTTCAGGTCGACGAAATCTGTTCTGAGGTCGACGAAATCTGTTCTAAGGTCGACGAAATCTGTCAGTTCAGTATTTCCATCTCTGCAGTTCATTTCCAGATTGACCAAGGCTGATTTAATATATTGTTGTCTATATTGCTCTGAGTAATTAAATGCATATATTCTTATGAATATAGTTGTTCATTGGCAACATTAATTACTGGATTTCATAGAGTAAAAATTCGGCTTAATAACTAGGACAGTTGGGGAATCAAATTAATGCCCTTATAGTCGTTTATCCATATTCTAAGAATTCAGAAGTCAATCAAGGAGTAAAATTCAAATTCAAAAGAGATACATAGAAGAATGATCTGCTATCAATGACACAAGAGAAAAAAATGAGAAGTTAGAGAATCTACTAAGTCATACAAGCAGACACAGAAAGTTTTTGGACTCTAAAAATTCATTCTGTCTTCATCATCAACAAATCTTCTCCAAGCTTTCAAGAGACATCGAATACAATTAGTCTAAAATGCTTGCTGGAGATCAACATCAATCTGAAGACCTACACCCTGAAGCAAAGATTCCTTCTTTCCTGAACTACTCTACATCTTAGGGGGAGCTTTGACAACAAAGATCAACTTTTGTCTTCTCTGTTATTTAGAGAAAAAGATATGACATCATCAACATTTCTTTCACTGTATAAAGGGTTTATAAAATCCCTTCAAAAGTTTATTGTTGGTTTTTGGGCACCTGATTAAAAGCCTAAAGGGTTGTGAGATCTCCCTTCAAATAGTTCTTGTGGTGACAGGGCACCTAAGCAAAAACCTGTGGTGGTAGTCACCTGATCAAACCTGCTAGTGGATTCCTATCAGGGTGGTAGAAGAGTGGATGTACCCAGTTTGGGGAACCACTATAAAATTTTTTGTGTTGTCGGGTTGCCCCTTTTCTTTTTGTACTGTGCTTGGATTGTTTAGCTTTAATCTCTTTAGATAATATTTGTTATCACATATTTTACAGCTAAATCATATAAATCTGTAAAAAGTTTTTAAAGCTCTATTCACCCCCCTGTAGAGCTAATTAGATCTATTCCCTTGAATTTCAATTGGTATCAAAGGATTATCAATTGCCTAAGTCACTTTTAATTGGTATTAGAGGTTTACCATTTCTTTCACTATAGTTACCACACCTCCTTGCCTACAAGTTGAACATTACTACACCTTCTCCCCCTGAATTGTTACTACCATTCTTGATCATTTAACTGATCATCTTTTCCTCCCCTTTTTTGACTTCAGCAAATAGCTAGCAGGGTCCTTATCATCTGCTCCCCCTCAAATAGGCAGCAGTGAATTGCTGGAACAGTGCTGAACTTGCTCCCCCTCAATTGATGCATCATCTGTCATATTTCTTGGTAGATAATCTTGTCTATACCAGTCTGGACAGCAGTTGATCATGATGGAACCAAAGGTATATTCTTTGAAGAGTCTTTATTTTTCTGAAGAACAATTCCATCTGCAAAATACAAAATAACTTGCAACAAAATGAAGAGCAACTGAAGCTATACCAGGTTTAACATACCAAACTCAAACTTGAAGGTGTTAAACTTTGCTTCATCTAGTGGCTTAGTGAAGAGGTCAGCCACTTGCTTGTCGGTTGAGACAAACTCAAGGTTGATATCTTCACATTCCACATGGTCCTTAATGAAATGATATCTGATTTCAATGTGCTTAGTTCTACTATGGGAGACAGGATTCCTAGCAATTGAAATAGCACTAGTAGAATCACAAAATAAGGGACTTCTACTTATCTGAAGGTTGCAGTCTTGGAGTTGATGTTGGATCCACAACAACTGAGCACAACAGCTACCTGATGAGATCTACTCTGACTCTGCGATTGAAATTGAACACTAGCTTGCGTCTTGCTGCTCCAGGAAACTAGTCTTCCACCCAAGAATTGATAGGTGTCAGAAGTGCTCTTCATGCCCTCTCTACAGCATGCAAAGTCTACATCTGAATAGTAGTTAGTTCACACTCCCCATTCATGGGGTACCACGGGCCAAGATCTGGTGTGCTATTAAGATACCTCAGAATTTTCTTTGCAGTAGAGTAATGAGATTTTTTGGGACATGCCTGATACCTATCACAAACACATGCAGCATACATGATGTCTGACCTACTTGCAGTTAGATAGAGAAGAGAACCAATTATCCCATATATAAAGTCTCATCAACATGTTTCCCTGCCTCATCTCTGCATATGGGCATACTTGATCTCATGGGAGTTCTCATAGTTGAGGAATTTTCCATACCAAATTTCTTTATTAACTCCCTAGTGAACTAAGACTAGGATATGGAGAAGTCATTATCAGTCTGTCTTACTTGGAGACCGAAGAAGAACTTAAGTTCACCCACACTCCTCATCTCAAACTTCTCCTGCATAAGTTTGGTAAACTTCCTACATAGGTTATCATCAGTAGATCCAAAGATGATTTCATCTACATAGATCCAAACTAGGATGATCTTACCCTTAGATTCTCTTATGAATAGAGTCTTGTTTATCTTCCCACTTGAGAATTTATTCTCAATGAGGAAGCTAGACAAAATCTCATACCATGCTCTAGGGGCTTGCTTTAACCCATATAGAGCTTTCCTAAGTCTATAAACAGAATCAGGTAAGTTAGAAACTACAAAACCTGGAGGCTGCTTAACATAGACTTTTCTTTTAAGTCATCATTCAGGAAGGCTGACTTCACATCCATCTAGTAGACCTTGAATCCCTTGTGTGCAGCATATGCAAGGAACAATCTTATGCCCTCCAACCTTGCTACAGGGGCAAAGGTTTGATCAAAATCAATGACTTCTTCCTGCTTATACCCCTTAGCTACTAATCTTGCTTTGTTCTTGATTATAATCCCATTTTCATCAAGTTTGTTTCTGTAAATCCACTTGACTCCAATGACATTATGTCCATGAGGTCTGGGAACTAGCTTCTAGACTTTATATCTTTTGAACTGGTTTAGCTCCTCTTGCATAGGCATTATCTAAAATTGATCTATATTGGCCTCCTCAAACTTCTTTGGCTCCACTTGTGACAGGAAGCTTGCATGCATAGCTGTATTAAGATTTCTGCTTCTTGTCACTACTCCATGACTTGTTTCACCAATGATTTGTTGAGCAGGATGGGCTCTTAATTTCCTAATTGCTTAAGGTAATCTTCTTTCAACATCAGCTTCTGGAATAGCCTTTTTCTGATCATTCTCTACTCCAAGTGTGTCTGGTAGACCTTCTGGAGTATCTACTTCATCTTGGATAACTGGTGCAGCTTCCTTGATGGTCAGATTGTCCATCATCTGTTCTGTGCCTGCAGTACTGGAAGAGGAACATGGCAGCTCCCCGTTAATCATGCTAGACTCATCAAACACTACATGTACAGATTTTTCTACAACTTGACTTTTCAAGTGGTATACCCTAGAGGCTTTACTATGATTGATGTACCTAACAAAAATTCCATCAAAGGATTTGACAGCAAACTTAGTCACATAGGACTTTCCATTATGGAGTACCTAACACTTACTACCAAAGATTCTGAGATAGCTCAGATTTGGTTTTCTGCCTTTGAAGATCTCATAGGGAGTCATCTTGTGCCTTTTGGTGATAGAGGCCCTATTGAGGACATGACATGCAATATTTACTAACTTAGCCCAGAAATATTCTGGGAGAGATGTTTCATACAATAGGATTCTTCCAGCCTCTATGAGAGTTCTATTTTCCTCTCAACAATCCCATTTTGCTGGGGAGTTCTAGGAGAAGAAAATTCCTGATGAATCCCTTGCTCTTCACAGAACTCTATCATGCATTCAGACTGGAATTCAGTTCCATGGTCACTCCTTATTTTGACCACAGAACTGTTAAACTCATTATGAACTTACTTGACAAACTTGATGAAGTTATCAAGGGTCTCATTCTTTTTCATGAGAAAGAACACCCAAGTAAACTTGGAATAGTCATCAACAACCACGAGGGTGTAGACCTTCTTACCAAGTATATGAACAGGAAATGGACCAAATAAGTCCATATGCAAGAGGTATAAATACCTCACAGAGTCTTTGGACCTAGTGCACTTGAAGGAAGCTTTAGTCTGCTTGCCCTTTTGGCAAGCTGAGCAAATGCTATCCTTGGTGTATTTCACATTTGGACCATTCCTAACTAACTGTTGAGTAAAGAGCTTGTCAATCATTTTGTAATTCAAGTGAGCTAGTCTCTTGTGTCATTGGACACAATATGAGACTTTTTCACTTGCTACAAGATAGATAGGAAAATCTAAGTACATACATAGAAAGTCTAAACAATAAACATTTCCACTCCTAATGCCTATTGTACAACCCGTATTTGTCGAGAGTGGGTCCTACCACAGCCAAGTCAGCAGAAGTCAAGGTTAACAAATCAAGGCAGGAGTCAAAGTCAGCATTCAAGATCGCGGAAGGCCTAGGCGAGTATAGGCGAGCTCCCCTCGCATACTCGCCTGGCAGGCGACTAGGCGCGATACTCGCCGAGCCCGTGCGAGTTCCCCTCGAAGTCGCCTAGTCACCGAGGGGGTGGGGTATAAATATGACCCCCCTCCCTTTGCATTTTCCTATAAATAGGACCCCAGGGGTACGAGGTGAGGCACTTGAAATCCTTGGCAGGATACTCGCGCGTTTCAAGATACTAGCTAAGTCTTCGGATTCCTTTTCCTTAGAGCAATTCGCGACTTTGCGACTTTGCCAGCTAGCTTCTCTCGTACCCAGTTCGGCCATTTTTGGTTGAGAATGGGCTGCTCCTTTCGAGCATCTGGGTACGTGGTGGGTCCTTCCTGCCGCAATATATGGGGTCCTGTTTGAACTATTTCTTCATGCTAGTCTTCTTTGCCGTCTGATCTAGCTTCTGAGCCAGTAACCTTAGGCAGCTTTGGTCCGAATTCTGAGGTTAGGATTTTCCTGGCTTCAACACTTGGTGCGGTGAGCGTGGATCACAGCCAAGGAGGAAAGTTTGGAAGTTGAGGGAGATGGCCATAGGTGGCGAGCAAGGAGAGTTAGTGGGCAACGCGGCAGTGGGAGGAGACGCCGTGTGAGGTGGCGAGTTTGTAATAGTGGCCGCGTTTGAAGAGTTCACGAGGAAGATCGAGCAAACCATTATCACCGGTTTCACTCAGCGGCCAGAGGTCACGGCGACTTCCCCTCGTCGCCTGACGCAACTAGAAGAGGAAGCACCGCCGAGGCGAGCTGGAAAGGAGCCCGCTTGGTCAAGGGAAGAGCGACCAACGCAGTCGCGGCTTTATCCGGCAAGCAGCCAGGGAGTCCGGTTTCAGGATCCAATGACGCCGGCGAGATTCAGAGATACTCGCCAATACAATGAGTATGACGTTTCTAGCGAGGATGAAACTCGTCACCGCCAGGGAGGGAGGAGCCCCTTCTGTGACGAGATCCTCGCCACTCCAGTTCCAGAAGGGTTCCGGGAACCCGTTCTTACTTACTACTCCGACAGAGACGATCCTGTCAGACACCTCCATTGGTTTGAGGACGTCATCTCCATTCGTAATATGTCTGATGCCTTCAAGTGCAGGTTCATCTCCATCACCCTCAAGGGAAATGCTCGGGATTGGTTCCATCAACTACCGGCAGAGTTCGTGTACTACTTCTCAGATTTGCGTCGGGGCCTCATGGCAAGGTTCGCGACATCGAAGAAGAGGAAGAAGAAAGCAACAACACTCTTCAAGATCGTCCAAGGACAACACGAGAGTTTGAGACACTACATCGACCGCTTTCAAGAGGAAATTTTGGAGGTAGAGGAGGTGGACAGTTTCAACTTGATGGTGGCTCTCAAGTTCGGGTTGAAGCAAGGTTTGTTCAGTCTGGAGATGGGGTCCAATCCCCCGAGATCATTTGAAGAGATGATAGAGAAGGCGAATACTTTTGTTTGTGGAGAAGAGAAGAACAAGGACTTCTTAGCGAGGCTAAATGGGGAGATTGTGATGGAGAGGGGAAGAGCAGTACCTTCGGGGTCGAAGTCAAGAAGGATGCCAGAAAGGAGGGAGGAGAAGAATAAAGAAGAACCAAGAAGGGGAGAGAGAAGGAAGAGGGAGGAACCCAGGAGGGTTGAGGATAGGAGGCAGGAGAGGCCTTGAAGACAGGAAGAGAGAAGACCGGCGGAAGCTCGAGAAGGGGGAAGGGAGGAAAGGTGATTCCAGTATCAAGAGAATCGCCCCCAATGGAGACCAGCGAGGCAGTAGTATCAGGAAGAGAGGAGGAGTGGAAATCGGCAGGAGGGAGGTCGAGGAGGAGGAAGAAGGGAGACAATGGCCATCGCTCGCCAAGACAACAAGCGACGTCGGAGGGAGCAGCGAGCGATGCGCCAGGAGGTGGCAATTCCCCTTTACTGTGATATTCATCGAGTAGAGGGGCACGGGACCTTAGCTTGACCCGAGTTTTGGGAAGCAAGGAGGAGGCTGGAGGCTGGAGCGGCGGAGAGGGGGCAACAGAGGGAGGAGACCCCGGTAGGGCAAGTGACATTTCAAGCTCCGGCAAGAAGAAGTAATGAAGACCGAGTCGATCTTGGAACTCGTGGGGAAGTAATACATGGCCCAGGAGGTGGGCATGTGGGAGTGATCAATGGAGGGGCCGGGCTTGGAGCTTCCCTCAAGGGAAGTCTTCACCAGATCTATCGAAAGTATGTCGCTACGACGTCGCATACCTCACCTCCATTAGAGGAGATCACCTTCTCGGAGGAAGATATGCTGGGGAATGTTAACCCTTTCCATGATGCCCTAGTGATTCAAGCGGCCATCGAGGACTTCACCGTCGACCGAATCCTCATGGATAACGGAAGTTCGGTGAATGTCATCTTCAAGAGAACTTTCGCTGGTCTTCAGGTGGAAGCGTCCCGGGTCCAAGCTGCAGATGGACCGCTCTTTGGCTTTTCAGGAGAGAAGAAAGAGGTGGAGGGAGCAGTGGAGCTGCTGGTCACACTCGGGGGGACATCGATTCGATGCCGCTTTATCATCGTCGACGCACCGAGTGGGTACAACGCCATATTCGGGCTGCCTCTTATCAACTACTTCAAGGCCGTTCTGTCGTCTTATCACCAGTGCCTGAAGTACTACTGCAGAGATGTGCAGATCAGGATCATGGGAGATCCCAAGGCTTCCAGGGAGTGCTACTTGAATGCCGTCAGCACCATCAGCTGGATGGGTGACGCGGAGAAGCTGAAGGAGTTGCTGGAGAAGGAGAAATGGTTGTGTGCTGCTGAGGAGGTGGACGAGGTAGAAGTGATCTCTCGAGGGGGAGAACCGGGACTGCTGAAGGTGGGAGGATCCTTGCCGCTTGGGGGAAGATGGAGATGGCTGCTTGCCTACAGGACAACGTTGATGTCTTTGCATGGAGCGCCACCGAGATGCCAGGGGTGGACGCTGATGTTGATTGTCATCCCCTCAACCTGGATCCCGCGGCTGCTCCAGTTCGACAAAAGCAGAGGAAGAGCGCCGCCATATTAGCTGAGCCGATCAGGGAAGAGGTGGAGAAGCTGCTGAAGGCAGGGTTCATCTCGGAGATCCAGTATCCAGGCTGGGTCTCAAATGTTGTAATGGTGAAGAAGCCTGGAGGAGGCTGTCATTTATGTATCGATTTTTCCATGTTAAATAAAGCTTATCCGAAAGATTGCTACCCCTTGCCTCAAATCGACGCGCTGGTTGATTCCTCCATCGGGTTTCCTGTGATGAGTTTTCTTGATGCCTTTTCAGGATATCATCAGATCTGGATGCATCCCCCCGACTGCCGGGACGTCTCTTTATTAACCAGTGACGACTGCTACAGCTACAAGATGATGCCCTTCGGGCTCAAGAATGCAGGCACCACTTACTAGAGGATGATGGATCAGATCTTCAAAGGGCAGAAGGGGCGGAACTTGGAGGTTTATGTGGATGATCTCCTCGTCAAGAGCAAGAGCGTCGCGGAGCACATAACAGATCTGGTGGAGACCTTTGCCACCCTGAGGAAGTACAAGATGCGACCCAATCCGGCCAAGTGCATCTTCGATGCGGGAAGAGGGAAGTTTCTAGGTCACCTCCTTACTCCTAGGGGGTGGAACCTAATCTAGACAAGGTGAAGGCCATTCTAGAGATGGCGTCACCGCGAGATCCTAAGGAAGTCCAAAGGCTGACGGGAAGGCTGGCAGGCCTCAGCCATTTTTTGTCCAAGGCAGGGGAGAAGTGCTCTCCGTTCTTCAAGACCCTTCGGGGAAATCAGAAGTTCGAGTGGACGTCGGAGTTCGAGGAGGCTTTTGGACAGCTCAAGCAGTAGCTAACCCAAGCTCCTTTCCTCCAGGGCCGCAGGGTAATGAAGATCTCTTCCTCTACCTAGGAGTCGGGGTAGAAGCGATTAGTTCGGTGCTGGTTCGGGAGGAAGGCAAGAAACTGCTTCCTATCTATTATGTTAGCAGAGTGCTGCAGTAGGCAGAGACGAGGTATCCTATCTTGGAGAAGCTGGTGTTCTCTTTGGTGGTCTCGGCTCGAAGGCTCCGCCCATATTTTCAAGCTCACTCCATCAGGGTCGTCTCCGATCATCCTCTAAGGAGTATCCTTGATGGAGTGGAGCACTCTGGCAGGCTGGCAAAGTGGGCAGTGGAGCTTAGCGAGTTTGATATTTCCTACTCTCCAAGGGTAGCAATCAAGGCGCAGGCGGTGGCAGATTTCCTTGCCGACTTCTCGGCCGAAGTGGAAGTAGAGGAAGGCTTTTCTAGCACAGTGTCCTGGAAGATGTTTGTGGATGGTGCTTCGGTCAGATACTCTGTAGTAGCCGGAGTCGTGCTCGTCAGCCCTCAGGGAACCAGGATCGAGCAGGCAGTTGAGATCCATTTTCTAGTTACCAACAATCAGGCGGAGTACGAAGCCATGGTGGCCGGCTTGCGTCTCGCCAAGGAGTTGGGGATTCGAGATATTAAGGCCTTCACCGAATCAATGGTTGTTGCTTCCCATATCAGAGGCGAGTTCGAGGTGAATGATCCGACTTTGCAGCGGTACTTGATCAAGGAAAAAGGTCTGATCGGGGGGTTTCAATCATTCTTCGTCGAGCACATGCCCCGAGAGGATAATTCAGAAGCTAACTATCTTGCCAAATACGGTCCCCGGGCTGGGGGGATCGTGACTGAGCTTTTCTGACCGTCCATCTAGGAAGGGGAGATGATGGAGATCGAGCAGAGGGCATCTTGGAGGGATCCGTTCATTTCTTTTCTAACGACGGGACAGATACCAGCAAGCGAAGGACACCATAGGAAGTTTCGCTACAAAGCCGCTTACTATTTGCTTCAAGAAGGAGAACTCTACCGCAAAACCATCTCAGGTCCTCTAGCTCGATGCCTATCAGAGGTTTAGATACCTCGTGTCCCGGAAGAGATTCACTCAGGAGAGTGCGGCAGCCACTCGGGAACTCGGACCCTTGAACAAAGGATTCTAAGGCATGGGTACTTCTGGCCCACCATTAGGAAGGATGCAGAGACCTTCTCCAAAAGTGCCCCAAATTCCAGCTCTTCGCGCCTCTTCGACTACAACCACCTCAACACCTTCGCTCGATCACTGCTCCATGGCCCTTCGCCATCTGGGGGATGGACTTGATCGGCCCCTTTCCTCAGGCCAGCGGACAGAGGATGTTCGTGCTAGTTATGATCGACTACTTATCCAAGTGGATCGAGGCAAAGGCCCTAGCCAAGACCACGTCGCAGATCGTGAAGAATTTCATTTGGGGAGAGATTGCATGTAGGTTCGGGATTCCCCTGGCCATCGTCACCGACAACGGCCCGCAGTTCGCTAGTTTGGAGTTAGAGGATTTCTGCAAGCAGCTAGGGACGGACCTTCAATTCGCCTCTGTACATCATCCTCGCAGCAACAGACAGGTGGAAGTAGCCAATAAGTTGATCATCAACCTTCTGAAGAAGAAAGTCACCAATTTAAAAGGCAATTGGGCGGAGCAGCTCCCCTCGGTTCTCTGGGCCTTGAGGACAACTCCAAACTCGGCCACGGGGGAAACTCCTTTCAAGTTATCCCACGGGTCTGAGGCACTCATCCCAGAAGAATTCGAGGTTCGGAGCCCGAGAGTTATAGCAGCTGGAGACGGTGGGGAGAATGGCGCTTAGAGAATGAGGATGCCCAAAGACTCTCACTGGATTTTGTAGAAGAGCTTCGTGACTTGGCCTCCATCCGCCAAGAGGAAATCAAGTGGCGTATGGCGAAGCACTTCGACAAAAATGTCCGCCTAATGCATTTTCACGCCGGAGATCTGGTTATGAAAAAGGTGGACGCCGTAGGAAGGGGGGCAACAGTGGGCAAGCTACATCCAAATCTGGAAGGTCCTTTCATCGTCCAGGAAGCCTTGGCCACCGGGGGCTATTATCTCCAGGATCAGGTTGGAGAGCAGCTGGGAGGTACTTGGAGCGGGGATGACCTGAAAAGGTTCTATCCTTAGCGGCCAATAATGTATTTTGTGTACATACTTTTACATATATGCAATGGCAACTATTCTTCGGTTCATCCTATTTTTTATCGCATGCTTTCTGGGAACTCAAGGTTTTACTTCAAGATCGATCCGAGAAGCTGACAGTCAACTCGTTCCCCCTGGATAACCCAGTTCGGATGATGGGATGATGCCTCGGGATATAAGCGTCCTTGTAAGACTGGACCCCTGCATTGACGGCCGAGATCAGCTCTGCCCTTGCATGTCGGCCTAGCTACCCCCGACTGTATCTCTCCTCCGACTGGAGGAACTAGCAGGAACAGGTCTGGACCCCAACCTCTCAGATTTGAGGAAGGATCAACCTGGCCAGGCTTTCCCTCCAGTAGCCAGGGAGCCATAATAGGCCCAAGGGAATATGTTAGTCGCGGGTGCGTCCTGGAGGACCCTCAGAGAGACATAACCCCTCGCTCTTGCTTTTGCGCTTATAGCCAGTCGGCAGAGCTGAGAACGATCACAGCGATTGGATTGGGAAATGTTCCTTCGACCTGTTTCTCGTGGATAGCCCAGTTCGGACGATGGGCGATGACTCGAGATATAAGCGCCCTTGTAAGACCGGACCCCTGCACTGATGGACGAGATCAGCTCCCCCCTTGCATGTCGGCCTAGCTACCCCCGATTGCATCTCTCGTCCGATTGGAGGAACTATCAGGAATAGGGTGGGACACCAACCTCCCAACTCGAAGTCAACAAAATCGTCATTCGATTTCTGTTTTCTTCCTCAAAGATATCGATGCGTTTAATCTAGTTACGAATTCTTGGAGCCGCAGGAAAAAGATGCTCAAGCCCTCGAGTGGTAGGTCCCTGTAAGTACAAGTCCCTGCACGAGCTCTTCTCCTGCATATTGGCCACAGACCTCCTCGAGTGAGATCAAGATCATCGCTGGAGTGATGCCGTAGTCCGATATCTCTGTACGAGCTCCTCTCCTGCATACCGACTACTTGCCTCCCCGAGTCGACCTACACCACTCCAGTTGAGCAGGCCTCTTGAGAGCTATCGACTTCAGCAATGCTCAAGTCCTTGAGTGGTAGGTCCCCATAAGTCCAAGTCCCTACACGAGCTCTTCTCTTTCATATTGGCCACAGACCTCCTCGAGTTAGATCAAGATCCTCGCTGGAGTGATGTCGTAGTCTGAGATCTCTGTACGAGCTCCTCTCCTATAGACCGACTACTTTCCTCCCCGAGTCGACCTACACCACTCCAGTTGAGCAGGCCTCCTGAGAGCTGTCGACTTAACAATGCTCAAGTCCTCGAGTGGTAGGTCCCCGCAAGTCCAAGTCCCTGCACGTGCTCTTCTCCTGCATATTGGTCACAGACCTCCTCGAGTGAGATCAAGATCCTCGCTGGAGTGATGCCGTAGTCCGAGATCTCTGTACAAGCTCCTCTCCTGCAGACTGACTACTTGCCTCCCCGAGTCGACCTACACCACTCCAGTTGAGCAGGCCTCCTGAGAGCTGTCGACTTCAGCAATGCTCAAGTCCTCGAGTGGTAGGTCCCCGTAAGTCCAAGTCCCTGCACGAGCTCTTCTCCTGCATATTGGCCACAGACCTCCTCGAGTGAGATCAAGATCCTCGCTAGAGTGATGCTGTAGTACGAGATCTCTGTATAAGCTTCTCTCCTGCAAACCGATTACTTGCCTCCCCGAGTTGACCTACACCACTCCAGTTGAGCAGGCCTCCTGAGAGCTGTCGACTTCAGCAATGCTCAAGTCCTCGAGTGGTAGGTCCCCGTAAGTCCAAGTCCCTGTGAAAGATATGGTACCTAAACACCTAGAGGGGGGGGGGGGTGAATAGGTGACCTAATCCTTTTTAAACTTAAATGGCAGCAATCAGTTATATCACAGAATACTAACTATTTTATCACAGCAAACACACAGCATGCACAGTAACAATCACAGCACAGCACATCATACACAGTGGTTTATAGTGGTTCCCCAAGATATGGGTACATCCACTTTCCCCCTTCGCCTATCTAGCAGTGTACTAGATTCGGCCAAACTCCTCCACTGTCTCAGAACCCAAATTGGTTCCTACACCTCAGGCCCAAAGCCTTACAACTCAGCTTTATCCCAAAGCCTACACTCAGCCAATCAAGGCCTACACTCAGCCAACCAAGGCCTACACTCAGCCAACCAAGGCCTACACTCAGCCAACAAGGCCTACACTCAGAGATCTCAATCTCCTACACTCAGGATCTCAAGCCCTACCCTCAGCCTTTATAATTATAGGCTTACAATTCACTCAGATCCAAAGGATCCTACAAGATAAAAATGTATTACAAATATTAACTCAATAACTCAGAAATAAAAGAGGGGAGTTGAGAGTTTCTTGATGAGTTCTTGGAAGAACTCAGCTGGATTCAATCTGACTTAGCTTTCTTCAAAGCTTCTTGAGTAGAACTGAATAAGACTGAATCCTCCTGCAGTAGTTCCTTGACCTCTGCCACTTAAAATCCAGAATGAATCTGAATCCTTCTTCTCAGCCTAGTTCCAGAGGCTGATTTCTTGGATGGAGCCCTCTCTCTCCAACTTCTTAGATCTGCACTTGGACTGCAAGATCTTCTTGTGTTGATACTCTATGTACCACTTTAATAACTTGTTCTTCAACAATGTGATCAACCTCAACAACTGAACAACGTTTCTGTAAACTGTATGAGCCTATTTATAGGCCTTCTTCATGGTAACCGGCTGGTCCGGTCCATAACTGACTTCTGATATCTCTGACAGGTGCTGTAGACCGCCTGGAACGGCAGCTGTCAAGTCATCCAGTCATTTCGTGAAAATCTCTAACTGTCTGAAAGTGTCGAGACTTTCTGTCTTTAAGTGTCGACACTTATAGACCAAGTGTCGACACATGCTGTGTAAGTGTCGACACAAGTCTACAAGGTGTCGACACAACTCCTTGTATGTATCGACACAGATTCTTCTTCAGGTGTCGACACTGAAATTGAGTGTCGACACAAGTACTTGATCTTCTATCTGTACTGAATTCTTCTAAGTGTCGACACATCACCTTTGTGTCGACACAACTTCTTGTGTTGAATCTGTCAAGTGTCGACACTACTTCTTGGTGTCGACACATAGTCTTCTATGTTGATACTTGCTGAGTGTCGACCCAGCTCCTTGTGTCGACACACCTTCTTCTTGTTGAGACTTCAGCTGAGTGTCGACACATTCCCTTAGTGTCGACACTTGTACTTAGAATAATTTTGTTGATCTTTCTGATCTTTGCTAAGTGTCGACACAGCTCCTTGTGTCGACATTTTCTTCAAGTGTAGAGTCTTTAGCTGAGTGTCGACACATTGTGCTGCGTGTCGACACATACTTCAAGTGCTGACTCTTCTGTTGAGTGTCGACACATTGTTCTGAGTGTCGACACTTTAACTTAGTCTCTGTAGACTTTTGCTGAGTGTCGACACAGCTCAAAGTGGGTGTCGACACAGCTCCTTGTGTCGACACTTTCTGTCTGCACTTTTCTTCACTGAGTGTCGACACAGCTCCAATTGTCGACACTTTCTGTCTGGTGTCGACTCTGCATCCCAGGTGTCGACACAATGACTCCAAGTGTCGACACTGCTTGTCTGGGTGTCGACACAAGCTTTCTTAAGTGTCGACACTTTCCCTCTGGGTGTCGACACATGGACTTAGAAACTTTTTGCTTCAGTCCAGTGATTACTTAACATACATCAAATACATTATGATGTATATCATTGAGTTGGGTGAGGCTTCTTCAAATCAGGTACATTTAGCCAATGTACCCAACAATCTCCCCCTATTTGGAGAAGTCATAACCCTTAGTCAATGATATACACCATTTATAATTAAAAATTACAAAGTGATGTAAAGCAGGATAAAGTACAGCAGGGTTAACATAACATGTATAAATCACACATGTATACACATACATCAACACAGAACAATTAAGAAATAGACATATTCACAGAACAAACATGAATTACATTGATCATATATTGTTCTAACATTTGTCTTATACATTTCCAATAGTTCACAAAAATGTTTTACATTCAAAAGATTACACAATAATCTTCAAGTAAATTCTTAATCTATTTCTGGTCAGGTTCCTTGATAACTATTCCCTTGCCAGCTTGGACGTGAGCTTTGACAGGGGCATCAACAGTTTCAACATCAGCAGGCTTCTTGCCCTTTAGATCTTTCTTTTTAATTTCTTCTGCCTTGATCTGCCTCTCAAAATAGTGATATGGCTTAGGAAAGTACTTGCTAGGCTCCACTGCAGTAGGAGGTAGCTTTCCCATCTTTGCCTTCCTTCTATACTGAACTATTGCTTCCTGCCCGATCTCATGTTTTCTCCATTCTGCTTCAGAAAACCATTTGTTCATGTCATGAGTATTGTCCTTGGCAGCTTTCCAGGCAGTTAAAATTATATTCCTAGAGGTAGGGCTCCACTGTTCAAAGTCTGGCCTTTGTTCTGCTTGTTCCCTAAACCTCTTCTTAGACAACCTTGTCTCTTCCTCCTTCTGTAATGCCTCTTGCATGGCTTCAGTAATAGGCTGAACCACTTTATCCAGAAAAACATTAGACTTTCCTTCAGTTGGGCTATACATCTGCTGAATGTCAGCTTGCACCATGTCAAAATCTGGTGGAGGATATATCACTTGAGCTACATCTGGTTGCTCACCTCCAAGATATGCAGGTTGAATTCCAGATTCTGCCACATTGTCATCATCACAAAGTGGAGGATAGCCCAGTGTAGCTCTGATGGAATTTGATATCCACTTTGTATGGTCAGAGCTAGCTTTGACTAAAACTCTCTCCCCCTTTATGACTTCTCTAGCCATATGATCTCTGACATCATCCTTTTGAAATCTTATTTGACTATCCAAGTATCTAATTCCCTCTTTGAAGAATGGTTTGAGCTTTTGAAGTTGTTCAGAGATGGCTTTCTAGGAGGCTTGGATTGTAGACTTAACAGCAGAAATTTCTTCTTGAAAGGCTTTGTCAAATTCAGCTTTGATAGTAGCAGAAGATGTAGAAGGTTCAGCAGCCTTGTTCTTCAATTCAGTGACTATAGCATTATGGGAGGCAGTCAAATTGTCATTCATTCTTAACTGATTTTTAAGAATATATCCTTGTTTCAATGCTATGTCATCCACTTGTTCTTTGATCTTCTCTTGGTGTGTTGCCAAATACACCACTGTATTTCCACCTTTGTGGAAGCATTCATTCATCTCCTTCTTGTTAAGGTTCATTTCAAACCTTATAGACTTTATATCTTGGGCCAGATCAAATTGTAATGACTTCTGCCCTTCATCCACATAAGCCTCTATAGCTTTTCTCTGTTCATCCAGTTTTATCTGCATTGTAATCATTAATGCACTATAATCAACAGTTGGAGCTTGTTGAACTATAGGCTGTGGGGCTATAGATTGCAGAGCTTTCTTATAACTCTGACTTCTCCTTTTAAAGACATATAGTTTCTTCTTCTTTGCCCTTGCACTTGCTCCCCCTCAGCAGCTGCATGATCTTTTTCAGCAGCATCCTTGTCCATGTCAAAATCTGCTTGATCTAGATTTAGAAATAAATCTTCCATGGTGTATTCAAGGGGTGAAGAAGCTGGAGACATTCTTTGCTCTTCAACTACTGGATCAGGAATCTCTTCTTGTACAGCAGATGTGTCTTCTATAACAACATCTGGAGCTTGACTAGGAAGCTGAGTTTGCTGAGGAACATCAGACAAATCAGCATCTTCTTTAAGATATTCTAAAGTATTTAGGTCAGTGAGTACCTCTTGTATGATGGTGGTGGCTTGCTCACTGTCCAGTGTAGAGGGTTCTTCTATAACTGGAGGCTCCCCCTGGATCTCAGCAATCTCTTGAGCAGCAGGAGATTTCACTGCAGGCTCTTCCTCATGCTCATCTGGAGTGAAGACAACATGTTCTTCACTCCCAGAACTGCTAGTGGACACTTGTTCCACAGGAGTTGTTTTCCTTTTCTTCTTTGGAGGAGTGTCTTTCTCAGTAATTGTCTTCTCTGGGGTTGGCATTTCCTTGTACAACACCCTGTCCCATCTTGAAAAGATCCTTAGATCCATTTTCCTCATGTGGTTTATCTTGCTTCCTGCAGCAGTACTCATTACCTCTGGTATCACACCAGCTAGGTATAGACTAATGATTCTGCCCAGATTGGACTTCTTCAAGCTCTCCTTAATCTTCTCATAAACCACTAAAGACCAGTCTGTTTTCAGAGTGAAGATTATCCTTGTCATGATTCCAAACATATAGGCAGACACTCTGTCATGCCCTCCAGGCTTACTGAGTAAGACCTTTCCAACAATCTCAGACATGAATTTTCCTTGATTATTCATGCATTTCCTGTTAAATACAGAACCAATCTTCATCTTTGGATCAAGTCCACACCAGGTTAGAGCTTCCCTGGTCTTGGATGCAGTAATTTCTTCTTCATCTTGAGTTTTTGGTAGCTGGAGCACCTTTCTCAGATTTTTAGGTGAAACCTTGACCTTAGTTCCATGAACTTTAGATTTGATTCTGTATCCAGATTCATCTACTGCAGCTCCATTAAGGAATTCAAGAACCTCTTTCTTCCATATCTTAGTAGGTTCGGAAACTAAGTACTCTAACCCAGAGTCGGCGACTAGGGTTACTACTGCCTGAATTTCTTGATCGGCATCGTCGAAGGCGCCGCGCACTAGCTCATATCCTTCGTTAACGTTCTCCTCAAGCTTAGGTGCCATTAGGGTTTGTAGAATTTGTCTTTAGAAAAGAGAGGGGTCGACACAGTAGGTTTGGTCTCGAAACTTTGAAAGCGTGTCGACAAACAAAGACAGAATCCTATTTATACCTTTCTGATTTTGAAGATGAACAGGCGGGACAGCTAACTTAAAATGTGTTGACACTGGCAATAAGTGTCGACACTGACTTATAATGTCTCGACACATATGTGTCGACACAAGTTTAGTCAACAGATTTTATGTGTCGACACTTGTTTATGTGTCGACACAACATAACTCGACACATTGTCGAGACTTTACTTAGAAAATTCTGAGTAAAACATAAGTGTCGACACCATATTGGATGTGTCGACACCGACTTGTCATGTGTCGACACTAACATTCTGAAGTGTCGACACCAACATCCTGGATGTGTCGACACCTTTTTCCTGAAGTGTCGACACCACTATTCTGTGTCGACATAGACTTGTCTATGTGTCGACACTTTTTTACTTAGCCAAATTTAATTCTGTAAACTTACTTTAAGTTTAACATTCCTAATTCAATTTTGAATCTATTGAACTTAGCTTCTTCTAGGGGCTTAGTAAACATATCAGCTATTTGATTATCAGTTTTAACATATTCAAGTAAAATATCTTCTCTTTCTACATGCTCCCTAAGAAAATGATATTTAATTTCAATATGTTTAGTTCTACTATGAGATACATGGTTATTAGCTATTGAAATAGAACTTGTAGAATCACAGAAAAGTGGAGTTCTACTTACCTGAAATCCATAGTCCTCTAGCTGATGTTGTATCCACAGAAGTTTAGCACAACAACTTCCTGCAGCTACATACTCTGACTCTGCTGTGGAGATAGCCACACTGGTTTGCTTTTTGCTACTCCATGAAATTAGTCTCCCACCTAGGAATTGACATGTTCCAGTAGTGCTCTTTCTATCTTCTTTGCATCCTGCAAAGTCTGCATCTGAATAACCTGTTAGATCAAAATCTCCATTCCTAGGGTACTAGAGGCCTAGATAGGGAGTGCCCTTTAGATATCTCAATATTCTTTTGACTGCTGTCAAATGAGACTCTTTGGGGCATGCTTGATACCTGGCACAAACACATGTAGCATACATGATGTCAGGTCTACTAGCAGTCAAGTATAATAGGGAGCCAACTATCCCTCTATACAAGGTTTCATCTACAGGTTTCCCTGCATCATCCTTGCTAAGAGACATACTTGACCCCATAGGAGTCTTCATGGTACTGGATGAATCCATACCATACTTCCTTATGAGTTCTAGGGTGAACTTTGACTGATAAATGGACAAACCACTCTCAGTCTGTTTAACTTGGAGACCCAAGAAAAACTTCAGCTCTCCCATACTACTCATCTCAAACTGACCTTGCATAAGTTTTGCAAACTTTTTGCAAAGGCTGCTTTCAGTAGACCCAAATATAATGTCATCTACATATATTTGGGCTAGTATAACTTTGCCTCTAGATTCCCTAAGGAATAGAGTCTTATCTATTTTCCCCCTTGAGAACTTGTTCTCAATGAGGAAACTAGATAGGGTTTCATACCAAGCCCTAGGGGCTTGCTTTAACCCATATAAAGCTTTCCTAAGTCTATAGACATGATGAGGTAGAGTTGGATCAACAAAACCTGAAGGCTGCTCCACATAGACTTCTTCTTTAAGATTACCATTTAGGAATGCTGACTTGACATCCATTTGGTAAACCTTGAATCCTTGATAGGTTGCATAGGCCAAGAACATTCTTATGGCTTCCAGTCTGGCTACTGGAGCAAAGGTTTGATCAAAATCAATACCTTCTTCTTGCCTATATCCTTTAGCAACCAGTCTAGCCTTATTCTTAATGATAACCCCTTGTTCATCCATCTTATTCCTGTAGATCCACTTAGTTCTTATTACATTGTGGTCTTTAGGTTTAGGAACAAGTTCCCAGACCTTGCACCTCTTGAACTGATTAAGCTCTTCTTGCATTGCTTCAGTCCATTGTGGATCTTGTATTGCTTCTTCAAACTTCTTAGGTTCAACTTGTGACAGAAAGCTGGAGTAGATTGCTGCATTCATGTTTCTACTCCTGGTTTGAACTCCTTGTCTTGGATCTCCAATAATCAGCTCTACTGGATGATCTCTAAGATGCCTGTGGGCTGGAGGCATCCTAACTTCTGGTTGAACCACTTCAGCATCTGCATCATGCTGTATACCTTGGATTTCTTCAGCAATTGGCACATGTAGTTCTCCCCCTGGACAACAACTACTGTCTTCTACTTGCTGTCTTGCAGCAGGCACTTCTTCTATAGTAAGCTTGTCCATTTTCTTTGTCAAACCTGTGGGGCTGCATACACTACTAGACAACTCATTATTAATAAGTTTAGTCTCATCAAAAACTACATGCACAGATTCTTATACAACTTGTGTAGTCAAGTTGTAGACTCTATAAGCCTTACTATTATTACTGTACCCAATAAAATTCCCTCTTGGGACTTGGCAGCAAACTTAGTTAAGTAAGACTTCCCATTGTTAAGTATGAAGCATTTGCAACCAAAGATCCTGAAGTAGGATAGGTTTGGTTTCCTGCCTTTCACAACTTCATAGGGGGTCTTGTTTAGCCCTTTAGTGATGGTGGCCCTATTTATAACATGGCATGTAGTGTTAACTGCTTTAGCCCAAAAATACTCTGACAGTGATGTATCACTTAATAGGGTCCTACCAGCCTCTATCAAGGTTCTATTCTTCCTCTCAGCAATGCCATTTTGCTGAGGTGTTCTAGGTGAAGAGAATTCTTGAAATATCCCAAAGTCTTCACATAGTTTTGTCATGGTATCAGACTGAAATTCAATACCATGGTCACTTCTAATTTTGACCACTGTACTATTTAGTTCATTCTGAATTTGCTTGACAAAGCTATAGAAGACACTAGGAGTTTCAGATTTCTGTCTTAAGAAGAACACCCAGGAAAACCTTGAGTAGTCATCTACAACTACAAAGGTATAGACCTTCCTACCTAAGCTGTGAACTGGCATTGGACCAAAGAGATCCATATGCAAGAGGTACAAACACCTCACAGCATCTTTGTTTTCTATGCTTCTAAAGGTGGATTTAGTCTGCTTGCCCTTTTGACAAGCTGAGCAAATATCATCTTTGACACACTTAACTTGAGGACCATTCCTCACTAACTCTTTGCTAAAGAGTTTGCTAATAGTCTTGTAGTTAAGATGGGCAAGCCTCTTGTGCCATTTGACACAATGAGAGACTGTCACATCAGCTACAAGACAAACTGGAGAACCATTGTTCTCAACCATAATGTCTAGGCAGTAGACATTCCTCTTCCTATAACCTGTCAAAATGATCTCTTGATCACTTGACCTCTTGATATGACAACCATTTTTGACAAATGAGATGTCATACCCTACATCACTTAATTGACTTATACTTATTAGGTTGTGTTTCAACCCTTTAACATAAGCCACTTGAGTAATGGTAACTAAGTTTGTAGAAATGTTACCAAATCCTTTGATGATTCCTTTTTCAGAACCACCAAATGTTACTTTTGGACCATCTTTTACTAGAATGTAGTCCTTTAGTAATCTTCTAGTTCCAGTCATATGTCTGGAACATCCACTGTCCAAGTACCATGTTGGGGTATGGCCACTTGGACTCACCTGCAAAACAGATTAATGAACCTTAGAACCTAAAAAATTCTTGGGTCCTTGGTACTTGTTAGTCTGCAATCTGACAAAGCTACCCACTGGCTTTCCAACAGGTAGTTTGGTACTCACTTTGGCACTAACATTGTGCCAACAGTCCACTGCAAAATGGCCAACTTTGCCACAGCACCAACATTCAAACTTATTGTACCTTTGCTTAGGTACAGCCTTGGCTGTCTTATCTACAGCAGGCTTGTTGAATGTTGGGGCTTTGCCCTTGGACTTAGACTTGGACTGCTCAGTCCCTGCAGGTCTAATAAAGCCCAGTCCATCCTTGTCTTTATGATGAACAAATTCATCAATTAAAGGTAACACTGACTTAGGTTTAGAAAACCTAGCAACAAGCTCTCTCTCTTTCTGAAGATTTATCTCCAGACCCTTGATTTGATCATTCTTAAAGGTGATAGTCCCCATCTGAATCACTGTTATGTGTTTCAGTCTGGCTATCTCATTCAGCTTTTGATCAAATTGCTTCTCAAAATCTGTTGCAGCAGCTTTAAGATCAGCAATTTCCTTTGCCTGACTTTTGGCTAGGGACTTGCTTTTCTTGTAAGCTTGCAACAACACTTTATATTCAACTATAAGCTGATGAATATCACCCTCAGACTCAGATACATTCTCATCACTTGATGAAGAAGAATCTGAATCTGAACTAGAACAAGAAACTGAACTTGAACTTGAACCTTGTACCTTACTGGGTCCTGGCTGCTCCAGGATTTTGGCACTCTTTGTCAAAGCCATTAGCCCTTGGCATTGACTGTCTTCTTGTTCATAAATAGACTCCATTAACTGCATGAATTCTTCCTCTTCTTCTTCAGCAAACAGCCTTATGTAGGCTTCAGCCTCAGACTCAGTTTCTGAAGAAGAGATGTCTGATAGAGTCTTCTCCTTCTTGGCAACAAAAGACTTCTCTTTCTTGCCTTTGAAGTGAGCCTTTTTCCTGTCATCAGATTCCTTTCTCTTCTCTGGACAATCTGCAATAACATGGCCCTGTCTATTGCAGCAATAGCATACTATCTTAGATCCAGTTGCCTTGCTTGACTTTGTCCTCTTCCTGTCTTTCTTTGAAGGCTTTTTCTCCTGATAAAAGACTTCCTTTCCCTTTGAAGTAGAAGGTCTTGACCTCCACTGTTTCTTCTTCAAGAATTTCTGAAAGTGTCTAGTGAAGGCAGCAAAGTCTTCATCACTTTCACTGCTCTCAGTCTTTGTGCTGACTGACTCATCTGATCCTGATTCAACTACCTCTGGAGGTGGAGTTGATGACTTATTCCTGCACTTTCTGGGAACTTCTGTCTTGAAAGCAACTGATCTTTCCTTGTGTTCATTTCTTGTTGACTTCTCCTCCTCTTTCCTCACTTTCAATTGCATTTCATAAGACAATAACTTACCAAACAGTGTAGGAGGAGGAATTTCCCCCAACTTAGCCATTTCTCTAATGACACAGATCTTTGTGTCCCAATCTTTGGTTAGGGACCTTAGGAACTTGTCATTTAGTTCATAGTTACTGAACTCTCTTCCATAAGACATGAGTTCATTAACTATTCTGTAGAACTTCTTGTAGCACTCAGTTATGCTATCACCTTTACCTTGTCTAAAACTCTCATACTCCTAATTTAGCAAGGATTTTCTATCTTGTCTTACTTCTTCAGATCCTTCCATATACACTATAAGAGTGTCCCACATCTCCTTGGCTGTCTTACAGTGTATAAGATTCTGAAATGTTGCATCATCTATGGCACTCACTATAATGTTTTGTGCCCTCTTGTCTATTGTGGCTAGGACAATCTCATCCTTAGTCATCTCAGAGAAATCCATTGGAGTTCTCTGATTTGCATCTAAAACTGAAATCTTCATGGGCACATAAGGCCCTTCCTTTACTGTGATGTAGATTCTAGGGTCTGAGGCCTCCATAAACAGCCTTACCCTTTCCTTCCAGATCCCAAAGATCTCTTTCCTGCATATGGGTAATTTCATGAAACCCAATTCCTTATGATTCTCAGAGGAACCCATGTTTCTTGATATTCTTGAATTTCTTGAATCTGTGATTTGCCTTACACTGAATCTGCCAAACAGGATCTCCTCAGACTGTTAGTCCTTTTTGAGGAACCTCCCTCTGATACCACTTGAAAGATATGGTACCTAAACACCTAGAGGGGGGGTGAATAGGTGACCTAATCCTTTTTAAACTTAAATGGCAGCAATCAGTTATATCACAGAATACTAACTATTTTATCACAGCAAACACACAGCATGCACAGCAACAATCACAGCACAGAACAGCATACACAGTGGTTTATAGTGGTTCCCCAAGATATGGGTACATCCACTTTCCCCCTTTGCCTATCTAGCAGTGTACTAGATTCGGCCAAACTCCTCCACTGTCTCAGAACCCAAATTGGTTCCTACACCTCAGGCCCAAAGCCTTACAACTCAGCTTTATCCCAAAGCCTACACTCAGCCAATCAAGGCCTACACTCAGCCAACCAAGGCCTACACTCAGCCAACCAAGGCCTACACTCAGCCAACAAGGCCTACACTCAGAGATCTCAATCTCCTACACTCAGGCTCTCAAGCCCTACCCTCAGCCTTTATAAATATAGACTTACAATTCACTCAGATCCAAAGGATCCTACAAGATAAAAATGTATTACAAATATTAACTCAACAACTCAGAAATAAAAGAGGGGAGTTGAGAGTTTCTTAATGAGTTCTTGGAAGAACTCAGCTGGATTCAATCTGACTTAGCTTTCTTCAAAGCTTCTTGAGTAGAACTGAATAAGACTGAATCCTCCTGCAGTAGTTCCTTGACCTCTGCCACTTAAGATCCAGAATGAATCTGAATCCTTCTTCTCAGCCTAGTTCCAGAGGCTGATTTCTTGGATGGAGCCCTCTCTCTCTAACTTCTTAGATCTGCACTTGGACTGCAAGATCTTCTTGTGTTGATACTCTATGTACCACTTTAATAACTTGTTCTTCAACAATGTGATCAACCTCAACAACTGAACAACGTTTCTGTAAACTGTATGAGCCTATTTATAGGCCTTCTTCATGGTAACCGGTTGGTCCGGTCCATAACTGACTTCTGATATCTCTGACAGGTGCTGTAGACTGCCTGGAACGGCAGCTGTCAAGTCATCCAGTCATTTCTTGAAAATCTCTAACTGTCTGAAAGTGTCGAGACTTTCTGTCTTTAAGTGTCGACACTTATAGACCAAGTGTCGACACATGCTGTGTAAGTGTCGACACAAGTCTACAAGGTGTCGACACAACTCCTTGTATGTCTCGACATAGATTCTTCTTCAGGTGTCGACACTGAAATTGAGTGTCGACACAAGTACTTGATCTTCTATCTGTACTGAATTCTTCTAAGTGTCGACACATCACCTTTGTGTCGACACAACTTCTTGTGTTGAATCTGTCAAGTGTCGACACTACTTCTTGGTGTCGACACATAGTCTTCTATGTTCATACTTGCTGAGTGTCGACACAGCTCCTTGTGTCGACACACCTTCTTCTTGTTGATACTTCAGCTGAGTGTCGACACATTCCCTTAGTGTCGACACTTGTACTTAGAATAATTTTGTTGATCTTTCTGATCTTTGCTAAGTGTCGACACAGCTCCTTGTGTCGACACTTTCTTCAAGTGTAGAGTCTTTAGCTGAGTGTCGACACATTGTGTTGGGTGTCGATACATACTTCAAGTGCTGACTCTTCTGTTGAGTGTCGACACATTATTCTGAGTGTCGACACTTTAACTTAGTCTCTGCAGACTTTTGCTGAGTGTCGACACAGCTCAAAGTGGGTGTCGACACAGCTCCTTGTGTCGACACTTTCTGTCTGCACTTTTCTTCACTGAGCGTCGACACAGCTCCAAGTGTCGACACTTTCTGTCTGGTGTCGACTCTGCATCCCAGGTTTCGACACAATGACTCCAAGTGTCGACACTGCTTGTCTGGGTGTCGACACAAGCTTTCTTAAGTGTCGACACTTTCCCTCTGGGTGTCGACACATGTACTTAGAAACTTTTTGCTTCAGTCCAGCGATTACTTAACCTGCACAAGTAAACTCAACATACATCAAATACATTATGATGTATATCATTGAGTTGGGTGAGGCTTCTTCAAATCAGGTACATTTAGCCAATGTACCCAACACCCTGCACGATCTCTTCTCCTGCATATTATCCACAGACCTCCTCGAGTGAGATCAAGATCCTCGCTGGAGTGATGCCGCAGTCCGAGATCTCTGTTCGAGCTCCTCTCCTGCAGACCGACTACTTGCCTCCCCGAGTCGACCTACACCACTCCAGTTGAGCGGGCCTACTGAGAGCTGTCGACTTCAGCAATGCTCAAGTCCTCGAGTGGTAGGTCCCCGTAAGTCCTAGTCCCTGCACGAGCTCTTCTCCTGTATATTGGGCACAGACCTCCTCCAGTGAGATCAAGATCCTCGCTGGAGTGATGCCGTAGTTCGAGATCTCTGTACGAGCTCCTCTCCTGCAGACTGACTACTTGCCTCCTCGAGTCGACCTACACCACTCCAGTTGAGCAGGCCTCCTGAGAGCTGTCGACTTTAGCAATGCTCAAGTCCTTCCTCGAGTGGTAGGTCCCTGTAAGTCCAAGTCCCTGCACGAGCTCCTGCATATTGGCCACAGACCTGCTCGAGTGAGATCGAGTTAGACCAAGCTTCCCGGAGGGATAATGTGAGCAGCATTGGGGCGAGTATGCATGTAGGCAGCAATGAATACGCGAGTATGGCATAGTAAAATGCGAGTATGACATGGCGAGTAGCTACGGTCGAGAACCGGGACACGAGTTAGGGAGGACGACTATGGGCGCGCGAGTATCGAATACGCGATTATCGACAATATCGGCGTGCGAGTAATTATCGCGAACACTCGTTCTCCCCGAGCCTACGAGCCTAGCGATTATTATCAATAAACAGGCGAGATCAGCAGATAAGCGAGTAAGAAATCAACAACATGGAAATTTAAACTTGTATATATATTTCCTTTGAAAATTTTACAAGTTACAAAAGATGCCACAAAAAAGAGGCTATGTCGTGCGAGTATGAAAGATATCAGCGAGCAACTAGGACTCATCGTCGCCAGTATCAGGCCTATATTCCTCATCTCCAATGTCGGCGTCCTCTTCATCGCTGCTTTGCTCGCTTTCCTCCTCTTCGCTACCGCTGCTGCTACTACTGCCGCCGCTGTTACCGCTGCTTTCAGAGCCTGACGACGTTGGAGGCCGGTGATCTGGCGAGATCGTCTCGGCGAGTAACTCAAGAATGAGTTCGTCGACTGTGAACTCCTTCTCCCCTTCATCGAGTTTCCCTCTAATCCTCAGCCTCACGAGGACCACGTTGCCTGCCGCGCGGGGTATCTCGCAGCGGACGGACGACCTCTCTTCCCACATGATGCGAGATCACTTAATGGCGTAATGAGGATCATCCTCCGGGCGCGGCTGAGGAGCAGAGGAACTCGCGCCGGCTTCCAAAATGGCCAGGCGAGATTCCATCTCGGCCGCGCGAATCTGGGCTGCCTCCAAATTAGCCCGAGCCTTGGCAAGTTCCGCCTCGTACTCGGAAAGTTTTTTAGCGGTCTCCATCTCAGCAGCCTGCGACAAACAACGAAGTTAGCCAAAGCACACATGGCGACATTGAAATCACGCGAAGGGGAGACATACCTCATAATCTCTCCAGCGAGTGGATTCCATGTCGAGATCGATCGCCTTCTTACTGACGATCATCAAGGCCTGAGTCATCTCCAGCATCCTCCTCGCCGCAAAGTGATTTAACTCGACAGCTCGGGCGAGCGAGCAGGCCGCTTGCTGGGCGAGTTCCTCCTCACTGAGATCTAGCATAGCCTCGGCGTCGCCTCGCCCATACATCGTGTGGAGGACGGCGAAGCCCTCCCCCTTGTCCTCCCCCTCCTCCGCCCAGGAGGGGAGGTTGGTGCTCAGCGTCACCAGATGCTCGTTCGGTGCCCAGGTCACCACTGGGTGACCATAGGCATCAACCGCTCCCAGCCCCAAGTTGAAATTAGGGTGGAAGTGGGGAAACCAAGCGTAGAGCGGTGAGTCCTGGTCGTCGAGATGCGGTGACGAACCCTTTTGCTTCTTGGTCGTGGGGCCCGGCGACCTGACTTTGCCTTTGCCCTTAGCGATTCTCTTCTTCTCGCCGATATCAGCTGGCGAGTTGGACTCAAACAGTGAGGTGGCGACTTCTTTTGCTGGAGGAAGCGGCCTCGTCGGGAGCTCATTCGGCTCTACAAAAGGCCGAGTAGTGTAAGCAAGCGATTATTGCGACGGGTATGCCACCGACATTCCTTGCTAAGATTTACCTTCGTTATAGTGGACCTCGAGCAGCGTGTTGACGTTTAGTCGCCAAAAAATGACATCAAACCGACGACCTTGGAACGCCTCGACGAGTTGCTCGCGCGCGCCTTCCAGTATCGGTGGAAGGAAGGCGATGTTAGCAGGCTGGTGCGGCCTTCCCTGGACGTCGCCAAAGTCGCCCTCGACGATGACTAGTTGCTCGCTCCACCTGTGAACTTTGTTCGCAGTCCCCACCAAGGTGCAGACATGGTTGCTGAAATAGACCACACCCTCGGTAGTCACGGCAAAGGCGAATATCTTGCGGAATACGGAGAGATTGAAGATGATCCTCTCCTCGCGCAAATAACAGAGGAACCCCATGATGATGGCAACGCCGTTGGGGTTGATCTACGTGGGAACTATGCCGAAGTATCACAGAATATCGCAATACTCCGGCCATAGTGGAAGTCGCAGGTCGGCGTCGAAGTGGCAGAGGGGAAGGACCAGCGCACCCTCGATAAAGGTGTTCAGTCGCTCGCTACGGTCCGGAAGTCTGGCCGAGTATCCCTCGGGGAGGAGTCTTTCCCTAAAGTTTTCTAGGTCGCGCACAGTGGTGGTCGACTTCTTAAAAGCCGCATCTGCAAAGTTGGTGGCATGGGCTTGGCGGCGAGCACTGGCATTGTCTCCCACCATCCTGCTACCTTTGAAGAAGAGAAGAAAGAATTGCGAGGAGTAGAGCAAAGTCGCAGCACGCGAGCAGGAACAGATACTCGCGAGCTAGGGAATCAAAAGCGCAACAACGTACTTATGTCCCACCTACCCCCTCTATTTACAGGCGTCGGGGGGGGGGGGGTATATCCTCCTTACGGCGAGTTTTAAACCAAGTCGTGCACTAACGAGGAAGCCAGCTCCATTGCGTAGGTCGAGCAGAACACATAACGCATTATCGCAACCTGCAGGATAAACTCGGCACAGACCAGACAGGATATCGCACAAAGCAGCACAGAAGAAACGAATATGATAAAAACGCGAGATTCAAATCGCTTATTACAAACGCGAGATTCGAATCGCTTATTACAATCAATAATAGTCCGTTAAAGCCGCACTTGGCGAGTTCTGAATAGAGAGAAGAAAATTCTAAGGCCTATGCCTCTCTGGGGATGTGGATGTCGCCCAGCCCAACCCATATTGCGCGCTCGCAGGAAATGCTCTGTTGCCACCGCTATCGCATCATCGCCGAGCCGCAGCTGCTCCTCCATCCTCGACAATCTGCCGACAGAACCCATACTCGCTCGAATGTCGGCGACCTCTTCAAGAACGAGCTGGAGGCGGTGATTGTTAATCGCCAACTGACGATCATTATCCCTTACCATGTGGAAGCGGGATTCATAGCTCTCCAGCGTACTCTTGAGCTCTTCCATCTTCGCCATCCACACTTCCAACGAGGATATTCGGCGATGAGGCTCGCAGATCGCCAGCTGGTCAAACTTGCTCTCCAGCTCTATGTAGGCGCGAGCGGCAGCACGACGATATTCCATGCCCTGTAACCCCATGACATCGATGAAGGCCTCCCCCGGAGTCGCCGGCCGATCTGACAGCAAATAAAAGTCGCCGGAATTAGACGAAGATACATAGTCGCCATGTGCAGATCAATAGTGATACATACTGCTGCGAGGAGACCCAGGTCGGGGAGGAGACCGAGATCTGCGAGGAGGGGATCCGCGAGTTGGCTCATCTCGCCGGCCTGATGATGTCCCACCAGCGAGCTCGGCCGCCTTTCCTCGCCCGTGCCCTCCTTGTCCAGGATCCGCGTCCCTTGGCGGGAAGTAGCTCGGCCGCGGCCTGACCGACTTAACACCTGCGGGATGTGATGAAGAAGGCGGAGGAAGCGACGAACTTGTCGGTGGTGGAGGATTCTTCAGCGAAGGGGGTGGAGGAAGTCGCGTCGTGGTGACTTGAGAAGGCGCAACTAGAGGCGGCACCGGCGGTAAGGATACGGTCACCGACTGGATGGTGGCGACGTTGGTAAGCGGCGGTGGCGGAGGTAACGAGGAGCTCGCCTCAGGCAGAGAAGACCTCGCCGGAAGCAGTGCAAAACTCACGCCGAGCAGGGTAGAACTTCTCGCAGGCAGCTCAGAACTCGCCGGGAGACCCTTGCTTACTAGCGGATCCTTCTCGGGAGAAGGGTCCTTCGGCAAAGGATCTTTGCTCGCCAGAGTTTTCCTCGTCGGAGGATTCTTAGGCAGCGTTTCCTTGCTCGCCGGAGGAACCGAGGCATCACCTGTCCTTTTGGCGCCGATATTAATCCGCACCATGTGCGCGGACTTTGCTTGTCTCCCGGCGGGAAGGGCGACATGCGGCGCGGAGCTCAATGGGGCGACATTCAAAGCCGCGCCCACACACCCAGAGGGAGAATCTGCGAGTATCATGGTCCAGTTAGCAAGCAATAGAAACAACCGTCAGAATAGGGAATCATCTCGGCAAAAGACAACCTGGTAGGTCGACGACTTCAACCTGCTGTGGCGCCGGAGTGGAGGCGAGTTCCGGGGCCATGGCAGTGGCGAGCTCAGGAATATCAAGCGAGTCGAGGAGACTCGCATTAGAGACAGCGACATTGGGAATGTCGTCGAGTCCCAAGTCGCTAAGCAACTGTTACGTACTGGTAGAGAGCACGGGGTTACTGGTGGGGGCTACAGGGCGAGAAAGGGGTGGCCGCGAGATATCATCGCAAGAGGAGGGTTTATTCTTGGGCTTCTTTATCTTTTTTCTCTTAAGGGGAGGTAGGTCGGGGATAACATCCTCTTCGCGTGGTCGCTTTGGTTTAGTGACTCCAATGGCGCTCGTCAGCGCAGCGAGACTATCACGAAAAATCTTCTTGGCGTTCGACATTATGCGCGAGTTATGGAGAATCAGCTAAAGAACTAGGCCCTCCCTATTTATAGAGATCGGCCGATAGTCAAAAGAGGCGAGCAACCCAGATACTCGGCAGCGCAGCTCACCGAATAAGTGTTGGATGTTTCTTTCTGAGCTCCGATGTCGCTCCGAAAGAGCGGGGATTGTGTACAACTCGTATTCGTCGAGAGTGGGTCCTACCACAGCCAAGTCAGCAGAAGTCAAGGTCAACAAATCAAGGCAGGAGTCAAAGTCAGCATTCAAGATCATGGAAGGCCTATGCGAGTATAAGCAAGCTCCCCTCGCATACTCGCCAGGTAGGCGACTAGGCGAGATACTCGCCCAGCCCGTGCGAGTTCCCCTGGAAGTCGCCTAGTCGCCGGGGGGTGGGGTATAAATATGACCCCCCCCCTCCCTTTGCATTTGCCTATAAATAGGACCCCAGGGATACGAGGTGAGACACTTGAAATCCTTGGCAGGATACTCGCGCGTTTCAAGATACTAGCTAAGTCTTCAGATTCCTTTTCCTTAGAGCAATTCGCGACTTTGCGACTCTGCCAGCTAGCTTCTCTCGTACCCAGTTCGGCCATTTTTGGTTGAGAAGGGGCTGCTCCTTTCGAGCATCTGGGTACGTGGTGGGTCCTTCCTGCCGCAACATCTAGGGTCCTGTTTGACCTGTTTCTTCGTGCAAGTCTTCTTTGCCGTCTGATCTAGCTTTTGAGCGAGTAACCTTAGGCAGCTTTGGTCCGAATTCTGAGGTTAGTATTTTCCTGGCTTCAACACTTATCAATATTACCTCTTAGTCACTTGACCTCCTAATTAGGCACTCATCCTTGTGGAAGACAATAACATTTCTAAGATCAGAGAGTTGGCTTATGCTTATAAGGTTGTGTTACAACCCTTAAACATAATCCACTTTTATAATAGTGACTATGTCATTGGGAATCTTACGATAGCCTCTAGTTACCCCTCTATCAGACACACCAAAGATAACCTTGGGTCCATTTTTCATTGGGGTGAACTGCTTCAAGTTGCTCCTTGTTCCAGTCATGTGCCTGGAACAACCACTGTCCAAGTACCATATTGGGGTATGGCCACTTGAACTAACCTACATTGAGAAGTTTACTTTACCTTAGGACCCCAATATCTATTGGGTCCTAGGTGCACATTAGATTGAAACTAAACACATACACCAACAAGTTTTCTGACTAGTGGACTCACTTTAGCTCTGACCACATTAGGATTGTGCCAGCAATCAATGGCATAATGGCCTATCTTGCCATAGCACCAACAATCATATATATTGTATCTTATTTTCTTTGTAGGCCTAGCAGTTGGTTTGACTGTAGTCTTGACAGAAGGAAGAGTTGCAGCATCCATTTTTTGTCTTCTTACAGCATGGATTTGACTGAAGGTTAGTCTGCTTGCTTGCTTGTGTGGGCTATTCTGAATCCTATCAGCAGTATTTTTCTTTTCAGACAGTGTGCTCTTGATAGCATCAGAAACAGCCATATCAAGTAAGCTAACAGACTGACTGAATACTGGCTGCAGCCATATGTTTGAGAGGAGGCTGTGGCACCAAATACAAATGGTCCATGATGGGCCATTTGAATCTCTTCATGGGAAGCCTTAAAGGCACTTGCCCTACTGTACCTTCCACAATGGCTGAGAACATCTTTTGTTCCACTTGTGGATGCACCATTCATATAGTGACCATATATACTTTCCTGGTCATACCTATTTTAAGGGAATATCACCCTCTTGAATGGGTTAGGTGGCCTAGATGTCATAGGCACAACTGGAACTTTCTCTTTGAGATTGGCAGGTCTTGTGTTACCCTTGAAGCCCAACCCCTTCTTACCCTCCTATGAGGAGAAGGAATCTATCAATGACAACACTGTATTGGGCTGAGAGAAACTGGCCACAATACCTTTCTCCCTCTGGAGCTTTTCTTCAAGATCTTTAATGAGACTATTTTGCTCTTGATAGTCTCCATCTGGATGTCTGATAGGCTTTTTAGTTGACTGAGTTCCCTCATTATCTGATTCAGCACAGCAGCTGTTCAACAAGTTTAGAAGCAGTGGGTTGAAGAGACAAAATCTCCTTAGCCTGCTTCTTAGTCAACTTCTTATATTTCCTAAAAACATCCAGAAGTTCAATATATCTGTCGATCAATTGATTGACATCACCTTTTGAGCCAGAAACATCTTCACCATTAGATGAAGAAGCTTCTGCATAGGAACTTGTCTCATGCCTAGATACAGAACTGGATAGAGAATGTACCTTACTTTGACCAGGCTGAATCTGGCTTCCCTCTTCATCTGTCATTGCCATCAGCCCATGGCAGCTATAGGCATCTTCTTCTTCAACATCCATCTCTAAGTCACTGTCCAACAATGTTAGAGGGGCCCTGACTCCTATCATTGCAACATGATAGTCTTCATATGTTGAAACAGTTTCCTGTTTAGCAGCAACAACAACTAGCACAATGTAGGCTTCCTCTTCTTCAAACTCTGATGATGATGAGTCTGTCCAGCTCTTCTCTTTCTAGCCACAAGGGACTTTTATTTCTTGCCCTTGTGCTTTTGTTGATATTTCTTCTCACCATCCTCTCTTTTCTTCACGAAGAAATCAGTAATGACATGCCCTGGCTTGTTGCAGCAGTAACAAATAATGTTAGATGAATAATGTTTATCGGGTTAAGGGCCATACCCGTCCTCCTTGGAGGTTTTCTTCCAGTGATGAGCTGAGGTGGAGGGCATGTTCTTCCAGTACTTTTTCTTCAACAGCCTATGGAGATGCCTAGAGAAAACAACAAAGTCCTCATCAGACATGCTGCTATCTGATGCCTCTGATTCAGAGCACTCAGAATCTGCTGGTCTTCTTGGAGGAGAAGGGGTCTTTCTCCTGCTTTTGCTTATGGCTGGAGCTTTGAAAGCCACTAAATTCTCTTTGGATTGAGACTTGAAGTTGGTCTCTTCCTCTTTCCTGACTGTTAGCTACATCTCATAAGAGAGCAGTTTTCCAAATAGGGTGTGAGGTGGAGTGTCACCTAGCTTAGTCATTTCTTTGATGACACATATGTTTGTGTCCCAGTCTCTGGTGAGAGACCTGAGGAGATTATCATTTAGCTCATAATGACTAAAGACCCTTTCATAGGTCCTTAGCTTATTTACTATCCTAAAGAATCTTTCATAGCAGGTGGCTATGTTCTCACCCTTGGACTGTCTGAAAGCCTCATACTCAAGGTTTAGCATAGACTTTCTATCAACCCTGACCTCCTTTGTTCCTTCCATGTAGATCACCCGAGTGTCCGACATCTCCTTTGCAATTTTGTAGTGAATCAGATTCTGAAGGGTAGAATTATCAATTGCACTAACAATGATATTTTGAGCCCTCTTATCCACGGTGGCAAGAATGAATTCATCCTTTGTCATCTTATCATAAGTCTTGTGTTTCTGGATGTTTGCATCTAGGATAAACACATTCATGGGGATGAAAGGTCCTTCTTTAACAGTTATAAAGATTCTAGGGTCAGCTGCTTCTATGAACAACCTGAACCTCTCCTTCTAGATGCCAAATCCCTCCTTCCTACAAATAGGAAACTTCATGGCACCCAGCTCCCTATAGTTCACTCCTGAACCCATATGAATAGTCTGTAGTTATCTTGGAAGATCACTCAGATTACTAGATCCTTTTTGAGCAACCTCCTTCTGATAACACTTGAAAGTCTTTATTTTCAAGGTAGATTTCAACCTAAGGGGGGTGAATAGGTTGTCTTACTGATATTATAAGCTTTTAATTTTATCTTTTTTAGTACTTAGTGTGTTGGCAGTAATTAGCTTTCAAGTACCTACATAAAGAAAACAACACAGAAAAACACACACAGATTTATAGTGGTTCCCCAACTTTTGGGTATATCCACTCTCCTCCCTCCTTGCTAACTTCCTGTTAGTCAAGGCACTTATCCAAACCTCAGCTCCAAAGAGCTTACACCTCAGATCCCTCAGGATCTCTTAGTATCCTCCAAGACTTATAGCTCAGCCACAAAGTCCTATAACTCAGTGATCAGCAGATCACCTACCTCAGGTCAAAGACCCTGCACTCAAGCTTGGAGGACAGCCCTATCTCAAATCCACTAGGGATCTACCTCAGACCTAAACACCCTACACTCAGAGAGTATTCCTCTCTACTTCTCAATAATCAATTGACCACCTACCTCAGATCCAAACTGGATCCTATAGCTCAGGAAAATTTGCCCTACCTCATGCTCAGATAGCCCTACAACTAAGATCCAAAAGGATCCTACTGGAGTGAAATAGATTTATATCTATCACAGAGAAATTTCTTTGTCATAGCCCCTTGAGCTGAGTTATCTCAGCTCAAACTTTCTTCATGGCTACAAGGATCTTGAGTTGGAAGTAACAAGAAGTAAACTGCTCTGCTTCCTCTTCCTTCCTAGGATAGAGTCAGTCACTTTGTTCTTTCTTCTTCTCAACTTTAGAAGTAGATCTTCAGTTTTGAGCTTACTGAACTAAGAAGAAACTTGATTTGTAGAATCTTCTTCTTTGTTTCTGGTTCTCCCTCAGAAGGTAGTCCTTCTGATCTTGCGGGTGCAGGCAAAGATGGTAACAACTAACTAAACTTTTTGGTTCTTGCAGGAAGACTTCAAGCTTTGTTTGGTAGTAATGGCGAAGAAGATGAAGTCCAGCCGCAACTTTTGAAATTATTAAAGCCCTTAAAAGTTGTTGTTGTCTTGGCCACTCTCTTCATTTTGTAGTTCATCGATCAAAGGCTCTAAGAAGTCAGTTGGGCCCACTTGCAGCATCCAGCTGCACCTTGCTTTAACAGAAGAAGACGTACAGTAGCTTCTCGGCAGAGTTTGTCGTGTTTTGTAGATTCTCCGTACTTGATTTGAAATTAGTTGACTTTGTCTGTCTATGCATTGACAGCGTTGAGTGAGCAAGCCTCACACAATGCCTTTTGTCTTGGCTTATTTTTCAGCCTTTTTTGCATGCTCGGCGTAGAGAGCGTTGAGTGAACCCGCCTCACTCAACACCTTATGCCTTAGCCATGCTTTCTATATTTTAGGCGTTGAGAGCATTAAGTGAGCACACCTCACTCAACGCTTTCTGCCTTAACCAATTTCCTACTTCTTCAGCATCTTAAGCATTGAGAGCATTGATTGAGCACGCCTCACTCAATGCTTTCTGCTTTAGCTAGATTTTCCAAATCATGACGTAGAGAGCATTGAGTGAGGGTGTCTCACTTAACGCTTTCTACCTTAGATAGATTTTTCTACTCCTTGGCATTGAGTGAGTAAGCTCTACTCAACACCAAACTACTTAATAAATTGTATTCTGTTAATCTTGCGTTGAGTTAGTGAGCTACACTCAACACATTTGGACTTAGCCAAATATCAGCACAGATTTTCTCTATCGGCAATACTCAACGAATATAGAGTATGGCGTTGAGTGAGTGATACTCACTCAATGCCTCTGGACTTAGCCACTTTTCTACTCATTTCTCCTTAGGCTTTTACTGTATTATCCTGACTCACAACCTTTTTCTGTGTGGCGTTGAGTGAGTTGACTACACTCAACGCTTGTGGACTTAGCCACTATCACCGCTTGCCACTACTTTGTCTTTGACGGTATAGGCTCCACTCAGCGCTATAAGTCATCTGGCTTTGAGTGATTGACCTTCACTCAGCGCTTGTGTACAGACATTTTTCTATCTATCTACACCTTAGGTAATTATTTACCTGACCTAGCCACTTAGGCTAATTGTTCAATCATTATTGCTAGGATATCCCTGCATGCATGAACTCAGGCACACATCAAATATAACTTTATGTATATCATTGACAGGATGGACTTTACTGAAATCTAGGACATTGTGGGTAATGGACCCAACATGTGTCGAAGACGCTATCGAGTGAGGCTACCATGTGGCGGTATCTCCCAACCGTGCAGCGGTAGCGCTTTGTACAGAGAAGAATTTTAAATCATATCCGTTCGCTGAGATCCGACAGTGGTCTATGATTTCTGTTGTCTTAAGTCCATTAGTTGAGAGATTTATCTCATTTTAAACATATGCATTCTCTCTCTAAAAGTTAGAGAGAAGGGAGATCAAGGAAGCAGAAGAAGAAGGGGAATCTTTCCATTGCCGGAGTTTCGGAGCCCCAAATCGCGAACTGAATCCTGTTCTACGAAGGGCGGCCCGACGTGATTCTTTCCATCTATTTGGTTTTTTATCTATGGATCCAAAGAGGACTTCAAGGGTAACGATATTCCTTCTTGGACATGTGAAGTACTTTGTTTTGGCATGTGAAGGTAGATGCCCTATGAACACATGAAAGTGATTCTCCCAACGGGTTGATCAGTTGTATCCCTGATATCTTTGCATTTAAAATCCAAAATCGAAATACGGAATAGGCATGTTGTGTGAAGCCCATCCAGACAGGTTGGTATGGGTTGGTGATGATTGTTTTGTATGCCAAAGAGAGTCTTAGGTTGGGGTCGGTACGACTAGTTAATGCTCAACGCATGCTGACCATCGCTGAGTATGAAGGTGTGACCTAGTTAGAGCCGGTACACCGATAATGTGCCTGGAGTGCACTGGGCGTGTGGCCGGTTATGACAATGGTTGTGGTGAATGGTGTTTAAATTGCACGTTCTATCGCCATTATATATATATGTTGAATGCTTGTAGGGAAGTAGTACTGTCACCCCGAGTGAGGGGTGGGGTTGTTAAAATTTGGTCAGCTAATGCTGACTATTGCCTTGTTTTGCCACATCTTGGTGGATTATTCCTTGCTGGTGCTGGAGAGCTGAGCGAAAAATATCGGGCTAAAGCCCATGGTTGGTATGCCGACCCTCGAAGGCCAAGGCGTAGCTGCTTTTACTGTTTCATGTATGGTCGGCCTGCGTGCTGATGCCTGTTAAACACTTTTATTTGAGAAAACAGTTATAAGTGCTTAAGGACATAATGATTTATGTATTTGAGTTTTCATTCTTTCTTTGGTTTAGTGGGCATTCATGTGGTTAAGTTATAAGCAATTTAATTAACTTCCACTAGAACGCAATATGAGTCATGATGCATATATGGTTTTTGGAATCAATGCGTAACTCCACCGTCTCTCCGTGGAATATGACATGGGGCCCCGGCCAGACCTTCTGTTATATTCTATGCGATGGATGGAGGTGTTACAACAACTAACTCTTTAATCAACAAAATCTCAAAACCGTCTGCATTCCCCGGCAACGGCACAAAAACTTGATGCGCTAACGACAAGTGCATTGGTTGCTCAAGTAATGTAAATACGATAGTTTCCCCAAGTATCAATCTTAGAGGAATGCATGATGGAGATGTTGTCCCGCAACTGGTTCATGATGAGGTTGTTGCGGTCGTTGATCCAGGACATATAGCGTTCGTTGATTGGGACGATCGTTGCTGCAAGCTTGAAGATGAGATTCTACCGCGACATCCATCACGAACGCCGTGCCAACTCCCGCTACATATTTTATAATCATATAAAATGTATTATTATAAATTAAATATTTATAATTATATATTTAAAGCATTTTTATTTTAAGCATTTTATTTTTATGCACTTATTTTTATGCATTGTACTATTGTATTTTTATTTCATGTTGTGATGGATGCTTATAACCATCTAATGTTTTATTTGTTATTGAATGAAGGAGATTGAATGGTGTAGACTATATATAAGGCCTTGGTTTTGAAGAATTTAGTAAGTTGTTGAATGAAATTTGAAAAACTAACTCTATCTTGAGAATTCCCTCCTTTTGTCCTCTTAGCAGCCGACCTCGCTCTTCCCATTCTCAAAACTTTTGGCCACCACCATCTCCTTCTCCTCTTCTCCCCTCAAGACCACCACCCCCAAACCCTCCCTCTCCAAAAACTAAACCGGCCACCCTCTCTCCCTCCAAAATCGACAACCCCCCTCCTCCCTCTTGAAGTCGGCCAACCATAACACCTTCACCCGAGGTTCGGCCACCTTCAATCTATCGGCCACCCTCCTCCACCACCCAACTCGAGCAGCCCTCCTCCTTCTACACCAAAAACGGTCAGCCCTCTCCATCACAAAAGCCGACCAACACTTCTTCCACCTTGGAAGATTTTGGCCACCACCTTTTCTCTCTCCTCCTTAAAATATTTGGCAATCAAGGTTCTCCCTCTCCTATGGTTTTTGCAAAGGAAAGCGGCTTTCTTCTTCATCGTCCAGTGCAGTTTTGTTGATTTCCGTGGAAGTAGATCCAACTACAGTAGTTGCCTGCTTCCTCCACTCATCTTTGTGGACGGATTTCTTGGGATTGGGTAACGAATTCTAAACCTCCTCTTGTGTGATTCGTTTGCATTATTGTGAGATTTGGTGGATTAGAATGCTAATGTTTTGTCCAGATATATATTGAAAATAATGCCTTAATAAAATCTGAATTTCAAGCATTACATATCTGAATATTTTTGTATAAATCGGATCAGGTAGATCTTGTGAACTCTAGTAGAGATCAGGTTCTTTAACCTTTGAATTTTCCTTGAGTTCAAGTGATTTGGCCTTCCTCTTATAAATTAATTTGGGATTGATTTTGGACTTTGTTGAAATCATTATTTTAGTCCGGATTTTCTATTATTGGGTTTGTGAATGTTTGCGGATAATATTAACTTGATTCGCTAATTGTCTGGATCGTGTAGGTACTATTCGCTTGAGCGAACATTGACACACAACCCTTGTTAAATCTATTAAAAGGGGTAGCGACCATTTGCGTTGTGCGTTGTTAATGTTTGTGTCATTAATTGGTTGAAATCATCGGTACTGTTTTAGAGAGATACCACATGCGACGTATCCAGTTTAATTGTTCGAACCAAGGAGCGTGTAGTATTTATCCCGTCGTAACCCTGGGCCTGCATTAATTTAGTATCAGAGGGAGGTTTGTGTCAATTTCCTAATTGTCACCCTCCCTCTTTTCTTAGAACGCCGACACTCACTTGCACGATTCATTGTCCAAAACAATAAAACAATTTTTAAATTTTTGGTCTGCAAATAGCAGCCTAAAACTTTTATTTTTCTGCAAAAAAATCAAATTTATTTTAATAATCTCCTTATTATTTTTATCAAGAAAATAAAAAAAAATATTTTAACTACCCGAGTTATTAAGCGGGAACAAATCTTTCTTTCATAAATTTTATTGGGTCGGAATCATTATTCATTGTCTGCACACAAGATCCGGGTAGGGTTTTCCGTCCCGTCCCGCTGAATATGGCCCATGATGTTTATGTTTCCCGATTAGACTATTTGTATGCTAAATTTATGGCCAATCACACCTCGTCCTTACCTACATACTAGAGGAATACCAACCATCCCCACTGAAAGACAGGGGTTAGATCTGATTACTCCAGAGGGGGGGGGGGTGAATAGAGTATGTTAAAACTTTTTGACTGTTTAAGATTTTTATCATAGTGAAGAGCATGCGATACACATAATAACAGAAAGGAAAAACAATCTAAATTAATCTACTCTAACACAGCAAGCTAGTATATCATAGCCACGACATGAACAACAAGAAAAAGGGCAACAAGACAACACAAGAAATTTTATAGTGGTTCCCCAACTTGGGTACATCCACTCTTCTACCACCCTAGTAGAAATTCACTAGCATGTTTTTCATCAGGTGACTGCCATCTTTGAGCTTTTGATCAGGTGCCTAAAAACCAAAACAAACTTTTGAAGGGAGTTAATAAATCCTTTTACAAGTGGGGGACATAGATTTGATGGTGTCTTCTCTTTCTCAATTAAACAGAGAAGACAAGTGGATTGTTGTTGTCAAGATTCCTTCAGAATGACTACGAGCCTTGTACATGGTGTAGGTCTTCTGCCTTGACTTGAAGTAATACATGAACTTCTGACTGATAGTGATTGTTGTCCTTGAAAGCTCCAGGAGTTGAAGTTGAACAAGACTCTTGATTTTGTGTTTGTTGTTCTTCTTTTTCAGAAAGATCAAGGTGAAAACAAAGCGTTTTCTGCACAGATAATTTGTGAATGTTGTGTCTGTATTCTCTGGTTATCACTAATACTTCTTATGTCTTAAAAGAGAAAAATCTCTTTTTATATTCTCTGTCAAAAATACTCCTTTGAATTTTGAATTGTCTACATTAATTACTGACTGCATGGAGAATGAAAATCAGCTAGAGAATATTTGCTTTAATAAGTTTCACCAACTGTCCCATTTAATTAAGCAAGTAATTATCCTGATGAAGATCATAATTAAAGCTGCCAATAACGGCTATATTCAAAGAATATGTGCATTAATTACTCAGGAAAATATTGCTAAATAATATGGAGTAAAGGACAGAAAATGAGGCAAACTCGAAGTCTGGAACTGCAACAGAAATCGTCGACCAAAGAAACCAGTCGACCTGAGATCCAAGTTCGTCGAGCTGAGAAATTCTGTTTGTCGACCTGAGAAAACTTATTTGTCGACCTGAGATCCAAGTTCGTCGACCTGAGCACAGTGAACTGCATTCTGTGAATAACTTGCCAATTCTGCACTCCACGTTCGTCGAGCTGATAATCTATCTTCGTCGAGCTGAGTCAAACAAAAGTAATATGGAAAGAATGTGTTGAATTTGAAATCCAGACTTCGTCGACCTGAGCTCGAATATCGTCGAGCTCAACTTAGAGAATTAACTCTAAGTTCGTCGATTAGCGATCGACGATTGTTGAGATGAGTTCGACGAACGTCGAACTTATATACTGAACTTGATTTCTTCTAAGTCTTGATTCAATCTGAGGTCTTCTGCTTACTGGTCCATGTAAGGTTGAACCTAAAACTTAACATAAACTCTAAGACTCAAAACACAAGACCCTAGCTATACATTGTGGGTCAGACATCCTAGTTAGTGAATCTAGCCCAAATCCAACTAGGGATCCAACAATCTCCCCCTATTTGTGTGAGGTCACTAATACAATTGAAAGAAAAAAATTCACAAAGCATAATAAATATATCTGACAGAAAATTGAAACATTCAGCAGATATGTACATAGATAGTAGCTTTATGATAGAAAATAAATAAAGTTCAGACAATAACAACTAAACAAAATGTTCATTTCTTCTTCTGCTTTTCCATGTCAGCTTTGTCTTTCTCAGAGGACTGTGTGAATTTGATTTCTCTATTAGGATTGGTTGCATCTCTTTTGCACATGGTCATGTCAGCAACACCAATTATGTTGAGAGAAGTGGCTCTGGGTACAACAACCTCTGGATTCAAATTCATATAGGCATCTACATTGAAAAATTTATTAGCCTTTTCATACATTTTGAGTTCTTCTTTTCTATATGATGACATTGTTGAGTATTGAGAAGGATCTCTGCCTTCATCCTTATCTTTATTAATCATTGATAGTCCAACTAGATCTTAGAATCTGACCATTCTTGAAGTTATTTCTGTTTCAGGATCTACAAATGGAATAGGTGGTGATGCATGCCTATTTGGACTTTCTACCTTTTCAGTTTTAGAAGCTTGTTGTTGAATGCCTTGCTGTTGTTGTTGTTGTTGCTGTCTGTTGTTGTTGGTATACCTTTGCTGGCTGCTTCCATGTGATCTTGAGGATCTATCAGGTTATCTTTGATATGTTCTAGCATATGGAGTAGACCTCTGAGAGATGTTACCTGAAGCACCAGTAGCAGTAGGAGGAGGACCTCTCCAGTTCCTTTGAGAAGGAGGAGGAGGAGAGTATCTCCTGCTTTTCTTTCTGGCTTTCTGCTCATTCTTAGAAAGCCAAATCCATGCTGGCATCCCTTGATATGGAGTGATATTTTGTAGAATATAATAGGGAGTATCATGGGTGGGATTTGGTTTAGGAGCAGCTTTTGGAACAACCTTTCTTTTCTTAACAGTCTTCTTCTTGGATTTAGTATTATCTAAATCATCATCATCATCATCATCAGAAGATCCTTGAGGATTGTCATATAGATCATCAAGTGCTTTCAGAATATCTTGGGAAATTTGTTTTTCAGCCTGGGGCTGCACTGGAGGTTCTGGAAGAGCGGGAATATCTATCACTATAGTGCTTTCAGCAATTAAATTATTTTCTTCTTTAATATCAGCCATAATAATTTCATCTAAGTCTACTATAGGACTATCATCCATCTTGTATGTAGGAGGGGAGATAGACTTTTGTTTTGGGGAGGATACTGACTCAAGAACATTCTCAGTAGTATGTTCTTTTATGATCACTGGAGCGGCAAAACTTGCTTTGAGTTGCTTAGAAACTGTGGGGCTTATTGGTGAAGTGTATGGTACAATAGCCATAGAAGGCTGATGAGAGGAACTAGGGAGAGAATCTCTATAAAAAAAACTGTAAGAATCTAGCAAAGAATTCAAATTAACTGTGGGATTTATAATATAATCACCAACCAACAGTATTTATTTCTACTGTAGCTGTGTCATCCATCTCTGCATCAATATAAAGTAAATCAATTATATTTATAAGAGGAGTTGTTTCTACTGAGTCATCAGTCATTTCAGAATCTACTGCCGCTGCTTCTGCTGCTGTACAGGTGGGAACTAGAGCTTCTTCATAGAGCATCCACCCTGACAAGTTTCAGGGGGTCCTGAAGCCAGTCCTCCAGAAGAAGGGACAGAGGACAGAGTAGCAATTTTGGATGATAGAGAAGTGGTAGAAGCAGAGAGAGGAGCTATAGCAATGGCTATGAGTTTTTCAAGAGAGGGAGAGATAAATGCAAGAAGATATTTAGCTATATCAAAAAAATTTAAATATAGAGATTCTGGAGCAGTGGAGGAGTAAGGAGTGTGATGTCCACAATTTGAACACACAGATAATAGACTGGAAAGATCTATATATGTGGAGTCTGGAGCAGTAGATGGTATGTCAGTGTTGAGAACTAAAGGGATATCAGTTGAAGGAGTTGCAGTGGTAGAAGGTTGGACTGTGGTTGTGGGGGAAGAGATGGGTTCTTGAATTGGAGAATGATGTGGAGATGGTTGAGGAGATAGAAGATTGAAAGATGGTTCCTGAATTGAGGTAGATGGTATTTCAGAGATATTAATTTCAGATATATTAAGTGGAGGAGACGGAGAATGTGGAAGTGGAGATAGAGGTGGTGTGGTATATTCTGGAGATGGAACTCGCGAGGGTTGATGTTGTTGTTGAGTTGGTGGAGTATAAGCTGGAGAAGAGGATAGTTGTTGTTGTGGTTGTTGAGGAGGAGGTGAAGGAATTCTGGTGGAGGGAAGGACATCTTTTGGAGGTGGAGGAGTGGCTGTCATTGCCCTGGTGCTCTCAGAAGTTCTGGAGGAGGAAGAAGCCTTGGATGGCTTTGTGATTTTCCTCTCCCATCTGTCAAAAAGTACAGATGTAAGCCTTTTTGAGGCATTTATGAACACTGTCGTTGAGACCAGTAGTTCAGGAGCCTTCTCATGAATAAAGATTCCCAGAATCCTTCCAAAACACACTTCCTTCTTATTATTTTTCTTCTTAATTAAATCAAACAATATCTGTCCCCAGTTTATCTGTTTCTTGTTAACTAGAGCACACATCAAAAAGAAAATGGTGTCTGGTGATGTAGTCGTGAGCAGTATGTTTTCCTAGTAGAACTTTGCCAACAACATCAGCTAAGAACTTATACTCAGAGGATAAGTTTTTCTTCAACAATTCGTTTGGGTTTTCTCTAGTATGACCCATTGTTATCAGCATACTATCATACTCATCACAATCCATTTCTATATCTTCAACAATTCGTTTTGGTTTTCTCTAGTATGACCCAGTTCTTTGTTTCTCGAGTAGTTTATTTTTTATACTCGAGTAGTTCAGTTTTTCTGTTCCAGAAATTATCTAAGTCTATGACTCGAGTAGTTCTTATATACTCGAGTAGTTCATTCTTATATACTCGAGTAGTATTTCTTTTACTCGAGTAATATACTCCACCTCTCGTGTATGTACTCAAGTACTCGAGTAAGTCATTTTTGTTACTCGAGTAGATGAGTCTTTCTCATTCTTATTTACTCGAGTAGTTAACTCCATGTACTCGAGTAATCATCTCTCTTTCTCTCGAGTAGTTTTTCTCATGTACTCGAGTAGTCATCTTCTACCTACTCGAGTAGTGCTGCATATACTCGAGTAGTCTATTACATCTCGAGTAATTTACTTTGACTTTTTCGAGATTCTTTAAGTCCAAACCTAACGTTCATATTCATAAACTCTGATGTGATTGGTCCACGTGTCTCTCATAATGACGCAATTATGGCTAATCTTCTCCTCTCCTATAAAAGGTCTTATCTAAACCGACAAACCCTAAGTATCAGAAAGTTTTTGCAGCCGAATATTTTCAAGTTTTTTGTCTCCTCTCTCTCTCTATCCAAGAAACGGAAACTCGTCGCCGCCGCCATCGCAGATTCCCGACTGGCTAGGGTTTTTATTTTCAGAGGATTCAGATCAAGAAGATTTTACAGAACGAGATTTTCGCTCAACTCTTCATCCTTTCTTCGATCGCGTAAAGTCAAGAAGATCCAGATCTGATTTTGCCGGGATTTTCTTCACTTCTCTGATAAAGCCTCAATGCCTAGAAGAAGAAGATCCTAGCCGACAGTTTGCAGATCTGAAAAGAATTATTATTTGTATCTCTATACACATTTTATTTCATTATTGTAGGAGAAGTTTTCTCCTAGTGTAGGAGTTTTTCAACTCCGAGATTGTAGGAAGTTTTGCCTTCCGAGTGTAGATCTGTTGTGTGGATCGAGCTTGTAGGAATGTTGTTCCGAGGGTAGGATTGTTTTCCATCCGAGATAGTGGAGTAGCCGAGTCTAGTGTATTGCTAGATCGGTGAGGGAAAGTGGATGTACCCAAGGTTGGGGAACAACAATAAATCTTGCCTCGTATGTGTTTGATTGGTAGATAGATTTGTGCATTGGTTTGAAATTTTTTATTCCGCAAAAAGATGCACAACTCACCTATTCACCCCCCTCTAGGTGATTTAGGTTGGCAACTATTAACTTTCAATTATGCATAGTCAAAGTAGATCCTCCATCATCCGGTTTGTCATTTCTGTCTGTCCATCTGTCTGTAGGTGGAAGGTGGTACTAATGGCCAACCTGGTCCCCAAGTATGCTTGCACCCTCCTCCACTTCTTTGATTTGAAACGTCTGTCACGATCTGACATGATAGACTTTGGCACTCCGTAGAACCGAACTACCTGCTCTAGGAACATTCTGGCCAGAATGTCAACACCGTCACCATGTTGATTTGGAATAAATCGCACTACCTTGGTAAGTCGGTCTATGACCGCCCAAATAGAGTCGTTTCCGGCCCGGGATCGGGGTAGTCCGGGACGAAGTCCATGAATATGTCTTCGAATTTCCATTCTGGTATTGGCAGGGGCTGCAACAGGCCTCCTGTGCTGCGGCATTCAGCTTTAGCCTTCTGACATGTCTGACACTAGGCCACAAAGTTAGTGACATCTCTTTTCATCCTAGGCCAATAAATGGTCCTGCGCAGGTCCACATACATCTTGACCACACCAAGATGAATAGAGTATCTTAACTGGTGGGCTTTTTGTAGAATTTCTTCTTGAATTCCTCCAGTAGAGGGAACAAATATGCGATGCTTGAATTTTAGAATTTTGTCGTGCAAATTATAATCCTCATGTGCTCCATCTTGTAGAGATTGAATGAACGGAACCACCTCTGGGTCAATCTTCTGAGCTTCTCGTATCCGATTTTGGATGCTGCATTGAATCTCCATCCAATACAGCTGAGCATTGTACTCCTCTAGATCTCTTCAGGAAACCAGGGTAATTCCAATTCTATTAAAGACTGGAATAACACCTTAGGGATTTGCTCCATCCAACTCCCAGTTATCGACGGCTGGCGGCTCAAAGCGTCATCGACTTTATTAGCTTTTCTGGGGTGATATTAGAGAGCGAAATCATAGTCGCACAGGAATTATAACCATCGGTGCTGCCAAAGATTCAGCACTTTCTGAGTGAAGATGTATTTGAGGCTCTTGTGGTCGGAGAAGATCTCACATCTTACTCTATACAAGTAATGCCTCCAGATTTTAAGGGCGAAGATGACAGTGCCCAACTCTAGATCATGAGCTACGTAATTTACTTTGTGCAGCTTTAATTGGCGAGATGCGTAGGCAACCACCTTGCCATGCTGCATCAGGATAGCTCCCAACCCCTTTAAGGAGGCATTAGCGTAGATCTGGAACCCCTCAGTCCCTGCGGGAATTGTAAGGATTAGCGCAGAAGTCAACTGCTTCTTCAATTCCATGAACGCATTCTCTCATTTTGGTGTCCATAAAAACGTAACATCCTTTCTGGTGAGGGCATTTAGGGGTAAGTCAATCTTGGAGAAGGCTTCTATGAACTTCCTATAATATCTGGCAAGACCAAGGAAACTTCGGATATCGGCCGCTATTCTGAGCGGTGGCTGATTTTGCACTGTCTGGATCTTGGCTTGATCCACTGCTACCCCTTTCTTGTTTATAGTGTGGCCCAAGAATCCGACTTCTTCCAACCAAAACTCGCACTTACTGAATTTGGCAAAGAGAGAGTGTTCTTGGAGTTTTAGTAAAACCATCTACAGGTGCCTAGTATGATCTGCCTTGGTCTTTGAGTAAATCAAAATATCATCAATGAAGATGATCACGAAGTGATCTAGGAAGGGCTCAAAGACTCTATTCATCAGGGACATGAAGGTGGAGGGTGCATTGGTGAGCCCAAAAGACATCACCAGAAACTCATAGAGGCCATATCGGGAGTTGAAGGAAATTTTTGGAATATCTTCCTCCCGGATTCAAAGCTGATAGTAGTCTAATCTCAAGTCCATCTTGGAAAACACGGACGCACCTTATAACTGATCGAACAGTTCGTTAATCCTAGGGAGGGGATATGTGTTTCATATAGTAAGCTCATTTAGCTCCCTATAGTTTATGGACAGACGTAATGTTCTATCCTTTTTCTTTACGAATAGCACCGGGGCCCCCCAGGATGAGGAACTGGGATGGACGAATCCAGCAACTATTAGCTCATGCAATTGAATCTTTAATTCAGCCAGTTCTCTTGGGGTCATCCGATAGGGTGCTCGTGAACTGGCCATGCTCCGGTCACGAGCTCGATCTGGAAGTCGACCTATCGCTGGGGTGGTAATCCTGGGAGGTACTCAGGAAAAATGTCCAGGAAATTGAGCACCACCGGCACTTTGGCGAGTGCTAGAGTTTTGTCCTTCATCTCGAAGTAGATAAGGTACACCTCATTCCTCTACCAGACTGACCTTACCATCTGTGCAGAAGTTAAAATAATATGCTAGACCAAGGGCACACATGTTAACGTAACATCCTGGTCGTTTTTGTTCTGCAGGTGGACCTCTCGTACTGAACAATTTATTTGTGTCGTGTGCTTGGCTAGCCAGTCCATTCCCAGTATAATATTGAATCCAGTTATTTTTAAGATAGTTGCGTAGACCTCAAATTCTACTTCTCCTAGTATAGCCTGGAACCAGCACTTTTCTATAGATGTCATATCTGATCCATCCGACAAACGGATTCGTATAGCTAGTCCGGTTGTGCGGATAACGTTCTCTTCTATTGCGATAAATTTGTAGGACAAAGGATTTTGTCGCTCCTGTATCGAAGAGAGTCTTAGCATAGTGTCCTCCTAATAACATAATTCTGAATGATATAGAAGTATATATATCATAAACATAATATACATGATGTAGGCATACATGCATAACCTGTATATAACATAAGTAGTAACATCTGATATATCATATTGCCTAATATATATACCTATCACAATATCAGGAGCTGGTTCGTGTTGCAAGTCTAGTACGTAGATCTACAAGGGCACTGCTTGGCCCTGCTGGCCTCTCCTGCCAGCTCTACCTCTGCGACCCCTCTGGCCTTGTCCCCGTGCTGGTTGCCCACCCTGTATTGTTCCTAGTCCTAGTCTTCCTATTGCATGTGGGCAAAAATCCCTCATATGCCCTGGCTATTGACACAGGAAGTAGTTCCCTGTGAATGGAACATCACGTCGGGCCACTGGCGCGGGCTATGGTGTCAGAGCTGGTCTGATGCCCTACTACGGGGCTGGGGTGCTGGTGGTGCTGGTGGGCGCCGCCAGAGCTCAGGTCGCTGGAAAAAGGGTAAGCCGAGCTCCACCCCCGCCACCTTGCATGGCCAACCATGCCGGTCCCTCTCAAGCCCCTCTCCACCACAGGTAGAAACATTTCCCCTCCCCATTCCCAATGTGGGATTAATCCCTCCTTAGGGAGGGATTAATCTCCACCCTCCAGCTGTCTAAGGACAGCTGGAGGCTCAAAATATTTCCTCATGTGGGAAATGAGGTTAAGCCCCTTTATAAGCTTGGGCTTTTACAGAGTGGGGGAGTGAAAAAGAGAGGTGGGGGAGATTGAGTTGGTGGGCCTCCTCTTGCCTTCAAGGGCTGGCTTGCTGGTTGGGGGCCCATAGTGGATAAGGGGGTAAGGTAAAATCTTAATTAATTAATGAGGAGGGGGAAAAGGCATACTTCTTTTGGAAAAATCCAAAAAATTAGACTTTTTAGGGGGTTTTAACCAAAGTCAATCCTAGGGTGGGTCCCCCCTGCTGGTTATGGTCAAAGTGATGTTGAAATTTGTGAAGTGAAAGTGGGTGAATGGAAGACTTGGTAAACATATCTGTGTGGACTATGTGGATAGGGTTGGCGGACTGCCAAGTCGGCAGGGATGTTGCAGACGGTCTATTTTGTAGCGGCCTGGGTGGTCTGTCCGTGCGGACTACGCAGACAGCATTGGCGGTCTGCCAGGCCGGCATATCCTCAATAGGCAGCTCGATCCCAAGAAGTAACCGGGCGGATAGCGACTATATCCGCGGAGTCCAGCAAGAAGCGGACTGAAGAACTGGAGCTCGACAGACTGGCTTGGTGTGTGCCTTGGTCTTGCTCTGGTGAAGCGGCAAGTGGAAGCCGCAGAGACCGCCAGTTAGTGCGGACTGATACTGGAGCTCATCGGGACAGGCGGACTGGATCCAGTATCCTCCAGTTAGTGTGGACTGGCCCTTGTGGCCAGTGGTGTGGACTTTGTTGGTTCAGAACCAAGTCCATGTTTGGCTCAGTCCAAGGAGATCGCGCAGTGGAGTGCGGACTGTGTCTCAGGCCGTCAAGCTCGGCAGAAGTGCTAGGTGCCTTGGTTGTGAGTTTGGAGGAAGTGGACTGGAGATTGTGTCCACAACTGCGTGCGGACTTGAGCTGGTGTCCGCAGAGTCCGATAGGTGTTTTGGTAACAAGGTTATGGACTCGGTATGCGGACTGGAGTTGTCTGCAGGGATATGCAGACTAGTGTTGTCCGCAGTATGGGTGGACTGGAACAGTGTGTCCGCTGAGTCCGGCTGATGCCTTGGCGAAACCATGGGCTCGGGATGAGCGGACTAAAGCTATGTGTCTGCGGATTGGCGGACATTATTGTTGCAGAGTCTGGTTGTGGTGGTCCTGGCTTGGACTTTGGCGACAAGGCGGACTGGCGATTGTGTCCGGCCTTGGAGAAGCATAGGCGGACTGGCTATCTTGCACAAGTAGTGGCGGACTGGCATGTGTATCCGCGAACTTGCGGATACACTTGTTATTGCTGCGGGATGTGGGGGTAATCCTATCGGCTAGGGCGGTGACCACACTCATCATCGTGCCTATAAATAGGACTCATGTCACATCAGGAATAACCAACCGAAGTAAGTGAACAGTAACGTGAGCCCGCACAAGTTGTTGCGGACTGCCTTTTGGTATCTGCGAGGTTTGTTTGAGTTGATCGGGTTGTGCTGTGTAGGTTGTGCGGATAGCGCTGGAAAGCCAGGACTTGGCCTTGATTGCGGTCAGAGACAGTGCGGACTCTGTGGTTTAGCAACAGGCGGTAAACAGCAGGTCGCGAACAGCGACCAGACGGTCTTCTCTTTGGCAACTTGGTTCGAGGTTCAATAAGTCGCATGCTTCAGGCGGACTGTTCTATTCGACATCTCAGCTTGTACGGTCTGGCGGCTAGGTGACCTCGTGGTCAGGCGGCATGCAGATCGGCGGTTAGAACTAGCATTTGAATAAGGGGTAGTCCGCGCGGCTTGGGTTGCGGTCTAGAGACCTAGCAGACTGTGCGGACTCCACAGCAGTAGACCGGCGGCTTTGTGTTTGAGTCCGTGTGGCTTGTGCTATCTTGTCTTTGTAGTTGTCTCTGTAACACCCCCTATCCGTCGCATAGCATATAGCAGTAGGTCCGACCGGGGCTCGACGCCATATACCACAGACAGACCGGGTGGTTACTCAATGGAAACCATCCAACCAATCATAATGTCCTACAGAGAGCATTCTAGCAGAAGCAGTTTTATAAGTTGCAATTAAAAGAACCCAGCACCAAACATGAATGCCTCCATCGACACAGCCCCGAAAACAACCCGAGAGTCACACGGGTATTGGACACGCCCGTGTCCTAGCCAGTGTCTACTCGAATACGCATGGCTCCAGGCCGTGTTCACGGTCTCGACACTTCGTCGAGTGAAGTTCGTCGAACCCACGACACGGCCTTGGACACGCCCGTGTCCTAGGTCGTGTGCCTTGTCTCGACACATCATCGAGCAAAAATGTCGACACCCCGGGCCGGTTGTCGACACGGGCTCGACATGCCTTGACACACGCCCGTGTCTCAGGCCGTGTGCCCCGTCTCGACACTTCGTCGAGTGAAATTCGTCAACTTCGCGGCCAAGTCGTCGACTCAAGCCTGACACGCCCTGGGACATGCCTGTGTCCCAGGCCGTGTGCCTCCTGCCAGATTCCAGATTTGGCCCAAAATGCCTACCGTCGCTCTTTTGAGTTTTGGGGTGTTACAGTCTCTGCTCTCCCTATATTGGTTTTTGGTGAAGCATGTCTCGCCATGTATGTCTCCCCTTGTAAAGAAGTTTGATGTGAATCAATAAAGACACTTGTGTTGCATGTATTGCTGGTTGACTGACTTAAATTGAGATAACCCCTGCTCACTCCAAGGTCCAGGGAAATTTTCGCGTGATCAAGGTGTGATCTTGATAGTCCTGAGAATATTAATTTTGCGTCAAGCTATCTCGTTGACCACCTGGAGAAAATTCAACATGGTATCAGAGCCAGGTTGTTGAATTTCAACATGGTATCAGAGCTGGATTGGAGTGGATAAGCAGTTTTCAACTGAAGTGGTTGTTGCTTTTGTGAAGAGGGAACCAGTGGTAGAACCATGGTCGTGGAAGATGCAAGTAGTCTTGGAATTGATCTCCTTATAGAGATGAACTTTGATATGTGGAAGTCTTGTATGGAGAGCTTTCTTCTTGGCGAGGACCTTTGGGAGGTTGTATACGGAGCAGAAAGACAAGAGGCTACTGTTGGCAATGCTGAAGAGAGGAGAGCTTGGAAGGAGACAAATGCGAAAGCGTACTGTATTCTCAAGCAGGTGATCTCATCGGAGCTCTTGGACCACATCAGTGGATGTCGGTTAGCTGCGGAGGTTTTGACTTCCCTTGATGGGTTGTTCAGGAAGGAGGCGAAGGTTGCTGCATAGGATGGTCCTTCTACTTCATATCAGCAAGAGAGGAGTGGTTCTCCTAGGCATGATGGGAAGAGGAAGGAAGGGTCAAGGTGCTATAGATGCAAGCAGCATGGTCATCTCAGGAAAGAGTGCAAGGTTATCTTGCTCTCGGCGAACGTAGTTCATGTTGGAGGCAAGGAGAAGAACTTGGTTGGGATTTCAACAAGTTTTGGTGCTGATCGGATGAAGGCTAGTGGTAGTGCAGCTATCTGGCATGAGAGATTGGGCATGTAGGGATGGACAAGCTGAAAGCAATGGCGGTAAGAAGACTCGTAAGAGGCTTGCCTAGATTGTCATCCTATGGCGATGATCAGGGATGTGCGGGATGTCAGCAAAGTGAAGCTTATCGCTTTATGGTTGATAAGGCACAATCCAGATGTAAAGCACCTTTAGTGGTTGTCCATTGTGCTCTGGTTGGACTGATCGTCACCGCCAGTCTTGGAGGCAGCAAGTTCATGCTGATATTAGGTGATGACTATTCAAGGTATACTTGGGTATACTTCATGAAGGAGAAGTCAAACATGATACGCTTGCTTATGGAGTTCAAGAAGCTTGTGGAAGTCCAGCTTGGCCTACGGATCAAGAAGTTGAGACGGGCATCAGTGGTGAGTTTAGCTCAACCAAGTTCTCGAACTTTTGCAGGAAGCAAGTGATCAGAAAGGAGCTTTATTGTGGACATACTTCACAACAAGGTGGTGTTGCAGCTCAGATGATCTGTTGGTTGACGAAGACCTGCAAGTGTTGGCTTTAGAGTAAAGGCGTTCCTAAGGCTCTTTGGGCGGAAGGGATGGCATGTGCTGCTCATGTCATCAATCGGATGCATCTAAGTCCGATCTATGTGAAGACTCCATATAAGCTGATGTTCGGGGTGAAGCCCAGTGTAAATCACCTAAGGATGTTTGGATCTACCTGCTATGTACACTCTCTGGATGCTCTCAAGACGAAGCTAGTCTTTGTTGGGTATGATGAGTAGAGGAGAAGATGGAGGTGTATGGATCCTGCGATGAAGAGGCTCATTGTGTCGAGAGACGTTGTCTTCAATGAGTTGACGTCATATTGGGATAGCTCATGTGTGGAGCTAGATTGGAGCAGGTCAGATGGTGGGATGAAGGAGGTTGATGCTAAGGATCAGTTGGATCTACCTGAGTCATCAGGAGCTCCAGGTTGTTCTAGCTCCGGGGAAAAGGCGTCAGGGTCAGGAAGCAAGGGGAGTGATGCTCCTAGTCCTTCTGGCTCGAAGGAGGAGGCTTCCGATTCAGGAAGTAGGAGGTGCAATGTTCCAGGTATTTCTTGTTGAAGAGGGAGTCTTCTGGTTCAGGAAGTAGGGGAGCGTTGCTCCAGGTGCTCCTGGTTCCAGTAAGAAGGCATCTTGTTCGGGAAGCAAGGGGAGCATTGTTCCGGGTTAGCCCGGGAACGAAGCTGGTTCAGAAGGAGCAGCGGAGGTTGTTAGCCATGATCAGGTTCTTCGGAGATCGAAGAGGATCAGTAAGCCACCAGCTCGATATAGCGAAGGTAACACGGCGGGCTTGGTCCCGTGTTTCCTTACAAGCCCTCAGGTTGAGCAAGTACCTTCTAGCTGTGATGACCCCACTAGAATCAAGGAGGTGATTGACACAAAGGCTGAAGAGATGACTACTCTCAGCGGTGATAAGGTATGGGCCCTTGTGCCCGAGGTTGGTGGCGATACTCCTGTGATGCATGAGTGGAGATTGAAGCTGATGAAGAAGGCAGAGGGAATCATGGCTCCTTTTGGGAGATGTTGGAGGGCTCCCTCATGGTACATGATATGCGGGGCGAGGACTATGTCTTGGACATCTCTTCATAGATGTTATCGAAGGGACCAGGTGCAAGGTTACGGGAGCTGTTGGAGTTATTCACCACTTCTCACTTCAAGGGAGAGTGTTGAAATTTGTGAAGTGAAAGTGGGTGAATGGAGGACTTGGCCAACCTATCCGCGCAGACTATGCGGAGAGGGTTGGCGGACTGCTAGGTCGGCAGGGATGTTGCAGACAGTCTGTTCTGTAGCGGCCTGGGCGGTCTGTCCGCGTGGACTACGCAGATAGCACTGGCGGTCTGCCAGGCCGGTGTATCCTCAGCAGGCAGCTGGATTCCACGAAGTAACCAGGCGGATAGAGACTATATCCATGGAGTCCGGCAAGAAGCGGACTGAAGAACTGGAGCTCGGCACACTGGCTTGGCGAGTGCCTTGGTCTTGCTCTGGTGAAGCGGCAAGTGGAAGCCACGGAGACCGCCAGTCAGTACGGACTGATACTCTAGCTCGCCGGGATAGGCAGACTGGAACCAGTGTCCTCCACTAAGTGCGGACTGGCCCTTGTGGCCAGTGGTGTGGACTTTGTTGGTTCTGAACCAAGTCCATGTTTGGCTCAGTCCGGGGAGATCGCGCAGTGGAGTGCGGACTGTGTCTCAGTCCGCCAAGCTCGGCAGAAGTGCTAGGTGCCTTGGTTGCGAGTTTGGAGGAAGTGGACTAGAGATTATGTCCGCAACTGCGTGCGGACTGGAGCTGGTGTCCGCTGAGTCTGGTAGGTGTCTTGGTAACAAGGCTATGGACTCCGTATGTGGACTAGACTTGTCTGCAGGGATATGCAGACTAGTGCTGTTCGCAGTATGGGCGGACTGGAACAGTGTGTCTGCTGAGTCCGGCTGATGCCTTGGCGAAGTCGTGGGCTCGGGATGAGCGGACTGAAGCTGTGTGTCCGCGGATTGGCGGACATTATTGTTGCGGAGTCCGGGTGTGGTGGTCCTGGCTTGCCTTTGGCGATAAGGCGGACTGGCGATTGTGTCCGGCCTTGGAGAAGCATAGGCGGACTGGCTATCTTGCACAGGCAGCGGCGGACTGGCATGTGTATCCTCAGACTTGCGGATACACTTGTTCTTGTTGTGGGATGTGGCGGTAATCCTATCGGCTAGGGCGGTGACCACACTCATCATCGTGTCTATAAATAGGACCCATGTCACATCAGGAACAACCAACCGAAGTAAGTGAATAGTAACTTAAGCCCGCACAAGTTGCTGCAGACTGTCTTTTGGTGTCCACGCGGTTGTTTGAGTTGACCGGGTTGTGTTGTGCAGGTTGTGTGGATAGCGCTGGAAAGCCAGGACTTGGCCCTGATTGCGGTCAGGGACAGTGCGGACTCTGCGGTTAGAAACAGGCGGTAAACAGCAGGTCGCGGACACCGACCAGACGGTCTTCTCTCTTGGCAACTTGGTTCGGGGTTCAATAAGTCACCTGCTTTAGGCGGACTGTTCTATTTGGCATCGCAGCTTGTGCGGTCTGGCGGCTAGGCGACCTCGTGGTCAGGCGGCTTGCAGATCGGCGACTAGAGCTAGCATTGGAATAAGGGTTAGTCCGCGCAGCTTTGGTTGCGGTCTGTCGACCCGCGCGTACTATGCGGACTCCATAGCAGTAGACCGGCGGCTTGGTGTTTGAGTCCGCAAGGCTTATGTTGTCTTGTCTTTGTAGTTGTCTCTACTCTCCTTATATTGGTTTTTGCTGAAGCATGTCTCTCCATGTATGTCTCGCCTTGTAAATAAGTTTGATGTGAATCAATAAAGACTCTTGTGTTGCATTTGTTGTCGGTTGACTGACTTAAGTTGAGATAACCCCTGCTCACTGCAAGGTCCAGGGAAATTTTCGCGTGATCAAGGTGTGATGTGTGATAGTCCTGAGAATATTAATTTAGCGTCAGGCTATCTCATTGACCACCAGGAGAAAATTCAACATGGTATCAGAGCCAAGTTGTTGAATTTCAACAAGTGAGTCCAAGACATCGGGAGTTGGGTCAAAGTTGGGGTATTAGGTCATAATTGGTGTGTGCATGCTTTTTGGTGCACAACTGAGCTTGATTTGACCACAGTTTGACCACACATTATCGAAATTGATTGAAACCAATTTTGTTGACTTTGTATTAACTATACGAATCCAACGCTACTGACCGGGGTTGGATCATAGTTCGTTTGGTAAAAGTTCAAAATTTGTGTTTCGCGGCACGCTAAATTGGTTAAAATGTCTATATCTGTCGTTTGATCTTGAATCAAGACGCGGCGAGCTCTGATGTGCTCGTATTGACTATATGATCCACAAGAACTGACAGAACTCAAATCGGGTTCTCTAGGCCGATATCCGGAGTCTGCCTCTCGTGGCATTTAACGAGTAATAGTTACATCCACCATATGATCTCAGGGTCAACGGGACGAGTTCTGATGCGCTCGTATCGACTATACGAGCTCACAGGAACTGATGGAACTCAATTCGAAGTTCTCTAGCTCTATATTTCTGCCTATGGTTACCTTTTACCGGGTCATGGGTAGGGGTTCGGGTTACTTTTATGGGCCTTCCATGGTTTCTGGCAGCCCAATAAAAGTTGGGAGTTACATCATGCATGAGGTAATAGAGGTAAAACTTTTATAATTTAAAATATCTAACATACAACATAGCATAAAACCTTCCCAGAGAGCAAGTAAATCCAAATCATCATAGTAAAAGCTTAGAAGCTAGCAAGTACTTAACATTAAACAAAAAAAATTCAGTGGCCATCAAAAACCTGACACGAACCCACTAAAAGGTATGTATGTCTAAACTAAAAGAAAACAAACAACAACTACCTCACAGTCGGTGAGGAAACGACAGCTGCAGAGTATCAGCCAAAAACCAACCCAAGCCACTCAACTGGCTACTTTTCCAAACCTCGGACATTCAAAGAAAGAACACTTCAGCAAGAATGAAAATACAAGTGGAGATTAAAGATCAAAAGGTTAGCAATAAACCAAAAAGGAATAAAGGGTTACCAACCCAAGAATAAGGAAGCTGTAAAATCTCAGAGCTTTTGACTTAGTCTTGAAGCTACTCAACGCCAAGGTTTCACTCAATTTTGTTTCACTCATACTAACAATCAAAACACAGGAGAAATTAGCTTTTGACTTAGTCGAGAGACGGCAAATCTAACTCATACTAACAATCAAATACTGCGAATGGCCTTGGCCAGAAATTTCGCACTAAGCATCAGGTCTAAATGGCCAAACTCTACCCTAATCCAATTTTTTGTATAGTGAAGGAAACAAGATAAATGGAAACAAAGAATGAGAAATGGGGAAACCGTCGCTTGCCTCAAATCTTCGCCGAACTCCAGCAACACCAGCGCTCCCCCTCACGAATCTGGCCGCAAAAATACATAAGTAGCAAAACCGAAAACTTTTCGACAGGAGAGAAGGTCAAAACCTTGTACCTTAATCTCTAAAAATCCAAGAAACGGGAAAACTCACCGTAGTAACATAGATCTCGGTGAGAGCTAACCGGATCCACTCTCCGTTGACGATTTCATGCACCGGAGCTCCTATAATCAACGGTCGAAAGTTTTGCAAGGTCCGCCGCTCTCGTCCTTCTGCAATAACAGTCAGACAGTTTTGGGGAAGATGATAATGAATGAGATTTCTGTTTTATCGCAAGGCTATTTATATGGAACAAATAATATAATATGTTTTATTATAATAAAAATGTCCAAATGACCAAAACGCGCACTAACTCGGATTTCTATGAAAATCGCACCGTAGCTAAATATCACACACTACAAATCCAACGGTGAAGTCGAAATCGAAATCCGACAAATCAAACCTGGGTAAACACACTCCGAAGTCAAAATACTAAATATCCCAAAAACACTCTGTCGTGTTCAAAACGAAGCCTGGCTCGCAAGGGAATATCAAAACACAGGAGAAATTAGCCAAGCTAATTCTCCCTAACCAAAACCTTGGATACCAATGAGAAAAAGTCACGATCATACAAGGGGTACCCACCAACTACGCGCCAACGTAACGCCCTAACGTCAAAATATGTAACTAAAGTGTTTTAAATAACCTTGAAAAATCATGGGCATTACAGCCACCCCTCCTAAAAGAAAGTTTCAACCCGAAACTTTGCGCACAAAAGATTCCACTATGGAACGAAAATAATCAAAGATTATAGAATTGAAATACATACCGAAAGAAACTAGGAGAACAGATGAGGATGAACCACAATCATAGCTGACTCCAACTCCCAAGTTGCGCTTTCCATGTCTTGGTTCTGCCATAAAATTTTAACCATGGGTATGGTCTTCATTCGCAACACTCGATCTTGAGTATCCAGAATGCAAATATAAGAAAGGTTGGGCTCCAACTGTGGCATAGAGTTAAGAACTACTGGTCGTTAAGCACACATTTCCGCAACTAGCACATGTGAAACACATCGTTCACACCAGGAAAACTTGCGGGCAAATCTAGCTTATAAACTGACATTCTAATATGATGAACCACTGAAAAGGACCCACATACCTAGGATCTGTCTTGTGGTTCTTTCCAAACCTCTTTACACCAGACATCGGGGAAACCTTAAGAAAAACCATGTCCCCGACAGCAAATTCCAAATCTATTCTTTGTCGATTAGCATTCTTCTTGTAACGCTCCTGAGCTATACGAAGCTTATCTCTAATATGCTTCATAGAAATATCCATTTCTTCCAAGGCTTTCGGACCCAACAACGGTATTTCTCCAACCTCAGCCCAAAACAAGGGAGTTCTGCAATGTCTCTCATACAAGGCATCAAACAGGGTCATCTGCAAGCTCTCTTAATAACTATTATTTTAAGCAAATTCCATCAACTTCAAATGCTCGTCTCACACTCCTCCGTGGCCCAAGATGTAACATCTTATCATGTCTTCCAAAATCTGATTAACTCTTTCTGTTTGACCATTTGTTTGCGAATGATAAGTGGTGGAATACCTCAGATCGGTACCCAATCCTTCCTATAAGCTTTTCAAAAAATGAGATGCAAACCTAGATTCTCGATCCAACACAATACAAATAGGTACTCCATGTAACCTGATAACCTCATCCAAGTATAACTTTGTTATCTTCTTCATGTAGTAATCAATCTGGAACGGCACGAAGTGAGCACACTTCGTAGTCTATCTACTATATAACCCATACAGAATCATGCCCTCGGGGATATCTCGGCAACCCAGTAATGAATTCCATGGAAATACTCTCCCACTTCCAACTTGGAATCTCTAAAGGCGTCAACTTGCCACCAAGCCTCCTATGATCAACCTTAACTTGCTTAAAAGGTGAAGCACTCAGACACGAACTTGGTTATATCCTTCTTCATACCATACCACTAAACGATCTACTTCAGATATCTATACATCTTCATAGAATCAGGGTGGTAGGCAACACTGGATCAATGTACCTCACAGCACAGCTTAGCTCGAATATCCTCAATAGCGGGGATACAATATTTACCGCGGTACCTCAAAGTACCCTCATCATCGATTGAAAAGTTTGGTAACTCCCCTTTCTCAATTTTATTATGGAGGTGATACAAATCAGGATCATACTTTTGATGCAGCCTTGTAGCGTAATCCATGAAGGCTCTATTAAATTCAACTGCTCCACGAGTCAATACTCCCAACCAAGATACCCATTAACAGAAACTATTGGTCCATTGCCCTCAATGTCCTAGATTTGAGTGAAGCCAATCTTGTCAATAATATACATAAAGTTGAAGTTGATATATGCCTGAGTTCATGCACGCAAGGATGTCCTAACATCATTGATGGGACAGATAGCCTAAGTGGCTAAGACAAGTAAACACATACCTAAGGTGTGGAAAGACAGAAAAATGTCTAAGTCCACAGGCGTTGAGTGAAGGTCAATCACTCAACACCACATGACTTATAGCACTGAGAGGAGCATATACAGTCAAAGCCAAAGCAGTGGCAAGCTGAGAAAGTGGCTAAGTCCACATGCGTTGAGTGAAGTCAACTCACTCAACGTCATATAGCAAAAGTCTATAGGTTAGGCCACTGCAGCAATAGTCTAAGGAAAATGGGCAGAAAAGTGGCTAAGTCCACAGGCGTTGAGTGAAAAACCTTTACTCAACGCCATAGCTCCATAATCATTGAGTATAGCTCAGTCAGTCAACGTCACAGGAAAACTGTGAATATTTACCAAGTCCACAAGAGTTGAGTGAGGCAAGCTCACTCAACGCCTTGTGATAATGTGTGGACTAATTCTCAAAGACAGTGTTGTCTTTAGACATAGAAATTTGTCTATTTCCAAATGTATTGAGTGTAGCTCATTCACTCAACGCAAGATAACAGAAGAAAATCTGTTAAGTAGTTTGGCGTTGAGTGGAGCTTATACACTCAACGTCAGGGAGCAGAAAAATCTCGTGAAGGAAGAATGTGTTGAGTGAGGTGTGCTCACTCAATGCTCTCAACGCTATGATGCAGACATGGTTAAAGCAAAAGGCATTGAGTGAGGCGTGGTCACTCAATGCTCTCAATGCTTAAAATGCTAAAGAAGCAGAAAAGTTGCTAAGGCGCAAGGCATTGAGTGAGGTGTTCTCACTCAAGGCTCTCAATGCCAAGCATGTAGAAAAGGGTGCATAAATGGTTAAGGCAAAAAGCGTTGAGCGGGGCTTAGTCACTCAATGCTGGCAATGCCTAGATAGACAGAATTTTGTCTAAGTGTTTTTGCGTTGAGTGAAGCTCATTCACTCAATGCTTATTCTACTGATGCTCGATTTTGGCTAAGTCCACAGGTGTTGACGTCAGCAAAATCTGCAAAATCGACAAAGTTAACTTTTTTCAAATCAAGTATGGAGAAGCTACAGAACAAGACAAACTCTGCCACGAAGCTATTGTACGTCTTATTCCATTAAGGCAAGGTGCAGCTGGATGTTGCAAGTGGGCCCCACTGAGTTCTAAAGAGTCGTTGATCGGGGAACTACAAAAGAAGAGTGTGGGCAAGATGACAATAACTTCTAGGCTTATCATTTTCAAAAGGTTGCGACTAGACGTAATCTTCCTCGTCATTGCTGCATGAAAAAGCTTAAAGTCTTCCTATAAAAAGTTTAGTTAGTTGTGTGTCTTCTTCATCAACACCTGCAAGATCAAAAGATTTTTCCTTTTTGAGGGAGAAGTAGAAACAAATAAGAAGTCTCTACAGATCAAGTTGCTTCTTAGCTCAGCAAGCTCTAAACCGAAGATCCACTTCTGAAGCTGAAAAGAAGAAAGAATAAAGTGGCTAACTCTGCCCAGGGAAGGAGGAGAAAGCAAAGCTGTAACGCCCCGAAACTCAAAGGAGCGACGGGGGACATTTTGGGTCAGTTTGGGTTACGGCTGCAGGCACACGGCCTGGGACACGGGCGTGTCCCAGGTCGTGTCAAGCCTGTGTCGACACTGAGACGGGAAGTCGACACTTTGGTCTCGACATTGTGTCGAGACTGGGCACACGGCCCTACGACACGGGCGTGTCGCAGGGTGTCGACCCGTGTCGACACTTAGCCGCGAAGTCGACACTCTGCTTCGACGAAGTGTCGAGACATGGCACACGGCCTGCGACACGGGCGTGTCGCAGGGCGTGTCAACCCATGTCGACACTCGTCCCGGGGAGTCGACACTTGGTCTCGACATTGTGTCGATACAAGGCACACAGCCTAGGATACGGGCGTGTCCAAGGCCGTGTCATCAGGTCGACGATCTTCGCTTGATGAAGTGTCGAGTGTCGAGACCGTGTACATGGCCTGGGGTCCAGGCATGTTGAGGTGACACGGGTAGGGACACGGGCGTGTCCTAGAACCCGTGCAGTGCTCGGGTTGTTTTCGGGGAAAAACGATGGGGGTACAACGGCCGGCCACAAGGCCGTGGTTAGGGTGGAACACAGGCGTGTCAGCTCGAACACGGGCGTGTTCGATACCCGTGTGAGGTTCCAGGCGAGCCGATTTTGACGCGAATGAGGCACACGGCCCTGGACACGGGTGTGTGCCAGGCCGTGTTCGGTCAGATTGGGCATTTCAGTCCCGAATCAAAGCCGTTCGTTTCCTTATTTTGAGATCCAACGGCTGGGGGTTGTTCCTAAAGGGATATACCCGGGATTGGACTTAGAAACCCTCACTTTTCATAAGTTATCATCTTTCTAAAAGCTTAGAGAGAGAGGAGAGCCAAGGAAGGAAGAAGGAGCTAGATCCGGCCATTGGAGGAGCTTCGAAGCTCCGAATCGCGAGCCGACTCCGGATCCACGGAGGCAAAGCTAGTGCGCGTGCTTTTCATCCGTTTACTTTTCAATGGCACCAAAGAGGAACGCTAGGGTAACGATCCTCATCTTGAGCATGAGTAGCTCTCTTTCTTTGCATAGGAAGCCCGCTCTCGCGAGTTTGCGGAGAGTTGGAGGCGTTCCTTCGGGTAGATATGTGAAGTCCCCGTTGTTTAGAGACCGTAAGCGAGAACGGACATAGGCATGATGTGTGAAGCCTACCCGGACATGTTGGTCTGGATCGGTGATGTTGCATTGCATAAATGCCGAGAAGACTCCGTGTTATTGGTTGTTTTTCGGGTTTTCTACGCGGTAGATTGCAGCAGGGAGCCTTGTGGATTAACCCAAAGGTGCACCCGAAAACTGGGCGGATGCGAGATCTTGCAACTTCGTAGCCTGAGAGCCAACTTGAACATAACCTAGTTTTGTGAATTGTGATAGATGGGACTCAGTGGAAGTTTGACCCGCGCAAATGTCTTAAATTGTCATTGCGATGTGAGCCACAGTTAGATGGAAACCGTACCCATTCTATGGTCGTTCGGTTAAAGAGACCTAAGGGTACGTGGCACTGTCCCCCCACCGTTATGGTCACAAATAGAATTTTTTAGGTAACCCAACCGACGTTCCCAATGGGCTTGAACTTGGGGCCGTGACCCAGGCCATGAATACAAACTTTGCTCATAGGTTTGGGCCGTCGAAGTGGCGGTGGGTGGTGAGTCCCGGAATGTCTATGGCTTTAAATTGACGTGACATCGACCGGAATTCGCCGAGAACAATGTTCCCTTGAGAGCACGGGGCGTGTGGCCGTGCGAGTCCCAATGTCTTGTGATGAAAATGGGCTATTATAAATATTTATCTTATATAATATAATAGCTAATGCTTATGCTAAAAGTAAACAATCATGAAGGAAAAGCATAAAAACAAACATCCAAATACGCCCCGCCCAGAGTTGGGGGCGGAATCGTTAAAGATTTGTGTCAAGACATTTGCTGACCGTTGTGCCGTTGTTTTGCCACCGTGCGGTGGTTTGTTGTTTGCAGGTTGCTGCTGGACAAGCGGTCAATAGCGGGCTAAAGCCCTTTTGCGAAGCCGGCCCTCGAAGTCCCAAATGGAAGTGTTTACTGTTTTATTCATGTATGACCGGCCTGCGTGCTGTGGTTTGTAAATCATGTAATATCAAGTGAAACATTTTGTAAGGCCTTAAGGCTTATGTTGGTATTTGGTATAACATTCCTATTTTGTATTAGTGGACATTCATGCTTTAATGTTGGGTTCTTTGTTACAACTTTTATAAACTGCTTCCGCTAGAATGCTCTGTGTAGGACGTTGAGATTGGTTGGATGGTTTCCATAAGTAACCACCTAGTCTGTCTGTAGTATATGGCGTCGGGCCCCGGCCGGACCTACTGCTATATGCTATGCGACGGATAGGGGGTGTTACAATTTGGTATCAGACTACTGGTTTTGGTCGGGCTTAAACTGAATTCATGGACGAATTCTTTTTAAGGGGTGGTGAGCACATTGTGTGCGTCATCGTTATAATGGTAAAAGAACCCATGAATGTCCACTTAGGAATGAAAATACTCATGTTTGAGGAACCTGCGTGTTCCTATAATTGCTATTTGCAATCTTATTTGGTCACTTAACGGTGCTTTGTACCACTATAGGTGACCAGAAGTGGTGTTGGGCCGTCAGAACGCCGAGTTTCTGAGGCTAGTAGTGCACCGGAAGTTGCTCCCGCAACACCTCTATCGGCTGAGAACATACGATTGGTGGCTGAAGCGGTGTTGGCCATGATAAATACGCAGCCTGCAAGGCAGACGCAGCAGCCCGCTCCTGCGATGGAGCAAGAACCTCTTCAAGAGGCTGAGCCGAGGAGAGTGGAGCAAGTGGTTGTGGAACCGGTGGTGCCAAGGAGGGCAACTGAGAGGCAGCTTAAGCATGTTATGAGCTTTAACCCTCCGTTATTCTCGGGGTTGGGAACCCCATCTCAGGCTGAAGACTGGCTCTCCAGGGTGAAGAGAGTCATGACAGCAACGGAGACGGAGGAGTGGTAAATGACCACCATCGCTACGTTCCTTCTGGACGGTGAAGAGAGGATGTGGTGGGAAGGATTGGAGCTGCACTTACTGAGAGGTAGGCAACTTGGTGATGTCTCGATGGAGGAGTTCTCGAGATTGTTCTTGGCTAGATACCTCCCTTCGACGCAGAAGATAGCGTTGGAGAATGAGTTTCTGAAGTTGGTTCAGGGTGAGAGTAGCGTGGATGAATATCTCCATGAGTTCACTCGTTTGAGTCAATATGCTAGCTCCACCATCATGGATGAGGAGCGCAAGACTAATCGCTTCTATGAAGGCTTGAGATATGAGTTGAGATTGCTACTTTCGGGGCCGATGACGCAGGGTTTCTTAACCTTGGTCAATACTGCCCGGTCCTTGGAGAAGGACATGAAGAATGTACAAGCAAAGAAAAGCTTAAGTTATAGGAAATCTGAATTTTAAGTGCGACTACTTCAA